>JARQOD010000008.1:103459179-103569458 GCA_033576555.1 Oophaga sylvatica | reverse complement strand
GGGGTGGTCATCAGGGTCGTCGTCTTCATTGTTGGAGATCCAGAGTGATTACCCAAAAAAAAATTTAAAAAATCTTCAATTTATAAATGTAGCTGAAGGTACAAGAAGGCTGACTAACTTCCGAGAACCAGCTGATGTTACTGGAATCCGGACGGGTAGCAGAAGGTACAAGAGCCAATGCAAGTAACGAGGACCAGCTGACTGTGCTGGAACCCGGAGGGGCAGCAGAAGGAAAAGAGCCAATGGCACAACCGAGGACCAGCTGACGTTACTGGGACATGGTTACTAAGCAGGAGGTACCTGTGCTCCAAAGCACTACCAAGGACCAGCAGACGTTGCTGGAACTCGGATACCGAGATGGAGGCACCTAGGCCAAAGGCACTGCGGAGAACCAGTTGACGGTACTGGAACCCGGACGGGTACCACAAGGCACCCATGAAAATGTAAGTTGACAGGCCGCAAGCCGTCCGCAGTTACCGAATCACACAGTCCTACAGTGGGTGCTTGTCCTATTGTCACAACGGAAACAGCCTTTATTTACATATCCCACAGCACACATAGGAATGACCAAAACTGCAGGCACCATATAGTCGGCTAACCAGAATGCAACACGACAGGACAACTTATTGGAGGCTAATTGACGTTGACACTGCCAGGAAACAGCTGTCGTGCTGTAACCAGGCTGGGCAGGAGTCAGTACCCGTGCCAAGTACTTCCGAGCAACAACTGGAGGTGTTGGAGCCCAGGGATGAGAAGAGAACAGGGTGGAGGCAGCAGGACTTTTTGCCGTACACACAGCAGGGGAACAGCTGACATTACTGAACCCCAGTAACACAGGAGCAAGTGTTGACTGTGCTAACAGCACTTCCAGGCAACAACTGGCGGTCTTGGAGCCCAGGGATGAGAGGAGGACAGGGTGGAGGCAGCAGGACTTTTTGACGTACACACAGCAGGGGAACAGCTGGTGTTACTGAACCCCAGTAACACAGGAGCAAGTGTTGACTGTGCTAACAGCACTTCTAGGCAACAACTGGCGGTGTTGGAGCCAGGGTCAAGGAGGATGTTTAAATAGTAGATCAAGTATTTTCCTTGTTACGTGTCAATTTTAAATGTCTATACTCCAAACAAGAGAAAGATAACCTTTACTACCATAAGATGATGATTTCAGTTAAAAAAATATCGAGATAAATAAAGAATTGACAAACATAAACGCATACATTAACATGTTTAACAGCAATGCAAACCACAAAATAAATTAGTTAAGGAATCTGCTATACGGTTGTACATAAAAGCATACAAGTACATATCTGAATCCATTAATGATGGATAAGTAACAGTATGTACACCATTTTTATTGTATAGACAATGAATGTCTGACTTCAAAACATCATCAGCATTACAAGTTATCTGTGACATTAATAAAATGTTACATTTGCTGAATAATGTCACTAAACAGTTTATAAAAATTAGACAATTTCCATCATGTAATACTCATAATATGTGCCAATAATCATTTTTATTAACAAACATAACCTTTAAAAAGTGCATAGTGCAAATTGCTATTTATGCCTGACTGTGGACTTGCAAGCATGACAACGGATAGATAAGGTATATATAGATGAGACTGCATAGCCACAGATGGTGAATGGCCATGTAATACTGTACCTCAATAAAGTGTGCGTCACTACTACATAATTTTTTTTATATAGCTTTATAAACAGGGTATGTGCATGTATGCTTGCGCCTTTGTTTGGACGCACAGACTGCCTTCCTGCTGTGACGCGTTGGGTAGTGAACAGTTGTGTGCAGTGTTCACTGCAGTCTTTGCGGAATAACCACACTTAGGCCTTATAACTTTTCAGACTTTCTTTATCAATCTACCAAGATGAAGAAGGCAGGGAGTAAGGCACGTGGTCATGGCCGTGGAGTTTCAGCAGGGAGAGGACGTGGGGATTCTGTGGCTGCTGCCGCCCCCAGTGACACAGCATCCACCAGTTTTCCCCGTGAACGTTCCTTTATGCGCACTTTTGTAGGAGGTCGGAGTACCCCCCTGCTGCGGGAAGAACAAATTGAAGCCGTTGTTGGTTGGATGTCAGCCAATGCATCGACTTCAATTGCTTCCACCTCCTCTCAGGACCACAGCACTGTTGAGCAACCATCTGTCTCTTCATCGCCTGCCAAATTGCCCAGGCAGTGACAGAGTTCTGTATAGGAGCCAGCTGAGTGTCTGCTTCTGTTCTCAGAATCTGTTGGCTTGCAAACAGGGGCCCAGCCAAGCAGCATTCTGGAATGTGAAGAAGAGGGAGTATGCAGTGATGCGCAACAGCTGTGTCTCTCTGAATCTGAAGAGGCGGGTGAGACAGTGCCGATGGTCAGCACACCGCAGATCGCATCTGATGATGATGAGACTCAGGTGCCAGTTTCTGTTGAGCATGGTGCTGGCCAGACCACCCAACAGCAGCAGGTGTTGGAAGAGGGTAGTGGAGATGATGAGGTCCAAGACTAGTGTTGAGCGATACTTTCCGATATCCAAAAATATCGGATCGGAATGGTATCGCCGATATCACTAAAATATCGGCGATACCCGATACCGATACCGGAAGTCCCATGTAAGTCTATGGGAACAAAATATCGCAACTAAAAAAACACTTTCTTTCCTTGTAAACACAAAATATACACACATAGAATACATATATATATATACATGTCATTGTGACATATATATATACATATATTTATAGTTTATTCACTTCTACATAGTAAAATAGCCTCTGATTCAATTGCCGGGTAAAGCCGGCATTTATGAAAAGACAGAAGCACCCGAGGGTCCAGTCGCCACAGAGATGTTGCATCGCACCCAGCGGTGTGACAACTTACTCTCAGGTAAGGAGGAAACACCCCATTGACTCCAACCACTGCATTCAACAGTTCACTATGCCAGCTGAGTGTAGGCGGACCCAATGGGATGGTCTAGCTCAGGCTGGTTAGAACAGGGTGTAGCTAGTTGGATGGGAGGGGTTGAGGCAGCCTTATGCTGCATGTCTTTGTAGTAAGAATTGTTTCCTTTCCTGCTTTCTTACTACGTCGCATACTCCACTCTGCTACATCACTCTGCACCATTGATCTATCTCACATCTATCTGCCCTGGAAGGATACCGTCTTACCTGTAGAAGACTTATCACCTAGCTGCACTACACCATCCCTGCCAGAGGACCTGCACAGCAGCGCTGGTCACCCTGACCAGGTACTACAGGTGGCGTCACGACAAACTACACAAACATTCTATCATCCCCTGGAAATATCCCACATTCCAGTGAGCGACCAGGGCACGGACATAGCTGTGCTACCCGTCACATCCCCATAGAAGTCGACGGGCTTGGTGCCGAGTACCCCCAAAACCTGTGGCTCTGTGCGACTCAACTTTGGCGTCACGAACAGGATTCAGAAGCTCGCTATAAGTGAGTCCTGTGTGCCTTAGTTGAACTGTTTTTTTGCTTGAGAATTGCAAAAATCATCATAGACTGTATTTGCCATTTTTCCGTCATATCTGCGCCACGAGGCACAGGTGAAGAATAAGGGCGTGCTCTCGTGGGCGTACACTCACTCCGTGGCGCGAAAACGATGTCCGCCCACTCTAAATGTTACTGCAATGTAAGATCGTGCCCCACAGCTCTGGAATTCCGCCTCCTCATCCTCCTCAGTGGGCGGAAACGAACGCGAAGGTCCCGCCTCCCTACAAAAGATGGCGCCTCTCCTGATGCTAATGACATATGTGACTTGGCAGAGATGGCGAATGGACGTGAGCAGAAGTGGGAAGGGATGGAGGAGTCAGAGCTCTCCCCCCACGGAAGCGACCCGATCGCCACGGAGCCACCGTTTGGCACCCGGCCTGGAAACCCTCCTACGCTGGAAGAAGCGGAGGATACCCTGAGAGACCTGGCCCGGCACCAGGAGGAGGTCGCCAGGATGGAAGCGAGCTGGCGGGCCCTAAAACTACACTTGGAGCGGCGCCAATCCCTCTTACCCCCTGAAGTGTCTGTACCGGAAGGTGAGGCACCCGTTCCAGTAGAGGAGGCCGTGCGGGCATCCCAGCCCTTGCAATCTGAACCGGTTGCCAGTATCTCAGTGGAGGCACCCGTTCCAGTACAGGAGGCCGTGCGGGCATCCCAGCCCTTGCAATCTGAACCGGTTGCCAGTATCTCAGTGGAGGCACTCGTTCCAGTAGAGGAGGCCGTGCGGGCATCCCAGCCCTTGCAATCTGAACCGGTTGACAGTATCTCAGTGGAGGCACCCGTTCCAGTAGAGGAGGCCGTGCGGGCATCCCAGCCCTTGCAATCTGAACCGGTTGCCAGTATCACAGTGGAGGCACCCGTTCCTGCAGAAAACGCCGCACCAGCACCCCAGATCCCGCTTTCTGCCCCCGTCGCTGAGGCAGAAGAAGCGACACCCGTCCTCATGGAGGAGGCCGCGCAGGCACCAGAGCTCTACCTGCCTGTACCGGAGCCCCGACCGTCATCTGTTCCAGAGCCGGCTGCTTCCGCCACAGGTGAGCGCCGCCAGGACTGGCGGGCGCCAGGAGAGCTGCCGCAAACCGGACATCGTAAGCTGGCGTTTGATGGTGGAGACATGGAGCTGCTGGTGGAGGAGAATTACAACCGGCGTCAGGAGGAAGAGTGGAGACGTCGGGAGCGGGAAGCAGAGCGACAAAGGGAGCAGCGAGAATCCCAAAAGCTTCAGCAATGTCACCTGGACAAGGACCTGGCAGAGAAGGCACGTATGAGAAAGGATAAAAGTACGCTGAGGGAGCCGCGGTGTAAGGGTGCAGTACGGAACTTTAAGTTAAAAGGTGGTTGGGGCTTCATCCAGGAGCCTGGACTTTATTTAGAAGTCTTTGTAACCCGGCGGGACGTGGAGGCTCACCTCCCAGAAGGACACCCGGGGAGGGACCTGTTGGCAGGAGACTTGGTGACTTACACCCGACACTGGGGTTACAATGGATGGTACGCCCTAAATGTTACCAGGTGCGACCCCTACTCCCCAGAGTGTCAGGAAACTGACAGACCCTCCGAGCCTTCAGCCTCCCCCAACCAGGCCTCTGCACAAGTGCCCACCCCACGCCGTAAATCTCCCCAGCCTCCCTCAGTGGTCTCCTCAGCAGCCCCAGATATGGACATGATAATGATAGCTGGCCCGTACCCGGCGCCTGTTAGGCCCCCTGGGGTTCGTTCAGTCCGGGACATAGGGTTCCAGACCCGGAGGGAGACGAAAGAGGTGGCCACACAGACCCAGATAGCGGGTCACGACGTAACTGTACAGGCCACACGACGTCATCGGGTCTGGGTTGATCCTCCTGTCACGGATGTTTGGCAAGCTCCAGAAGAGTACCAGGTGGTACCTGTAAGAGGCCAGCCAAAGAAGTCTAAATAACCCGGACAGGGTCTCTGTATGTAAATAGTTAAATTATTGATGTACCCGGACGGGTGAATGTTCATAAAAAGAAGTTTATTGTTGCCTTAATATACCCAGTCCTAGTCCTGATTTGGCACACCCCAATAAGTTTGCAAAGTTGGCAGATGAGGGGGTTGTCAGTACAGGGGTAGCACTGCTGCAGCCAGGCATGTCCTCTGAAAGCCGGGGGAGTGTCTGCTCCAGTAAGGGGGGAATTAGGAGAGCAGGGCAGGCCAGACAGGTGCTGGTAGTGGGGGACTCAATTATTAGGGGAACAGATAGGACAATCTGTCACAAAGACAGGGATCGTCGAACAGTGTGCTGCCTACCTGGCGCTCGAGTCCGACACATCGCTGATCGGGTTGACAGATTACTGGGAGGGGCTGGTGAGGACCCAGCGGTCATGGTGCACATTGGCACAAATGACAAAGTTAGAGGCAGGTGGAAGGTCCTTAAAGATGATTTCAGGGAATTAGGCTGCAAGCTTAAAGCAAGGACCTCCAACGTGGTATTTTCTGAAATACTGCCGGTACCACGTGCCACACCAGAGAGGCAACGGGAGATTAGGGAGGTTAATAAGTGGCTCAAGAATTGGTGTAGGAAGGAGGGGTTTTGGTTCCTGGAGAACTGGGCCGACTTCTCAGTTGGCTACAGGTTCTATGCTAGGGATGGGCTGCACCTCAATGGGGAGGGTGCAGCTGTGCTGGGGGAGAAAATGGCTAGAAGGTTGGAGGAGTCTTTAAACTAGGGACTGGGGGGGAGGGTATTCATTTTATAGGAGGGAAGGCAGTACAGATAGAGACCTGGGCACAAATAATGAAATTGGGGGTGGGGGTGGCATGGGGGGTGGGGTTAGAACAGTTAATAATTTAAGAAAGAATAGCGGTTCAGAGAGATACATAAAGTGCATGTATACTAATGCTAGAAGCCTCACCAACAAAATGGCGGAATTAGAATTAATTTTGTTGGAACATAATTATGACATGGTGGGGATATCTGAGACTTGGCTGGATGAGAGCCACGACTGGGCGGTTAATTTACAGGGCTATAGTCTGTTTAGAAATGACCGTAAAAATAAGCGAGGTGGGGGTGTGTGTTTATATGTAAAATCATCCTTAAAACCCATCCTGCGTGATATCTGTGAATCTAATGAAGATGTAGAGTCTCTGTGGTGGAGATTAGGGGAGGGGGGAAAAATAATAAATTACTGATAGGGGTTTGTTATAAGTTTCCTAAAATAATGGAAGCAACAGAGAATATCCTCGTAAAGCAAATAGATGAAGCAGCAACTCAAGGAGAAGTCATTATTATGGGGGACTTCAACTACCCTGAAATACATTTGGGAACAGAAACCTGCAGTTCCAGCAAAGGTAATAAGTTTTTGGCAACTATGAGAGACAATTACCTTTCACAACTAGTTCAGGACCCAACAAGAGGGGGGGCACTGCTAGACCTAATATTATCCAACAGGCCAGACCGCATATCAAATATAAGGGTTGGGGTCACTTGGGTAATAGTGATCACAAAATAATAAGCTTTCATGTATCCTTTAATAAGATGTGTAGTCGAGGGGTTACAAGGACACTAAACTTCAGGAAGGCAAATTTCCAACGGATGAGAGATGATCTTGGTGCAATAAACTGGGACGATATCCTGAGACATAAAAATACACAAAGAAAATGGGAGACGTTTATTAGTATCCTGAATAGGACCTGTGCACAGTATATACCCTATGGGAATAAATATGCTAGAATTAGGAGGAAACCACTATGGCTAAATAGAGCTGTAAGGGGCGCAATAAGGGACAAAAAGAAAGCGTTTAGGGAATTAAAGCAAGTAGGTAGTGAAGAGGCATTAAATAAATACAGAAGACTGAATAAATTCTGTAAAAAGCAAATCAAGACAGCAAAGATTGAGGCAGAGAGACTCATTGCCAGAGAAAGTAAAAATAATCCGAAAATATTCTTTAACTACATAAATAGCAAGAAACTAAAAAATGATAGTGTTGGTCCCCTTAAAAATAGTCTGGGTGAAATGGTGGATGAGGATGAGGAAAAAGCCAATATGCTAAATGACTTTTTTTCAACTGTATTTACACAAGAAAATCCCATGACAGATAACATGATCAGAGATAAAAAAATTTCTCCATTAAATGTCACAGGCTTAACCCAGCAGGAAGTACGGCGGCGTCTAAAAATCACTAAAATTGACAAATCCCCGGGCCCGGATGGGATACACCCCCGAGTACTGCAGGAATTAAGTACAGTTATAGATAGACCTTTATTTTTAATCTTTAAAGATTCCATAATAACGGGGTCTGTACCACAGGACTGGCGTATAGCAAATGTGGTGCCAATATTCAAAAAGGGGGCAAAAACTGAACCTGGAAATTATAGGCCAGTGAGCTTAACATCTACTGTGGGTAAAATCCTGGAGGGTTTTTTAAGGGATACTATATTGGAGTATCTGAAGCTGAATAACCTCATGACACAGTATCAGCATGGGTTTACGAGGGACCGTTCTTGTCAGACTAATCTGATAAGCTTTTATGAAGGGGTAAGTTCAGGACTGGACCAAGGGAATGCAGTGGACGTGGTGTTCATGGACTTCTCAAAAGCTTTTGATACAGTGCCACACAAAAGGTTGATACATAAAATGAGAACAATGGGGATAGGGGAAAATATGTGTAAGTGGGTTAAGAACTGGCTCATGGATAGGAAACAAAGGGTGGTTATTAATGGAGCACACTCGGACTGGGTCACGGTTAGCAGTGGGGTACCACAGGGGTCAGTATTGGGGCCGCTTCTCTTTAACATATTTATTAATGACCTTGTAGGGGGCATACAGAGTAGTATTTCAATATTTGCAGATGACACTAAACTCTGCAGGGTAATAAATACAGAGGAGGATAATTTTATATTACAGGAGGATTTATGTAAACTAGAAGCTTGGGCTGATAAATGGCAAATGAGCTTTAATGGGGATAAATGTAAGGTCATGCACTTGGGTAGAACAAATAAGATGTATAATTATGTGCTTAATTGTAAAACACTGGGCAAAACTGTCACTGAAAAAGACTTGGGTGTATGGGTGGACGACAAACTCACATTTAGTGGCCAATGTCAGGCAGCTGCTGCCAAGGCAAATAAAATAATGGGATGCATTAGACGAGGCATAGATGCTCATGAGGAGAACATAATTTTACCTCTATACAAGTCACTGGTGCGACCACACTTAGAATACTGTGTGCAGTTCTGGTCTCCGGTGTATAAGAAAGACATAGCTGAACTGGAGCGGGTGCAGAGAAGAGCGACCAAGGTTATTAGAGAACTGGGGGGTCTGCAATACCAAGACAGGTTATTACACTTGGGGTTATTTAGTTTGGAAAAACGAAGATCTTATTACAATGTACAAATATATGAGGGGACAGTACAAAGACCTTTCTAATGATCTTTTTACTCTTAGACCTGTGACGGGGACGAGGGGGCATCCTCTACGTCTGGAGGAAAGAAGGTTTAGCCATAATCACAGATGCAGATTCTTTACTGTAAGAGCAGTGAGACTATGGAACTCTCTGCCGTCTAATGTTGTAATGAGTGATTTCTTACTAAAATTTAAGAGGGGACTGGATGCCTTTCTTGAAAAGTATAATATTACAGGCTATATTCACTAGTTTCCTAGATACAGCGTTGATCCAGGGAGCTAGTCTGATTGCCGTATGTGGAGTCGGGAAGGAATTTTTTTCCCCAATGTGAAGCTTACTGTTTGCCACTTGGGGTTTTTTTGCCTTCCTCTGGATCAACATGTTAGGGCAGGTTAGGATAGGATATGGGTTGAACTAGATGGACTTAAAGTCTTCCTTCAACCTTAATAACTATGTTACTATGTTACTATGTTACCCAGGTTGGGTAATGGTTTGATGTACCCGGACGGTGAATGTTCAGAAGAACAAGTTTATTGTTGCCTTTATATACCCAGGTTGGGTAATGGTGTTTCAATGTAATCAAAATGTTGAACTTTGAAGCCATGAACTGTACTGGCTCACAAACTTTTCTGTAAATAGTTGGCACTTCGGTGCTCCATCTTGGTTTTACAAAAAACTTAACTGTGCACTATTTTCAACTACCTCAGAAACTAAAAACCCGTTTTGTGTGGTCGAAAGTGAGGTCTGCTCAAGGAAAGTCTTGCAGCCCACCCAAGAGCACAGTTGGAGGTTTGGAGCGGGTCCTCCACAAGCACAAGTAAAGGACACTGTGAAGTTACCCCGGTGGGGGTAGTCCTAAGAAGTCTCAACGAACTTCGGCAGTAATGCTATTTGCCCTTTTGTAATGTTATTATTAAAAATTTTATTATGCAACGTTTAACTTGAAGTGTTTCCTGCTTTCTTACTACGTCGCATAGTCCACTCTGCTACATCACTCTGCACCATTGCTCTATCTCACATCTATCTGCCCTGGAAGGATAGCGTGTTACCTGTAGAAGACTTATCACCTACCTGCACTACACCATCCCTTCCAGAGGACCTGCACAGCAGCGCTGGACACCCTGACCAGGTACTACAGGTGGCGTCACGACAAACTACACGAACATTCTATCATCCCCTGGAAATATCCCACATTCCAGTGATCGCCCAGGTCACGGACCGAGCTGTGCTACTCGTGACATCCCCCATAGAAGTCGACGTGATCGGTGCCGAGTACCCTCAAAACCCCTGTCTCTGTGCGACTCAACTTCCCTCACTGTGCTGGCACTTTACATTTACAATGCCTCTGGGTTTTTTTTTTTGGGGGGTGGGGAACATTCAGACTTTTGCTATGGGGCCCCATGATTTATATGTACGCCCCTGCTGCTGAGGCATGGTATTTAAGGCTGTTAAGGAGCCAACATACATGGACCTTGCCAGCAGCGTCGGACTGGAGTACCTTGGGCCCACCAGAAAAATATATTATTGCGGCCCAACATCATACTTCCCAACCTTTGAATAAGGGAAAGAGGGACAAAGGCTGTGGCACGCTGTGCATGCTGCAGAAAATTTTAGGCCATGCCACGTTGCACCACAGACTGTCCAGGAGTTGGTGTATGCTTTAGTCCAGGTGTGGGAGGAGATCCCTCACGAGACCATCCGTCGCGCTCATCAGGAGCATGGCCAGAAGTTGTAGGGAGGTCATACAGCATACCTCCCAAATTTGGAAGACAGGAAAGAGGATTAAAGGCTGCGGCGCGTGTTGCGCGCCGCTGAAAATTTTAGGCCACGCCCCGACAACACCCATTTCACAGCTAATCACACCCATATCCTCGCCCCAAGCGTAACCATTTAGCACTGCTGATCACACTGACTGGTAATGAGGGCACAGTGGCTGGTACTGAGGAAAAGAAAGAAAGAGCAGCGAGAGAGAAAGAACAAACAGAGAAAGAAAGAGAGGAAAGAAAGAAAAGAGAGAAAGAAAGAACAGAGAGAAAAAAGAACAGAGAGCGAGAAGGAAAGAACAGAGAGCGAGAAAGAAAGACTAGAGAGAGAGCCATAGGTGTAGCTAGGGTTTTGGTTTAGTGGGGGCAAAACTTCTGAGTGGGCCCATCATCAGAGAAACTCAGCAAATGACCGCGCTGTTGGCCAAAATAATCTATATATAAAAAGACCAATATTGATATTACCGCCATATGGTCTGTGTTAAATAATACCAGTCCTACAGAACATATAGATTACAGCACAGGTACAGATAATGACTTACCGCTGATGTTCTTTCTAATGGAATTGTTCACTTTTCATGTCTTTTCCATCTGGCCCACATCGACATGACGACTTCTCCAGCCAGGACTCGACTGCACCCCCATTAAAAAAAATAAAAAAATACTCACCTCCCGGCTCCTGTGCTGCTCACTGTTCTCCCTCTCAGCGTCTGACAGCGGGCGCCGGCAAGTGATGTTATTGCGCCCGCTGTCATACGCTGAGAGGGGGATTATGGGAGAGAAGGAGCGCTCGCTCCTTCTCTCTCTATGCGGTCAGCTTTATCGGCTGGATGCCGATACAGCTGACCCTCCGATGACGGGTGGGGGGCCCACTGCTGGCACCGGGCCCCCCCAACGCCTGTTCAGGCCCCATAGCTTCAGGGCGGCAGAGCAGGGAGAGCGATTCTCCCTGCTCTGCCGCAGAATGTAACTGTATCATAGCTCCGGGTGGGCCCCCTCAGAGCGCGGGCCCCGGGGCCACCGCCCCCTCTGCCCCGTGACCTATCCTTTCAAATCAGGGCCCACCACGCAGGAGCTGGGGCCCACCGTAGGTTTCTCCGGTGTCCCGGTGCCTCAGTCCGACCCTGCTTGCCAGCCTGATAATACCAGGCCACAGCAGTCTGCTTATCTTTGCTGGTTAACAAAAATAGGGGATCCCCTCGAAAAAAAATTGGCGTGGGGTCCACCCTATTTTTGTTAACCAGCCAGATGAAGCAGACTGCTGAGCCCTGGTTTTTCAGGCTGGTAATGAGCCAATATCCATGGACCTTGCCAGCCTGATAATACCAGGCCACAGCAGTCTGCTTAGCTTGGCTGGTTAACAAAAATAGGGGATCCCCTCGAAAAAAAAAACGGCGTAGGGGTCCCCCTATTTTTGTTAACCAGCCAAGTAAAATGCAGACTGCTGCGGCCTGGTATTAAAAGACTGTCAAGGCCCATGGATTTTGGCCCTCAACAGCCTGATAATACCAGGCTACAGCAGCCCCACATTTGGCGCATCAAAAGATGTGCCAATTGTGGCACTTTACCCGGCTCTTCCCACTGCCCTGTAGCGGTGGCAAGTGGGGTAATAAGGGGTTAATGTCACCGTTGATTGCACGGTGACGATAAGCCCGGTTAATAATGGAGAGGTGTCAATAAGACACCGATCCATTATTAATCCCAAAGTTTTTAAATGTATAAAAAAAAGACACAGCAAGAAAAAAGTATTTTAATGAAATAAAAGAGACAACACAGTTTTAATTTCTTTTATTATACTCTCATTCTTGCGACGCCATCGATCTCCTGTAAAAAAAGGAAAAAAACAAACCAACAGTATACCACCTGTCCGACGCAGTCCATAGTAACGACTGTCCCACGACGATCCAGCTCTGCTACATCGGAATGACAGGCAGAGGCTGTCATCCCGGCGCAGCACAGCTGATTACCTGCTTCCCCAGCGGTGACGTCATCGGACTGACTGCTTTATGGCCGGGATTACCCAGCAGTCACTGCAGTTATCGCGAGAAACTGCATGTGACCGCCGGGGAAAGATGATGGCGGCTATCAACCAGTCCAGGCCGTGACCACCGGAGATCTTCTGCCAGGTAAGTGCCGCTGACTCCTGACAGACCCGACCGACGGACACTCACAGTGACAGTGACAATTCCGATTCCGGTATACGATATATGGGAAATATCGAAAGTCAATATCGAAAGTCCGATACAGCTAATATCGGCCGATACCCGATACTTGCGGTATCGTATCGCTCAACACTATCCAAGACCCAACATGGCGTGAGGAACAGGAAGGATTTGGGAGCAGCTCAGAGGAATAATAATAATAATATTAATTTATATAGCGCCATCATATTACGCAGCGCTTTACAGTTTAGCAGTTTCAGAACACAAGTCATAAGTAACAACGTTAACCATACAATAATTTAAGCAAAATAAGTCGCCCCTGCTCGTGACAGCTTACAATCTACAATGAGGTGGGGGAGATACAAAGTATAGGTGTTTATATACAATGGTGCATTTACAATGATGGTCCAGCCATCTTAAGGGAGTGAGGGATGGAGATAGTAAATGGGCTAGACACACCACACACACACACCACACCACACACACTTACACAGAATACATAGAATGACTTTGATTAGTGAATGTGATAGGCCGCTCTGAACAAATGTGTTTTGAGGGAGCGCCTGAAACCATGCAAATTGTGGATAGTCCTAATTTCTTGGGGTACAGCATTCCAGAGGATTGGCGCAGCGCGGGAGAAGTCTTGGAGTCGGGAGTGGGAGGTACGAATTAGTGCAGAGGTTAGTCGAAAGTCGTTTGCAGAGCGCAGCAGTCGGTTAGGCCGATAGATAGAAATGAGGGAGGAGATGTAGGGGAGGTGCTGCACTGTGGATAGCTTTGTGGCTGAGAACCAGTACTTTGGTTGAAAGCTGTGAGAGGCCTAGAGAAGTGGTTAGTGATAGAAGGAAGATAGAGGAAGACATTGCCCCAACGGTACAAACAGGAGGGAGAGTTAGGCTGCAGACTGTAGCCTCCAGTTTGGCACCTGTTCGGAGCAGTTGTCTTCCAAAAGTCAAAACGTGCGCTCCCAGGACTTGCACTGCGTGGTCCTTTTTTGACACACTTGCAGATGATATTTGCTATGTCAAATGCAAGCTGTGTAATCAAAAATTAAAAATAGGTAAAAGTGTCAGTAACCTCAATACCACTAATATGTGGAAACATGTGCGGACAAAGCACGTAGTTGAGTTACAAAGACACACTGGAGATGTAGGCCAACCTACAGCAGCACCTACATCTTCAGGTTGTGTTGAAGCCTCTTCATCGAGCTCACACACAGCTGGTGCTGCTTCCTCACAGGATCGCCATGGAAGAACCTCGGTTACTGTTGTCCAGAGACAAAGTGTTACTCCACACACAGCAGCAAGTTACCTGTCATCCTCACACTCCCAGGCCACAAAACAGCCATCGGTAGCACAGGCATGGGATAAAAGACGGCCATACTGGGCAAACCATCCACGAGCACAGGCTCTGAATGCTGGCATTGCAAAACTCCTGTCCCTTGAAATGCTGTCATTCAGGCTGGTGGAGACAGACAGTTTCCGTAACTTAATATCATTGTCAGTCCCACAATACAATGTGCCAAGCCGATTTCATTTCAGCAGGCAAGCCGTACCTGGTCTGCAAAAGCATGTTGAGGGAAAAATTAAACATGCGCTACTAAACGCCCTCAGTAGCAAGGTCCACCTGACCACCGATGCGTGGACCAGTACCCATTGTTATGATCTGCTACAACCACTAAGGAAAGAAGGGAATTCTGTCCCTACAATAGAACTAAGCTGAATCCCTACGATGTAACGGGGAACCTGATCCTGCGACCAGACACGCTAAAGTCCTCAGCTAGTCTGAACGAAGACCTATAGTTGCGAGGGAGGAATCCCTACAAGATCTAGGGACTGGGAGAAAAGGTGGACACCTCCTAACAGAAATTGTAGCAGGGATAATTAAACAGAAAACAAAATACTTTGAGATCCTAACATCAAGCAAAACTGACTGAGTAAGGCACCTAAGCACCCGGCTAGCTTAACAGTAGATAATACAATGAAGTCAAGCAAAGCCAGAAGGGCGGAGCCAGACTAAATAGGGAAAAAAGGTCATGTGACCAGCTAACTGAAACAAAACCTAACAAGAGGGTTCTAACACCCATGGCCAGGGACGATACCTTTCCCTCACTGCCCATTGGGTCAATATTGTGGAGCCGGGTACTGATCTTGCGAGTGGCGCTGTACGTGTTCTGCCAACTCCAAGGATTGCAGGAATCAAGTCTGTACACATTGACTCCTCCTCCTACTCCAGTTCCTCAGAATCATCGCTGCAGGAGCCGTCACGGTCTACCTCCACATGGACCCGTGAACAGTTACCTGTTGCGACCGATATGAGCACAGCCGTGGCCAAACGTCAACAGGCCGTCCTGAAATTAATTTCCATGGGGAATCGAAGCCACACAGGCAGGAGCTCTGGAATGCCATCAAGCAGGAGAGCGACGTGTGGTTTTTGGCAGCGAATCTCCAGCCAGGCTTGGTAGTGTGTGACAATGGCCGAAATCTGGTGGCAGCTCTGGGCCTTGGCAACCTCACTCACATACCATGTCTGTCACATGTGCTCAACTTGGTCGTGCAGAGTTTTTTGAGGGACTATCCGGATCTTGATGCACTGCTGCACAAGGTCCGCCTAGAGTGCGCTCACTTGCGACGTTCCAGCATGGCCAGATCGCTGATTGCAGCTCTGCAACGCAGATTTCGCCTTCCTGAACATCGCATCATATGTGACGTACCCACCAGGTGGAATTCCACGTTACATATGTTGGAGCGGTTGTGTGAGCAGCAGCCAACAGTAATGGAGTATCAGCTGCATCAGGCGCAATCAACTCGCAATTTGCGCCGTTCACACTTCACCACTACTGACTGGGCCTCTATAATAATAATAATCTTTATTTATATAGCGCCAACATATTCCGCAGCGCTTTACAGTTTAACAGTTTCAGAACACAAGTCATAAGTAACAACGTTAACAATACAATAATTAAAGCAATATAAGCCGCCCCTGCTCGTGACAGCTTACAATCTACAATGAGGTGGGGGAGATACAAAGTACAGGTGTTTATATACAATGATGTATTTACAATGATGGTCCAGCCATTTTGAGGGAGTGATGGATGGATGGAGATAGTGAATGGGCTACACACACAGACTTACACATAGAATGACTTTGATTAGTGAATGTGATAGGTCGCTCTGAACAAATGTGTTTTGAGGGAGCGCCTGAAACCATGCTAATTGCGGATAGTCCTAATTTCTTGGGGTACAGCATTCCAGAGGATTTGCGCAGCACGGGAGAAGTCTTGTAGTCGGGAGTGGGAGGTACGGATTAGTGGAGAGGTTAGTCGAAGGTCGTTTGCAGAGCGCAGCAGTCGGTTAGGCCGATAGATAGAAATGAGGGAGGAGATGTAGGGGGGTGCTGCACTGTGGAGAGCTTTGTGGGTGACAACCAGTACTTTGAATTGGATACTATAATGAATGGGCAGCCAGTGTAAGGACTGGCGAAGGACTCTATGAAGGACATCTGCCACGTTTTGCGTGCGTTTGATGAGTCAACGCGGATGGCGAGTGCAGATGATGCACTAGTCAGCCTGACTGTCCCCCTTATCTGCCTGCTTCAAAAAACAATGCAAGCACAAAGGGATGAGGTTTTGGAAGAGGTGGAGGATGAGGAGTCACAAATTCCGTCACCTTCTGGACAGTCAGCGCAACGTGATTCCTCACAAAGGGCTGGGCAGGGCTCACTTTGTGAGGAGGATGAGGAGGAGTCAATGGAGGAGGAAGACATCGCTCCAGAGGGAGGTACACAACGCTCTAGTCAGTATGTATAGCGAGGGTGGGGTGATGCAGAGCAGGCAGAGATGACGCCTCTTGCAGGGACAGTGTTTCTTGGCCAGTTGGGAGTCTGCAGCACATGGTTGATTTCATGCTGCAGTGCCTGAAAACGACCGCCGCATCGCCCACATTCTCACCACGTCTGATTATTGGGTGTCCACCCTCCTAGACCCTCGCTACCGGGACAACTTACAAAGCCTCATCACACCGTTGAACCGGGAGCGTAAAATGCGGAGTACCAAGACACACTTGTCATGTGTGCATCGCCACGAAGATCGTCGCGGTTGCACATTCTGACTTCTCACAGCTGAGTTGCTGTTTCTTTGTGTTTGGCAGTTAGGGAGTTAATTCTGTCTGTGCTCAGTTCTGGGACTGGGTGCAGTTTCTCCCGGCTGCAATTAATTATTTGTTGATTGGTTTCCTTTAAATCTCTGGTTGTCTGTGTTGGGAGTTGCCAGTGAAATTCTTCATGCAGACCACAGATAGGATTGTATCTGTATAGACTTAAGTTAAAGAGCTCCTTAGTTGTTTTAAGCTCACCTTGCTTAGAGTTTAATATCCCAGATCATTTATGTTCCTTCTGTGTTTGAGTGTGTATGCAAGTCTGTGTTTTCTCCAGTCTGTCTTATATGTCTAATCTGTGTATTTAGCAGAGATCAGCCCATATCCCTTTGGTGGTAATCAGTATCCTTCTTAGGACTGATTACAGGGTTCAGGGACTGATAGGAGACAGGGTTAGGCTGGAGACTTGGACCTCTGAACCATTATCAGTACCTCCAAGGTGAGGGATTAGTTAGGACCCCAGTTTAGGGTCAGGTTAGACCCCCGGTCCTCCTCTTTCCTGTGACAGTGTATCAAGTCCTCAAGATTAACCCTGAGTTCAACGGATATCGTGTCAGGTAAATCTATTCTATATTTACATGCTGATGTTGCTAATCTATATGTTGTATAGAGTGTTGTTCTTTTAAGAATAGTTTACTGACATCGTACACATATCATAAGACCGCGTGACAACACTGGTGCAATCCATAATGTTCTCCATTCCAGCCGAGAGCACTGCTGCTACTACTGCTTTACAAAGCAGCTCTGTGCGTCGAGGCAGTGGAGACAGCTCTGCAACAAGAGGGAGCACAAGCAGCGCCTCTGCACAGGGCAAGATGTTATGATTTGGTAGCTGAGGAGAGCAGGCAAAAAAGGCAATACACCAGAGAGGTTGGAATCTATGGGATTGCAGTACCCTGACTAACCACCACAACTAAAGGCAGCCGTGGAGCGTACCTACGTTGGTCCTAGACGCCTCGTCACAGCCTGAGAAGCTAACTACACCTAAAGATAGAAAGAGGAAAGCTATCTGCCCCGGAGCAGATCCACAAAGAACATAGAAAGCCCCCAAACATGTAATGGCGGTTAGACAAGAAGAAATACTGACACAGACAGAAAATAGTATGAGCAAACGTTGGGGCTCAAACTTCATAAATAGAAAAGGATAGGAAGGGAACTTTATGCAATCACAAAAAACCCTGAAAAGTACCAACTCTACCAATTACAAAAACACCTGAGATGACACGACCTCTAGCACCTAAATTAGTTCTCTGGTGTAACAAAAACTAAACAGCAGCCACAGAAAAAAGTGGAAAAGGAAAATGAACAAACAACAGTGGCTGAACTAAACTGAGAGGAGCACAAGCCCCCCAAGGGGACCCGCAGACCCCCACAGAAGTGCAGGACAAAATGCCAAAAAAAAAACAAAAAAAAATGAAAGAAGAAAATGTCTTATCTGTTAGAAAAAGATGCAGGCACGAAACAGCAAGCTACAAAGTGTACAGGAATCAAAGATGAGACCAGAACAATTGATCACCGTCAACCCTGATGGGAGGGAACCTCCCTTATATAAGACCAGTCAGTAACACCTGATCTCCAATCTTCACAATCTTCATTGGATAGTTCAGTACTGTTTGTAACCACCAGAGGGAGCTTCTGCTCAGAATTCATTTCTAGCACATTCACAACAGCAAGACCAGTATGTTCCAAATGTGGCAAAGTTTTGTGGCAGCGCCACCAATGTCTACACCATCCGAGACGGCTCAAGTCAGCAGGAGGCAAAGTTTCCGTAAAATGGTGACAGACTACATGTCTTGGCCTCTCAGTGTACTCCCAGACGGCTCTTCCCCATTCAAGTTTTGGGTCTCTAAGCTGGATACATGGCCAGAGCTTAGCCAGTATGCATTGGAGGTGCTGGCTTGCCCTGCTGCCAGTGTATTATCGGAGTGCTTCTTTAGTGCTGCAGGTGGTGTACTAACAGACCGTAGCATGCGACTATCCTCCGATAATGTAGACCGGCTTACTTTTCTGAAAATGAACAAGGCATGGATCTCACATGAATTTGCCTGTCCGGTTTCAGATTAAATAACTGGTTGGCAACGTTATCCATGTCTCCTGTTATGTTCATCTTTCTACCACCTGAACTCTACTGCCTGAGCTACAACACTGGCAGTTGCTGCTCAGAAGTGTTGGATGCACAGATCAAAACAATCGCTGATGTGTTTGTGGGGTTCAGTAACGCCTGTTGTTCCCCTGCTGTGTGTCCGGCAAAAATTACTGCTAGGTAGCTACACATGTTGAAAAAAACATGACATGTTAAAGTGGCTACTGCTACACATAGATAAGAGGCTACACCCTTATTTCTAAGCTGTAAACAAGTGAAACGTCACCTTTAAAACCATAAAATTATTAGTCTTTGTCACAAATCTGTAACAAAATAATTGTGACATATTACTGCAGATATCCACATGTGGAACACAAATGCTAACACAAAAGCCTACTTATGCTATAGGGTACTGATGGTGAACCTTGTCACTCCATAACTTAGACAAATCCAACTCACATCATGACTCAAATGCTGCAATGTTGGAAGTGCATAATGTGGGTTGAACTTTGACAACAGCTGCAGTGCGAAGGTTAGCCTTCAGTGTTCTTGGCTTTTAAATAAAAGCATACAAGTAAATTTAAGAATCCATTGTTGATTAAGGGACGTGATGTACACCTGTAATATTGTGCAAACAATGGATGTAGGACTAGTCCTCTTCAACATTACTTATATTTGTGTCATTTCAAAAAATACATATTTAATTACAAATTTAACAACCCATATCATAAAGGTCCATCATGTAAAAATGAGAATCGGTAACAAAACTCATGCATTACCTTGTTAAAGTCAATAGTGCATAGTCACAATAGCTAAATATATACCTGCAAGTTTTGCTGAAACAACGACAACTGATAGAAAAGGTGAATGATATCTAGTTATCAGACTGAATAGCGACACCTGTACAATGTCGATATAATACTGTACCTTAACAAAAAGGCTGTTTGCAACCAATGTATTATATACGGATGGAAGCTCATCACACTAATAGATTTGAGTTATTTGAAATAGAATGGAGCAGCACCAATTAGAGAAAAATGTCAAGGATGAGGCAGTGAGACACGCTCAGCAGAGTACAAGCAGCAGTGGTTGAAGAACTAACTGGAGCGGGATCTGCACTCCAAAAATGAAAACCTCTGACTACAGTAAACACTGCACACAACTGTTCAGTAGCTGTGAAAGGCCCGTTTGTGTACTTCTATATTGTTTGCAACCAATGTATTTGATACGGATGGAAGCACGTCACAGTAATTGATTTGAATTATTTGAAATAGAATGTAGCAGCAACAATTAGAGAAAAAGGTCAAGGATGAGGCAGTGAGACACGCTCAGCAGAGTACAAGCAGCAGTGGTTGAAGAACTAACTGGAGCGGATCTGCACTCCAAAAATAAAACCTCTGACTACAGTAAACACTGCACACAACTGTTCAGTAGCTGTGAAAGGCCCGTTTGTGTACTTCTATATTGTTTGCAACCAATGTATTTGATACGGATGGAAGCACATCACAGTAATTGATTTGAATTATTTGAAATAGAATGTAGCAGCAACAATTAGAGAAAAATGTCAAGGATGAGGCAGTGAGACACGCTCAGCAGAGTACAAGCAGCAGTGGTTCAAGAACTAACTGGAGCGTGATCTGCACTCAAAAAAAAAAACCTCACAGACTAGAGTGAACACTGCACACAACTGTTCACTATCTCTGAAAGGCTCCTTTGTGTAATTGTATAGTGTTTGCAACCAATGTATTGGATACGGATGGAAGCACGTCACACTAATAGATTTGATTTTTTTTAAATAGAATGGAGCAGCACCAATTAGAGAAAAATGTCAAGGATGAGGCAGTGAGACACGCTCAGCAGAGTACA
Organism: Oophaga sylvatica; assembly: GCA_033576555.1. Taxonomy (NCBI): domain Eukaryota; kingdom Metazoa; phylum Chordata; class Amphibia; order Anura; family Dendrobatidae; genus Oophaga; species Oophaga sylvatica. Next base: position 103,548,558 of record JARQOD010000008.1, on the reverse strand, counting down.
AGCAGCAGTGGTTCAAGAACTAACTGGAGCGTGATCTGCACTCAAAAAAAAAAAAAACCTCACAGACTAGAGTGAACACTGCACACAACTGTTCACTATCTCTGAAAGGCTCCTTTGTGTAATTGTATAGTGTTTGCAACCAATGTATTGGATACGGATGGAAGCACGTCATACTAATAGATTTCATTTTTTTTAAATAGAATGGAGCAGCACCAATTAGTGAAAAAAGTCAAGGATGAGGCAGTGAGACACGCTCAGCAGAGTACAAGCAGCAGTGGTTCAAAAACTAACTGGAGCGTGATCTGCACTAAAAAAAAAAAAAACCTCACAGACTAGAGTGAACACTGCACACAACTGTTCACTATCTCTGAAAGGCTCCTTTCTGTACTTCTATAGTGTTTGCAACCAATGTATTGTATACGGATGGAAGCGCGTCACACTATAATTTCAATTGAATGGAGCAGCAAGAATTACACTAAAGAAAAAAAAAAGAGTCTGTGAGTGACACGTGCAGATACCTACAAACAGCATTGGATGCAGAGCAAACTGCAGCGTCACCTGCACTCTCACACACACACCTTGCACAGAGCTGTTAAAACAACACTGCAAGGCAAAAGGAAGCTTTACACAGCGATTGGTAAACTAGCCTGCCTAAAGCACAGTACACTAAATCGCAATCTCTAACTGTCCCTCAGAGTCAGCAGAGCAGCGTTCTGTCCCTAACTGAATTCACAGCACAGTGACGCTAAAATGGCGGCGGCGCCTTTTATAGTGCATTCTGACATCATTTCAGCATCCAATCACAGCCATGCCATTAGTTAACATGACCGCAGCATTACAGGATGTGCCCACACTTCTTAGGATTCCTCATTGGCTGACTAAAATCACATTGCCTCTCAAAGAATTATGGGAACTTCCGATTCCGGTATACGATATATGAAAAATATCGGAACTAAGTATCGGAATTCCGATACAGCGAATATCGGCCGATACCCGATACTTGCCGTATCGGAATGCTCAACTCTACGTATTACCCCTTAGGCAACAGTCACACATTCAATATTTGGTCAGTATTTTACCTCAGTATTTGTAATCCAAAACCAGGTGGGGAACAATCTGAGGAAAAGTATAATAGAAGCATATCACCATCTCTGCATTTTTGATCCACTCCTGGTTTCGGCTTACAAATACTGCTGTGAAATGTTGACCAAATACTGACCGTAGCCATTAAATAACTCTGGTCAGAATTGTAAAATTTGGCCTGGTCAGGAAGGTGAAAACAGGCTGGGAGTGGAGGGGTGAAAGGGTTAAATTGTGCCTGGATGTTGCTCTAATAGACATATGCTGACTGAAGCATATAACTTTTACTTAGTGCAGTTTTTTATGCTTACAAAGTTTTTGTTTTACAAGGAAGCGTCAGTACTAGTGTTGAGCGATACGATAATGCAAATATCGGCTATCGGCCGATATTAGCTCTATCGGCCTTTCGATAATTCGTTTCGATATTTTCGTCTTATCGAATACCGGAATCGGATTTGTCACTGTCACTGTGAGTGTCCGTCGTCGGGTCTGTCAGGAGTCAGCGGCACTTACCTGGCAGAAGATCTCCGGCGGTCACGTCCTGGACTGCTTGATGGCCGCCATTATCTTCTCCCTGGCGGTCACATGCAGTTTTTCGCGATAACTGCAGTGACTGCAGGGTAATCCCGGCCGTAAACCAGTCCGATGACGTCACCGCCGGGGAAGCAGGTAATCAGCTGTGCTGCGCCGGGATGACAGGCTCTGCCTGTCATTCTGATGTAGCAGAGCTGGATCGTCGTGGGACACTCGTTACTATGGACTGCGTCGGTCAGGTGGTATACTTTTTTTTTTTTTTTTTTTCATTTTTTTACAGGAGATCGATGGCGTCGCAGCAGGATGAGACAGTAATAAAAGAAATGAAAACTGTGTTTTTTTTTTTTTTATTAAATTAAAAAAAATTTTTTGGAACATTCACCTGTCCGGGTACATAAACAATTTAACTATTTATTTACATACAGGGACCCTGTCCGGGTTATTTAGACTTCTTTGGCAGGGGTGTTCCAGGTACCACCTGGTACTCTTCTGGTGCTTGCCAAACATCCGAGACACCAAGGACCACCAGGACCTGATGACGTCGTGTGGCCTGTACAGTCAAGTCGTGACCCGCTATCTGGGTCTGTTTGGCCACCTTTCATCTCTCTCCGGGTCTGGAGCCCTATGTCACGGACTGTACGAACCTCAGGGGGCCTAACAGGCGCCGGGTACGGGCCAGCTATACTTATCATGTCCATAGCTGGGGCTGCTGAGGAGACCACTGAGGGAGGCTGGGGAGATTTACGGCGTGGGGTGGGCACTTTTGCAGAGGCCTGGATGTGGGAGGCTGAAGGCTTCGAGGGTCTCACAGGTTCCTGACACACTGGGGAGTAGGGGTCGCACCTGGTAACATTTAAGGCGTACCACCCATTGTAACCCCAGTGTCGGGTGTAAGTCACCAAGTCTCCTGGCAACAGGTCCCTCCCCGGGTGTCCTTCTGGGAGGTGAGCCTCCACGTCCCGCCGGGTCACAAAGACTTCTAAATAAAGTCCAGGCTCCTTGATGAAGCCCCACCCACCTTTCAATTTAAAGCTCCGTACTGCACCCTTACGCCGCGGCTCACTCAGGGTTCCTTTATCCTTTCTCATCCGGTCCTTATCTGCCCGGTCCTTCTCCAGGTGACGTTGGCGAAGTTTTAGGGTTTCTCGCTGCTCCCTTTGTCGCTCTGCTTCCCGCTCCAAATGTCTCCACTCTTCCTCCTGACGCCGGTTGTAATTCTCCTCCACCAGTTGCTCCATGTCTCCACCACTCCACTGCAGCTTACTGTGTCCGGTTTGCGGCAGCTCTCCTGTCGCCCCCCAGTCCTGGCGGCGCTCCCCTGCGGAGGAAGCAGACGGCTCTAAATCAGATGACAGTCGGGGCTCCGGTACAGGCAGGTAGTGCTCTGGTGCCTGCGCGGCCTCCTCCATGAGGACAGGTGTCGCTTCTTCTGTCTCAGCGACGGGGGCAGACAGCGGGTTCTGGGGTGCTGACGGTGCTGCGGTTTTTGCAGGAACGGGTGCCTCCACTGCGACAACGTCAACCGGATCACATTGCAAGGGCTCCTCTACTATAACGGGTGCCTCACCTTCCGGTACAGACACTTCAGGTAAGAGGGATTGGCGCCGCTCCAAGTTTATTTTTAGGGCACGCCAGCTGGCTTCCATCCTGGCGACCTCCTCCCGGTGCCGGGCCAGGCCTCTCAGGGTATCCTCCGCTTCTTGCAGCGTAGGAGGGTTTACAGGCCGGGTGCCCAACGGTGATTCCGTGGCGATCGGTTCGCTTCCGTGGGGGGAGAGCTCTGACTGCTCCATCCCTTCCCACTTCTGCTCGTCGTGTTCATTAGCCATCTCTGCCAAGTCACATGTGTCATATCTGGAGAGGGCCCCTCTTTTGTAGGGAGGCGGGACCTTCGTGTTAGTTTCCGCACACTGAGGAGGATGAGGAGGCGGAACTCCAGAGCTGTGGGGCACGATATTACATTGCAGTACCATTTACAGTGGGCGGCCATCGTTTTCACGCCACTGAGTGAGTGACACCCACGAAGAGCACGCCCTTCTTCTTCACCAGTGCCTCGTCGTGACGCAGATATGGCGGAAAAATGGCAAATACATTCTCTGATGATTTTAGCAATTCTCAAGCACAAAACCAGTGCAATTCAGGCACACAGGACTCGCTTATAGTGAGCTACAGAATCCTGTTCGTGAAGCCCAAGTTGAGTCGCACAGAGCCAGAGGTTTTCGGGGTACTCGGCACCGAGCCCGTCGACTTCTATGGGGTATGTCACGTCTTTACCCGGCAATTGAATTAGAGTCGATTTTACTATGTAGAAGTGTATAAACTATAAATATATGTATATATATATGTCACAATGACATGTATATATATATAGTATATGTATTCTATGTGTGTATATTTTGTGTTTACAACGAAAGAAAGGGGTTTTTTTGTTGCGATATTTTGTTCCCATAGACTTACATGGGACTTCCGGTATCGAAATCGGATATCGACGATATTTAGTGCTATCGGCGATACAATTTCGGTACGATATTTTTAGATATCGAGCAATATCGCTCAACACTAGTCAGTACATGTCTACTGTATACAGACTGATGTGGCATTACAATAAAGGTGGAAATCCTAACGGATGCCTAGATACATGTTCTATAGATGGTGGGAAGAAGCTCAAATCTCGTCCCTCAATATATTTTCTAAAGCTTGCATACAGATCTCTATGCTGAGAACTAACCTTCATCTTAAGAGAATACATGAAGAATGCTGTGTTTGTGTGAGAAATGCTGAATGTGGGAGATGCACTGTGTTCCAGCACAAACTGACCTAACATTACACAGACAGCCAGAACGTTACATGATACCACACACTGGAAAGTAGAGACCATTGCTCTCTCCTGGATTCAACCCTCTTAGCAAGATTAACACTTGGGAAACTCCCATAACCTCATTGTCAGAATGTTAGCCAGGCTGCCTTGGGATGTGTGGAGGAATATCACAATGAAGGCGAAAGAGAGGGCATACAGGAAAGGCTTTAAAACTTGAATTCCATTGGAAAATTGGAAAATTACCCCTAAATGTTTACTCACTAAGGAAAAAGGCTTTAGTATTGCTCATATACCCATGTCAAAGGCAAAGTATATGTTAATTTCTATTGAATTCTAATAACTAAAATTGTGTACTATCTTTGCAATCAGACCATTGTCCATATTTACATGGTGATAATATCTTTTTAATAAATGTGCTAGTGCAAGAAAGGTGGGCGCCACTAATGTGATATACTCACCTCTCACTGAACACAACATTAAATGTAATACATATGCACAATCAATTTAATGCAGAGTGTGCCCATTATAAGGAAATAACCCACCTGCTCAGAACCATAAAATTCTATACTATGACCATATATTATAATATACATACAGGACAGACCAAAAGTTTGGACACACCTTCTCATTCAAAGATTTTTCTGTATTTTCATGGCTATGAAAATTGTAGAATCACACTGAAGGCATCAAAACTATGAATTAACACATGTGGAATTATACATTACACTTTACAAAAAAGTGTGAAACAACTGAAAATATGTCTTATATTCTAGGTTCTTCAAAGTAGCCACCTTTTGCTTTGATTACTGCTTTACACGCAGAAAAGGTGAACGGATGGACTCTACATGCCTGGTACCCACCGTGAAGCATGGAGGAGGTGGTGTGATGGTGTGGGGGTGCTTTGCTGGTGACACTGTTGGGGAGTTATTCAAAGTTGAAGGCATACTGAACCAGCATGGCTACCACAGCATCTTGCAGCGGCATGCTATTCCATCCAGTTTGCATTTAGTTGGACAATCATTTATTTTTCAACAGGACAATGACCCCAAACACACCTCCAGGCTGTGTAAGGGCTATTTGACCAAGAAGGAGAGTATGGGCTGCTACGCCAGATGACCTGGCCTCCACAGTCACCAGACCTGAACCCAATCGAGATGGTTTGGGGTGAGCTGGACCGCTCACCGCTTCAATTTTGAATAAATCCCCAACAGTGTCACCAGCAAATCACCCCCACACCATCACACCACCTCCTCCATGCTTCACGGTGGGAACTAGGCATGTAGAGTCCAGCCGGTCACCTTTTCTGCGTGCAAAGCAGTAATCAAAGCAAAAGGTGGCTACTTTGAAGAACCTAGAATATAAGATATATTTTCAGTTGTTTCACACTTTTTTGTTAAGTATATAATTCCACATGTGTTAATTCATAGTTTTGATGCCTTCAGTGTGATTCTACAATTTTCATAGCCATGAAAATACCGAAAAATATTTGAATGAGAAGGTGTGTCCAAACTTTTGGTCTGTACTGTATATATATATATATATATATATATATATATATATATATATATATTATAGCGATATGATGAACACATGGACAGATGGGAGAGTGGGGCATCACTATACCTTTGTGTGTGGTTTGAGGACCTGTGATGAGGTCTTGGCCACATGACCAGTCATGTGTTCTGTGTTAGCTGGATGTCTGCGATATAAATGAGCCTACTGCTGACCACAGGTGTGAGTGGCTGGAGGTGGGAGACCTCCAGTGTGTGTGCTCTGAGGAGACTACTCTGCTAGAGTACCAGGACTGTATATATGCCTTTTTTGTTGCTTTGTGCCAGAGAAGGCTGTTTTTGTTTTCTGTTGTAAGCAGTTTATGAAGTTTGAATAAACTTGCTTGAAGAATCGAGTGAAGTCGCCCTCCTGCTTACCTCCGGTCGCACTCAAGCGAGGCCTAATCCTTACAATTGGTGGAGACGTGCGAGCAGCGTTCCCAGCAGAGAAGTGGGACTGGTTACTGCATGTCGTGGGTCAAGGCTATAGCAAGCCAGCCAGCATTGCCGGAGAAAATGGAGGACCTGCTGAAACACTTGGTCCAGGCGCAGGTACAGCAGCAAGAGGCCAACAGGATGTTGTTGCAACAGATGCAGCAGAGCCAGCAGGAGCACCAACAGCAGATGCAGGAGAGCCAGCAGGAACATCGGCAGTAGATACAGCTTCTGACAACCGCCATCCAGGGCAGGACGAGTGCCCCAACCCCAGGTCTGGCTAATGACAACCACGTCAGAAAGGCGGTAAGACGCACATTACAAAAAATGACCCCCGGGGATGATGTTGAAGCCTTCCTGACTGTATTTGAGAGGGTTGCTGAGAGGGAAAGACTTCCCCCAGAGCAGTGGGCAGAGGTACTGGCCCCATACCTGACAGGGGAGCCCCAGAAGGCGTACTACGATTTGACGGTGCAGGATGTTCAGGAATATCCTAAGCTAAAGGTTGAGATCCTCGCACGTATGGGGGTAACAATGACTGTCAGGGCACAGAGAGTGTACCGCTGGGCTTATCACAGGGACAAACCACCGCGCTCCCAAATGTTTGACCTGCTGCATCTGGTCCAGAAATGGCTGCAGCCAGAGTCCGCTACACCGGCCCAGATGGTAGAAAGAGTAGTAATGGATTGGTTTGTGCACTCCCTGCCAAAGCCCCTGCAGACCTGGGTTGCCCAGGGTGATCCCCGGAATGCTGATGAACTGGTCGGACTGGTCGAGAGGTACCAGGGGATGGAAGGAGCAGTGGGGAAGCAGCCCATTACGTACTGGCGGCCCCAACAGGGGGCAGAGTCCCAAAAAGGGGTGGAGCGCCCAAGGTAAAAATGGCGGGGGGAGGTGGTGCCCAAGGTCACTGCGGGTGAAATTATTTGTTGGAGGTGCCACGAGCCAGGACATATAGCTGCCCGGTGTCCGCAGACCACCGAGCAGATGGACTGCAGCATAGGACACCGTATTTCATGGTATGCATATCCAGCCTGCAGTGGAAACCCGTTCCCCAATCAGGGTCCTCAAGTCTGTCCCGTGAAGGTGAACGGTGAAGCAGTAACAGCGCTGCTAGACTCTGGAAGCTTAGTGACCTTGATTAGGGCCACTTTTCCTCTCAACATATCACCAGGGAAAAAAGTCGGTGTTCAATGCATACATGGTGATGTAAAGGACTACCCTATGGCCAGAGTGGACATTGAAACGACGCATGGCACTGAGTCCCATGAAGTCGGCGTCGTTCGGGACTTGGTGCGTCCTATAATTATAGGCTGGGATTTCTGTCTGTTTTGGGATCTGTGGAGAAAGAGTTCTGAGGTCCCTAGCGAGCATGGGGAACCAGTAAACCCTAATAAAGTACTGCCACACTCAGAAGGGGCGGAGTCCCAAACTGAGTCGATGAGGAGAAAAGAGGTGGCGGTGGATGAGCCAAGGAACTATTGCCGGGTTCAGGGTTTGAACAGCGTATGTCGCAAATGGTGTACTGACTTTACATCTGACCGGGGGGCACTGAACTGTTCTCTAATAGTGAATGGAGAGAGTGTGAGTGGACTTCTAGACTCAGGAAGCCAGGTGACTCTGCTGAGCGACACACTCCCTGTCTATCAGATTCCCGGAAAGAAGATAGAAGTCCCTTGTGTTCATGGGGTCACTAGGGAGTATCCGGTATCCAGGGTAATCGTTGAGACATCCACTATTATTTCTACCCATGATGTCCCTGTAGTCCCAGACTTACCATATCCTATAATAATAGGCCAGGATTGTAAACGGTTTTGGGAGGTGTGGGATGAAGCACTGGCTGATTGCTCAGAAGGGAACCAGAATGACCCTAAGAGAGGCCCATCCCTGCAGGAGGCTGTAGTGGTTGCTGATAGTGTGGTGGGTAAAACAGAGGTAGCCACCCCTAAAGTCAAAGATACCCAGTGCCTGGTGACCGTAAGAAAGTGTGGCTCAGACCAAAGTGAGGACTTTGGGGTGACCAAATATAGGACCACAGAAAACTGGGTAGCTCCAGGAATAGGGGCTGACACCTGGTTAAGTGGGGACTTGCTGTTCCAAGATGACAGAGGGAGTGGGAATGACTCCTTTGCAGACTGTAACTTAACCGCAAGTGAAAGCGAGTGCAGCAAGGTGGAGTCGGGTACAAGTAGAAGATCTCCTCCTCACCGCAGGGGCTGCAGGAAGGCCAGACAGCCTATGCTCTCTAGAAGAGAAATAAGGGGGAAATGTTATGTTACGGTAGCTGAGGAGTGCAGGCAAAAAAGGAAATACACCAGAGCAGTTGGAATCTATGAGATTGCAGTACCCTGACTAACCACCGCAACTAGAGGCAGCCGTGGAGCGTTCCTACGTTGGTCCTAGACGCCTCGTCACAGCCTGAGAAACTAACTACACCTAAAGATAGAAATAGGAAAGCTATCTGCCCCGTAGCAGAACCCCAAAGATAATAGAAAGCCCCCAAACATGTAATGGCGGTTAGACAAGAGGAAATACTGACACAGAAAGAAAATAGTATGAGCAAACGCTGGGGCCCAAACTATCTAAATAGAAAAGGACAGGAAGGGTACTTACTGCAATCCCAGAAAACCCTGAAAAACACCAACTCTACTAATTTCAAAATCACCTGAGATCACACGACCTCTACCACCTAAATTAGTTCTCTGGTGTAACAAAAACAGCAGCCACTGAAAAAACTGGAAAAAGCAAAAGTACAAAACACAGTGGCTGAACTAAACTGAGAGGGCAAAAGCCCCCGGAGGGGACCCAGAAGGCCCCCACAGAAGTGCAGGACAAAATGTAAAAATAAAGCAAAAACACAAAATAAGAAATTGTCTTATCTGATAGCAGGAGATGCAGACACGACACAGCAGGCTACAAGGGAAACTGGAAAGAAGGATTCAGACCAGAACAATTGATCACCGGCAACCCTGATGGGAAAATGATTCCCTTAAATAAGACCAATCAGTAACACCTGATTCCCAGTCCTCACAATCCTCACTAGTACCGCTTGTAACCACCAGAGTGAGCCTCTGCTCAGAACTCATCTCAAACCCATTCACAACAGTACCCCCCCCTTGAGGAGGGGTCACCGAACCCTCATTTGAGCAACCAGGTCGGTCAGGATGAGTTCTATGATACGCACGGATAAGTCTCCTAGCATGGATGTCCGAAGCAAACACCCAAGAATTATCTTCCTGACCATAACCTCTCCATTTAACCAAATACTGGAGTCTTCGTCTAGAAAAACGAGAATCCAATATTTTCTCAACCACATACTCCAGATTGCCCTCAACCAAAACAGGGTCAGGAGGCACAGCAGCAGGAACCACTGGCTCAACAAACCTCTTCAACAAGGACTTGTGGAACACGTTATGGATCTTAAATGTCCCTGGAAGAAGCAAACGAAAAGAAACAGGATTAATAATCTCCATGATCTTATAAGGTCCAATGAACCTAGGCTTAAATTTAGGAGATGCTACTCTCATAGGAATATTCTTTGAGGACAACCAGACCAAGTCCCCCACTTTAAACCGAGGACCATCAGTCCTATGCCGGTTAGCAAACCGCTGGGCCTTCTCCTGAGAGAGGGACAACCTCTCCACTACCTGGTCCCAAATCTGCTGCATACGCTCAACAACAGAGTCAACACCTGGACAGACAGAAGCCTCCGTCTGTCCTGAAGAAAATCGAGGGTGAAACCCAGAATTACAGAAAAACGGAGACATCAAAGTGGCAGAGCTAGCCCTATTATTAAGAGCAAACTCAGCCAAAGGCAAAAAAGAGACCCAGTCATCCTGATCAGCAGACACAAAGCATCTTAGATAAGTCTCCAATGTCTGGTTTGTTCTCTCAGTTTGACCATTGGTCTGAGGATGAAATGCCGAGGAGAAAGACAATTGAACACCCAGTTTAGAACAAAAAGTCCTCCAAATCTGGAAACAAACTGGACTCCTCTGTCAGACACAATGTTCTCAGGAATGCCGTGTAAACGAACCACGTGCTGAAGGAACAACGGCACCAATTCAGAGGAGGAAGGCAACTTAGGTAATGGCACAAGATGTATCATTTTGGAAAACCTATCACAAATTACCCAGATGGTGGTCATTCTCTGAGAAACAGGAAGATCGGAAATGAAATCCATAGAGATATGGGTCCATGGTCTCTTGGGCACAGGCAATGGCATCAACAAACCACTAGAGCGAGAGCAAGGCTTGGAGCGAGAGCAAGTCCCGCAGGACTGCACAAATTCCCTGACATCGCGAGACAAGGTAGGCCACTAAAAGGACCGACTAACCAAGTCTCTGGTACCAAAAATTCCGGGATGCCCAGCCAATGCGGAACAATGAATCTCAGACATCACACTCTTTTTCCATTGGTCCGGGACAAACAATTTTCCAACAGGGCAGCGCTCGGGCCTATCCTCCTGACACCCCTCCAGAGCAAGTCTCAAATTGGGCGAGATGGCGGAAAGAACTACACCCTCCTTCAAAATAACAGAGGGATCAGATAGCTCAGGAGAGTCCGCAAGGAAACTCCTCGAGAGGGCATCCGCCTTAACATTCTTAGTGCCAGGAAGAAAGGAAACCACAAAATTAAAACGTGTGAAAAACAAGGCCCACCTGGCCTGTCTAGGATTGAGTCGCTTGGCAGATTCCAGATAGACCAGATTCTTATGGTCCGTAAGGACCACCACCTGATGTTTGGCTCCCTCCAGCCAATGTCTCCACTCTTCAAAAGCCCACTTCATGGCCAATAACTCCCGATTACCCACGTCATAATTACGTTCAGTAGGAGAAAATTTTCGAGAGAAAAAGGCACAAGGGTTACTTTTAGAGGTCTCTGGATCTTTTTGGGACAAAACGGCACCTGCCCCAATTTCAGAGGCATCAACCTCCACCTGAAATGGCAGAGAAACATCAGGCTGCCGTAGAACAGGAGCAGAAGTGAATCTCTGCTTAAGTTCCTGAAACGCAGAGACTGCCTCAGGAGGCCAATTCACCACATCAGAACCCTTTCTGGTCAAATCAGTTAATGGTTTAACAATAACAGAGAAATTACCAATAAATTTACGATAAAAATTGGCAAAACCCAAAAATCTCTGAAGAGCCTTTAATGAAGTAGGTTGGACCCAATCACAGATGGCCTGAACCTTGACCGGGTCCATTTCAATAACAGATGGGGACAAAATGAATCCCAGAAATGAGATCTTCTGTACGCCAAAAAGACACTTTGATCCCTTCACATACAGAGCATTCTCTCTCAAAATCTGGAATACAGTTCGAACATGTTTCACATGAGAGTCCCAGTCTTTAGAAAAAATCAAGATATCATCCAAATAAACAATCAGAAACTTGTCCACAAAATCCCTGAAAATGTCATTCATGAAGGACTGGAAGACGGAAGGAGCATTAGTGAGCCCAAAGGGCATCACAAGGTACTCAAAATGCCCTTCAGGGGTGTTAAATGCCGTCTTCCATTCATCCCCGTGCTTAATGCGAATAAGGTTATACGCCCCCCTGAGGTCAAGCTTGGTAAACCAAGTAGCGTTTTTCACCCTGGAAAACAGGTCAGAAATCAAGGGTAACGGGTATTGATATTTCACAGTAATATTGTTCAAGAGACGATAATCAATACACGGCCTTAATGAACCATCTCTTTTGGCCGCAAAGAAAAAACCGGCACCTAAGGGTGAAGAGGATGGTCTGATATGACCCTTCTCCAATGATTCCTTGATATAAGACCGCATAGCGTCATGTTCAGGTACAGACAAGTTAAAAAGGCGACCCTTAGGGAATTTACTACCTGGCACTAATTCAATAGCGCAGTCATAGCTCCTATGGGGAGGTAAGGATGCAGATTTACTTTCGCTAAACACATCAGAAAAATCAAACAAAAAGTCAGGAACATCCTCAGCCTGGGGGAGGCAGAAAAAACAGGAGTGTTGGCACTAACACATTGGCAGCCCCAACTGGTTACAGACACAGATTTCCAATCCAAAACAGGATTATGAGACTGTAACCAAGGGAAACCCAGCACTATAATGTCATGCAGATTATATAGAACCAAAAATTTGCAGCACTCCTGGTGATCAGGTTCAACCCTCATTATCACCTGAGTAGAAAACTGGGGTTTATTCTCAGCCAAAGGGGTAGAATCGATCCCCAGTAAAGGAATAGACTTCTGTAGGGGTATCAAGGAAAACCCACAACGTTTAGCAAAATCATAATCCATCAGGTTAATAGCTGCTCCAGAATCAACGAAAGCCTGAGCAGAAAATGAGGACAGAGACCATATCAGAGTGACAGTTAATAAAAACTTAGTCTGAACACTACCCAAGACAACTGAGCGTGCAAAATGTCTTCCCCGCTTAGGGCAGACTGAAATAGCATGAGAGGCATCACCACAGTAGAAACATAACCCATTGCGCATTCGAAACTCATGACGCTGTGCCCCAGACACCACTCCATCACACTGCATGGGCTCAGGAGCTGGCTCACAAGGCAACACCACTCCACGCATACTTCTCCGCTCACGCAAACGTCTGTCAATTTGAATCGCCAATGACATAGAATCATTGAGACCAGAGGGGACAGGGAATCCCACCATAACATCCTTTACATTATCTGACAGACCCTTCCGGAAAAGGGCCGCCAAAGCGTCGTCATTCCATTTGGTCAGGACTGCCCACCTACGGAATCTCTGACAGTATAACTCAGCGTCATCAAGCCCCTGATTTAATGCCAACAAGGCTTTTTCAGCTTGATCAGTGACATTAGGCTCATCGTACAATAACCCCAAAGCCTGAAAAAATGCATCAACATCACTCAAAACAGGATCCCCAGGTATCAGGGAAAAAGCCCAATCCTGAGGATCGCCGCGCAGGAGAGAGATGATAATTTGAACCTGCTGCGCTGCGTTTCCTGAGGACTTAGATTTTAAGGCAAGAAACAATTTACAATTATTTTTGAAATTCTGAAACTTAGCTCGATCCCCTAAAAACAAATCTGGCATGGGGATCCTAGGTTCCACAACAGGCAACCTAGCAAGATATGCAGCAATACTCTGAACCTCAGTGGCAAGCTGATCCACACGGCCAGACAACTGTGCAAACTCCATTGGGAGAAAAGATCCTCCCCAGCACCCAGAGATACAGAGGGAAAAAAAAAAAAAAATGCAACAAACAGAAAAATATCTCTGACAACTTTTCTTCCTTCAAAATATTTTTTCCCTTCTGTGAGTACCATACAATTTTTATGGCCGGTGATACTGTTATGTTACGGTAGCTGAGGAGTGCAGGCAAAAAAGGAAATACACCAGAGCAGTTGGAATCTATGAGATTGCAGTACCCTGACTAACCACCGCAACTAGAGGCAGCCGTGGAGCGTTCCTACGTTGGTCCTAGACGCCTCGTCACAGCCTGAGAAACTAACTACACCTAAAGATAGAAATAGGAAAGCTATCTGCCCCGTAGCAGAACCCCAAAGATAATAGAAAGCCCCCAAACATGTAATGGCGGTTAGACAAGAGGAAATACTGACACAGAAAGAAAATAGTATGAGCAAACGCTGGGGCCCAAACTATCTAAATAGAAAAGGACAGGAAGGGTACTTACTGCAATCCCAGAAAACCCTGAAAAACACCAACTCTACTAATTTCAAAATCACCTGAGATCACACGACCTCTACCACCTAAATTAGTTCTCTGGTGTAACAAAAACAGCAGCCACTGAAAAAACTGGAAAAAGCAAAAGTACAAAACACAGTGGCTGGACTAAACTGAGAGGGCAAAAGCCCCCGGAGGGGACCCAGAAGGCCCCCACAGAAGTGCAGGACAAAATTCAAAAATATAGCAAAAACACAAAATAAGAAATTGTCTTATCTGATAGCAGGAGATGCAGACACGACACAGCAGGCTACAAGGGAAACTGGAAAGAAGGATTCAGACCAGAACAATTGATCACCGGCAACCCTGATGGGAAAATGATTCCCTTAAATAAGACCAATCAGTAACACCTGATTCCCAGTCCTCACAATCCTCACTAGTACCGCTTGTAACCACCAGAGGGAGCCTCTGCTCAGAACTCATCTCAAACCCATTCACAACAGGGAAAGGATGGTGCCACATGTACTGGATAAAAGAGAGCAAGTCCATGAGATGGAGCTGCTTAAAGAGACAGTCGGGCAAGAAAGGATACGGAGACAAGGGATTGAGCAACGAGTGGAGGACCTGGAGAAGGAAGTCTCTAAAGTCCAAGGTCAACTGTCAGCGTGCCAGACGGCGACCCAAATCCTAGTGGAAGATACGGAGATGTGCAGAGCGGTCCAGGAGAAGCATCAGCAGGAACTTCTACGGAGAGAGGAGGAGCACCGCTGCTGGGCAGAGGAGCAAGAGAAAATTTTCAAAGAACTCCAAATAGAGACGGAAGCTAATGCCCACCTCAGGAAATCCACGACAGTCCGGGAAACCGAACGGTTGCGCTCTCCTGGTCCGAGCGTACGGGAGGAGAGTGAACTGGAGAAGATGACCAAAGAAGGGGCCTCAACGGAGGAAGAAAGTCAGCAAGGGAACCGCCACCCAGATGGCCTCCGCGAGAAGCAGAGACGTCGGGAGCCAGCAAGAAGACCTCCAGGTCGGAAGGGGTTGGTGGAAAACCTTGGGAAGATCCGGATGCTCCTGGAGGTGCACCAGGGAAGAATAGAGCAGCTAAGAATTGAGGAGGAGCAGATCAACAGACAGCTGCAAAAGTTGGGGGAAAACAGGCAGCCACCTTCAGCCCGTAATATAGAGAGGCGCAGAGGTTCACTTCAGAGTGAAAGTCATCGAGGTTGAGCTAAGACAGGACATAGGTGGCCTGAAATGAGAGGTAGAGGCAGTGACACCTCAATTAGCTCAGGACTCAGTGACCTAAGCCAAACTGTGACAGACCAGTTAATTGTTGAGACGACTGAAAAGAGTTTCTAGTCGGTGAATGGAATGTTCCAAGCCCACGGCTTTAGGCAGAGGGGGGAGGTATGTAGCGATATGATGAACACATGGACAGATGGGAGAGTGGGGCATCACTATACCTTTGTGTGTGGTTTGAGGACCTGTGATGAGGTCATGGCCACATGACCAGTCATGTGTTCTGTGTTAGCTGGATGTCTGCGATATAAATGAGCCTACTGCTGACCACAGGTGTGAGTGGCTGGAGGTGTGGAGACCTCCAGTGTGTGTGCTCTGAGGAGACTACTCTGCTAGAGTACCAGGACTGTATATATGCCTTTTTTGTTACTTTGTGCCAGAGAGGGCTGTTTTTGATTTCTGTTGTAAGCAGTTTATGAAGTTTGAATAAACTTGCTTGAAGAATCGAGTGAAGTCGCCCTCCTGCTTACCTCCGGTCGCACTCAAGCGAGGCCTAATCCTTACAATATATATATATATATATATATTCATTTCATTGGTCCTATAATGTGTATATATACATATTGTAGATATATATATATATATATCCACACATCATAGGACCAATGAAATGAATACAAATATAAGAAGGTGAACATAAATAACAATATATAGTTATATTCTCTAGTAGTGTTGAGCATTCCGATACCGCAAGTATCGGGTATCGGCCGATATTCGCTGTATCGGAATTCCGATACTTAGTTCCGATATTTTCCATATATCGTATACCGGAATCGGAAGTTCCCATAATTCTTTGAGAGGCAATGTGATTTTAGTCAGCCAATGAGGAATCCTAAGAAGTGTGGGCACATCCTGTACTGCTGCGGTCATGTTAACTAATGGCATGGCTGTGATTGGATGCTGAAATGATGTCAGAATGCACTATAAAAGGCGCCGCCGCCATTTTAGCGTCACTGTGCTGTGAACTCAGTTAGGGAAAGAACGCTGCTCTGCTGACTCTGAGGGACAGTTAGAGATTGCGATTTAGTGTACTGTGCTTTAGGCAGGCTAGTTTACCACCGGCTGTGTAAAGCTTCCTTTTGCCTGCAGTGTTGTTTTAACAGCTCTGCAAGGTGTGTGAGTGCAGGTAACGCTGCAGTTTGCTCTGTATGCAACGCTGTCTGTAGGCATCTGCACGTGTCACTGACAGACTCTTTTTTTTTCTTCAGTGTAATTCTTGCTGCTCCATGCAATTGAAATAATAGTGTGACGTGCTTCCATCCGTATACAATACCTTGGTTGCAAACACTATAGAAGTCCACAAAGGAGCCTTTCACAGATAGTGAACAGTTGTGTTTCAGTGTTCACTGCAGTCTGTGAGTTTTTTTTTTTTTTTTGAGTGCAGATCACGCTCCAGTTACTTCAACTAATGCTGCGTGTACTCTGCTGAGCGTCTGTCACTGGCTCATCCTTGTAATTTTTCAAAAATTGGTGCTGCTTTATTCTATTTTAAATTTACAAAAATCTATTAGTGTGACGCTCTTCCATCAAAATACAATACATTGCTTGCAAACATAATAGAAGTCCACAAAAAGGCCTTTCACAGCAAGTGAACAGTTGTGTTTCAGTGTTCACTCTAGTCTGAGGTTTAATTTTTTTGTAGGAGTGTAGATCCCGCTCCACTTACTTCAACCACCGCTGCGTGTACTCTGCTGAGTGTCTGTCACTGCCTCATCCTTGTCATTTTTCAAAAATTGGTGCTGCTTTATTCTATTTTAAATTTACAAAAATCTATTAGTGTGACGCTCTTCCAGAGGACAGCGTTTGTTGGCCAGTTGGGAGTCTGCAGCACATGGTTGATTTCATGCTGCAGTGCCTGAGAAACGACCGCCGCATCGCCCACATTCTTACCACGTCAGATTATTGGGTGTACACCCTCCTAGACCCTTGCTACCGGGACAACTTACAAAGCCTCATCACACCGTTGAACCGGGACAGTAAAATGCTGGAGGACCAAGACACACTGTTGAAATCCATAATGTTCTCCATTCCAGCCGAGAGCGCTGCTGCTGCTACTGCTTTACAAAGCAGCTCTGTGCGTCGAGGCATTGTAGACACCTCTGCAACAAGAGGGAGCACAAGCAGCGCCTCTGCACAGGGCAAGAGCTGTATGTTACAAATGTGGCGAAGTTTTGTGACAGCGCCACCAAGGTCTACACCATAGTGATGGGAAATCTAGTTAATATTGGTGATTAGTTCATCATGAACTAGTTCACTGAAAAGATTAGTTCAAAAGATTAGTTCATTTAGTTCATTTAGTTCAGTTTTTCTCCACCCTATCCTGTGAGGAGCTGATAGGAAATGCATCATGTGACCTCTGAACTAAATGAACTAGATGAACTGCTGAACAAAATATTCTATTGAGAATGACTCAGGACAGCCTAGTTCAATCTGATGCCTCTCACTGAGCCCAGCAGTGCCACATAATGATTGTGTATGAGGGGTCTGAGAAGCAGTTCAGCATCCACCATTTTAAGAACAGAAAAGGGGTCAGTGTTAAAGATTTTAGCAAGACTGATCTTCTAGGCTAGAGGCATGAACTACACACAGAAACACTCTCTCATACACACATATGAGCTGTGTCTGTGTACTGTGTGTGCAATTTCAGTTTTTATTAATAATATTATTATTACTATTATATTTGTATTTGATGTGTGGTATAGTGTTTTACTACCTTGTTTTCCAGCATCAAGAGCTGTAAAGAGCCAGTGTGAGACAGAGCAGGGAGCTTCCTGGAGCTGTATGAACCTGGATCACTCTCTGTCTCCTCCCACTTACTGTTTAGTTCACAATGAACTAATCTGTGTCAGGATGGTGAACTAGATGAACTAGTTCACTCTGAAGATTAGTTCATTTTGAACTACTCACTCACGAACTACCCATCACTACTACACCATCCGAGACGGCTCCATTCACCAGGAAGCAACGTTTCCGTAAGATGGTGACAGACTACATGTCTTTCCCTCTCAGTGTACTCCCAGATGCCTCTTCCCCTTTCAAGTTTTGGGTCTCTAAGCTGGATACATGGCCAGAGCTTAGCCAGTATGCCTTGGAGGTGCTGGCTTGCCCTGCTGCCAGTGTATTATCTGAGCGCGTCTTTAGTGCTGCAGGTGGTGTACTAACAGACCGTCGCATGCGACTATCCTCAGACAATATACTAGCGAAAAAAATTGCGATCAAAAATTCCCAAGAGAATTCACAAACGATACAAAAAATATTTTATTATAATTATCAGAATACAAGGTAAAAAATGGGACAGGGGTCAATACCAAAATGCACAATGTGCATTTTGGTATTGACCCCTGTCCCATTTTTTACCTTGTATTCTGATAATTATAATAAAATATTTTTTGTATCGTTTGTGAATTCTCTTGGGAATTTTTGATCGCAATTTTTTTCGCTAGTATATTCCGTATTTTTGGCGATTTCCCTTAACACGTCCTATATTTTGCCCATATGACCTAGTATTTGACACACATTATTATTGGTGGTAAATTGTATTGGGTTTCTCCTTCATGAAGTATTTGTGGTATCCTCAGACAATGTAGACCGGCTTATTTTTCTGAAAATGAACAAGGCATGGATCTCACCTGAATTTGCCTGTCCGTTTTCAGATTAAATAACTGTTTGCCAACGTTTTCCAAGTCTCCTGTTATGTTCATCTTTCTACCACCTGAACTCTACTCCCTGGGCTACAACACTGCCAGTCAGAGGGGAATGATCAGTTACAAAACAAAATGTTATCCCCAACAAATAGTAGTGCAACGACTCCAGTGCCCACTTTATTGCCAGACACTTGTCACGCTGTCTAATGATATGTATACAATGTCAGTAAACTATTAATACAGGAACAACACTCTATACAACTAGTATAGCAACATCAGCATGTAAGTATAGAATAGATTTACCTGACACGATATCTGCTGAACCCAGGGTTAATCTTGAGTACTTGATGAGCTGAAACAGGAAAGAGGTGGACCGGGATCTAACCTGACCCTAAACTGGGGTCCTAACTAATCCCTCACCTTGGAGGTACTGATAATGGTTCAGAGGTCCAAGTCACCAACCTAACCCTGTCTCCTATCAGACCCTGAACCCTGTAATCAGTCCTAAGAAGGATCCTGACTACCACCAAAGGGATATGGGCTGATCTTAGCTAAATACACAGATTAGACATATAAGACAGACAGGATAACACTAGCTTGCATACACACTCAAACACCAAAGGAACATAAATGGTCTGGGAAATAAACTCTAACCAAGTTGAGCTTAGAACAACTAAGGAGCTCACAACTAAAGTCTATACAGATTCATTCCTATCTGTGGTCTGCATGAAGGTTTCACTGGCAACTCCCCAAGCAGACAACCAGGAATTTAAAGGAAACCAATCAACAAATAATCAATTGCAGCCGGGAGAAACTGCACCCAGTCCCAGCACCGAGCACAGACAGAATTAACTCCCTAGCTGCCAAACACAAAGAAACAGCAGCTCAGCTGTGAGAAGTCAAAATGTGCAACCGCGACGATCTTCGTTTCAATGCACACATGACAGTACCCCCCCTTCTACGAGGGGCCTCCAGACCCTCAGGGCCAGGCCTGCCCGGGTGAGTTCTGTGGAAGGTCCGAACCAAACGATCTGCGTTAACATCAGACGCAGGGACCCACGTCCTCTCCTCTGGACCATACCCCTTCCAATGCACCAAGTACTGAAGGGACCGGCGATTCAGATGTGAGTCAATGATCTTTGATACTTGAAATTCCAAGTTACCATTGACCAACACAGGAGGAGGAGGTAGAGGTGACGGTATGACTGGTGCCACATACCTTTTAAGTAATGACTTGTGGAACACATTATGAATTTTAAACGTAGGAGGGAGGTCCAGACGAAATGCCACAGGATTAATTATGGAACTGATCCTGTACGGCCCGATGAATCTGGGACCCAGTTTCCAGGAGGGCACTTTAAGTTTTATATTCCTGGTAGACAACCATACCAGATCGTTCACATTCAGATCTGGACCAGAAACTCTCCTCCTATCAGCCATACGTTTGTAACGGTTCCCCATCGCACTCAGATTATTCAATACACCTCTCCACACAGAAGCAAGTGACGACGAGAAACGCTCCTCCTCAGGAACCCCAGAAGGGCCCCCCCCATTGAAAGTACAAAACTGAGGATGAAAACCATATGCCCCAAAAAACGGGGACTTACCAGTGGACTCGCTCCGCCTGTTGTTAAGAGCGAACTCTGCCAGAGGCAAGAAAGAAGACCAGTCCTCTTGGTTCTCTGAGACAAAACACCGGAGATATGTCTCTAAGCTCTGATTCAGACGCTCTGTCTGACCATTGGTCTGCGGATGAAAAGCCGAGGAAAATGACAATTGCATCCCCCGACGTTAACAAAATGCCCTCCAAAATTTGGACACAAACTGAGACCCCTATCTGACACCACATCAGAAGGCAACCCATGAAGTCTAACAATCTCCCTAATGAACACCTGCGCCAGAGTTTTAGCATTAGGGAGTGCAGGAAGAGCAACGAAATGTGCCATCTTACTGAACCTGTCAACAACCACCAGTATGACAGTATTCCCTGACGACGGAGGAAGGTCCGTAATGAAGTCCATAGATAAATGAGTCCATGGACGCTCCGGAAGTTTCAAGGGTAAAAGGGTCCCAGACGGACGGGTATGAGGGGTTTTAGAGCGAGCACACACCCCACATGACGCGACAAAAGTTATAACATCTTTATTAGCATTAGGCCACCAAAACCGGCGAGAAAGGAGATCTAAAGTAGCCTTACTCCCTGGATGTCCTGCTAGAGCAGAATTATGATGTGCCTCAATAACCTTTTGTCTCAACAGATTTGGGACAAACAGTCTCCCTGGAGGTCCTGCAGGGGCGTCCCCCTGAGCCTCTAACACCTCCTCCTCAAGCTCAGAAAATACAGCAGACACTACCACCCCCTCCTGAAGGATAGGACTCGGGTCATCCGTTTTCCCGGCCCCTGGGAAACTGCGAGACAAGGCATCAGCCTTTACATTCTTAGACCCCGGGCGATAAGTGATGACAAAATTAAACCTGGTAAAAAACAATGACCATCGAGCTTGTCTGGAATTCAGACGCTTAGCGGATTCCAAATACAACAGGTTCTTGTGATCAGTAATAACGGTAACCGGTGGACTGCCCCCTCCAAAAAGTGACGCCATTCTTCAAAAGCTAACTTAATGGCCAAAAGTTCCCTATTGCCGATATCATAATTCCTTTCGGCGGACGACAATTTCTTAGAAAAGAAAGCGCACGGATGCCATTTACCAGGGGACGGACCCTGGGACAATATAGCACCCACCCCTACGTCAGACGCATCCACCTCCACAATGAACGGCTGAGATGCATCTGGTTGGATGAGAACGGGTGCCGAAGCAAAACATTTCTTCAAAGAGGAAAAGGCTTGGCAAGCTTTGTCCGACCATTTAGAAAAATCCGTCCCTTTTCTTGTCATGTCAGTGAGAGGTTTGACGACAGATGAGAAATTACAAATAAATTTCCGGTAGTAGTTAGCAAACCCCAAAAAACGCTGCAGAACCTTAAGATCCCCTGGCTGATCCCATTCAAGCACTGCTCTCACCTTTTCAGGGTCCATACGGAAACCGGATGCTGACACCAAAAAACCCAAAAACTGAAGTTCCTGTACGGCAAATACACACTTCTCCAGTTTGGCGTATAATTTATTGTCTCGCAAGATCTGCAACACCTGTCTCACATGCTCCTGATGAGACACAAGATCTGGCGAGTAAATTAAAATGTCGTCCAAATATACAACCACAAACAGCCCCACAAGGTGACTGTAACGGGTCTGGTGGGTGGAACTACTGACGAGACAGGTCAGGTTGGTGGAACCACAAAGCTTTATTATACAAGAGAGTTTACTTGTAAGAGAGCGGGTGGCACCTGGGAAAAGGGCAGGGATTCACGGCAGGAGATATAGGTAGTTTCTGGACAGGCAGGTTTGTCACAGCAAGTGACCAAGGAAGTCTCTGGGCAGGCAGGTTGTAACGGTAAGTAACCGAGGCAGTCTCTGGACAGGCAGGTTGTCACGGCAAGTGACCAAGGCAGTCTCTGGGACAGGCAGGTTGTCACGGCAAGTGACCAAGGCAATCTCTGGGACAGGCAGGTTGTCACGACAAGTGACCAAGGCAGTCTCTGGGACAGGCGGGTTGTCACGGCAAGTGACCAGGCAGTCTCTGGGACAGGCAGGTTGTCACGGCAAGTGACCAGGCAGTCTCTGGGACAGGCAGGTTGTCACGGCAAGTGACCAAGGCAGTCTCTGGGACAGGCAGGTTGTCACGGCAAGTGACCAGGAAGTCTCTGGGACAGGCAGGTTGTCATGGCAAGTGACCAGGCAGTCTCTGGACAGGCAGGTTGACATGGCAAGTGACCAGGCAGTCTCTGGAACAGGCAGGTTGTCACAGCAAGTGACCAGGCAGACTCTAGACAGGCAGGATGTCACAGCAAGTGACCAGGCAGACTCTAGACAGGCAGGTATATACGACCTGATATGGTGGAGCCTCCAGGTAGGCTGCAGTCGGATGGCAGATGATCGCTCCCAGGTGAGCAGGCAAGAGCCGGGGATCTCTGCAGATGATGTCCGAACTTCCGGATAGAGCTGCAGTCGGATGGCAGATGATCGCTCCCAGGTGAGCAGGCAAGAGCCGGGGATCTCTGCAGATGATGTCCGAACTTCCGGATGGAGCTGCAGTCGGATGGCAGATGATCGCTCCTAGGTGAGCAGGCAAGAGCCGGGGATCTCTGCAGATGACGTCCGAACCTCTGGATGGAACTGCAGACGGATGGCAGACAGGCAAGCCGACAGGTAACAGGCAGGAAACTGGAATCAGGAGCTGATGGCTGAAACAGAGTTAGACTGCACAGGAACAACATTGCTCGGGCACCTACATTAAGGAGGAAGCCCTTAATATAGGGTGGAGTCCTCCAGCATTGGCTGGAGACTGATTTGGAAAATGCGCGCGGCTCCTTTAAGAGCGGGGGAGGGTGCGGGCGCGCGCCCTAAGGCCAGTAGCAGGGAAGGAGCGCGCGGGGACCAGCAGGGCGGAAGGAGGGCGCCGAGGACAGGTGAGGAGAGCGACGTCCCTGTCTGGCAGCAGGCAGGGACGCGGGCGCTACAGTACCCCCCCCTCTAGGCCCCCCCTCTCTTAGGCCAGAAAGAAATTTAGCTAGGATAAGAGGGGCATGGATGTTCTCCCGAGGCTCCCAGGTTCTCTCCTCAGGACCAAACCCCTTCCAATCCACCAAAAAATAAGTCTTTCTTCCTACCCTTTTTGTGGCCAGAATGTTCTCTACCTCAAATTCATCATCAGCAGACACTGGAGCAGGAGGTGTACCTGTAGACTTAAAAAAAGAGTTAAGAACCACAGGTTTGAGGAGAGATACATGAAAAGAATTAGGAATTCTCAAATTGGCCGGGAGTTTCAATTTATAGGACACCGGATTGATCTGACTGATGATCTCAAAAGGACCGATGAACCGAGGACCTAACTTGTAGGACGGAATTTTGAGTCGAACATATTTGGACGAAAGCCAGACTTTGTCCCCAGGACGGAATTGAGGAGGATCCAGACGTTTTTTGTCAGCATGTCTTTTCATGCGCTCGGAAGACTGAATGAGTGCGGACCGGGTACTCTCCCAGATGGAGGAGAATTCTCTAACTAGAGATTCCGCAGCTGGATTGTCCACAGAGATGGAAACAGGGACAGGGATCCGAGGGTGCTGACCGAAGACTACAAAAAACGGAGACTTGGTGGAAGATTCGCTCTCATGATTATTGTAGGAGAATTCGGCCCAAGGCAGGAGCTCCACCCAGTCAGAATGGTGGGCATTAACGAAATGTCGAAGATAACTGGTCAAATTCTGATTTATTCGTTCAACTTGTCCATTGGACTGTGGGTGGTAAGCGGAGGAAAAATCCAGGGTGACGTCTAGCAACTTACAAGTGGCTCTCCAGACACGTGAGGTGAACTGAACCCCACGATCCGACACAATGTGACGAGGCAGACCATGAAGACGGAAGATGTGGCGGATAAAGTCTTTAGCCAACTCGGGTGCAGACGGGAGACCTGGCAGAGGAATGAAGTGAGCCATCTTGGAAAAGCGGTCAGCGACCACCCAAATGACCGTACAACCGGCAGAGACGGGCAGATCTGTTATGAAGTCCATGGCTATATGCTGCCAGGGGGCAGCAGCTACAGGAAGCGGAAGAAGACGGCCGGTAGGCAGGTGTCTCGGAACTTTGTTGCGGGCACAGGAAACACAGGCAGAAACAAAGTCTATTACGTCTTTGTGCAGGGTAGGCCACCAATAATGCCGGGTAATGAGTTGGAGGGTCTTTCTTTGACCAGCGTGGCCAGCGAGTTTAGACGAGTGACCCCAATGTAGGATTCTCTTCCGATCGGTTTCTGGTACGAACGTCTTACCAGGAGGGAGACGATTTAGACTCACGGGAGCCACCTGCATCACTCTGGCGGGATCGATGATATGTTTAGGCTCATCTTCGAGATCCGACACCAGGAAAGACCGAGACAAGGCATCCGCCTTGACGTTTTTGTCAGCTGGGCGAAAATGCAAAAGAAAATCGAAGCGGGCAAAAAACAAGGACCACCGGGCTTGACGAGGATTAAGTCTCTGTGCCTGCTGGAGGTATGCCAGATTTTTGTGGTCCGTGTAGATGATTACCGGATGAAGAGCCCCTTCGAGTAGGTAACGCCACTCCTCCAATGCCAACTTAATGGCCAATAGCTCTCGATCTCCTATGGAGTAGTTGCGCTCGGAGGAGGAGAAGAGTTTGGAGAAGAAACCGCAGGATACCATCCTCCCGGATGGCGATTTTTGGGTAAGAACCGCTCCGGCTCCAGCAGAGGAAGCGTCCACCTCCAGGAAGAACTGCTTGTTGCCATCCGCGCGATGCAGCACTGGAGCGGAAGAGAAAGCCTGTTTCAGAGAAAGGAAGGCCTCCTCTGCTTCGGGCGTCCACTGTTTGGGGTTAGCATCCTTGCGAGTGAGCGCTGAGATTGGAGCAGTCCTGGAAGAGAAGTGCGGTATGAAGAGACGGTAATAGTTGGCAAATCCCAGGAACCGCTGAATGGCCTTCAACCCCTCCGGTCGGGGCCACTTCTCGATGGCAGACAATTTCTCCGGATCCATTCGTAGGCCTGTCTGAGAAATGATGTAGCCCAGAAACGGAAGCGATGTCTGCTCAAAGAGGCACTTCTCATATTTGGCGAAGAGGTGATTCTGCCTGAGCCTGAGCAGAACCTGACGAACATCCCTCCGGTGAGACTGAAGATCCGGAGAGAAGACCAAGATGTCGTCAAGGTACACCACAACGCAGGAATAGAGGAGGTCCCGGAAGATGTCGTTGACCAACTCCTGAAAGACTTCTGGAGCATTACAGAGACCAAAGGGCATCACCAAGTACTCGTAGTGGCCGTCCCGGGTGTTGAATGCCGTCTTCCATTCATCTCCTCGACGGATACGAACCAGGTTGTATGCTCCATGAAGATCTAGTTTGGTGAAGACTCTAGCCCCTCTAAGACGATCAAACAGTTCTGGAATGAGCGGAAGAGGGTACTTATTCTTGACCGTGATCGAATTTAGGCCTCTGTAGTCAATACAGGGACGGAGAGATCCGTCTTTCTTTTTAACGAAGAAGAAACCTGCTCCCGCTTGGGAGGTAGATTTCCGGATGAATCCCTTTGCTAAGTTCTCCTCGATATATTCGGACATCGACCTGGTCTCAGCAGCAGACAACGGGTAAATACGCCCACGGGGAGGCGTAGTACCGGGCAACAGGTCAATCGGGCAATCATATGGTCTATGCGGGGGTAATGTCTCTGCTTCCTTTTTATTGAAGACATCAGCAAATGACCAAAATGGAATCGGGAGTCCAGGTAGATTAGCAGGTGTAGGAGAAGAATAGACAGGAT
Organism: Oophaga sylvatica; assembly: GCA_033576555.1. NCBI lineage: Eukaryota > Metazoa > Chordata > Amphibia > Anura > Dendrobatidae > Oophaga > Oophaga sylvatica. The sequence goes on along the minus strand of JARQOD010000008.1, from coordinate 103,522,160 downwards.
GAACAGGCACCAGACATGTTTTATGACAGTCCTGTCCCCAGCGAAGAACCTCTCCATTCTGCCAGTCGAGCACAGGTGCATGTTTTTGGAGCCAAGGCAGACCTAGTAAGAGAGCATGAGAGAGTCCAGGTAAAACATGAAACGAGATGCTCTCAGAATGCAACATTCCCACCTGCAGGGTTATGACTTCGGTGATAAGTCGGATGGGATGAGGTAGGAGGCCCCCATCCACAGCAGCAACAGATACAGGTTCAACAAGAGGTTTGGTGGGAATGTGATACTTCTCTACTAGAGCCTGTGACACGAGATTCCCAGCTGCTCCAGAATCAAGTTGGGCCATTTCGAAGTGGCGGTTCTTACCGATCAGAATTGAAACCGACAGCAGCAGGGATGAAGAGGATTTATTTTTGTCTAGATTGACCTCTCCGAGCGAACCTAGACACAGGCGTTTTCCCGACCTCTCCGGACAGGCTTGGATCCAGTGCTCCTTACTGCCGCAGTAGAAGCAACTTTTCTCGGCACGGCGTGAGTCCTGACGGGCTTTGACCATCTTGGTCTGGTCGACCTGCATAGGCTCAGCAGGGTGCACCTGAGGAGAAACGGAAGAGGTTATAGATCTCTGACACGAGGGTGCAAGATGGGAAAACTCTTTTTTACGGGTGATCTCTTTGGTTCGTTCCTGGAACCGTAGATCAATTCGATTGGCAAGATTTATTAAATTATCAAGCGAGGTTGGAATGTCCCGACCGGCAAGTTCGTCTTTAATACGGCCGGACAGACCCTCCCAGAAGACCGAAATTAGAGCTTCATTGTCCCAAGCTAGTTCTGAGGCTAAAGTCCGGAACCGTATGGCATATTGACCAACGGTGAAACTCTCCTGACGGAGACGCAGCAGAGATGATGCAGAGGAAGTCTTCCGTCCAGGTTCGTCGAATACCTTCCGGAAGGCCGAGAGAAACGCAGGCAGGTCAGACACCAGAGGATCCTCTCTCTCCCAGAGAGGGTTAAGCCAGGCCAGGGCCTCTCCAGTGAGATGGGACATGATGAAGGCAACTTTGGCCCGGTCAGAGTTAAACTGGTGTGCCAGGAGTTCAAAATGCAGGGTGCACAGATTAATGAAACCCCGAGCCAGAGCAGGATCGCCTCCAAACCTAGGAGGAGCTGACAGTCAGGGTCCGGGAATGGAAACCACGGAATTGGGAATCAGCGGGACTGACGGATTATGAGTCATGGCTCCAGCGATGGTTGCTATTGATGATTTCAGAGTGTCCAGACGGGATTTGACGTTCCGCAGGTGACCCAGGATGGCCTCCTGTTGAGACCTCTGGCGAGACAGCTCATGACACAGTTCCGGGAGTGAAGGGGTTTGGGTGCCACCGGGTTCCATGGCCCGAGCAAACTGTAACGGGTCTGGTGGGTGGAACTACTGACGAGACAGGTCAGGTTGGTGGAACCACAAAGCTTTATTATACAAGAGAGTTTACTTGTAAGAGAGCGGGTGGCACCTGGGAAAAGGGCAGGGATTCACGGCAGGAGATATAGGTAGTTTCTGGACAGGCAGGTTTGTCACAGCAAGTGACCAAGGAAGTCTCTGGGCAGGCAGGTTGTAACGGTAAGTAACCGAGGCAGTCTCTGGACAGGCAGGTTGTCACGGCAAGTGACCAAGGCAGTCTCTGGGACAGGCAGGTTGTCACGGCAAGTGACCAAGGCAATCTCTGGGACAGGCAGGTTGTCACGATAAGTGACCAAGGCAGTCTCTGGGACAGGCGGGTTGTCACGGCAAGTGACCAGGCAGTCTCTGGGACAGGCAGGTTGTCACGGCAAGTGACCAGGCAGTCTCTGGGACAGGCAGGTTGTCACGGCAAGTGACCAAGGCAGTCTCTGGGACAGGCAGGTTGTCACGGCAAGTGACCAGGAAGTCTCTGGGACAGGCAGGTTGTCACGGCAAGTGACCAGGCAGTCTCTGGACAGGCAGGTTGACATGGCAAGTGACCAGGCAGTCTCTGGAACAGGCAGGTTGTCACAGCAAGTGACCAGGCAGACTCTAGACAGGCAGGATGTCACAGCAAGTGACCAGGCAGACTCTAGACAGGCAGGTATATACGACCTGATATGGTGGAGCCTCCAGGTAGGCTGCAGTCGGATGGCAGATGATCGCTCCCAGGTGAGCAGGCAAGAGCCGGGGATCTCTGCAGATGATGTCCGAACTTCCGGATGGAGCTGCAGTCGGATGGCAGATGATCGCTCCCAGGTGAGCAGGCAAGAGCCGGGGATCTCTGCAGATGATGTCCGAACTTCCGGATGGAGCTGCAGTCGGATGGCAGATGATCGCTCCTAGGTGAGCAGGCAAGAGCCGGGGATCTCTGCAGATGACGTCCGAACCTCTGGATGGAACTGCAGACGGATGGCAGACAGGCAAGCCGACAGGTAACAGGCAGGAAACTGGAATCAGGAGCTGATGGCTGAAACAGAGTTAGACTGCACAGGAACAACATTGCTCGGGCACCTACATTAAGGAGGAAGCCCTTAATATAGGGTGGAGTCCTCCAGCATTGGCTGGAGACTGATTTGGAAAATGCGCGCGGCTCCTTTAAGAGCGGGGGAGGGTGCGGGCGCGCGCCCTAAGGCCACTAGCAGGGAAGGAGCGCGCGGGACCAGCAGGGCGGAAGGAGGGCGCCGAGGACAGGTGAGGAGAGCGACGTCCCTGTCTGGCAGCAGGCAGGGACGCGGGCGCTACAGTGACGAAAAATGTCATTAACAAAATGTTGGAATACTGCTGGTGCAGTAGTCAGACCAAAAGGCATGACTAGGTACTCATAATGTCCCTCCGGCGTGTTAAACGCCGTTTTCCACTCATCCCCCTCTTTTATCCTAATCAGATTATACGCCCCCCTGAGATCCAATTTAGAAAACCATTTGGCGCCAACAATTTGATTGAAGAGATCAGGAATAAGAGGGAGTGGATACGGATCTCGAACAGTAATCCGATTAAGTTCGCGGAAATCCAAGCAAGGGCGTAGGCCTCCATCTTTCTTCTTCACAAAGAAGAACCCCGCGGCTACTGGGGAAGATGAAGGTCTAATATGCCCTTTGGCCAGACTTTCAGAAATATAATCTTTCATAGCCTGCCTCTCAGGACCAGAAAGATTATACAACCTAGCTTTAGGCAACTTAGCATCAGGAAGGAGATTAATAGAGCAGTCATACACGCGATGAGGAGGCAACTCCTGACACCCCTCCTCAGAGAAAACATCCCCAAAATCCTCCAAAAAAGGAGGCAATGTACTAGGCACGACCGCACTGATGACTGTGTTCATGCAGTTGCTTTTGCAAAACTCACCCCATTGGCTTATTTCTCTGGACTGCCAATTAATCACAGGGTTATGTTTAACCAACCAAGGAAGTCCCAACACAATGGGAGTAGGTAGACCCTCCAACACATAACAAGATAATTGTTCCCTATGTATTGCCCCTACCCGAAGGTCAATGTTATGAACCTCATGAACAAAGCTACCTTGGCCGAGAGGCCTGGCGTCAATGGAGAATATAGGGATCGGTTTGACCAATACACTCAGATGCATACCTTGAGCCTGAGCAAACTGAGCGTCAACCAGATTAGCCCCGGAACCACTATCAAGAAGAACAGACAATCTCTCCACTCTCGTACCAACTACCACCTCCACTGGTACAAGGAACTGAGAAGAACTGGCGGATGAAATACATACTCCCAGGTTGTCGTCCACCACACAACCTGGGATTAACAGTTTTCCGGCGACTTTTGGCTCAACAAGGCACTTGATGGACATTCTCCAACAAAATGTCCCTCTTTCCCGCAGAAAAAACATCTTCTAGTCCTGCGGCATACCGCCAATCCCCTCCTACGAAATGATGTCCCTCCCAACTGCATAGGCTCATCCGAACAGACAAGGGGAACCTCAACATAAGGGACTTTAGTGGTAGGTGGAGAAACAACAGGGAGTGGGGTTACCTCACCCCTCTCCCGAAGCCGTCTATCAGTACGGATAGCTAAGGCCATAGCAGCCTCCAGAGAAGGAGGAGACTCATACTGAGCCAAAACGTCTTTTATTTTATCAGAAAGCCCATGACAAAACTGGCTCCTAAGAGCTGGGTCATTCCACTGAGTATCTGTGGCCCATCTATGAAACTCAGAAGCAAATTCCTCTGCCGGACGATCTCCCTGCTGTATCTTACGTAATTTTGTCTCAGCAAGAGAGACCCGATCTGGGTCATCATATACCAATCCAGGGCAGTAAAAAATTGATCTACAGACAGTAGAGCCAGGGATCCCGGAGGAAGGGAAAATGCCCAGGATTGAGGGTCCCCTTGCAGAAGTGAGATAACAATTCCCACTCTCTGCTCCTCACTCCCTGATGATCGAGGCCGAAGCCAAAAATACAATTTACATGCCTCCCGGAAGGTGAAAAATTTGTCTCGCCCACCAGTGAACCTGTCCGGGAGAGCAACCTTAGGTTCAACTCTGGTTTGCTCCAGGGGAGACAAAACTTTGGACTTAATGTCCGTCAGCTCCATGGATAATCCCTGCAACTGCAGAGCCAGCTGGGCTACTGGATCCATGGTAACTGGAGATAATTTTTATGGCCAGTGAAAATGTCACGCTGTCTAATGATATGTATACAATGTCAGTAAACTATTAATACAGGAACAACACTCTATACAACAACTAGTATAGCAACATCAGCATGTAAGTATAGAATAGATTTACCTGACACGATATCTGCTGAACCCAGGGTTAATCTTGAGGACTTGATGAGCTGAAACAGGAAAGAGGTGGACTGGGATCTAACCTGACCCTAAACTGGGGTCCTAACTAATCCCTCACCTTGGAGGTACTGATAATGGTTCAGAGGTCCAAGTCACCAACCTAACCCTGTCTCCTATCAGACCCTGAACCCTGTAATCAGTCCTAAGAAGGATCCTGACTACCACCAAAGGGATATGGGCTGATCTTAGCTAAATACACAGATTAGACATATAAGACAGACAGGATAACACTCGCTTGCATACACACTCAAACACCAAAGGAACATAAATGGTCTGGGAAATAAACTCTAACCAAGTTGAGCTTAGAACAACTAAGGAGCTCACAACTAAAGTCTATACAGATTCATTCCTATCTGTGGTCTGCATGAAGGTTTCACTGGCAACTCCCCAAGCAGACAACCAGGAATTTAAAGGAAACCAATCAACAAATAATCAATTGCAGCCGGGAGAAACTGCACCCAGTCCCAGCACCGAGCACAGACAGAATTAACTCCCTAGCTGCCAAACACAAAGAAACAGCAGCTCAGCTGTGAGAAGTCAAAATGTGCAACCGCGACGATCTTCGTGGCAATGCACACATGACAACACTCTCTCTCTACAATGCTGTCTCTGTTTTTTGATGGAGTAAGTTTTCGACTCAGGAAACTAATGGGATGCTCCTCCCCGTTAAGCTCCAGTCCTGAGACAACAAGGCACCCAGACCTACCTCTGACGCATCAGTCTGGACAATGAATTCTCTTTTGAACTCGGGTGTGCTCAAAACTGGTGACCCACACAGTGCCCCTTTTATTGCCCCTGTTGATGACCCCTTGCTGATTTATTAACCGGCCCCACCAGATCCATGGGTATTCTCTCAAACTGGACCTCTAAAATTTTTAATGGCACCAAGGGACTCACAAAATGAGGCTGAGGACTGTGTACCTGGCGCATGCGACAAGAGTTACAATACCGTTTAACTTCTTGATAGACCCCCAGCCAGTAAAACCGTTGTATAATTCTGTGTAGGGTTTTCTTTTGGCACAAATGTCACCCTAGTACATGCGCATGCTCTAAGTCCATTACCAACCTCCGATATGACTGCGGTAGCAGCAATTGCTAAAAAATTTCCACATGTATTTTATAAACCTGATACAGCAAATATTGGTTCAGCTCTAATTGTTGAAATACTGTAGCTGCCCCGGGGTGTTGGGGTTCCCCATTGACAACCAGTAAATTTTCACGGGCTAGACTCAACGTAGGGGCCGCGGAGTTGCGCCTTACCAAATTTGTCACCTGTCACATTTAAGTATTACAATTCAGGTCCCGGTGGCAAATCTTCCATCTCCCCAACTAACACTTCGATAGGAGAGGTGTTTTCCTACTCCACCGAAGGCAAAGGTAATACTGCCCACTGCACACATGTGTTATGCATAGTGAGACTGATAGTAGCCAACAAAGTAGATAACAAAGGCCACTTGTGATCGCCCTATCAGCGTAGGAACAATGCTACTCAAACGATCTGCCATGATCCTGGACAAAATCTTGATATCATGGTCAATGAGTGAGAATGTACGATAGGATCCAGGCAAATGTGAAGGTTTGTTTGGTTTTAGTAGCACCTTCATGTGTGACATGTTTGAATGGCTGGGCAACCCTCCTGTCTCCAATATATGATTGAAGGTGCGTACCAATGTGGACGGGATATCCTCACTCAATAATTTTAATAATTTGGCTGTAAACCCGTCAGGTCCTGGAGCTTTCCCGTATTTCAAGTAACTTATCGCCGCTGTCACTTCCGTCACCTCAATTTGTTTTTTTAAAAGGAGAAGCTGATAGTTTATGATGGATGGTAACCGTATTCCATCTACAAAGGTGTTACCCTCCGCACTATCCGTATGTTCCACCTTATATAAGTCTGAGTAGTATTCTTGTAGAATGGTGTTTATGCTTCGAGGGTCTGTGTTCATGATCCCATGTTTATTCGTTAACGCTGTAATATGTTGATGACGAATGTGATTTCCTTTCGCTAGTCTTGCTAATAGTCTCCCTCATTTGCTACCATAACGATATACATCGGCTCTATAATTGTTATTACTGCTTCTCTCTCGTCGATATACCCATACGTGTAAGTCAGCCTTAGCCTGCTTACATCTATTTTTAACCTGTGTTGATGAACTTGTCTTGTTTGCCGTGTACCTATCGCGTAATATCCTGCTAGCCTGCGAGTAGTTTGTCGCTATCTTCTTTTTTAGCGTTGTCTGATAACCTATTAGTTTCCCGCGAATTACTCCCTTCCCTGCTGCCCATAAAAGTTCCCGCCTATCCCTAGTATCTCCATTATCCCTTACATATTAAAAACACCATTGCTTCACCTGATGTCGAAACTTCTCATCCATTTACAAATAGGTCGGGAAGCGCCAAGTTTGGTCTGGCCCCATCTGCACCATATCTGGCAGGGTCACTGATACGGGCGCATGGTCATATATAGCTACGTTGTGCACATCTGCCTCTTCCACTCCCCTTAATAGCTCCTGTGATAGCAATATATAATCTATTCTGGACCAAGAGTCATGTGGCGCCGAATAGAATGAATATTCACTGCCATCTGGGTTCAGGTGTGTCCAAATGTCTACAAAGTTAGTCGTGTCTAGCAAGGGTTAATATAAACGTGTGTCATGTGATCGCACATTCATTCGCATCGACCTACAGTTCTTCACTGGTTCGATTCACCATATTTAAGTCACCACCGTGGGTGGTTTTAATGCTCTCCTATCGGCCTGATATGCTTGGATACCTGGGATAAATTCAGGAGCGTCTCCAAACTCCCTACTCACATGTCAGCGCAGGAACCGGAAGAGGGAACGTGCTTATTTTGTTGCGCATAGGTGGAGTTTTATACAGTAAATGATTACTGCTGTCTTATTTTTTGCGTCCCAAGGGCAGAATAAGGCTGCGTAACGTTACATTTTAGAGACACTCATATAATAGACACACGCTACCCTAACCGTGACACAAGGAAGGTATTGTTGCCGGATAAAGCCGCCATTTTAGCGTCACTGTGCTGTTAATTCAGTTCGGGACAGAACGCTGCTCTGCTGACTCTGAGGGACAGTTAGAGATTGCGATTTTGTGTACTGTGCTTTAGGCAGGCTAGTTTACCAACCGCTGTGTACATCTTCCTTTTGCCTTGCAGTGTTTTTTTCACAGCTCTGCAAGGTGTGTGTGTGAGTGCAGGTGACGCGCTGCAGTTTGCTCGGCATACAACGCTGTATGTAGGCATCTGCACATGTCACTCTCACACTCTTTTTTTTTTTTTTTTCTTTAGTGTAATTCTTGCTGCTCCATTCAATTGAAATTATAGTGTGACGTGCTTCCATCCGTATCCAATACATTGGTTGAAAACACTGTAGAAGGACACAAAAAGCCCTTTCACAGCTAACAGTTGTGTTCACTGTAGTCTGAGATTTTAATTTATTGAATTTTGATCACGCTCCAGTTACTTCTTCAAGCAATGCTGCTTGTACTCTGCTGAGCGTGTCTTACTGCCTCATCCTTGTCATTTTTCTCTAATTGGTGTACATGTACATCAAAATAGTCTTCATTTGGATCGAAATCCAAGCAGGTACCCGGACACTCTATGGCTGCTTTTATACGGTGGACTGGCTCCAACATTCAATAAGACTTAAGATGCAATCGGGCACCTTGGCAAGGCCCAATCCTCTTCTCCCTCTGATATCTAACAAACAGGTCATGCTGGAGAGACTTGCACCTACTGCCACTCAGGGTCTTCAGCTCCTTTGTGAGAAACTAATGTTTGGCCAGCCAGTATATCAAATAAAGTTCATGAGAAATGGGAACTGTGGTTGGCTTCACTTTTGGTACTGGGTGCTAATACCAAACCATGGTGTGCCATTCAATGGATATTCCTGGCTGGTTGGAGACAAGCTCATTCCCACAGAAAAGTACCAGAAAGCTAAGGAGATGGTGGCCTCTCTCAACATGAAGGAGTTTGCTCGTTGTCTAGGAGACCGACCACCCCTGCTGTGTACCTTGTCAACGTTGTGTTGAAGCTTGCAAGGATTAAGAGGTTACAGTGTCAAGTCTGGTTTTTACTAAAGATCCTGCTGTGTATTATAGTTTTTATGTTTTTTTGTTTTTTTTTAAATACAATGTATCTTATGAATGTTAAAAAACTTTTCTTTTTTTTTTTTTTTTAGGTATTTTATCTACCGTAGCTAGTTGCTGATCGTTGACTCTACACCCTCTCCCCAGAATGTTACTCGGGTTATGGGGAGAAAATCACCGCTATTCCAGACTGATTTCATGTTAATGTGTCTGGCTCTTACACAGCACACAGCACTTGATGTTAGTTTATCTTTTTCCTAAATTATTTGTTACACTGCCCTTCTCACATTTTATTTGCACTTTTTTTTTAAGCACAAGTTTTTTTACACTTCCTTGTTCTGTAAGTAGGCTTAATGGTTAAATGTTTTATACTAGATGTAAATATGTAACATGTAAATTTTATATTAAGATTTTGCAAATTATTAGGTCCACACCATCAGGCTCTTTCGTCCCCTCTCCCTCAGAGTAGCGGTAATATATCGGACCCCAGGCTCGCCCACACAGTTCCTTGACCACTTCTCTGCCTGGCTGCCGCACTTTCATGTCCTCAGAAGTACCAACCCTTATCCTTGGAGACTTCAACATCCCATTAACAGCCCTACTTCCACACTCAAAACACATTTGTTCAGAGCGGCCTATCACATTCACTAATCAAAGTCATTCTATGTGTAACTGTGTGTGTGTGTAGCCCATTCACTATCTCCATCCATCCCTCACTCCCTGAAAATGGCTGGACCATCATTGTAAATACACCATTGTATATAAACAACTGTACTTTGTAGCTCCCCCTCCTCATTGTAGATTGTAAGCTCTCACGAGCAGGGGCGGCTTATATTGCTTTAATTATTGTATTGTTAACGTTGTCACTTATGACTTGTGTTATGAAACTGTTAAACTATACAGCGCTGCGGAATCTGTTGGCGCTATATAAATAAAGATTATTATTAGTGTTGAGCGATACTGCTCGATATCTAAAAATATCGGATCGGAATGGTATCGCCGATATCACTAAATATCGTCGATATCCGATTCCGATACCGGAAGTCCCATGTAAGTCTATGGGAACAAAATATTGCAACAAAAAAAAAACTTTCTTTCGTTGTAAACACAAAATATACACACATAGAATACATATATATATATATACATGTCATTGTGACATATATATATACATATATTTATAGTTTATACACTTCTACATAGTAAAATAGACTCTGATTCAATTGCCGGGTAAAGCCGTGACATACCCCATAGAAGTCGACGGGCTCGGTGCCGAGTACCCCCAAAACCTCTGGCTCTGTGCGACTCAACTTGGGCGTCACGAACAGGATTCTGTAGCTCGCTATAAGCGAGTCCTGTGTGCCTGAATTGAACTGGTTTTGTGCTTGAGAATTGCTAAAATCATCAGAGAATGTATTTGCCATTTTTCCGCCATATCTGCGTCACGACGAGGCACTGGTGAAGAAGAAGGGCCTGCTCTTCGTGGGTGTACACTCACTCAGTGGCGCGAAAACGATGGCCGACCACTCTAAATGTTACTGCAATGTAAGATCGTGCCCCACAGCTCTTCAGTTCCGCCTCCTCATCCTCCTCAGTGTGCGGAAACTAACACGAAGGTCCTGCCTCACTACAAAAGAGGGGCCCTCTCCAGATGCTAATGACACATGTGACTTGGCAGAGATGGCTAATGGACACGAGCAGAAGTGTGAAGGGATGGAGCAGTCAGAGCTCTCCCCCCACGGAAGCGACCCGATCGCCACGGAACCACCGTTGGGCACCCGGCCTGGAAACCCTCCTACGCTGCAAGAAGCGGAGGATACCCTAAGAGGCCTGGCCCGGCACCGGGAGGAGGTCGCCAGGATGGAAGCCAGCTGGCGTGCCCTAAAACTAAACTTGGAGCGGCGCCAATCCCTCTTACCTGAAGTGTCTGTACCGGAAGGTGAGGCACCCGTTCTAGTAGAGGAGTCCGTGCGGGCATCCCAGCCCTTGCAATGTGATCCGGTTGACGTTGTCGCAGTGGAGGCACCCGTTCCTGCAAAAAACGCTGCACCGGCAGCACCCCAGATCCCGCTGTCTGCCCCCGTCGCTGAGACAGAAGAAGTGACACCCGTCCTCACGGAGGAGGCCGCGCAGGCACCAGAGGTCTACCTGTCTGTACCGGAGCCCCGACTGTCATCTGTTCCAGAGCCGGCTGCTTCCTCCGCAGGTGAGCGCCGCCAGGACTGTCGGGCGCCAGGAGAGCTGCCGCAAACCGGACATCGTAAGCTGCAGTTTGATGGTGGAGACATGGAGATGCTGGTGGAGGAGAATTACAACCGGCGTCAGGAGGAAGAGTGGAGACGTCGGGAGCGGGAAGCAGAGCGACAAAGGGAGCAGCGAGAATCCCAAAAGCTTTGGCAACGTCACCTGGAGAAGGACCGGGCAGATAAGGACCGGATGAGAAAAGATAAAGGAACCCTGTGGGAGCCGCGGCGTAAGGGTGCAGTACGGAACTTTAAGTTAAAAGGTGGTTGGGGCTTCATCCAGGAGCCTGGACTTTATTTAGAAGTGTTTGTGACCCGGTGGGACGTGGAGACTCACCTCCCAGAAGGACACCCGGGGAGGGACCTGTTGCCAGGAGACTTGGTGACTTACACCCGACACTGGGGTTACAATGGATGGTACGCCCTAAATGTTACCAGGTGCGACCCCTACTCCCCAGAGTGTCAGGAACCTGTGAGACCCTCGGAGCCTTCAGCCTCCCACATCCAGGCCTCTGCACAAGTGCCCACCCCACGCCGTAAATCTCCCCAGCCTCCCTCAGTGGTCTCCTCAGCAGCCCCAGCTATGGACATGATAATGATAGCTGGCCCGTACCCGGCGCCTGTTAGGCCCCCTGGGGTTCGTTCAGTCCGGGACATAGGGCTCCAGACCCGGAGGGAGATGAAAGAGGTGGCCACACAGACACAGATAGCGGGTCACGACTTGACTGTACAGGCCACACGATGTCATCAGGTCCTGGTGGTCCTTGGTGTCTCGGATGTTTGGCAAGCATCAGAAGAGTACCAGGTGGTACCTGGAACACCCCTGCCAAAGAATTATAAATAACCCGGACAGGGTCCCTGTATGTAAATAGTTAAATTGTTGATGTACCCGGACGGGTGAATGTTCATAAAAAAGTTTTTTAATTTAATAAAAAACACAACACAGTTTTCATTACTTTTATTACAGTCTCATCCTGCGACGCCATCGATCTCCTGTAAAAAAATGAAAAAAAAAACAGCAGTATACCTCCTGTCCGACGCAGTCCATAGTAACGAGTGTCCCACGACGATCCAGCTCTGCTACATCAGAATGACAGGCAGAGCCTGTCATCCCGGCGCAGCACAGCTGATTACCTGCTTCCCTGGCGGTGACGTCATCGGACTGGTTTACGGCCGGGATTACCCTGCAGTCACTGCAGTTATCGTGAAAAACTGCATGTGACCGCCAGGGAGAAGATAATGGCGGCCATCAAGCAGTCCAGGACGTGACCACCGGAGATCTTCTGCCAGGTAAGTGCCGCTGACTCCTGACAGACCCGACCGACAGACACTCACAGTGACAGTGACAAATCCGATTCCGGTATCCGATATGACGAAAATATCGGTACTCGGAATCGAAAGCCCGATACAGCTAATATCAGCCGATACCCGACATTTGCAGTATCGTATCGCTCAACACTAATTATTATTATTATTATAGAGGCCCACTCAGTAGTGGTGAAGTGTGAACGGCGCAAATTGCGAGTTGATTGCGACTGATGCAGCTGATACTCCATTACTGCTGGCTGTTGCTCACACAACCGCTCCAACATATGTAACGTGGAATTCCACCTGGTGGGTACGTCACATATGATGCGATGTTCAGGAAGGCAAAATCTGCGTTGCAGAGCTGCAATGCGCGATCTGGCCATGCTGGAACATCGCAAGTGAGCGCACTGTAGGCGGACCTTGTGCAGCAGTGCATCAAGATCCGGATAGTCCCTCAAAAAACTCTGGACGACCAAGTTTAGCACATGTGCCAGACATGGTATGTGAGTGACGTTGCCTAGGCCCAGACCTGCCACCAGATTTCGGCCATTGTCACACACTACCAAGCCTGGCTGGAGATTCGCTGGCAAAATACACATGTCGCTCTCTTGCTTTATGGCATTCCAGAGCTCCAGCGCTGTGTGGCTTTGATTCCCCATGGAAATTAATTTCAGGACGGCCTGCTGACGTTTGGCCACGTCTGTGCTCATATCGGTCAACAGGCTCGCTGTCTGGGTGTTATGTTTGACACCAATCTCTCCTTCACCTCCCATATACAATCTGTTGCCCGCTATTGCCGCCTACACCTAAAGAACATCTCTCCCGATCCAAGACTTCTCCCGCGCTGCATGGAGGCTACAGGCAACAGAGTATGCAGCCTAACTCTCCCTCCTGTTTGTACCGTTGGGGCAATCGCTTCCTCAGAGCTGCTCCCACCACCTTCCTGTTCCTCACGCCATGTTGGGTCTTGGACCTCATCATCTCCACTAACCTCTTCCAACACCTGCTGCTGTTGGGTGGTCTGGCCACCACCATGCTCAACAAAAACTGGCACCTGAGTCTCATCATCATCAGATGCGTTCTGCGGTGTGCTGACCATCGGCACTGTCTCACCCGCCTCTTCAGATTCAGAGAGACACAGCTGTTGCGCATCACTGCATACTCCCTCTTCTTCACATTCCAGAATGCTGCTTGGCTGGGCCCCTGTTTGCAAACCAACAGATTCTGAGAACAGAAGCAGAGACTCAGCTGGCTCCTGTACAGAACTCTCTGACTGACTGGGCAATTTGGCAGGCGGTGAAGAGACAGATGGTTGCTCAACAGTGCTGTGGTCCTGAGAGGAGGTGGAAGCAATTGAAGTCGATGCATTGGACCCTGGGCTCCAACACCGCCAGTTGTTGCCTGTAAGTGCTGTTAGCACAGTCAACACTTGCTCCTGTGTTACTGGGGTTGAGTAATGGCAGCTGTTCCCCTGCTGTGTGTACAACAAAAAGTCATGCTGCCTCCACCCTGTCCTCCTCTCATCCCTGGGCTCCAACACCGCCAGTTGTTGCTCGGAAGTAATTGGCACGGGTACTGACTCATGCCCACCCTGGTTACAGCACGACAGCTGTTTCCTGGCAGTGTCAACGTAAATTAGCCTCCAATAAGTTGTCCTGTCATGTTGCATTCCGGTTATCCGACTCTATGGTGCCTGCAGTTTAGGTGATTCCTATGTGTGCTGTGGGATATGTAAATAAAGGCTCTTTCCGTTGTGAAAATAGGACAAGCACCCACTGTAGGACTATGTGATTTGGTAACTGCAGACGGCTTGCGGCCTGTCAACTTACATTTTCATGGGTGCCTTATGGTACCCGTCTGAGTTCCAGTACCGTCAGCTGGTTCTCCACAGTGCCTTTGGCCTAGGTGCCTCCATCTCGGTATCCGAGTTCCAGCAACGTCTGCTGGTCCTTGGTAGTGCTTTGGAGCACAGATACCTCCTGCTTAGTAACCGTGTCCCAGTAATGTCAGCTGGTCCTCGGTTGTGCCATTGGCTCTTTTCCTTCTGCTGCCCCTCCGGGTTCCAGCACAGTCAGCTGGTCCTCGTTACTTGCATTGGCTCTTGTACCTTCTGCTACCCGTCCGGGTTCCAGTACCGTCAACTGGTTCTCCTCAGTGCCTTTGGCCTAGGTGCCTCCATCTCGGTATCCGAGTTCCTGCAACGTCTGCTGGTCCTTGGTAGTGCTTTGGAGCACAGGTACCTCCTGCTTAGTAACCGTGTCCCAGTAACGTCAGCTGGTCCTCGGTTGTGCCATTGGCTCTTTTCCTTCTGCTGCCCCTCCGGGTTCCAGCACAGTCAGCTGGTCCTCGTTACTTGCATTAGCTCTTGTACCTTCTGCTACCCGTCCGGGTTCCAGTACCGTCAACTGGTTCTCCGCAGTGCCTTTGGCCTAGGTGCCTCCATCTCGGTATCCGAGTTCCTGCAACGTCTGCTGGTCCTTGGTAGTGCTTTGGAGCACAGGTACCTCCTGCTTAGTAACCGTGTCCCAGTAACGTCAGCTGGTCCTCGGTTGTGCCATTGGCTCTTTTCCTTCTGCTGCCCTCCGGGTTCCAGCACAGTCAGCTGGTCCTCGTTACTTGCATTGGCTCTTGTACCTTCTGCTACCCGTCCGGGTTCCAGTACCGTCAACTGGTTCTCTGCAGTGCCTTTGGCCTAGGTGCCTCCATCTCGGTATCCGAGTTCCAGCAACGTCTGCTGGTCCTTGGTAGTGCTTTGGAGCACAGGTACCTCCTGCTTAGTAACCGTGTCCCAGTAACATCAGCTGGTACAAGGTTGTGCTACAAATACAAGATACAGAACAAGAGACACAAGAACAATAAGCAGAAGATCTAAAAGCAGAAGAACATGAAGTATAAGACCAAAATGAAGAGCAAAATATATGCTCTAAATTATAAGCAGAAGAAGACTAAGCAGTGTATGGGGGTGAGTCCGTTCCTCCTCATGGTGCCCCTGGTAAATGCCTGATGCTGCAGGCTAAACTGAACACGGACAAATACTGTTGTAATTTAAATCTTTTGTGGCAGCAAGAACGGAACGATGAAAAAATCATACTTTTACAGATTACAAGTACAGGAATCTCTGTCACAAATAAGAATATGATGAAGAAGATGAAGGACTATAATATGAAGAAGAATAATAGTTTAAAAAGAACAATATGAGTAATGTTAACAAAAAGATGAAAAGCAAGAAGTTTTAGAAGAAGATAAAGAAGGTGAAGATGAAGAATAATTTGATGACAAAGATGATGCTGCTGAAGATTATGAAGGAGAAAGTGTGGCAAAAGTTAAAAAGGTGAAGAGCATGGAAGTTGTGAAACATACATATTTGCCAAAATAGAAAAAAGGTTAACAACATTGTCAATTTCTTCGTCAATCCGAACGTATTTCCTAAAAAAAAAAAATTAATGCTATTCCATTGGATTGGGTTAAACATCTATGCCTTTAATGTCTCCTCAACCTCCCCCAATACATTCTACATTACTCTTTGTTGTTTTCCTTCATGTACAATTAACCTACAAGGCAAGAATGGGTTTTTTTTAATTTCGATATTTTGTTCCCATAGACTTACATTGGACTTCCTGTATCGGTATCGGGTATCGCCGATATTTTTTGGGTATCGGCGATACCATTCCGATTCCGATACTTTTGGATATCGGAAAGTATCGCTCAACTCTATTCTCTAGTAAAAAAAAAACAATGTAAGTTTATTGATATCAAATGCACTCCTGCAAACCACTAGACAATAAGATAATGAACAAGGCAAACCCAAAGAAATTTTGAAGAGCTGTAAGAAAAAAAAGCATCAAGAGGTAATTTGAAGTATTGAAGAGCAGACTCCTAATATGTGAACCTGTGCGAAGAGTAAAGGAGCAGGTTTACAAGTAAAGGAACCATTTAGCAGTAGCAGAGCAAGGGACAGGAGCCAAACACATTTTGAAATTAAGGTTGTAACCCCTTTAGGGTTAGGGTCTACAGTTTACACAAGATGTCCTATATATATAAGCTTACCTCCCATGTGTTCTGAATAAAAATGCAATGGGGTGAGGGCACCAGATGGCAAATTTGCACAGGGAACCATTTATCTTAAGTCCCTTGGTCCATGGACCTAGTTCCAATAGAATTTTATTCGTTAGGTGTGGAAGGGGATAATTAAGGCTAAATAGCAGGTTGGGTGATTTCCAAATTTTAACACCATGTACGTAATATGATGTTGTACCGGGTTGACGTAAAAGCCCAAACCAGTAATTTGCTTTGGACAACACTTACTTTATAGTAGCTGAATACACCGAACTTATCAAATGAAAGACACAGGCTAAGTTTGTCAGAGTCAGAGCGGAATATACTAACATCATCAGCAAGCAATGTCAGCTTCACTTTCAATCCTTCCACATTAATGTCAAAATAGAGTCTTGTCCTCAAAAGTGAGAAAATGGAAAACGGTCTTAGGAGCGCAGGAAAGAGACTCAGACAAGAGATGGGGTTAAACCACAACGCGTTTCGACGGAGGATCTGTAAGACCGTTTTCCATTTTTTCATTGCTCCCATCCTCCATCGTAGGTTTTTGGCTGTAGCTGTGGTGGAGACCCGTCGTCCCGTCCACCCTGGGGTTGCTTCCTAAGTGCTCCTTCATGACTGCCTATCACTGACTCCCTTGTCCTCAAAAGTGTCATCCTAGGGGCTCCAGTGACAGATTGAAAAAAAGTGTTGAGAAGGTGTACCTCGGTCTAATACCCTTTTGTAAATAAATCGGGGTAATTGAAAATCCTTGGTGTAAATTTAAACCATGCAATTATTGTAGAAGCTAGCCAATAGTATCAGCAATTTCCACTTTGTGTAGCACTAGCGCCAGCCAGTCTATTTTTACGTTGTCAAAAGCTTTCTTGGCATCAAGACGAGCTTTAAGATGCAGAACAGTATATATAAAAGAAAGGAATACCAGCAGAAAATAATACTATCAAATATACTGACTCAAAAATACATACTTGAAAAGGAGAACCCGAGTCATCGTATATAACAAAATTTCAAAATTTATTATTGTCAAAATTATTGTAAATAGTTAAAATATGCAATAAAAGAATTTTACTTTCTCATAATTTTGTATGGAAACAAGAATGACCCACAAGAATAGTGGCCGCAGTCAACAGGGCAAATAACAAAACAGAGCATATGAAAAGTGTATGTGATAATAAAAAGATGACAGTCAAGGTAATAGTAACAATGGCAATTCAGACCACTAACCAAAGAGCATAGATGTAAGGGTCTGCGGAACGCACCAAATATTTGATGTAGAGAGGTGCGTTCGCAGCCCGGGGTCCACAGTGCAGGCGGAGTCTGCTGCTGGTAAAATGGCGCAAGAAGCAAACTCTGTTATCCCGCAGAGTCGCCAAAATAAACACCGTAACGCGCTGTGGCAATAAGTGCGAACTCTGTTATTCCACAGAGCCGCTAGGAGTGCCGCAGCGCTATATGGCGATGTGTGCGAACTCACTAAACACAACTGAGTCGCAAAGTAAACACGCTAGGGCGCTGTCTAGCGTTGAAAGCGAACCCTGTTACGTCACAGAGCCGCTGAGAAAAAGTTCTGTGTCCTGTCAGGCATCCAGGTACACAGTTAAGTGCTAAGCGAACATAGAACGTGATCATGCGCTAATGTCCTCGCGGGAGTCACCCGCAATCTATGGCGTCTGAACGCCAGGCCCTGAATACGGCAATCAAACTCCTCATCGGTTATGCCAGTAATCTAGGGCATCTAGGACACCGACCCTGACCAGCTAGCATACCAAACTCCTCACCGATTAAGTCAGTATTCTAGGGGCTTATTTCAGCCGGGTCCCTAACCACACATACGCATGACCACACTGGCGCAAAGCATATAATGGTTGATACTAGCGCATGGCGGCTCAGCATTGCCACCCTTTTATAATAACAGCTACAGGACCTGCCAGAAACAAGGACCATTGAAACTTGTTCCAGAACTCCAGTAGTCACAGGACCTTCCTGGCAGACCAATAGGAGCTGCTGAAGTACCTGAGCACGTAACCCCCGATCTCCAATGAGAGATCTCACCCTGGGCATGCTCAGAAGGGGAAACGCAGGACTTTGTCCCAAAGACGTCTGCTCCAGCACTGGCTATAATAGCAGATCCAGGAGAGGGAGCAGCAAGTCACTGCACAGTACTGGAATGGGCAAGACGCTGGGACCTACGTCTCTGCTGAGCAGGCTCCACTGCGGCCGGAGATGAATGGGAGACCGCAGGGGACTGATTCGAGACTCCTCTTGTGCAGCAGCGGGAACTTGAACCCTAACATTACCCCCCCTCCTAAGACCCCCCCTTCCTTGGGCCTCGCTGCGCTCAAAGGCAGTGATGAGCTGCGGAGCCTTAACACGCTCAGCAGGCTCCCATGACCTATCCTCAGGCCCATAACCCCTCCAATCCACCAAATAAAACTTTTTGCCACGTACCACCTTGCACCCCAGAATAGCATTCACCTCATAATCGTCCGTAGATGAACCCGATGTCCCGGCAGATGACTCGGAAAACCGGGACAAGTATACGGGTTTCAGGAGGGAGACATGGAATGTGTCGGTGATACCCAAGCGTGGCGGAAGGGCTAACCGGTAGACCACAGGATTGACCTGTTCAAGGACCTTGAAGGGACCCAAGAAGCGAGGTGCGAACTTAGTGGACTCTACACGCAGCCTGATGTTACGGGCAGAGAGCCACACTAAATCGCCAGGGGCAAAAGTCGGAGCGGGGCGCCGATGTGCGTCGGCGGATGACCTCATTCTCTCCTTGGAGGCCTGAATGGCATCCTGAGTGCGGTCCCAAATGTCCCGTGCCTCCACAGCCCAGTCTGCCACCCTGGAGTCGGCGGAAGACACGGGCATAGGTACAGGAACCCGCGGGTGCTGACCGTAATTAAGGAGAAATGGGGTTTGTCCAGTGGAATCAGCCACAGCGTTGTTTAATGCAAACTCCGCCCACGGTAACAAGGATGCCCAGTCATCCTGCCTAGCTGAAACAAAAAGTCGCAGATATGTGACCAAGGTCTGGTTGGCCCTCTCTACCAACCCATTAGTCTCGGGATGATAAGCAGAGGAGAGATTTAACTCAACACTGAGAAGGCGACAAAGCTCTCTCCAGAACCGAGATGCAAACTGGGGACCCCGATCGCTGACAATTTTGTCCGGCATACCGTGTAAGCGGAAGATATGTTTGATAAACAGTGTCGCCAAGGCCCGTGCAGAAGGTGACCGGGGTAGCGGCACCAAGTGCACCATTTTAGAGAAGTGATCGGTGATAACCCATATGATGGTACACCCACGAGATTTGGGCAAGCCTACCACAAAATCCATCCCGACCATTTCCCAAGGCCTGTCTGCCACCGGCAATGGGTAAAGTAACCCAGCTGGTCGTTGACGAGGGGACTTATTTTTGGCACAGGAGACACATGCCCGAATATAATCTCCAACGTCCCAGACCATATGCGGCCACCATTATGTCCTCGCGAGTAGCTCAGATGTCCTTTTTTTTCCAAAATGTCCACCCACCCTGGATGAATGGGCCCAAGAGAGAACCTCCGGTCGCAAATTAGATGGTACAAAGGTCTTGCCCGGAGGGACAGACTCTAGCGAGACCGGAGCTACAGTTCTCAGGCTCTCAGAAGGGACAATAAGCCGTGGCTCCCCCTCCTCCTCCTCAGAAGACACAACGGAGCGAGAGAGAGCGTCAGCCCGAATGTTCTTCTCTCCCGACAGAAAATGGAGGGTGAAGTGAAATCGGGAGAAAAACAAGGACCATCTGGCCTGACGGGAATTTAGCCGCTGGGCAGTCTGTAAATACACCAGATTTTTGTGATCCGTGAAGACTTGGAAGGGAAAGCGAGCCCCCTCCAACAGATGTCTCCACTCTGAGAAGGCCAACTTCATTGCTAGCAACTCCCTGTCCCCGATGGAATAATTCCTCTCCGCTGGTGTGAAGGTCTTGGAGAAAAAGAAGCATGGATGCTTCCGACCTTGAGCATCCTTTTGGAAGAGGACTGCTCCAGCACCAACGGACGAGGCATCCACCTCCAATATAAATGGCTTATCAACATCGGGGCGATGTAGGATGGGAGCGCTAGCGAAATGGGACTTAATAGAAGTGAAGGCCTTGGAGACCTCTTCAGACCACAATTTGGGATTTGCTCCCTTTTTGGTGAGGGCAACCACGGGAGCTACCAAAGTTGAGAAGTGAGGGATAAACTGGCGGTAGTAATTAATGAACCCCATAAAGCGTTGCACCGCCTTCAAAGAATGGGGTTCTTGCCAGTCCATCACCGCCTGTAGTTTGGCTGGATCCATAGCCAATCCCTGGGCGGAGATGATATAGCCCAGGAAAGGTAAGGACTCCTGCTCAAACACACATTTCTCCAACTTTGCGTAGAGGGAATTTGCCCGTAAGAGGTCGAAGACTCTGCAGACATCTCTCCGGTGGGAGTCAATATCTGGGGAAAAGATGAGAATATCATCCAGATAGACTACGACTGAGGTGGAGAGCATATCCCGGAAGATGTCATTAACAAAGTCTTGGAAGACGGCTGGGGCATTACAGAGCCCGAAGGGCATCACCAGATATTCATAGTGCCCATCCCTGGTATTAAAAGCCATCTTCCATTCGTCCCCCTCACGGATGCGAATCAGGTTATAAGCACCCGCAGATCTAATTTCGTAAATACCCTTGCCCCCACGTAGCCTATCAAATAGCTCAGAAATCAGTGGCAACGGGTATTTATTCTTAACGGTGATGGCAGTAAGACCCCTGTAATCGATGCATGGATGTAATTCTCCATTCTTCTTCTGCACGAAGAAGAACCCCGCCCCTGCAGGTGACACTGACTTCCTAATGAATCCTCTTGCCAGGTTCTCCTGAATATATTGGGACATAGCCTCCGTCTCCGGGAGAGAAAGGGGATAGACCCGTCCCCGAGGAGGTTCTGCTCCAGGCAAGAGGTCAATAGGACAGTCATAAGGACGGTGAGGTGGAAGGACTTCTGCAGCCTTTTTGGAGAATACGTCTGCATATGACCAATAGTATTTAGGAAGTGAAGTAAGATCTGCGGGCATCTCTGTAGTGGCCACCTGAATGCATTCCCTCATACATCTGCCTTTACTTGACTCACCTCAACCCAATATCCTCCCAGAGTTCCACTCAATGTGTGGGGAGTGGAAATGGAGCCAGGGCATCCCTAACAAAATCTCGTCTATTCCCTCAGGAAATGACCAGAAGTGAGATAATCTCCTGATGGGAAGGAGACATTGACAATGTGAAAGGGATGGTCTGATGTGTGATAGGTGAAGGCAGTGTCGACCCATTCACTACTCGAACAGTCACGGGTTTGGCGAGCATCACCAGAGGTATAGAGTGGCGGAGAGCGAAGGTAGAAGACATGAAATTTACTTCGGCTCCAGAATCCACGCAAAGCGTGACTGTTAAAGTGGATGAGCCAAAATTGATTGTCCCCCTAAAGGACAACTTGGAGGCGTGTACTGCTGTGTCTAGTGAACCCCCTCCAATGGTTACTAGACGCGGTCGTTTTCCCGACCGCCGTGGACATTTATTAGCAAAATGCCCTATTTGTTGGCAAGCATTACAAATCACAGATACTCGAGCGGCCCGAGACTTAGGTCTCACTCGAGAAATCTCCATGGCCTTAGGGGAATCGGACGCCTGAATGGAAGATTCAATTGGTCTGGCGAAGATGGGCGCCAGCCGGAACCTCTGCCTACACTGGGCCCGCTCCAACCTCCGCTCGTTAAAACGGAGGTCGATGCGGTTAGATAAGGTAATGAGCTCCTCCAGTGTGGCAGGAATCTCCCTGGTGGACAAGGCGTCCTTCACATGGTCTGCCAGTCCCCTCCAGTACACGGGTATAAGGACTTTATCTGGCCAGTCCAGCTCAGAGACCAGAGTCCGAAATTGGATGGCAAACTGGCTGACCATGGATGAACCCTGGGTGATAGCCAACAGTTGAAGAGCCGTATCGTGGGTGACGCGAGGTCCTAAAAAGACCTGTTTCAGAGTGTCCAAGAAGAGAGGAGCACTCTGCACCATACGATCATCGCGCTCCCACAACTGGCGTTGCCCACTCCAATGCCCTGCCCGACAAAAGGGAAATTATAAAACCCACTTTCGCCCGCTCCGTGGGAAAACGTGCAGCCAGAAGCTCTAGATGTATGGAGGACTGACTGACGAAACCCCGACATTGCTTACTGTCACCGGTAAACTTGTCTGGAAGTGGAAGGCGGGAAATAGTCGGAGCAGGGGTGGCAGAGGACAAACTGGCGGCGGCCACACTAGCAGCCTGAACCGCGACTGCGGTAACATCCACAGCTGAGGTTGTGCGCTCTAGAGTCGCCAACCTACCCTCCAGCTGCTGGATATACCGCTGCAGACGCTGGTCGTCTGCCATTTTACCAGCCAGACCCTGGCGCTAGTATTATGTAAGGGTCTGCGGAACGCACCAAATATTTGATGTAGAGAGGTGCGTTCGCAGCCGGGGTCCACCGTGCAGGCGGATCCTGATGCTGGTAAAATGGCGCAAGAAGCGAACTCTGTTATCCCGCAGAGTCGCCAAAATAAACACCGTAACGCGCTGTGGCAATAAGTGCGAACTCTGTTATTCCACAGAGCCGCTAGAAGGAGTGTCGCAGCGCTATATGGCGATGTGTGCGAACTCACTAAACACAACTGAGTAGCAAAGTAAACACGCTAGGGCGTTGTCTAGCGTTGAAAGCAAACCCTGTTACGTCACAGAGCCGCTGAGAAAAAGTTCTGTGTCCTGTCAGGCATCCAGGTACACAGTTAAGTGCTAAGCGAACATAGAACGTGATCATGCGCTAATGTCCTCGCGGGAGTCACCCGCAATCTATGGCGTCTGAACGCCAGGCCCTGAATACGGCAATCAAACTCCTCACCGGTTATGCCGGTAATCTAGGGCATCTAGGACACCGACCCTGACCAGCTAGCATACCAAACTCCTCACCGATTAAGTCAGTATTCTAGGGGCTTATTTCAGCCGGGTCCCTAACCACACATACGCATGACCACACTGGCGCAAAGCATATAATGGTTGATACTAGCGCATGGCGGCTCAGCATTGCCACCCTTTTATAATAACAGCTACAGGACCTGCCAGAAACAAGGACCAATGAAACTTGTTCCAGAACTCCAGTAGTCACAGGACCTTCCTGGCAGACCAATAGGAGCTGCTGAAGTACCTGAGCACGTGACCCCCGATCTCCAATGAGAAATCTCACCCTGGGCATGCTCAGAAGGGGAAACGCAGGACTTTGTCCCAAAGACGTCTGCTCCAGCACTGGCTATAATAGCAGATCCAGGAGAGGGAGCAGCAAGTCACTGCACAGTACTGGAATGGGCAACACGCTGGGACCTACGTCTCTGCTGAGCAGGCTCCACTGCGGCCGGAGATGAATTGGAGACCGCAGTGGGACTGGTTCGAGACTCCCCTTGTGCAGCAGCGGGAACTCGAACCCTAACAATAGCTGGGCTAAATTTATTAGGAGTAATGATCATGCCATAAAGTTCACAGTAAAATACATATACATAATGCCTGAAGTGTTAAATATATAGCCAAATAAAAAAGGTTAATTACCCATTTGTGCAAAATTGACTGCCCATACTGCAGACACGTACCCCGACGCACGTTTTGCATGCAACAGCGTTGCTTCCTCAGGGGCATGGCTTCAGTGTGGCAGAAGTGAAGTATAAGTACAGGACCTTCCCAGTCACATGATCGGGAAGAGCCAATACAATGTTTTGCTTCCACTCATGCGCACTGGAGCACCTGGCAGATCCTATGAGCACTAATCCTTCCACTACCGACATCACGATCAAGAGAGGCGGGTGGTGCCAACCCTCATCACTCACAACCACGACGGGGAGCCGGGAAGGACAGTGTATAGTCTCAAGGTGCTCCCAGAATGCATGGATGAAATTCAAGTGAATAAATGTGTGTGAAAACCATTTATGATGACACAATACTAGCGCCAGTATATAAATATGATATGAAAGTGTACAATTTATAATAAATAACAAATAAAATGAATATATACATATGAAGTGAAATTCATATATGGACAAACAACACAGTGAACAAATAAGTGCACAGCATGTGTAAATATTTTTTCATGAATGTCTCCTACCCTAATCCCACATTGTACATGTTCGATTCCACAAGCAGTTAAAAATTTGGGATTACATTTATGGAATGTATGAAAATGACGAGGTAATGTTTTTAATTGTTTAACCCCTCTCTGCCATCAGACGTACTATTCCGTCCATGTGACCCTGGACCTAATTCCCATGGACGGAATAGTACGTCATAGGCGATCAGCTGCGCTCCCGGGGGGAGCGTAGCTGATCGCCGCCGGGTGTCAGCTGTATATCACAGCTGACACCCAGCACTATGTGTCAGGAGCGGTCACGGACCGCTCCCGGCACATTAACCCCTAGCACACCGCGATCAAACACGATCGCGGTGTGCCCGGGGCACAGGGGAGGATCGCGCAGGCAGGGGGCTCCCTGCGCGCCCCCCTGAGACCCTCAGAGCAGCGCGATGTGTTGCGCTGTTCCGAGGGTCCGTCCACCCTCCAGGTCCCCGCATCCAAGATGGCGCCGGGGTCCTGCAGGGAGGCGGCTTCCTCAGTGCCTGCTGAGAGCAGGCGCAGAGGAAGCCTGCAGCGATGCCAGAGCGATCGCTGGTGTGACAGAGTGCTGTGCACACTGTCACACCAGCGATCTGCTAAAATACTATGATGTCCCACCCTGGGACAAAGTAAAAAAGTAAAAAAAGTAAAAATAAAAAGTGTAAAAAAAAATCATAAAAAAAAAAAAAATATTCCCCAATAAATTCATTTCTTCCTGTAAATAAAAAAAATAAAACAATAAAAGTACACATATTTGGTATCGCCGCGTCCGTAACGACCCCCCCTATAAAACTGTCCCACTAGTTAACCCCTTTAGTGAACCCCTTAAAAAAAAAAAAAAACTAAGCAAAAAATCAATGCTTTATCATCATACCGCCGAACAAAAAGTGGAATAACACGCGATCAAAAAGACAGATATAAATAAACATGGTACCGCTGAAACGTCATCTTGTCCCGCAAAAAACGAGCCATCATACAGCATCATCAGCGAAAAAATAAAAAAGTTATAGCTCGCAGAATGAAGCGATGCAAAAATAATGATTTTTTATATAAAATTGTTTTTATTCTATAAAAGCGCCAAAACATAAAAAAATGATATAATTGAGGTATCGCCATAATCGTACTGACCCGAAGAATAAAACTGCTTTATCAATTTTACCACACATGGAACGGTATAAACGCCTCCCCCAATAGAAATTCATGAATTGCTGATTTTTGTTCATTCTAACCTCCCAAAAATCGAAATAAAAAGCGATCAAAAAATGTCACGTGCTCAAAAATGGTACCAATAAAAACGTCACCTCGTCCCGCAAAAAATAAGACCTCACATGACTCTGTGGGCCAAAATATGCAAAAATTATAGCTCTCAAAATGTGGTGATGCAAAAAACTACTTTTTGCAATTAAAAGCGTCTTTTAGCGTGACAGCTGCCAATCACAAAAACCCGCTATAAATAGTAAATCAAACCCCCCTTTATCACCCCCTTAGTTAGGGAAAAATAATAAAATTAAAAAAAAGTATTTATTTCCATTTTCCCATTAGGGTTAGTGTTGCGGCTAAAGTTAGGGTTAGGATTGGCGCTAAAGTTAGTATTAGGGTTATGGTTGGGATTAGGGTTAGGGGTGTGTTAGGGTTAGGTTTGTGGTTAGGGTTGGGACTAGGGTTAGGGGTATGTTGGGGTTAGGGTTGGAGTTAGAATTGGGGGGTTTCTGCTGTTTAGGCACATCAGGGCTCTCCAAATGTGACATGGCGTCTGATCTCAATTCCCGCCAATTATGCGTTGAAAAAGTCAAACGGTGCTCCTTCACTTCTGAGCTCTGCCATGCGCCCAAACAGTAGTTTACCCCCGCATATGGGGTATCAGCGTACCCTGTACCCCAAGAGTTATTGTGCAATTTGTCCTATTTCTTCTGTTACCCTTGGGAAAATAAAAAACTGGGGGCGACAAAATCATTTTTGTAAAAAAAAAATGATTTTTTTGTTTTTACGGCTGTATGTTATAAATTTTCTGTGAAGCACTTGGGGCTTCATAGCGCTCACCACACTTCTAGATAAGTTCCTTGTGGGGTCTATTTTCCAAAATGGGGTCACTTGTGGGGGTTTCCACTGTTTAGGCGCATCAGGGGCTCTCCAAATGCGACATGATGCCCCCAGACCATTCCATCAAAGTCTGCAATCCAAAACGTCACTACTTCCCTTCCGAGCCCAGACGTGCACCCATACAGTCGTTTTCTCACACATGTTGGGTATCAGCGTACTCAGGACAAATTGGACAACAACTTTTGGGGTCCAATTTCTCCTGTTACCCTTGTGAAAATAAAATATTGGGGGCGAAAAAATCATTTTTGTAAAAAAAAAAAAAGGATTTTTTATTTTTACAGCTGTACGTTATAAACTTCTGTGAAGCACTTAGGGGTTCAAAGTGCTCAACATACTTCTAGATAAGTTCCTTGTGGGGTCTATTTTCCAAAATGGGGTCACTTGTGGGGGGTTTCCACTGTTTAGGCGCATCAGGGGCTCTCCAAATGCGACATGACGCCCCCAGACCATTCCATCAAAGTCTGCAATCCAAAACGTCACTACTTCCCTTCCGAGCCCAGACGTGCACCCATACAGTCGTTTTCTCACACATGTTGGGTATCAGCGTACTCAGGACAAATTGGACAACAACTTTTGGGGTCCAATTTCTCCTGTTACCCTTGTGAAAATAAAATATTGGGGGCGAAAAAATCATTTTTGTAAAAATAAAAAAGGATTTTTTATTTTTATGGCTGTACGTTATAAACTTCTGGGAAGCACTTCGGGGTTCAAAGTGCTCACCACACATCTAGATAAGTTCCTTGTGGGGTCTATTTCCAAAATGGGGTCACTTGTGGGGGTTTCCACTGTTTAGGCACATCAGGGGCTCTCCAAATGAGACATGACGCCCCCAGACCATTCCATCAAAGTCTGCAATCCAAAACGTCACTACTTCCCTTCCGAGTCCCGACGTGCGCCCATACAGTAGTTTACTCCCACATATTGGGTATTAGCGTACTCAGGACAAATTGGACAACAACTTTTGGGGTCCAATTTCTCCTGTTACCCTTGTGAAAATAAAATATTGGGGGCGAAAAAAATCATTTTTGTAAAAATAAAAAAGGATTTTTTATTTTTACGGCTGTACGTTATAAACTTCTGGGAAGCACTTCGGGGTTCAAAGTGCTCAACATACTTCTAGATAAGTTCCTTGTGGGGTCTATTTTCCAAAATGGGGTCACTTGTGGGGGTTTCCACTGTTTAGGCACATCAGGGGCTCTCCAAATGCGACATGACGCCCCCAGACCATTCCATCAAAGTCTGCAATCCAAAACGTCACTACTTCCCTTCCGAGCCCAGACGTGCACCCATACAGTCGTTTTCTCACACATGTTGGGTATCAGCGTACTCAGGACAAATTGGACAACAACTTTTGGGGTCCAATTTCTCCTTGTTACCCTTGTGAAAATAAAATATTGGGGGCGAAAAAATCATTTTTGTAAAAATAAAAAAGGATTTTTTATTTTTACGGCTGTACGTTATAAACTTCTGGGAAGCACTTCGGGGTTCAAAGTGCTCACCACACATCTAGATAAGTTCCTTGAGGGGTCTAGTTTCCAAAATGGTGTCATTTGTGGGGAGTTTCCACTGTTTAGGCAGATCAGGAGCTCTCCAAACACGACATGGCATCCAGCCAATTCTGCGTTGAAAAAGTCAAACGGCGCTCCTTCCCTTCCAAACTCTGCCATGCACCCAAACAGTGGTTTACCCCCACATATGGGGTATCAGCGTACTCAGGACAAATTGCACAATAACTTTTGGAGTCTTGTTACCCTTGGGAAAATAAAAATTGGGTGAAAAGACCAATTTTGTGGAAAAAATATGATTTTTTAATTTTACGGCTCTACGTTATAAACTTGTGTGAAGCACTTGGGGGTTCAAATTGCTCACCAAAGATCTAGATAAGTTCCTTAGGGGGTCTAGTTTCCCAAATGGGGTCACTTGTGGGGGGTTTCCACTGTTTAGGCACATCAGGGACTCTCCAAATGCAACATGGCGTCCAATCTCAATTCCAGCCAATTTTGGTTGGAAACAGTCAAATGGTGCTACTTCCATTCCGAGCTCTGCCATGCGCCCAAACAGTGGTTCCCCCCACATATGGGGTATCAACGTACTCAGGACAAATTGGACAACAACTTTTGAGGTCCAATTTCTCCTGTTACCTATGGGAAAATAAAAAATTAGTGACTAAGAGATAATTTTTGTGGGAAAAAAATAGGATTTTTTATTTTCATGCCCGGGCATTATAAACTTGTGTGAAGCACTTGGGGTTCAAAGTGCTCACCAAAGATCTAGATAAGTTCCTTAGGGGGTCTAGCTTCCAAAATGGGGTCACTTGTGGGGGTTTCCACTGTTTAGGCTCATCTGGGGCACTACAAACGGAACATGACCCCCATCGATGTTTGCATTCCAAAACGTTACTGCTTCCTTTCCAAGCCCTGCCGTGCGCCCAAACAGTTTCCCCCCCCCCACATATGGGGTATCAGCGTACTCAGGACAAATTGGACAACAACTTTTGGGGTCCAATTTCCTTGGGAAAAATCAAAAATTTGGGACTAAAAAAAACATTTTTGTGGAAAATTGTTTTTTTTTTTTCACACCCAGGCATTATAAACTTTTGTGAAACACTTTGGGGCTCAAAGTGCTCACAACAGATCTAGATAAGTTCCATAGGGGGTCTAGTTTCCAAAATGGTGTCACTTGTGGGGGTTTCCACTGTTTAGGCGCATCAGTGGCTCTCCAAACACGACATGGCGTCCAATCTCAACTCCAGCCAATTTTAGTTTGAAAAAGTCAAACGGCGCTCCTTCCCTTACGAGCTCTGCCGTGTGCCCAAACAGTGGTTTTCCCCCACATATAGGGTATTGGCGTACTCAGGAGAAATTGCACAACAACTTTATCTGCCCATTTTCTCCTTTTACCCTTGTCAAAATAAAAAAAAGTTTGTAAAAGATCATTTTTGTGGCTAAAAAGTTAAATATTAATTTTTTCCTTCCACGTTGCTTCAGCTCCTGTGAAGCACCTGAAGGGTTAATAAACTTCTTGAATGTGGTTTTGAGTACCTTGAGGGGTGCAGTTTTTAGAATGGTGTCACTTTTTGGTATTTTCTGCTATATTGACCCGTCAAAGTGACTTCAAATGTGAGGTGGTCCCTAAAAAAATGGCTTTGTAAATTTTGTTGTAAAAATGAGAAATCACTGGTCAACTTTTAACCCTTATAATTTCCGAACAAAAAAAAATTTTGGTTCCAAAATTGTGCTGATGTAAAGTAGACATGTGGGAAATGTTATTTCTTAACTATTTTGTGCGACATATTTCTCTATTTTAAGGGAAAAAAAATTCAAAGTTTGAAAATTGCAAAATTTTCAAAATTTTCGCCATATTTGTGTTTTTTTCAAAAATAAACGCAAGTTATATCGAAGAAATTATACTTCTAACATGAAGTACAATATGTCACGAGAAAACAATCTCAGAATCGCGAAGATCCGTTGAAGCGTTCCAGAGTTATAACCTCATAAAGAGACAGTGGTCAGAATTGTAAAAATTGGCCCGGTCATTAACGTGCAAACCACCCTTGGGGGTGAAGGGGTTAACATCTGTTTCATTTTTTGCTGCCATTATGTCGCGGACATGTGCTCACGTCCGAGTGCCCAACCGTCTAGAGGTTTGTCCTATATAAATTTTAGGACAAGTACATGTGGTATAGTATATAACTTTGTATTACAAGTTATATGTTGTTTAATAGGGAACTTCTTCTAACCATCAACTGATTCAAAGGATGCCGAATCACATACACTTTTCATATGCTCTGTTTTGTTATTTGCCCTGTTGACTGCGGCCACTATTCTTGTGGGTCATTCTTGCTTCCATACAAAATTATGAGAAAGTAAAATTCTTTTATTGCATATTTTTACTATTTATAATAATTTTGACAATAATAAATTTTGAAATTTTGTTATATACGATGACTCGGGTTCTCCTTTTTAAGAACAGTAAATATATTGCAAATTTTGGCCACCGCATCTCTTCCCTTCACTAACCTAACCTGTAATAGGTCCATCAGTTTAATGGAAATTGGTCCATCATAACCTTTGAAAGGATCTTGTGGTCTCATTTTGAAACTGGTCTAATCGTAGATCGCCTTTAAAAAATGTTTTATGTGCTGCATCATAAGCCATCAGCTTGCCCCATATAGATAGATATATTTGCAGTCCAATAATGTGAGAGATCTTACCTATAATTTCCGTTGGTGCATTCAAACACCAGCCCTCATCCCTGAGATAGTGCAAGGAAGCCACAGGAGGGGAAAATTAGAAATCTGGAGATATAGTCATAACCTTGGAGTATAAGTCTGTAATGGAGACTGAAATTGGGGTGTAGTATATACTGACTAGATCATGAATGTCAGAGTCCTGCATTATATGAAATAGGGCACCTAATAGTACCATTTAATCTATCCTGGACCATGACTAGTGTGCATGAGAGAAGTAGAGTACTTAACACACAATTTCTTATCATCTGCGTTCCAGGTATGCTGAAGAGATTAGCATTTTTTCAGTCTTCTGAGGAGGAAAGGACTGTATTTAGATAGTCCCCATTCCTTCAGGTGTGAATTGTCACTCTGAATTTGTATCCCCTGCTCCCCAAATAACTTCTCATTCTCCATTCTGTGATAATATATGTTACATAAGCTACAATCCTCTCCAGCATTGTTAAAAATTATGTGTCATAATCTTCTCGCATTATGGATCCTTTGGGTGACTAAACTAAAACACAGATTTTTATGAACAAGTGGGATCTCACCTGGTTTATTCACTATAGACAGTGAGGCAAACACATTCTTAACCCATAATTTATTCATTCTAAGCATACTGTCTGCCGATAAGTGTGCCTCCTTAAAGAGAACAAGGTCAAGACAGAGTTTCTTCAAATGTGAAGTGTTATCATATTGTTGTTAGAAGACTTGAGTCCCTTTACATTTCACAAGTCAATCCTCTTTACATTTCAGTTGGGAAAGATGCAGTTTGAGTGCATTGTGAATAAAAGAGGTACCATACTGTGACCATTGTGGATAGCAAGCATATTTAGGGCTATTATTGGGCACCACCACCAAAATCGATCTGTTGGACACATGACATCTACCCATTATGGAGTCTGTCTGTTGGTGAGCCATCTATTGAAATGAACCAAACTCTATAAAGCAACAGTTGAAATAGATATATAACAAAATTATAAACAGGAAGCACTGGGGGTACGTCAGGGTATAGTCCTCAACTCTGTACTAACTGGCCTTCATTTTTTTCTAACATACTTGAAGCAAAACCTACCCTTCAACTCTAATTCTCTGACTTACATGAGGGGTAGACAGAATATATTTAGGCTAAGCAAAAGCTTGTTAGGGTGTCACATATTTTGAAAATTATGGTATCTACCAAATTGTCCCCAGATATTACATACTATGGGTCAGCCAGTTTCCTACAGCCTGAATGGGAATACATAATTATCAAAAGACTGACCGCCACTTCCAAATAGAAAGACAAATGTGACCAGGTGCAAGCTAACAGAGCCACTCTATATATGACTAACAAAAGAGTCGCTCTTTTAACTTTCATCTGTTCACATTTGCCTTTCTGTTTGGAAATGACAGTCTTTTGATAATTAAATACGTCTTCTGACTGAACACTCCACTCATCAGCCTTAGGCATTTTTAAATAGAGCTTCATCCTACCTGCTCATGTAATTGTAGACTTTTAGCCCTGGTCAGGCATCATGTTAGGTCAGAGTCCCAACTAAGGAATAAGCCTTGTCGCTGACTGTTGGGCTAATATGAATTTGCCAATTTATGCGCTAAGGATCTTCATTTTTTAACTTGTTTTCTACAGTAGTATTGCAATTCCAATTTCATATATTGAATGAGAATAGAGGCCGCTTCTTCAACTAAGACATATTATAAAAACATTGCATAAGAACCTCCAATGAGCTAAATAAGTCTTGCAAACGGATGGCCAGGTCTTTGAAACAATTGCGTTGCGGAAAATAAAACAGGGCCATCTGACAGTGGTTTAGGAAAAGTAGTCACAAGACCTATAAAGGAGAGTAGCCCCTTTGCAATCTTTCTGCACCTTTCTACTTTCACCTAGGGATCTTTTTCTCTTTTGTTTTTTGGATGACTGACAAGTGACAATACTAGGTTATGTAGATTTCACAGCATGAGCCCTTTACATCTAGGTGATCGTGGTTGCTGATGCGCTGTCTCGCCTGTCATTTTCTTCAGTAATAAGCCCAGAGAGTTTTCTGCTTCTAAAATGGAATGGAAAACATGGGGTAACTGTTATTAGTAAATGTCTTTTAATGCCTTTTCTTTGCCACTTCTATGGAGAAATCTTGATTTAGAGGAATTCTGCTTTCTCTATAATAAAACCAGTAATAATCTTTATATTGCACCAATATATTCCGCTGCACTTTACAATTCAACAGTTCATACACAAAACAGGCACAAGTAACAAAGTTAAAGATAATACAATAATTAAAACAAAGATGGTGATGACCCTGCACGTAAGAGCTTAAGGCTGGGTCTCACATAGCGATACACCAGCGATCCCGACAACGATCAGGATCGCTGGTGTATCGCTATATTATCGCTGCTGAGCTGCCAAACAGGCAGCTCAGGCAGCGATCAGCACAAGGACACTGCGGGTAAACATCGCTGATTACCCGCAGTGTACCTTGGATACCAGCGCCCTGATGCAGGGAGCTGGTAACCAAGGTACACATCGGGTTTCCAGGCGCTGCGTGGTGCCTGGAAACCCACTGTGTACCTTGGTTACCAGCTCCCTGCATCAGGGAGCTGGTATCCAAGGTACACAGTGGGTTTCTAGGCACAGCCCCGCGCCTGGAAACCCGCTGTGTACCTTGGTTACCAGCGGATCGCTGGTCTCCCGCCTGTCACACGCAGCGATGCATGCCTGTCAGCGGGAGACCAGCGATCAAAAAAATGTCCTGACATTTCAGCGACGATCAGCGATACCCGGCAGGGGGCTGATCGTCGCTGAATGTCACACACAGCGATATCGCTGGTGAGCTCGCTGCTGCGTCACAAAACTAGTGACTCAGCAGCGATCTCGCTAGCGATATCGCTATGTGAGACGGGGGCTTTACAATCTACAATACTGAACTTTATCAGTGTTATATTCCTAGTATGCTCTCAGAATGCTAGTTCTATCTTTACAGTCAACAAATATCAGGCTTACCTGGTGAGGTCATAAACTTTGGATTTCTGGAGGGATTTTTTTGGACTGCTGTGTCAGGGTCTATACAGTGTTCTCTTTCTATGTGGCATCTAAAGTCCAGGCCCAGCATCTTAGGTAGCTTTCTCTAAAATACAGTTTGTAGCTTTGATGACTTGACAGACTTGGGTAGTCTAACAAACTTCAAATTGTTACAATAGGAATGGATTTCAAGGACTTTTAGGCAGTTTGAAGAAAAATTTAAATAGCCTGTCTCTTTTTTTTCTTCCATTGCATCAACCTGATTGTTCAGCTTATCCAGCCAGAGAAAGCTGTTGTGAGCATTTTGGAAATAACTTCTGAGTTGGGGCTCCTTCTGGTGGTTGCTGAGGGTATTGAACCAGTGTTGAATAGTAGAAGTCCATCACCTGCGAGCGATGACTGGCAATCAGGAGAGACGGACTGGGCTAATATAAGTGAGCTGCCTTCCCATGATCCTCGCCGGTGATCAATTGTTCTTTCCTGGTTCATTTGGAAGTCAGCTGGTGTCTTGCCTTCGTCTGCTACTTTCAGATAAGATATTTTCTGCTTGTTTCTATCTTGTTTGCTATTTCCATTTCTTGTCTGCACTTTTGTGGGAGGTTAGCCGGGTTCCCCTACAGGGGCCTGTGTTACTCTCTGTTTTTCAGTAGCCACTGTTTATTTGTTCCTTGCTCTGTCCCTGCTATTTGAGTGGCTGCGGGTTTAGCCGCTTGTTCATACCGGAGATCTGATTTAGCGGGTGGCGAGATCATGTAATCTCAGCATTTTTTAAATCAGAAGTGTTGGAAATTTTTCTAGGGTTTTGCTGGGTTGCAGATAGTATTCTGTCCTGTCCTGTCCTATCTAGGCAGTGTTTGGCCCCAGCATTTGCTCACTCTATTTTCTGCCTGCGTTTGTATTTCGTCTTGTCTACCCGCCATTATATGTGTGAGGGCTACCTATTCCTTTGGGGCTCTACTCCGGGTCAGTTAGCTTTCCTGTTTCCATCTTTAGGTGCAGCTAGCTCTCCGGCTGTGCCGAGGCGTCTAGGTCACCGTAGGTACGTCCCACGGCTGCTTCTAGTTGTGCGGTTAGTTTAGGGATCTGCAACCATTAGTTTGCAACCTCTCTGGTGTTCAGCTGCCTTGGCTGTTTTTTGCTCCTGTCCTCCTCAGCTACCAATTCATAACAGAGAGCGTTGTTGCACTTACGCTTGTGTCTTGACCTATGCAGCTAATCCTTTAATAAAAAAAATACTGCCAGCACACTGACTTTTTGCTGTGTGAAAATTGTGAAGTCTCACTTAGTTTTTCTTACAAACAAGAAGAACTAATGATGACATTGATATTAAAAATTCACACATGGATTAAAACCGGATGAATATCTGTTCCAAAGTTATAAATGCAGGCTTCAACCTAGGAGAGAATTCACAATAGATAGGTTCCCAGTAACAGGAGATCGCCTTGTTGATTGTTGCTGGGCATGCATAAATTGGCCAAATTATGTGCTTAGAATTTCCAATTTTTCTTATTTTCTAGAGCAGTAATACAATTCAAATGTCATATATATTCATGTTTATATGCTATAGCACTACAGAGCGCAACTTTATTTGTTAGTTATGTGTAGAGAGAGATGGCTACTCTTATTTGGCACCTATATACACCAGTTTTCTGTTTGGAAGTGACAGTCTTTTGTTATTTGACTAGATGATCCAACACATAGAATGAAGAATTGTCTGTTTTTTTTTTGCGGACAGCAAACATTATAGATGTATCATTATGACCTTAATGTCTAAAGTAAATAGAGAACTGCAGATGGTATATCTTATTAACTATCTGAGTTTGACATACCTCCGCCTCCACCCAACTGCACCCCCATTGGGAATTAAATGCTATGATTGAAAGAGAGAAGTGTATTTGCCTAATATTATCCAGTACCCACATTGTGTTATCAACTGACTAAATAGCTAGTTCACTAGTTAGAGTTATTTATGTCTGAGTAGTCATTCCAATATATCCTATGCCTCCTGTGAAGTCCTAAACTCAGCTCTACAATATTATCTTCCCACCCAGCCTTTCAGGAGCTGCCATAAGTGGCAGGAAAAGATTTCCATCTTTAAATAAAGCTTAGGAGCCCCCTGGGCCTATCATTAAATAGAAAATGAAAAAAGTCCCTTTACCATTTTTTTGCCCGCCACTCTAATTGGTCTGGGAGCAGCAGGAGTGGGGGGACCCTGCTGAGCGGCTGAACTCTGCCCTCACATTCAGCATACCTCTCCTTGTCTCTAAGAAGCAGGGATCTCAATGTGTGATTTTACCTTGAAGACCCTGTGACCTCTTCCCAGCAAGACAGGAGAGATGTGAGGTTTATAGGGGAAACCATTTGGCTGACACAATTCCAGACATCAGAAGTCATTTCTCCGTATTATTCACCTAATGAAAGCTTCACTGTCACTTCTATGGCAGACCCTAATGGGCTCTTGTGCCATTAAAGAACCAATATATCGTCAAGTATTTTCAGCCCATGGTAATTATGGATAAAAAGTAACTAAAACATAAATTATCAAGCTGGCATTAGGACATTAGGAATATGGCATATATTGGTATCATTAAGATTGAAGCATTGCCAAAGTCAGTTTTATTAAAAAAAATAAATTTAGGAGGAACTGATTTCCTCACTATAGGTGTAAAAACTACATGTACGCCAGAATTTCCTGACTACCACTACTTTCATGTAGTATGGCTTTTATTGAAAATGGTGTGATGCACTAAGGTACTGCAAATTGTGGTACCAAAAGCCTGCTGACAGATTCCCTTTAAGTTATCATCTGCTTGTTTTTGCTACTGATTGAAAGGAAAGTAGTATAGTGACATAATTAACACAAATAATAATAATAATAATTTTATTTCTATAGCGCCAACATATTCCGCAGCACTTTACATTATAGAGAAAGGTCTGCCTTCTGTCAAATGGGTGTCGGTATCCTTTTGAGAATGACTGGTGTGACTCATATAGCTAGTCAAGATTCGAGACTCTTTAATGGGTCAGATATTGACTTACAGGGTAGCAACCTAGAGGAAAGTTTTATACCTTTTGGAGGACAGATAATTTATATTCTTTTTCCACACAGATTGTCTTGCCTTTTAAACTCTCACTGACAACTTTGACAAGGAAAAGAATACTTAAAGAATCAAAAAAGAGCGGGGTTTAAAAATGGCTAGTTAGATTTTTTCTGTGACTCCTGGACTTGTCATTTCACTTATCTAAAAGATTTGCACCTTACATCACAGAGCCTGTTCAAGTGTCTGAAACTATATGAATGGGAAACCCAACTGTGTCCGGGACTAGATGCTACCATATGTAAGAAATCTAGTTGGGTCTTACAGGCATCTTTATTTTTAAGAAGTGAGGCTGGGCCCTGACCACAGTACCAGTAGTAAATCAGATCACTGCTATTAATAAAATGATTTTGTGAATAAAGGCTCAAATGCTTTATAGCTTTTCTCCATAAAAATAGAAAAACACATGATTTTGATAGAGCTTTGGTCTTTGAGGCTAGATTCTTTTAAGTGGATTTGTAAGGAATTTGTATACTCAATAATATAGAGTCTTTTAAACTAAGGCAAACAGATCAGAAACACGTTCAGAAAATATTAAGCACTTGAATTCAAATAAATGTTGACTTAAGGCTATGTTCACTTGAGCATTTTTCTGTAAGCATGAAAAATTGATTAGAAACTCCAATAATAAAACAGCCACGTGAGTAAAGTCTGCATATTTGTATGACGGACTAACGTCTTTTTTGCTCTATATGTGAAGAACTCTGCATTGTATAAGCCAACATATACACATGCAAGAACGATTACTGTATACTACTGTCCTATATTTTAAAGGCAGTAAGTTCCAGCCAATGTTATTAATGTGTTAGGGGAAAATATCCCTTTCTTATAATGCCATAAGGGGGCACCATACAGCAGCTGTTCACCAATGACAGTGATGGTGTCCAGACTATTAATGCATTTTGCATCCAGGATGGTAACTATATAGTTTTGTTCATACAAGGCACAAGGCTTATAATCAACTAGCAAATACTCGAGCCTTCGCTAGCGGAAAATGATATATTAAATTGTTGGTTGTGCTTGCTAAGGTTAAATTTTCAGTTTCACCCTGAAGTTGACCCTTGAAGCTTCCAAAGTTAAGTCAGCCTGCCTATGTCTTTCTATAAGTGGCAGATGTCGTATGCAGTCATTTTGACAACGTTCATCATTTTGTTCAGATATTTCCATATCCCTTGATTCAGCCTGTCTCATCCATTTCTTCTGAAGACGACATTCACGGAGTTCAGGTGTTTCAGCTGCCTTTGATTCATCCTGTCTCTTCCGTTTTCTTTCAAGCCAGGACTGGCGTTGTCCGCTTGTCTCAGCTGTTTGAGACAGTTTTGCTTTCTTAGCTTATAGATTAATTTGCTTAATAAATGGTCGTGTTTTGGGTGGCATTTAAAAAAAGTAGTCCTTAGTATTATGACCGTTAGTAACCACCTCAAACTGATAAGAGATCTCATAGGAGAATCTATACATATAAAGCAGAAACTATCTGACTGCTGGTTGTTCACAAAAACCAATCAGAGCTCAGCTTACACTTTACCTCAACAACTTCAATGCTGAAAGCAGCACTCTGGTAGCTAAAGGCAACAATGACGATCTTACTGTGAGGCAATTCTTATAAATGAGGCCCTGGTTACTTCTGCAACAGTCACTGCTACAATGAAAGACTTTAGAGCGACTTATCAGGTTGCACAACCTTAGCGACTATATGGTTGCTGCCCATTTAAGAACAACTCTTTGGGCGCTGTCACTTTCATTCTTTAAGACCCTTTGGGCAAAAAACTATAGTTCTGCATTTAATAATAATAATCTTTATTTATATAGCGCCAACATATTCCGCAGCACTTTACAGTTTAACAGTTTCAAAACACAAGTCATAAGTAACAACGTTAACAATACAATAATTAAAGCAAAATAAGATGACCCTGCTCGTGAGAGCTTACAATCTACAATGAGGTGGGGGAGATACAAAGTACAGGTGTTTATATACAATGGTGTATTTACAATGATGGTCCAGCCATCTTGAGGGAGTGAGGGATGGATGGAGATAGTGAATGGGCTACACACACACACACTTACACACAGAATGACTTTGATTAGTGAATGTGATAGGCCGCTCTGAACAAATGTGTTTTGAGGGAGTGCCTGAAACCATGCAAATTGTGGATAGTCCTAATTTCTTGGGGTAGAGCATTCCAGAGGATTGGCGCAGCGCGGGAGAAGTCTTGGAGTCGGGAGTGGGAGGTACGGATTAGTGCAGAGGTTAGTCGAAAGTTGTTTGCAGAGCGCAGCAGTCGGTTAGGCCGATAGATAGAAATGAGGGGGTGCTGCACTGTGGAGAGCTTTGTGGGTGAGAACCAGTACTTTGAATTGGATCCTATAATGAATGGGCAGCCAGTGTAGGGACTGGCGAAGAGCGGACGCGTCCGAGTACCGATTAGCCAGATGGATGACCCTGGCTGCTGTATTAAGGATGGACTGGAGAGGGGATAGTCGAGTAATGGGGAGGCCAAGTAATAGAGCGTTGCAGTAGTCCAGGCGGAAGTGGATCAATGCTACAGTGAGGATTTTTGTAGTTTCCATTGTGAGAAAAGGGCGGATTCTAGAGATGTTCTTTAGATGTAGGCTGCAAGAGAGGGCAAGAGATTGTATATGGGAGGCGAAGGAGAGATTGGTGTCAAACATAACACCCAGAGAGCGAGCCTGCTGCCGGGGTGTTATTATGATGCCGCCCACGGAGAGGGAAATGTCAAATTTAGGGAGGTTAGTAGACGGCGGGAGCAGAAAAAGTTCCGTTTTGGAGAGGTTGAGTTTCAGACAGAGAGCGGACATGATGTTGAAGACTGCGGACAGACAGTCGGTGGCGTTCTGTAGTACAGCGGGGGTAAGGTCGGGGGATGACGTGTATAGTTGTGTGTCATCAGCATAAAGATGGTACTGAACCAGGGGAGGAGTCCCGAGGAGATAATTTGCATGTTCCCAGTGCCTTCTGGGATAAGTGAAGAGTCTCCGCGAGCTCAAGGAACACTGGATTTTGGCTGTTGCAGCTGAAAGGAGGACATCAGTAAACCGCGCGCCTAGTGGCGCGCGAGTTTTGGCTTATATTTCACCGCTTGATTATCTCTTGAACAATAAGAACATGGAAGAGGCCAGGAGCCATGTGGTGAGCTACATTTCTTGCTACATGTTCATAGACTTACCAGTGGAAAAGCCAAATTTCACATGCCACAAATGCAAGCTTGTGTCCCTGTTGGAGGAAAAGTTGCAAAATCTGGAAGAGAGGTTATCTACATTGAAGACCATTAAGGAAGATGAAAAGTTCTTAGACAGAGCAGAATTATCTCTTCATGGTACAGAAAGAGAAGAAATTCGAAGTGCAACTGAAGAAACAGAGGAATGGAAGCATGTGACCCAGAGAAGCAGGAGGATCAGGAGGCAGTCAGCACCAATTCTGCTCAGAAACCAGTACCAGGCTCTTACACAGGAGAACGATGAAGAAATACATCAGGATA
This sequence comes from Oophaga sylvatica, assembly GCA_033576555.1. Lineage (NCBI taxonomy): Eukaryota > Metazoa > Chordata > Amphibia > Anura > Dendrobatidae > Oophaga > Oophaga sylvatica. The sequence goes on along the minus strand of JARQOD010000008.1, from coordinate 103,481,514 downwards.
AGACTTTGCCAACAAAGAGTAACCTTGTACGCCCTCAGAGTCCTCCTGAATGGAGAAAGAAAAATGTTGTGAAGAAGAAACGGAGAGTTGTTGTCATGGGGGATTCCCTGTTGAGAGGAACAGAGGCCGCTATCTGCAGACCAGATATAACCTCAAGAGAAATGTGCTGTCTTCCAGGTGCAAAAATTAAAGATGTGTCTGACAGGATATCAGGACTCTTCAGACCTAAAGATGACTATCCATTCCTGCTAATACATGTGGGGACAAATGACACCACAAGAAGTGACCTGGAAACCATCTGCAGTGACTTTGAAAACTTAGGTAAGAAAGTGAAAGAACTGGGAGCGCAGGTGGTCTTCTCTTCCATCCTCCCAGTGGATGGCCATGGAACAAGGAGGTGGAATAAGATTCTGCAGGTGAACAACTGGCTACGTCGATGGTGCCGTCAGCAAGGATTTGGATTTCTGGATCACGGAGTGAATTACCTGTACGATGGACTACTTGCTAGAGATGGGGTGCACCTTACGAAGACTGGAAAACATGTATTTGGAAGTCGCCTTGCTACACTCATCAGGAGAGCTTTAAACTAGAACAATGTGGGAAGGGAAGCAAAACGCCAGAAAAAGCCATACACCTGACAAATGCTATTGAGAACTCTGCTATTAGAAGTGAAGGGAAGAACAAAGACAAAAAAATCTACATAATAAAAATATTGAAGAAAGAGAAACCAATCACAAACTAAAGTGTTTCTATACGAATGCACAAAGCATGGGCAACAAACAAGGAGAACTGGAGCTACTAACGCAGGAGAAGAAATATGATGTCATTGGAATCACTGAGACTTGGTGGGACGATACACATGATTGGAATACAAGGCTAGAAGGTTACAACTTATTTGCAAGAAACAGACTTGATAAACGAGGAGGAGGTGTTGCATTGTATGTTAGAAAAGCGTATATCTGCACAGAGATTGAAGCTTCAGAGACTGGGAGTTCTGTGGAAACTGTTTGGGTAAGAATACAAGGACAGAACAATGGAAAGGACACCATTGTAGGCATTTACTACAGGCCGCCTGTGCAAGCTGAAGATATGGATGAACTCTTTATGCATCAAATGGCCAAGTTCTCCAAAAAATATGACATAGTGGTCATGGGAGATTTCAACTATCCAGACATTTGTTGGGAATCTCTCTCAGGCAAAACTAACAGGTCCAGGAAATTCTTATCCTCTCTTGCTGACAACTTTATCTTCCAAAAGGTAATGGAGAAAACAAGGGGATCTGCTACCTTGGATCTAATCCTCATAAACAGGGAGGAAATGGTGGAGGAGGTAAGAGTGGCTGGGACCCTAGGAGGTAGTGACCATGCTATTTTAGAATTTTGGATAACAAGAGGAGGAAGACCTGTGAAGACTCAGACGTCAAGGTTAGATTTCAGAAAGGCAGATTTTAAGGAACTCAGAAAGAGAATTGGAGGGATCCAATGGCTGGATATCCTTAAGGACAAAAATGTCCAGGAAGGATGGAAAATCTTGAAAAATGAGATTCTCAAAGCACAATCGTTAACAATTCCGAAAAGAGGGAAGAATGGGAAGCATTTAAGGAAACCAGGATGGATGAACATAGAACTTAAACACATGCTAAAAAGGAAGAAAGAAATGTTTATCAAATGGAAAGAGGGAGGCATATCTAAAGAAGAATATAATGCCGTCTGCAGAACCTGCAGGGCACAAATCAGATTATCTAAAGCTGACAATGAATTAAGGCTTGCAAGTGACGTCAAAAGCAACAAAAAAGGATTTTGGGGATACATCAAAAGTAAAAGAAAAGTCAAAGATGCTATAGGATTTTTACAGGATGAAAATGATGAAATGGTAAGTCAGGAAGTTGAGAAGGCTGAACTTTTAAATTCCTATTTTGCATCTGTTTTCTCTCAGAAAGGAAATGTAACATCAACTGATCTTCACTGTCCTATTAAAGGAATAGAAGAATCCAGGATATCTATAAACAGAAAGACAGTGAGGAAACACTTAGCTAACCTAAATGAATTCAAGTCTCCAGGTCCAGATGAATTACACCCCAGGGTACTGAAGGAGATAGCAGAAGAAATTCTTGAACCACTGTCCATAATCTTTGAAAATTCTTGGAGAACAGGAGAAGTCCCAGAAGACTGGAGAAGAGCAAATGTTGTTCCTATCTTCAAAAAGGGGAAGAAGGTGGACCCAGGGAACTACAGGCCGGTGAGTCTGACTTCTATACCAGGAAAGATCTTTGAACAAATTATTAAAGAACATGTATGCAAGTACCTGGATAAGAATGAAGTGATTAAACAGAGTCAGCATGGGTTTGTAACTAATAAGTCATGTCAGACTAACTTAATTTCCTTCTATGACAGAATCACTGACTGGGTGGATCAGGGAAATGCTGTAGATATAGTATATCTTGACTTCAGCAAAGCATTTGACAAAGTATCTCACACAATCCTTATTGAAAAAATGACTAAGTATGGAATGGACAAGGCAACTGTTAGGTGGATTCATAACTGGCTTAGTGATCGGACCCAAAGAGTGGTTGTAAATGGCTGCACATCCAGTTGGAAGAATGTCTCAAGTGGGGTACCACAAGGCTCTGTTTTGGGCCCTGTATTGTTCAACATCTTTATCAATGATTTAGATGAAGGAATTGAGGGTAAACTGATCAAATTTGCTGATGACACAAAGCTAGGAGGGGTAGCTAATACTAGAGAAGAGAGAGAGAGAATTCAAAAAGATATACATAAACTGGAGCAGTGGACAGCAACTAACAGAATGGATTTTAACAGGGAAAAATGCAAAGTACTACATCTGGGCAATAAAAATGAAAAAAGCATATACAAAATGGGAGGAATAGGGCTAAGTAACAGCACATGTGAAAAAGACTTGGGTATACTAATTGATCACAGACTTAACATGAGTCAACAGTGTGATGCAGCAGCAAAAAAGGCAAATGCAATTCTAGGATGTATCAACAGAAGCATACAGTCTAGATCACGTGAGGTCATTATTGCCCTCTACTCCTCTTTGGTCAGACCTCATCTGGAATACTGTGTCCAGTTTTGGGCACCACATTTTAAAAAAGACATCAACAAACTGGAGCAAGTTCAGAGAAGAGCCACCAGAATGGTGACCGGTCTGCAAACCATGTCCTATGAGGAACGGTTGCAGGATTTGGGAATGTTTAGCTTGCAAAAAAGAAGACTGAGAGGAGACTTAATAGCTGTCTACAAATATCTCAAGGGCTGTCACATTGTAGAAGGATCATCTTTATTCTCATTTGCGCAAGGAAAGACTAGAAGCAATGGGATGAAACTGAATGGGAGGAGACACAGATTAGATATTAGAAAAAACTTTTTGACAGTTAGGGTGATCAATGAGTGGAACAGGCTGCCACAAGAGGTGGTGAGTTCTCCTTCAATGGAAGTCTTCAAACAGAGGCTGGATAGACATCTGTCTGGGATGATTTAGAGAATCCTGCTTTGAGCAGGGGGTTGGACCAGATGACCCAGGAGGTCCCTTCCAACTCTACCATTCTATGATTCTATGATTCTATGAAAGCCAAATCTGCTGATGGTCTGTCCAATTGGGGCCATGTAGAGAGAGAAGAGAAGGGAGCCAAGGACTGAGCCCTGGGGTACACCGACAGTGAGAGGAAGAGGAGATGACGTGGAGCCAGAGAACAAAACACTGAAGGAGCGGTCAGAAAGATAGGAAGAGAACCAGGAGAGAGCAGTGTCCTTAATGCCTAGTGACTGGAGCCTAGACAGTAGGAGACTGTGGTCAACTGTGTCGAAAGCTGCAGAAAGGTCGAGAAGAATGAGCAGAGAGTGGTCACCGTTACGTTTTGCTGTCAGAAGGTCATTGGTCACTTTGATGAGTGCAGTTTCAGTCGAATGTAGGGGACGGAAGCCGGACTGTGAAGGGTCTAGAAGGGAGTGAGTGGAGAGGTAACGGGTAAGGCGGGAGTAGACTAGGCGCTCCAAAAGTTTAGAGATGAAGGGGAGATTGGAGACCGGTCTGTAGTTGTTTGTGCAGGAAGGGTCGAGAGTGGGTTTCTTTAGTAATGGAGTAATGATGGAGTGTTTGAAGGAGGATGGGAAAATGCCAGAGGAGAGAGAGAGATTAAAGATTGTAGTTAGGTGAGTTGTGACAACTGGAGAGAGACACTGGAGGAGATGTGAGGGAATGGGGTCGGTAGTGCATGTAGTCGGACGAGAGGAAGAGAGGAGTCTAGAGACTTCTCCTTCTGTGATGGGATCAAATGTGGAAAGTGAGCCAGGGGAAATGCAGGGAGGGATGGGAGTCACAGCACTTGGTGGTTGAGAGCAGATTTCCAAAAAATGTGCTTTTGTATTCTATGGGCTACCACACACATACATATAGATTGACAACTAGCTCCTGGATTAGGTTCATTTACTAGGGCATGCTGCAGATGCTTAAAGGGGTTGAACTTTTTTCTTTCTTAAATACATGCAACTGGGACTAAAAATCATTTTTGCAATTAAATTTCATAAAAAAATGTAATCATTTGCCTCCTAAAGCCGCTGTATTACACTGTCTACTGCTGGGTGTAGAATGAGTTACCAGGGTCGGCCACATTATCTGTATTTTATCAGATGCACTGGGGCCATGATTTTGTGGCACTTACTATTATATACATATGACAGGTTCTCCTAGTGTTCTTCTTACTGCAGCTTTCTTCACAGACTGCACAGATCTCCAGTCTATAAAATTGCTGCCGATGGAGGAAAACGTGACCAGACAGCTGTGCAGTCTTTGAGAAAATCGGTTCTAACAAGTGCAGGAGAAGAAACTGGCACAGAATCTGACTTATTCCTTCCAGAGTCCTTACAAAGGACCAGGGGCCACTCATTACGTGTGGAAGAAAGGCCATTTCGGTATCTAAATAGGAAAGGTTCCGTTACAGTTAGAGCCGTCAGACTGTGGAATGATCAACCACAAAAGGTAGTAATTGCCAGCACCATAACAGCATTTAAAAAATGTCTGAATGCTTTTCTCACAACACATGGCATTGAGGTTAGAAAAATGTAGCAATAGAGAACTTGATTGATCTGTGTCTTTTTTCAACCTGTACAACGGTGTAACTATGTAATGTAATTACCCAGTACTTAATTATTAGAAAAAACATAGGGAATAGAGAAAATTTAGAGAATTACCCATGACTTATTTATTAGTAAGACTTAAGGGTATGCCACACTAAACAACATCACTAACTGGATCGCTAAAAAACTTCACTATTTAGCGATCCCGTTAGCGATGTTGTAGTGTGCGGCATCTGCCAGCGACGAGCTTCCTGCTGTGATCTCGCTCGTCGCTGGAATCGCTCCGGACCCTATTTCATCGTCGGCGCTCCTGCTGGGTAAGTATTATCGCTGAGTGTGGCACCTTTTCTTAGCGATTTAGCGGTACTTTTGTACCGCTAAAGTCGTTAAGGAGATCGCTAACCGCGATAGCGTCCTTAACGATATCGCTAAGTTAAGCCGCACTCAGCGATATACAAACAATCCCGCTAGCGATCTCATTAGTATGCGACGCTAACGAGATCGCTAGCGGGATTGTGTAGTGTGGCAGTACCTTTAGAGAATAAAAAAAATTGTAGAGAATAATATCTCTATATTGTTTGTTAAGGAAAAGTCCAAGTGATTTGGCTGCTGCTTCATACAAAAAAAATACTCATTTAACACAGTTACACCTTCACGGCAGTGCAGTAAAAAGTGTTTGCGTGCCAATCAAACAGCATTTTGTTTGATACAGTTCTCAGCATAACTGAGTACACCACAACAGATTTGTCAGTAAACCTTTAGTTTCCTTTCAGAAACAACATATTTTATGTTTTTATGGACTACCATACTACAAAGTACTCCCACAAACGTGGGCTATTGATTGCAATAAAAATTTGTTATTTTGCACACCTGAAAAAATGTAATCTTACTAATAAATTCATTGAAGACCATGTTGCAAAAATAAGTATACCCCCTTGACAGTCTTAGGAGCAAACCTAAAGTTTACACTACAATATTCTAATATACAAGAATTCAATCATAGGTACAGTGCCTAGAAAAAATATTCATACCCTTTGAACGTTTCCACATTTTTTTACAACACACTGACAAACTTCACTGAAATTTATTAGACTTTTATGTGATCTACCAACAGAATGTAACAAGTATTTGGGAAGTGCAAAGCAAGTGTTGCATGGTTTTTAGTGATGAGAGAACGTGATTGGATAAGGTGTTATCTGAGCATGCTCGTGTGCTAACCAATAATGTTTGGTGTGCTCGAAAAATATGTTTGAGTCCCTGCAGCTGCACGTCTCACGGCTGTTCGACAGCCACAATACATAAAGGGATTTCCTGTTTGTTAGGCAATCCCTGCATGTGTTGCGGCTGTCAAACAGCCACAAGACATGCAGCTGCGGGGTCTCAAACATTTAATTCAAGCACACTGAAGACACTCGGTTAGCACCCGAGCATGCTTGGATAACACCTTATCAGTGCATGTTCGCTCATCACTAATGGTTTTCAAAATATTTTAAAAATATAAATTTGAAAATTGGGACTTGCATTTGTATTCAGCCCCCTGAGTCAATAGGATCACCTTTCTCGGCAATTACTGCTGCAAATCTTTTGGAGCATGTGTCTTTCAATAATTCTTTTAATCAAGGAAAAATCTTCACTGAAAGTAGTGACACGACACAAACAGGTTTTTTAATACAATTTGATGAAAATGTATTATATTACAATAAATCCTTTTGCCTTTACTTTGAAGGGTTTTTGTTCAATTTAAAGCTCGTTTTAAATGGTTACAAAAGTGAGTCCACTGGCTTAATTACCTTAATTGCAATTCATAAAATCTTAAATTCACCCATAAATGCTAGAAAATAATATATATTATTCCCTAATGAAAAAACTGATATCTTTGCATTTTGCAAATCAATTGCTGGTAATACCATTTTAAATGCTTCGTCGTGTCACTCTAAAGGGTATGCCACACTGAACAATATCGCTAACGGGATCGCTAAAAAACGTCACTATTTAGCGATCCCGTTAGCGATGTTGTTCAGTGCGGCAGCTGCCAGCGATGAGCTTCCTGCTGTGATCTCGCTCGTCGCTGGAATCGTTCCGGACCCTATTTTCTCGTCGGCGCTCCCGCTGGGTAAGTATCTTATCGCTAGTGTGGCACCTTTTCTTAGCGATTTAGCGGTACTTTTGTACCGCTAAAGTCGTTAAGAAGATCGCTAACGGCGATAGCATCGTTAACTATATCGCTAAATGTGGCCGCACTTAGCGATATAGAAACAATCCCGCTAGCGATCGCATTAGTATGCGTCGTTATCGTGATCGCTAGCGGGATTGTTTAGTGTGGCAGTACCTTAAAAGTACCATTAATGGTATCCCTATGGGAGAACTAATTAGAGCACATAGGAACTGTTCAAATAATTGTTTATATCAAAATGAAGAAACAAATCTTTGCTAATGATTAAAAAACTGAAGATATCCAGAATGGGATTTAAATCGAGCAAAAACACTGTTAAAAGTAAAGTCAGAATAGATTTATTACAATATAATAAATGTTCATCAAAGGATATAAGCAAACCTATTTTTGTCACTACTTTCAGTGAAGAATTTCTCTTGAGTAAAAGAATTGTAGAAAGATATCTTCCATTATTGTCACAAAATTAAAGACTCCACACTATTGTTAAATGCGGTTGCAGTTTTACAATTAAAAAGCTTTTACATTGGGTAAAATGTTATCTCCTAGTTTAATTAAGAACCAAAAACTACAAACTTCCTGGCTTAATTTCAGTGGTGTTTACAGGTGTGGAGCACACAAATGCTCATTTTGCAAATATTCTGTTAAAACCACTGAAATTTAAGTTTGTTGATGGTGACATTTACAAGATAAAACAGTTTTCTAATTGTAATTTTATATGCCGTATTTTTTGGACTACGAGTATAAGACGCAGCGGACCATAAGACGCATCCCAAATTATCAGAAGGAAAATAGGGAAAAAAAATTAATGCTTCAAATGGGGTCTGTCTTACAGTCCGAATTCAGCTTACCGGGGGAAATCATTAGCGCTGGTGAAGCGTGGTCACATGTGGTGTTCGGTGATCCGGCGATGATATGACTCCCATCCCAGATTGGTGCAGCAGGTTCTGCGGTGCTCGTGGTGCGGGGTCTCCACCAACATTTTCTGAAAGCCCAGAGCCCTCGCACATGCATTGCTGTGAAGTGTTGGCCTCCTGGAAATCCCACCCCAGGCTGGTGCAGCAGGTTAGTCGGTGCTCAGTGGTGCAGGGGCTCTGCCGACATTTTGTGAAAGCCTGGAGCCCCCACATTTCCATTGCGGCGATGCTGTGGCCTCCGGGAAAATGGCTGCCGGGGGCAGCACATGCACAGATTGAGATCTCGGCATTGAGATCTCGGGATGAGATCTCGTTGCCGAGATCTCAATCTGCGCATGCGCCCCTTGCAGCAGCCATTTTCCCGGAAGCCATCCATCACAGCAATGGAAGTGCGGGGGCTCCGGCTTTCACAAAATGTTGGCGGAGCCCCTGCACCACTGCGCAATGCCGAATACTGCCTCAACAGCCTGGGAAGGGAGTGTGATCATCGCCCTGCAGTGTTAGACTACCGCAGAATCGCCCGACTCCTGATGCCACCACACTATTTGCAAGTATATTCTGACTATAAGACGCACCCCCATTTTCCCCAAAAATTTTTGGGGAGAAAAGTGCATCATATAGTCTGAAAAATACAGTCTGTAGTTTACGGTATCATATTGGATGTAACGTACTTGGTAACATAAATATGGTATGGTCATGTAACAGATTCAAATGTAAAAGCCTACGAGGACATACACATCAAAACTATTCAAAAAATTAAATATTAGTCTTTATTGAATGAATATAAAAACAGGGTAACAAAGGAAAAAGGGGATATTACACAATAAATTAAAACAATGAAGTCGTCAGATGGTGAGAGGTATGATATTTCATAATATTAAAATACTCATTTTTTGGTAGGGATGAATAAAGTGCAATATGGATATAAACAAAATAGATGTTATCACAGAGTTATCAGGGAGCATATATAAAATGCATAGTGCTATTCCTGATTCCTCTTCATATCTCAATGATCATCATTAGTAGTAAATACATATATAAATAAAGAATTGAATGGTAATGGTGATGTATTGCACAATCAATACCTTGTCAGAAACCAAAAAATCAATAAAAAATTGCAGTGTATGTATTCACCAGCCTTACACAAGGAACATACTCCCGACGCACATTTCACCAGTAGCTTGGACGAGGAAGTGGCTCTGGATCTTGGGACTGAGTATTTATTCAGTGGTGGTCCAATCATGGAGGAGAGTGTGATTAATGCCAACTGTCATTTGCCCATGTTGACACCATGATCTAGGGGATATAAGCATGCAGAGATGCGGCTGAAGTCAATAGCGTCTTCCAGACTGGATATGGCGCTGGATCGGGAGTGTCATTCGCTCCACGGTGGAGCGCAGGCATGAGTGCAGAGTCTGGAAGCATAGATTGCTCCATATTATAGCGTGAGTGTCAGGAAAATTATACTTTGTATACAGATCAATTAATCCTCTAATTGTATATAATAAATAAATAAATAGGTAATAAAAGTGTGGAAATGTTGCCTTTACATGAATATGTAACTGTGTATAATCAAGTTAGTTAAATTATATAGTTAAGGTGTGAATGTATATGACTTTGTGGCTAAAATAAAGATGTTAAAAAGTGTAAAAAATCATGTATTATATGTAAAAAAACATTAAAGGTGAAGAACATATTGCTAAAAATGATCAGGAAAAATATTAAATCTAAAATAAATCTAAATAATAAGTACAATTTTATATATACAAAATGAGGGTAACATGTATTGTTACATGTATATGTATGTAAGTATTGTAAAGCAATAAAAAGAAACATATGGTCCATCCAAAGGAGAAAAGTCCCAGAAAAATCCATAAAGTATCTAAAACAACATGATAAAAACATATTAAAATCAAACCAAAAGAATATCATCATTGAAACTCATTGAAATACTACCTTATAACTAGAAATGAGCGAATTTGTTGGGATTCAGTTCCGAATACTATTGGAATCGAATTTTGTTTTTGTAATATTCGTCGAACACAGCCTATCGTCATTAGAGTCAATGGGAGTAGAAATTACCGAATATGTTCGGAACTGATCATAAGACATACATTCAACACAAATATTGTTCGAAAATGGCCCGAATATGTCAAAATCAGATTCGGAGACAAAATCTGAACAAATTCGCTCATCTCTACTTATAACACATTCTATAGGAAAGGAGAGAAGCTGAGTGTGTAATGTGTATAGTACAGTTCATATAGCATCTTGTGCTTGGGTGCGATGAAAATACATGAGACACAGGTTTGATATAGAAAGTCTTGTATTACTTCATACAAGTTGGCAAAAATAGTCACACAGTTTGCAGACACAGAAGCAGGAGACACAGCAGGCCAGAGTAATCTAAGCTCAGCAATCACTCTCCACAACAGGTTCAGGATCTTCTTCTCTGTTACCGTAAGTCCATGCAAACGTGGGTCTTTCAAAGAGCAGGGTTCAGAGTCCACAAGTGCTTCAGAGTTCCTCAGTAGGAATAGCTGGAGTACAAGGTCCAAGGCTTCAGGAGTCAGGGCACAGGTTCACTGCAGGCTAGATTCTGAAGCACTGATTGCTCAGCTGTGGCTGCTTAAGAAGCAAAAGGAGAGAATCAGGGCGGGAACATGCAAGCTGGAAACTCCATATTGACTGAGGGCAAGATAGCTGCAGCAAGACAGAAAGTAAAATGGCTGACGAACAAACTGAGTTTCAGGAACATGTACACAGAACCTTACATTACTCCCCCCTTAGGGACAACCTCCGGATGACCTCAGACCAGGCTTGTGTGGGTACCTCTGATGAAACTGACGGAGCAAGCGAGGAGCATTAACGTTATTGACTGGTTCCCATGAGTTGTCCTCCACTGGGTAGCCCTGCCATTTAATCAGATATTGTAACTGATTTCTATACAACCTGGAATCTAAAATCCTTTCCACCACAAATTCTTCCTGACCATCGACTAGCACTGGGTCAGGGCAAGGAGAAGAACGTCCAGGAAACGTATTGGGTGTTGCAGCCTTTAGTAGGGATACATGAAAGACAGGGTGGATTCTCATAGTTCTGGGCAGTTGAAGACGACAAGCAACGGCACTTATAATTTTACTGATTTTATAGGGTCCAATGTACTTATGTCCCAACTTAGACAATGGAATCCTTAACTTAAGATTTCTGGTTGACAGCCAGACCAAGTCTCCTACCTTGAAAGCTGGTGCAGGTTTACGAAATTTATCTGCTGCTTTCTTGTACCTTTCCTGAGCCGATTCCAGATTCTCCTTTAGAAGATCCATATTCTTCTGTAAAGACGTGATTCTTTAAGCCACTGCTGGTAAAGGCGTTTCTATGGGAAATCGTGGTAGAATGTTAGGATGATAACCTAGATTAGAGTAAAAAGGAGACTGCTTAGTGGACGCACTCTGAGAGTTGTTATAAGAGAACTCAGCTAATGGAAGTAGATCCACCCAATCATCTTGTAGGTGGCAGATAAAGCAGCAGAGATACTGCTCCAGGGTTTGATTGGTTCGTTCGGTCTGTCCATTAGTCTGGGGATGAAAAGCAGAAGAAAGGTTTACTTTAATGTCCAATGCTGCACAGACATTTTGCCAAAACCTAGAAGTGAATTGCACCCCTCGATCCGAAATAACCTCATCCGGTACTCCATGTAAGCGAAACACATCTTTAATCATCAAATCTGATGTCTGTTTTGCAGTGGGTAAGCCGACACAAGGGATAAAATGAGCTGCCTTTGTTAGACGGTCAACCACCACTAGAATGGTGTTCTTCCCTTGAGAGGTTGGTAACTCCACAATGAAGTCCATAGAAATGGATCCCCACGGGCGGGACGGGGTGGGAAGAGGCTGTAACAGACCAGTTGGTGAGGAGCGAGGTGTTTTGCATCTTGCACAGACTTCACATGAAGTGACATAGTTTAAAACATCCTTCCTGCAAGTGGGCCACCAAAAGAAACGAGAAAGGAATTCCTGTGTCTTTAGAATTCCTCTATGCCCAGCTATCTTGGAATCGTGAATGAGTTGCAATACTCTCAATCTGACTGTTTCAGGAATATACAGGCGTTGTCCCTGAATCCACACACCATTCTTAAAGACAAGACTTACGTCCCTTGGGGGTTGTGCCAAAAAGGAATCCGCATGGTATGCTTCCTTGATGTCCTTAAGTAGGTCTTGATTATGAATCACTCCTAGGAATCTAGAGTCAGGAAGAATAGTCTTAGGAGGAGTAATTGGACGTGTCTCTGCTGAGTAAATCCTAGAGAGTGCATCAGCCTTTCCATTGCGCGATCCTGGTCTATAAGAAATGATAAAATTAAATTGGTTTAAGAAAAGATTCCAGCGAGCCTGGCGAGGAGTCAGGCACTTAGCCGACCTGATAAATTCAAGGTTACGATGGTCTGTCAGGACGACTATTTGCTGTGCAGCTCCCTAAAGAAGGTGTCTCCATTCTTTGAAGGCGGCAATAATGGCCAACAACTCTCTATTGCCCACATCGTAGTTCCTCTCAGCCAAAGACAACTGCTGGGAAAAGAAGGCACAGGGATGCAAGACATTCTTCTCACCTGTTCTCTGAGAGAGTATAGCTCCAACGGCACAGTCTGAAGCATCCACCTCTATTATGAAGGCAAGCTCGGGGTTGGGATGTACTAGGATAGGTGCAGTGGTAAATTTATCTTTTAGACGGGAAAATGCTTCCTGGGCTTGGGGAGTCCAGGAGAACCTAGACTCTTTCCGGGTAAGTTGGGTGATAGGTGACACTACCTCAGAGAAATTCCTAATGAAACGTCTATAGAAGTTGGCAAACCCGATGAAGCGCTGTACCTCCTTCACATTTCTAGGACTTGGCCAATCCTTGATGGCTTGGGTTTTGCTTCCATCCATACTAATTCCTTGTGTAGACAGTACATACCCCAGAAATTGAATTTCGGTCCTATGGAATTCACACTTTTCAAGTTTGATGTAAAGATGATTTTGTCTTAGACGTTCCAAGACCATTCTCACATGTCCATGATGTTCCTCTGTGGAGTTAGAAAAATTAGAATATCATCCAAATAAATCACCACGAATGTATCTAGGAGATCCCTGAAGATGTCATTCACCAAGTGTTGGAAAGTGGCTGGGGCGGTACTCAGACCAAAAGGCATAACTAGATATTCAAAGTGTCCATAGCGTGACCTGAATGCAGTCTTCCATTCATCCCCAGGTCTAATACGGACTAAGTTATAGGCCCCACGAAGATCTAGTTTAGAGAAAATTTTGGCATGTCGCACTCTCTCCAATAACTCAGGGATTAAAGGCAATGGATAACGGTTTCTAATAGTAACCTTATTGAGTTCCCTATAATCTACGCAGGGTCTCAGAGATCCATCTTTCTTCTTTACAAAGAAGATGGGTGCACCTGCAGGAGATGAAGAGGGGCGTATGAAGCCCTTGGATAGATTTTCGTCTATGTAGTCCTTTAAAGCCTTTAGCTCGGGCCCCGCCAGGGGGTAGATCTTACCAAAAGGTATCTCTGCTCCAGGCAATAATTCAATTGGACAATCATATGGACGGTGAGGAGGAAGCTGGTCAGCGTTCTTCTTGTCACATAAATCCACATAGTCCTGGTATACAGCTGGTAGTTCAGGGACTGACATGGTTCCTTTAGGAACAGAGCAAGCTGAAACTTTTGGACTCATCTGTTTCTCTGGAAAGTGTAATTCCTTGGTCTCCCAGTTAATGGTAGGATTCTGAGCCTGCAGCCATGGTAGCCCTAGAATAATGGGAAAGTGGGGAGAAGAGATAAGCATAAAGGACAGTTTCTCTTGATGATCTTTACCCATGAGAACCCTCAAAGGCTCTGTTTCCTGATCCACTGGTCCAGAGGTCAGCAGGGAGCCATCCACAGTTTCCATCTGTACTGGAGTAGCCTTCTTCACTGAACGTATCCCTGTTTCAGAGCAAAGGAGACATCCATAAAATTTCCACTTGCCCCTGAGTCGATCATAGCAGAGCTAGACACCCAAGCTGAGTCAACGCAGAGTTTGATGGAAAGAAAGCAATGAGAATTGTTTTTCTTACAACTCAGCTGGGACACCGCTGAGGAAACTTGAAAAATGGCAGCGTTTACACAGTCAACGTCCTCAGAGGTAACGGAGTTTAAGTCCGAGAAATCAAGATCTGTTGCTGCAGATCTCTCTGGAGCCTGAGGCTCGGACCTGACAGATCCCCTCTCGCAACACTCACAGTGAATGAGTGCTGCAGTAGTCTTACGAGAACGGCTGGGGCAGTTTATAATGAAGTGCCCTGACTTACCACAATAGAAACATAGATTCTCCTTAAAACGATGTTCCTTGCGTGCATCACTAACCCGTCGTTGTAAAGAGTCTACCTGCATGGGTTCAGGTTCAGGTTCCCGTGTAATCCTACTCAAAGGTTCCTTAGCTGGAGAGGAAGGTAGGAAAAGGTTAGTGCGATTGCTTTCGAACCATCTCTCTTGCCTGCGTTCAGTCAGACGAGTATCAATACGGATGCAGTAGTTAATAAAGTCACCTAACGCAGTGGGAGGGTCGGCACGAGCAAGTTCATCCTTAATCAGTGGAGATAACCCCTTTCGAAAAATAGATTTTTTGGCGGAACTGTCCCAGGTGGTATCAAGGGCCCATCTCCTGAAATCCAAGGCATATTCAGCTACCGAGTGCTTACCTTGGCGCAAAGCTAACATGGCTGCTTCAGCTGTTGCACCTCGATTGGGGTCATCAAACACCTGCCCCATGGCTGAAATAAAAGCATCAAGGTGATTCAAACAATCATCCTCCGTCTCAATCAGAGGGTTTGCCCACATCAAAGCCTTGTTGGTAAGCAACATAATTATAGTAAGCACCTTAGATCGTTCAGTGGGAAATTGTGAAGCATGTGCAGAAAAAAAAAGATTGCATTGATTAATAAATCCCTGAATTTCTCACGTTCACCGCCAAAACGAAAAGGGGGCAACTTGGGAATCCCAGAACTCGGAGCTACGGCAGGAGCCTGGACTCGCTCCTCTAGAGCCTCAATCCTGGCTCGCAAATCCTGGGCAGTCTGTCCAAACACTTGCAAATTGTGATTAGTGAGGTCCTGTAGGCTTGCAAAACGGGTCTTTATATTCTGCAAATCTGCAAGGATATTATCAGTCACTCCGCAAAGTTCCTTTATGCGGGCCTCCATTTTCCAGATCTTTTAAAACAGGAGTACTGGAAGGAGAGGAGAAGAAAAAAAAAACAATAGTGTTTACCTGTGGTAACACTGCAGAGAGAAAAAAAAATTAAGGGAACTGCTCACCTGGAATGGTTGTGAGAAGTCACAACCACTGTCATCACAGAAAGTTCAACCGGACATCTGATATCCACAGTTACAGCAGACAAAAAAGAGAAAAGAAAAAAAAAACAATAGTGTTTACCTGTGGTAACACTGCAGAAAAAAAAAACTTAAGGGAATTGCTCACCTGGAATGGTTGTGAGAAGTCACAACCACTGTCATCACAGAAAGTACAACTGGACATCCGATATCCACAGTTACAGCAGACACAGCCTTTCCAGACCCAGCAGACACTAACGTTTGGCTTCAGAATCTTGTAATGTGTATAGTACAGTTCATATAGCGTCTTGTGCTTGGGTGCGATGAAAATACATGAGACACAGGTTTGATATAGAAAGTCTTGTATTACTTCATACAAGTTGGCAAAAATAGTCACACAGTTTGCAGACACAGAAGCAGGAGACACAGCAGGCCAGAGTAATCTAAGCTCAGCAATCACTCTCCACAACAGGTTCAGGATCTTCTTCTCTGTTACCGTAAGTCCATGCAAACGTGGGTATTTCAAAGAGCAGGGTTCAGAGTCCACAAGTGCTTCAGAGTTCCTCAGTAGGAATAGCTGGAGTACAAGGTCCAAGGCTTCAGGAGTCAGGGCACAGGTTCACTGCAGGCTAGATTCTGAAGCACTGATTGCTCAGCTGTGGCTGCTTAAGAAGCAAAAGGAGAGAATCAGGGCGGGAACATGCAAGCTGGAAACTCCATATTGACTGAGGGCAAGATAGCTGCAGCAAGACAGAAAGTAAAATGGCTGACGAACAAACTGAGTTTCAGGAACATGTACACAGAACCTTACATTGTGTTTCATTAAGACCTTTTGGTACCATGGTATCTAGTGTCACTATACATTTCACCTCTCAGTCACCTCTCAGTCTCTTTATCTTGGGAATCCTGCAGTAGAAACAGAACGTCATCTATGTACCAGTTCCATGAAAGTACTTTGTCACACAGGGGTACAGGGTTATATGAAAAAATGTGTATTTTACACAGCCCCAGGAATAAATTGGCATAAGAGGGGGCACATGCTTCCCCATAGCCATCCCTGGAGCTGAAGGAAAAAAGAGTTGCCAAATATAATGAAATTATGGGTTAGGGCAAATTGTAATAGTCTAAGAATAAACTCACATACAGGTATCTCTTTGGTGTAGTTGGACATTTCCATGAAATATGATACTGCTCTGATCCTATCTTGGAGGTGTATTGATGTATAAAGCAACTCCACATCAAATATAAGTATAAAGGTCTCAGTATCCAGTTGTACTCCATCAAGCTTTCTCAGGATATCTGATGTATCTTTCAGCTAAGATGGCAATGTTTCAACAAGTGGTCTCAGAGTATGATCTATAAAGCCACAAACAGGTTCACACAAATCACCTATACCTTATATTATGGGTCTCCCTCGTGGGTTTTAGGCATCATTATGGACTTTGGGTATCATGTAGAAGTCAAAATATTAAACACAGGGGGTATTTAGAAAACCAAAATCATATATATACCTCATAAAAATACTGATTTATTAATAAAAACCTTTTTAAAGCTAAACCACCAATACAAATACCAAAATAAACACCAAAAAAGTGCACACAAAACCACACAAATAACCTATGAATGGATACTGCACATATACTGCCTGACTTATACATATGTATAGCTTTAATGTAGTTATATATATATATCTTTCAAGATGTGAGACTATGCATATTTGGCCCCTATGGTGACATAGGTAGGAGAATGGTATATCTCTAATGTCAGGACATCGGGAATTGTTTACGTGTTACCTAGGGTAACGCTTTTTGACTTGTGTATTGTGGACCTATAGTGGTGACGGCTGACGTAATGGCTATTTGAAAATACAATGGACGCTAATCCGGAAGTTGTTCAGTTGCTACCCGGGATATCGCCCTTCGACATGCGCAGTCTGTGTGGCCTTTCTGATCTAGATGGCGGCGCTTCTTGTTATGATTTGGTAGCTGGGGAGAGCAGGCAAAAAAGGCAATACACCAGAGAGGTTGGAATCTATTGGATTGCAGTACCCTGACTAACCACCACAACTGAAGGCAGCCGTGGAGCGTACCTACGTTGGTCCTAGACGCCTCGTCACAGCCTGAGAAGCTAACTTCACCTAAAGATAGAAAGAGGAAAGCTATCTGCCCCGGAGCAGATCCACAAAGAACATAGGAAGACCCCAAACATATAATGGCGGTTAGACAAGAAGAAATACAGACACAGACAGAAAATAGTATGAGCAAACGTTAGGGCCCAATCTTACTAGAAAGAAAAGGATAGGAAGGTCACTTACTGCAATCCAAAAAACCCTAAAATCCACCAACACACTAATTGCAAAAACACCTGAGATCACACGACCTCTACCACCTAAATTAGTTCTCTGGTGTAACAAAACTAAGCCGCAGCCACAGAAAAAACTGGAAAAGGCAAATGAACAAACAACTGGCTGAACTAAACTGAGAGGAGCACAAGCCCCCGGAGGGGACCTGGCAGACCCCACAGAAGTGCAGGACAAAATGCAAAAAGCAAGCACAAAAAGCTAAAAGAAGAAAATGTCTTATCTGTTAGCAGAAGATGCAGGCACGAAAACAGCAGGCTTCAAAGTGAACCAGGAACAAAAGTTGAGACCAGAACAATTGATCACCGGCAACCCTGATGGGAGGGAACCTTGTTATGATTTGGTAGCTGAGGAGTGCAGGTAAAAAAGGCAATACACCAGAGCAGTTGGAATCTATGAGATTGCAGTACCCTGACTAACCACCACAACTAGAGGCAGCCGTGGAGCGTTCCTACGTTGGTCCTAGACGCCTCGTCACAGCCTGAGAAACTAACTATACCTAAAGATAGAAAGAGGAAAGCTATCTGCCCGGAGCAGATCCCCAAAGAACATAGAAAGCCCCCAAACATGTAATGGCGGTTAGACAAGAAGAAATACTGACACAGACAGAAAATAGTATGAGCAAACGTTGGGGCCCAAACTATCTAAATAGAAAAGGATAGGAAGGGAACTTACTGCAATCCCAAAAAACCCTGAAAAGCACCAACTTTACTAATTTCAAAAACACCTGAGATCACACGACCTCTACCACCTAAATTAGTTCTCTGGTGTAACAAAATCAAAACAGCAGCCACTGAAAAAACTGCAAAAAGCAAATGTACAAACATCAGTGGCTTAACAAAACTGAGAGGGCAAAAACCCCCGGAGGGGACCCTGAAGGCCCCACAGAAGTGCAGGACAAAATGCAAAAATCAAGCACAAAAGCAAAAAGAAGAAAATGTCTTATCTGTTAGCAGGAGATGCAGACACGACACAGCAGGCTACAAAGGAAACAGGAATCAAGGATTGAGACCAGAACAATTGATCACGGCAACCCTGATGGGAAGGTGACTCCCTTATATAAGACCAGTCAGTAACACCTGATTCCCAATCCTCACAATCTTCACTGGACAGTCCAGTACCGTTTGTAACACCAGAGGGAGCCTCTGCTCAGAACTCATTTCAAGTCCATTCACAACAGTACCCCCCCCTTGAGGAGGGGTCACCGAACCCTCACTTGAGCAACCAGGTCGGTCAGGATGAGTTCTATGATACGCACGGATGAGTCTCCTAGCATGGATGTCCGAAGCAAACACCCAAGAATTGTCTTCCTGACCATAACCTCTCCACTTAACCAAATACTGGAGTTTCCGTCTAGAAAAACGAGAACTCAAAATTTTCTCAACCACAAACTCCATATTGCCCTCAACCAGAACAGGGTCAGGAGGCAAAGCAGTAGGAACCACTGGCTCAACAAACCTCTTCAACAAGGACTTGTGGAACACATTATGGATCTTAAAGTTCCCGGAAGAAGCAAACGAAAAGAAACAGGATTAAGAATCTCCATGATCTTATAAGGTCCAATGAACCTAGTCTTAAATTTAGGAGATGCCACTCTCATAGGAATATTTTTTGAGGACAACCAGACCAAGTCCCCCACTTTAAACCGAGGACCATCAGTCCTATGCCGGTTAGCAAACCGCTGGGCCCTCTCCTGAGAGAGGGACAACCTCTGCACTACCTGGTCCCAAATCTGTTGCATACGCTCCACAACAGAGTCAACACCTGGACAGACAGAAGCCTCCGTCAGTCCTGAAGAAAATCGAGAATGAAACCCGAATTACAGAAAAATGGAGACATCAAAGTGGCAGAGCTAGCCCTATTATTAAGAGCAAACTCAGCCAAAGGCAAAAAAGAGACCCAGTCATCCTGATCAGCAGACACAAAGCATCTTAGATAAGTCTCCAATGTCTGATTTGTTCTCTCAGTTTGACCATTGGTCTGAGGATGAAACGCCGAGGAGAAAGACAATTGAACACCAAGTTTAGAACAAAAGGTCCTCCAAAATCTGGAAACAAACTGGACTCCTCTGTCAGACACAATGTTCTCAGGAATGCCGTGTAAACGAACCACGTGCTGAAGGAACAAAGGTACCAATTCAGAGGAGGAAGGCAACTTAGGCAATGGCACAAGATGTATCATCTTGGAAAACCTATCACAAATCACCCAGATGACGGTCATTCTCTGAGAAACAGGAAGGTCGGAAATGAAATCCATAGAGATATGGGTCCATGGTCTCTTGGGCACAGGCAATGGCATCAACAAACCACTAGAGCGAGAGCAAGGCTTGGAGCGAGAGCAAGTCCCGCAGGACTGCACAAATTCCCTGACATCACGAGACAAGGTAGGCCACCAAAAGGACCGACTAACCAAGTCTCTGGTACCAAAAATTCCGGGATGACCGGCCAACGCGGAACAATGAATCTCAGACATCACACTCTTTTTCCAGTGGTCCGGGACAAACAATTTCCCAACAGGGCAGCGCTCGGGCCTATCCTCCTGACACCCCTCCAGAGCCAGTCTCAAATTGGGCGAGATGGCGGAAAGAACTACACCCTCTTTCAAAATAACAGAAGGATCAGACAACTCAGGAGAGTCCGCAAGAAAACTCCTCGAAAGGGCATCCGCCTTAACATTCTTAGTGCCAGGAAGAAAGGAAACCACAAAATTAAAACGTGTGAAAAACAAGGCCCACCTGGCCTGTCTAGGATTAAGTCGCTTGGCAGATTCCAGATAAACCAGATTCTTATGGTCAGTAAGGACCACCACCTCATGTTTGGCTCCTCCAGCCAATGTCTCCACTCTTCAAAAGCCCACTTCATGGCCAATAACTCCCGATTACCCACGTCATAATTACGTTCAGTAGGAGAAAATTTTCGAGAGAAAAAGGCACAAGGGTTACTTTTAGAGGTCTCTGGATCTCTTTAGGGACAAAACGGCACCTGCCCCAATTTCAGAGGCATCAACCTCCACCTGAAATGGCAGAGAAACATCAGGCTGCCGTAGAACAGGAGCAGAAGTGAATCTCTGCTTAAGTTCCTGAAATGCAGAGACTGCCTCAGGAGGCCAATTCACCACATCAGAACCCTTTTTGGTCAAATCAGTTAATGGTTTAACAATAACCGAGAAATTACCAATAAATTTACGATAAAAATTGGCAAAACCCAAAAATCTTTGAAGAGCCTTTAATGAAGTAGGTTGGACCCAATCACAGATGGCCTGAACCTTGACTGGGTCCATTTCAATAACAGATGGGGACAAAATAAATCCCAATAATGAGATCCTCTGTACGCCAAAAAGACACTTTGATCCCTTCACATACAGAGCATTCTCTCTCAAAATCTGGAATACAGTTCGAACATGTTTCACATGAGAGTCCCAGTCATTGGAAAAAATCAAGATATCATCCAAATAAACAATCAGAAATTTATCCACAAAATCCCTGAAAATATCATTCATGAAGGACTGGAAGACAGAAGGAGCATTAGTGAGCCCAAAGGGCATCACAAGGTACTCAAAATGCCCCTCAGGGTGTTAAATTCCGTCTTCCATTCATCCCCGTGCTTAATGCGAATAAGGTTATATGCCCCCTGAGGTCAAGCTTGGTAAACCAAGTAGCGTTTTTCACCCTGGAAAACAGGTCAGAAATCAAGGGTAACGGGTATTGATATTTCACAGTAATATTGTTCAAAAGACGATAATCAATACACGGCCTTAATGAACCATCCTTTTTGGCCACAAAAAAAAAACCGGCACCTAAGGGTGAAGAGGATGGTCTGATATGACCTTTCTCCAAAGACTCCTTGATATAAGACCGCATAGCGTCATGTTCAGGTACAGACAAGTTAAAAAGGCGACCTTTAGGGAATTTACTACCAGGCACTAATTCAATAGCGCAGTCATAGCTCCTATGGGGAGGCAAGGATGCAGATTTACTTTCGCTAAACACATCAGAAAAATTAATCAAAAAGTCAGGAACATCCTGAGCCTGGGGGGAGGCAGAAAAAACAGGAGTGTTGGTATTAACACATTGGCAGCCCCAACTGGTTACAGACACAGATTTCCAATCCAAAACAGGATTATGAGACTGTAACCAAGGGAAACCCAGCACGATAATGTCATGCAGATTATACAGAACCAAAAATTCTGCAGCTCTCCTGATGATCAGGTTCAACCCTCATTATCACCTGAGTAGAGAACTGAGGTTTATTCTCAGCCAAAGGGGTAGAATCGATCCCCAAGTAGGGGAATAGACTTCGTAGGGGTATCAAGGGAAACCCACAACGTTTAGCGAAATCAAAATCCATCAGGTTAATAGCTGCTCCCGAATCAACGAAAGCCTGAGCAGAAAATGAGGACAGAGAGCATATCAGAGTAACAGTTAATAAAAACT
>JARQOD010000008.1:103327468-103459079 GCA_033576555.1 Oophaga sylvatica | reverse complement strand
ACTGTTATGATTTGGTAGCTGGGGAGAGCAGGCAAAAAAGGCAATACACCAGAGAGGTTGGAATCTATTGGATTGCAGTACCCTGACTAACCACAACTAAAGACAGCCGTGGAGCGTACCTACGTTGGTCCTAGACGCCTCATCACAGCCTGAGAAGCTAACTTCACCTAAAGATAGAAAGTGGAAAGCTATCTGCCCCGGAGCAGATCCCCAAAGAACATAGGAAGCCCCCAAACATGTAATGGCGGTTAGACAAGAAGAAATACAGACACAGACAGAAAATAGTATGAGCAAACGTTGGGGCCCAATCTTACTAGAAAGAAAAGGATAGGAAGGTCACTTACTGCAATCCAAAAAACCCTAAAAAAATACCAACACACTAATTGCAAAAACACCTGAGATCACACGACCTCTACCACCTAAATTAGTTCTCTGGTGTAACAAAACTAAGCCGCAGCCACAGAAAAAACTGGAAAAGGCAAATGAACAAACAACTGGCTGAACTAAACTGAGAGGAGCACAAGCCCCCAGAGGGGACCTGGCAGACCCCCAGAAGTGCAGGACAAAATGCAAAAAGCAAGCACAAAAAACTAAAAGAAGAAAATGTCTTATCTGTTAGCAGAAGATGCAGGCACGAAACAGCAGGCTTCAAAGTGAACCAGGAACAAAAGTTGAGACCAGAACAATTGATCACCGGCAACCCTGATGGGAGGGAACCTCCCTTATATAAGACCAGTCAGTAACACCTGATCGCCAATCTTCACAATCTTCATTGAATAGTTCAGTACTATTTGTAACCACCAGAGGGAGCTTCTGCTCAGAATTCATTTCTAGCACATTCACAACAGCTTCTAATCCGGAAGTGTAATGAACGTTTGAAGATACACGGGATATCGCTCTGTGACATGCGCAGTTTTGAGGTGGGCAGGCACGTCATCAGGGAACATGAAAGGTGGTGCTCCGGAAGTGATATGTCCACACTTTGTGGAAGGTTGCGGTCTGACAGACCTTTTGTATTTATCATTATTATTTTTGAGAGGATGAGCACCTTGATATTAATAAATGGCTTGAGTAACGGACATTGGTCTGCTCTTTTGTTTATGTGGTCCACAAATAAGAAATTACCCACGAGGACGCTAGTTTGATGCTTGGGAACTTCCATTTAAAACCCTAGGGTGCCAACCTCCGCTGTTAGGAAGGTGTCAGCCTAGGTGACATAACAGGGACCACTAGACTATCCCCTAAGTAGACGTTTGTTATTTGTGTGGTTTTGTGTGAACTTTTTTCATGTTTATTTTGGTATTTGTATTGGTGGTTTACCTTTGAAAAGGTTTTTATTAATAATGAGTATTTTTATGAGGTTTATATATGATTTTGGGTATCATGTAGAAGGTAGCAATTCTTGGATTTTGCAGCAAATTATTAAATTCCTGATGTGAGATCACTCCCTGTAAGAAAGCTTCATTTAGTATGACACATAATTGCTCTTTTTAATTACTCAAAGGGTTAAAGGTAAATTTTGTGTATGCTTCGGGATTGAGTTTAGCTTCTCTCTCATACATCTGGAGGGGCCATAGTACATTGCCTCCTCTATTCGAGGGTTAATACCTTTTTTAACATGGCATACACTCAACTGCGGTGCGAGTTTCCAAGCCACAGCATATCAATTGCTCAACCTTCTGTGCAGAATTTACCCATAAACTTGCAGTAGAGGAGTTAAGTCTGCAGTTAAAAGAAATCACATGCATTGTATGTGCATTTATGCAGGTGTTTTTAGCCTGGTTTTAATAAATAAATAAATAATTTGAAAAAAAAAAGACATGGGGTTCTCTCTCTTTTTGATAACCAGCCAAGGTAAAGCATGCAGCTGTGGGCTTATATTATCAGGCTGGGAAAGTCCATGATTATTGGGCCCTTCTCAGCCTATAAATACAAGCCCGGAGCCCCCCAGAATTTGGTTTACAAATACTGATATGAAAAAAAAAATGTTTCAGCTCACCCCTTAGCTTCCTCCTGATAGCAGGAACCACACCATCGCACGGAGCTGCCCTGGCCTGGCGGATACAAGTCCAAACACACAGTAATCTCCAGCGATCTCAGGCAGGAAGGTAGTTATAAAAAATATTATTTTATTTATTTTCGTTAAAAGAGCATGTTACAGGTAGTGGATACCTCAGTGGATGGTAAAAAATACGACGAGTTTCAACTCAAATACTGACCAAATACTGATAGTGTGACTGCAGCCTTATTGTGAGAGTATTTGTTAAGTATTGTGCACCTTTCCTGTTCATTAGAACTAGACAGTTGCATGATATTTGCTGGTCATCTTCTTGACCTGGTAGGTATCTGTAGATTTGATGTTATCGACATCATTCACTTCCCATTGTAGAAGTGTATGCCACCAATATTACAATTCAATCATAACTTCTATATTATCTTCCAGCATGTGCACTTCATGCTACATAAACTTTGTCCTACCCAAAATCTCCAAAACCATGGGACTCAAGAAGCTTTTCAGAAGCCTAGAACCCAATTGGAACTATTTGGTGTCAGTTTTCCTCAGAGTAGGAAGTTGGCCTCATAGAACAATATCACAATAGTACCCCAGTATGAAGCTGGGATTTGTCACTCATGCCCATACATGCTCTTTCATTAGGAGGATCTCTTTGAGGATCACTTTCTATGGACAGAACAGTCTTGCACATGTTACACCCCCTAGCAGCAAGTAGAATCAGAGCAACCAGGACTTACACAAAGGGCCTAATAGCATCCGCATGGTCTTTTGCTTTGGTACATATGTTCTTCTATATATCTACCATATGCTGTCACTGGAAATAGGCAATAGAACACTTTTCAAAAGGGCTAGTTTTAGTTGCATCATCTTTAGAATGTTGGGTTTAATATATTAACTGATGGAAAAGTTTCAGGTGCACCAAAAAGGTTTGGTAATTAGGTCTCTTCTCTAGAATAATTTTATAAGTGCAGTATTTTCTGTGTCATACTAGGAGCAAAAACTTATACTACATATGATTTTTACATACAACTAGGCAATATTAGCTGGAGCTTTGCCAGGGAGGCTTTCTAACATTGTGCAATTACCTAGGCTCTCAGCCATCTCTCCCACAGTCATAAACAATATTGGAAGCAAACATTTTCAAATGACAAAACAAGGTTACCAGCAGCAGAAATTAAAATATTTAGGGATCTGTAGTTGAGAGGGACTGAGCTTGAATCAGCTGGTTATGGGTGGGAATGGGTTCATTGTTTTGACATAAACACCACATCTCTTGTACTTTGCCATATCACGTCCAGTGGTTAGGGACAAGAAACATATTTGGAAACTCCAGGAAAACTGGTGATGTAAAGCTGAACAGTAATTCCATCACACTCCTAGCCCCCACCTTGAGGTCTAGCTTGTCTTCTGGTCTCCATATCATTGTTCCAGTCCCAGCGCAGAGGTTCACACACAAGTCTGCTGTGTAATCACTTCCTTTTGTTGGCTCTTACTTCTCCACGCTGAATTCCATAAAGATCAGTTTTCTCCTCGGATGTTTTCAGCTTTTTCTAACCACAGATTGGGTTATTTTATTCTTTCAGTTGGGGTGGGAAATCTCTAAAATAAGGATACTGTCATATAAACACTGATTATCCCCTAGTGTGCCTTTCCACTTAAACAGTTCTGCCTGAAGCTATAAAAATGTCTGAGACACCTGACCCCTTCAGCCTTGTGAGGGGTATGTGAAAGTCATCAACTTCCCAGGATTGATACAGTAACATGTTTATCAGCAAAGGACATATGTCACCTTTCTTACTTACTGATAAATTTGGAGATATGAACGACAAACTTTGTGGGGTTTTATTGTGTTTTGCATTTTTGTAATTTGATGGTCTACCAAAGATTTTTTTATATTAGGCATTAAGTGAATATACATGCAGAATATCACGTGTCTGCATATTTCTAGTCTAGTCTACAATATAAATAAACGATTGAAAACTTGGAATCATTGGAAAATATTCTATAATGATCACTATTGTTTTCACTAACATTCCATTAATAAAAATATATTGGCATGTTAACATGGTTCAAATTGTTGTGCTTTCGAATTAAGCAATGCACCAGGCCAATTTTTGACAACCGCTACAAATCAGTCTATTTTTGTGAAGGTGTTGCCTAGAAATAAATGTCAAGAAACTGAAGATATCTTACACAGTATGATACCATGAGATACCCACGCATAACTGTACAGGAGAATTTACACATCAGTGTCTTGAATTTGAGAAACAGTAGCTGCAAAACCCACATCATCTTCAACTATGAAGTTGTGAGAATTTAAAAGAAAACGGAATATCTGAAACTGGCCAATAAAATAAAAATATTAAACTAGGAAAAAGAAGACTGGTATTGGACTGAGGTTTATTTACGGTGTTTAAATTATATTTGAAAGAAGGCAAATCAAAATATCTTGGGGGCCTGTTAGGTGTTATTAGTCAGTATAGCGCTGGAAAATGGAGAAATGTGCCAAAAAAACAAGAAGAAAACAACAAGAAAACAAGAAGTTTTCTCACTAAATACATTGATTACCAACAAGATATTATCACTAGGGACTCAACTGCTGTGAACACCTACAATTCCAAGCACAGAGGTCTTAAATGTGTAAAAAAGACTGATCTGTTCATTTCTAGGGAATTGGCAAGAATAGCCTACAAATCGGTGATAATTATTTTAAATCTGAAAATCACTTTAAAAATGTAAGGCTACGGTCACACTCTCAGTATTTGGTGAGTATTTCACATCAGTATTTGTAAAACTCAGGAATGGGTAAAAAATACAGAAGTGGTGACGAGTTTTTATTATACTTTTCCTCTGATTGTTTCACTTTTGCTTTTGGTTTGCAAATAGTGAGGTAAAATAATGACCAAATACTGATCCTGTGATCGTAGCCTAAAACCACGATTTCATTTTGCAGCACCATGGCATAATGACTGGATAGTGGTTGATTGGTCACAGTTTCATCACAAGAACATAAATATTTCCCCAGACACTGTTTCAAATTTTTAAAGGAGTTGTCTACCATTTGGGACACTTTTTTTACTTAAATGGAACCTGTCACTTGAAAAAAGTGGGGTTAATCTGCAGGTTAATACGTTGTGAAGCTGCTCTGCACTGGTACTTAGACTCACGCTTTACTCTCACCCACCAGCAGCGTTTCAGTTTCAGTCATGGGTGTGATGCCATTTTCTGTCATCGTTCTGTAACCACGCCCACAGCACTGACTGCCAGCAGACCCTAATGCTGAGCTGCTGTCAGTCAGGGATGGAGGCGTGGTTACAGCCATTGTGCTCTGTCATGTAAAAAACACTATTAACCTGCAAATGCGGGGTTAAACTGCAGATTAATAGCGTTCTGACAGCGTGTGGCAGCCACACTGAGAGCCCCAGCAGCAGGGCTGTCAGCACGGACACCGCATGCTATCAGAGTGCTTTTAGCCAGCAGACTAACCCCATATCTGCTGGTTAGTAGCGTTATTTTACATGACAGGTTCCCTTTACATGTATTTCTTATTTCATGGCTTCCTCTTTTAATGGTTATTATACAGTACATTGTATGGTATAAAAAATGTATTGATACCTGGAAGCTTATTCAAAAGCTGCCAATATTTTATTAACACATGAATGCCTAGTATAATAATTAGTTGTGAATATTTATTTATTACATTTTTCCATGTATATGACTGAACACAAGATTTTTTGTGGTGTTGATCAGAGCCTGACTACAGACGCAAACTAAACAAAAATAACAACTAATAAAGCCATAATGAGATCTATTAGTGTGCTTGATGAGAGTTTTCAAGTATTAATATTTAGCTTTGCACTGTAAAGAGTAAAAAAGAAAAATGTCTAGGACCACTTGAAATCCGCACCGCACCGCTGCTGGTACGGTTGAGTCTGCTGACACCTGGATTGATTCAGTCACTTCACCACTGAGTCCACTGATTGGCTTCAGGGTCAGGTGACAGATGGATTTATTTCTTTATTTTATAATAAATGTTCCCCTCTGGCACTTTTTTTAAAAACTTTAAATAAAAAAAATAAGGTTTCAAAGAATCATTACTATGGGAAACTAACAAAACTTTAACTAAAATGTTTTAAAATGATTCTGTTGTTATCAATAAAGGACATATTCAAATCTGTTTATTACCAAGGATTGCCCAATATGCACAGTAACAGGCACAAATTCTCTTCTTTGTTTCTTCAGTCTGCAGCTTAATTAGTGTGAATCGCCTGAGAAATGTGTGCCTATCTATAAAGCAGATCAATGACTTTCTTTATTTAATGAGAATATTGAAGGACAAAGTATTCCCACTTGAAATCTGAATGATATTCAGACTGATTACTAAGAACGAATTTGTTTGAATATCAACTGACTTTATAGGTATAAGTTTTATAGTTTAACTTTTACCTTCATTTGTGAGTTTAGCATGGTAAATCATGTTCATCCTTCACATCCATATTAGAAGTAAAAGGCAAATTTGTCAGAAAATTTTACCTCAATAGTCTGCAGAATATTAATGGGAATTAAGTGAAGCTAAAAATGCTATTTTTAAAATAACACTCTACTCTATACATTTTACAACAATTATAGTTTATGTGGCATAGAATTGATGTAAGGTTTCCGGATTTTCCATGTAGCCTGTTTGCCCTTATCCAAGATGGAGTCTGGTACTTCACCCTGTCCTTTAACTTCACGTCTGTCATGCTATTTTAGTCCGGGTCAAGAGAACCTCCTTGCCTGACTATTTTGCTGCTGTTGGCATCTGAGCTTCCTCATGGCTTTCTTCTGGAGTTCCTGCTGCTGCTCGTTACTTGGTGCTCTGCCTCACCACTTCCGGCTGCTTTCAGTCCTCTCTGCTGATTCCTGATCGTGGCTGGGGTTACCTACAGTCCAGACTTCTAAGTGAGGAGTTATACATTTCTGGGACTGCTGTGGTCTGTAAAAATTTCTGACATTGTTATTACTTCTTGGACTGTGTCTGTGCAGGCTGCGGTGCTGGACTTGAGCAGGACTTTTCAGCCCAAAAGGTACACTTAGAGACCTTCTCCTTGTTGTGCTCCACCCATGTATTTCTGGACTTCAATGAAAGGTGTCAGCTCCTCTGTCTTCACATCTCTGGACTTCCACGTATAAGTGCCGGTCACACTCTTGCTTCATGTTACTGCTGGACTTGTTTGTATCAGCGGTCGTACCCCGCTATTATGTTTGCTGTTGCTGGACATTTCCATTTTGTGCAGTGCATTTTGCTGTCATTTCAGGAAAGTATCTGTTAGTTTATGTTGTACTTCTTGCTTTGTTTAAATACAGTTTATTTGTCTCAACTTTGGTCTCAGATTAATTTTATCCCATGCAATCAGATTCCATAGTACCTACATAATTGTTGCAGTTGTTGACTGTAGTTTACAACTTTTTAATAGTGTGTGTGTTTCTGGCTCCAGCAATAATGTTATATTGCCAGTAAAGCACTGTGAACAAAACGAAAAGGAATCAGGAAGTTCCTGTTCACTGTGTGTGTAACTAAAGCACATTTTACATTCACTTAGCAAGCTGACAGACACTCAAATGGCACAAACATCAGTTTCATACAGTACTTTTGGTAGAAAAATGTAAGGAAAGTAACACATGCTGCTGACTGATCAATTGACCCACAGTAGAACCTTTTATAATAGCCCAGAGGCAGTCATCCATAGGCCATGCATGAGGTATCAGGGTCTGTGACTGCATTTACAGATTTTAATTGAAGTTTCAATTAAGACGTGCTCACTAAGGGAGTGGTGTAAGCCTTCTTTGCTGGGAACCCAGATACCTCATGCAACTGCTCAATTTTTTTTAGTTTCCCAGCCACACTCAGGTGGCACAAACATCAGTTTCATAGATTAATATTGGTAGAAATATGTAAGGATAGTAACACAGGTAGGTGACTAATCTATTGACCCACAGCAGAACATTTTATAATGGCACAGCAGCAGTCAGCAAAAGGCCATGCATGTGGTTTCAGGGTCTGGGTCAGTATTTAGAGCATTGAATTTAAGTTTAAAATAAGAAGAGGTAGGTGAGGGACCAGTGTAGACCGGCTGTGCAGGGAACCCTAATACCTCATGCATCAGCTCAATTTTTTTTTCCCAGCCAGACTAAGGCGACACAAATATCAGCACTAAAGTTAGAAAAATGTAAGGATAATAACACTGACAGTTAACTAACAGTAAGTGCAGGCCTGATGTTCTGGGGGTCATACTGCAACAGGCACCACACATGAAGCAGATCCAACTTTGAGTGTAAATATTTCCCAAAATTAGCGGCAGAACAAAGAAACAGGAAATTCAAAGTCAGCCATGTGCTATTAATGAGGTATCAGGGTCTGGGCCAGCATTTAGAGCTTTGTATTGAAGTTTCAATTAATATGTGGTAGCTAAGGGAGCAGTCTAAGCCTTCTTATCTGGGAGCACTGATACCTCATCTACCACTTTTTTTTTTTCAGCCACACTCAGATGGCACAAACATCAGTTTCATACAGTACTATTGGTACAAAAATGTAAAGAAGTAGTTGACTGAAAGTGAGTTCAGGCCTGCCTGTCTGGGAGCCCTACTTACACAGGCAACCCACCAGATGGAGACCCAACTTTGAGCCACCACATTTAAAAAAAGTAATTGTCACACACCAATAAAGTGACATGAATTTCCACATCAGCAGCAGAAGCAACTGCAGGCACAGAAGATATCACAAAGAATGCACAGACTGCAATAATGCGAGATTAATACAGGACACTAAAAACCACACCATCGCCTAGTGTGCCCAATCTGCGCCTGGGGTGCAAAAGTCATTGGAGAGCCATGACTTGTTCAATTTGATGAAAGTTAGGCAGTCTACACTTTCAGAGGACAACCGGATGTGCTTATACATGGACACCACCAACAGCACTGAAGACATGCTCTGAGAGAACGTTGGCTGCCGGGCATGACAAAACCTCTAAAGCATGACAGGCAAGCTCAGACCATTCTTCCATGTTTGAAGACCAAAATACAAAATGGTCCAAATCTGCTCTGATTGCATTGATATTGAGCCTTGACGTTACTGGGGTTCGAAGTCTAGAACTGGGATGCACACTGTGTACCTCACTGCTGTCTTGGGGAAAAAAACTGTTAAGATTGTCTACAAGCGTGTTTTGATACTCCAGCATGCTGTCATGTATAGTGTACAGTTCCTATAGCGTCTTGTGCTTGGGTGCGAGGAAAACACAGGAGACATAGGTTGAAATGAAATGACTTGTATTACTTCATACAAGCATGCTGAAAAGTTCACACAGTTTGCAGGAACAGCGACAGGAGACACAGCAGGCCAGAGTAACTTCAAGCACTACAATAAATCTCCAAAGCAGGTTCAGGATCTCTTCTCTGTACCGTCATTCCTCTGCAAACATGGATTCACCAAACAGCAGGTTTCCAGAGTCCAAAAGTGTTCCAAGGTTCCTCAGTAGGGAATAGCTGGAGTACAAGTCCAAGGTTTCCAGGAGTCAGGTCACAGACTGACTGAGGCTTGATTCAGGAGAACTGATTGTTCAGCTGAGGCTGCTTAAGAAGCAAGAGGGAAGAATCAGGGCGGGAACATGAAAACTGGAAACTCCATATTAACTGAGGGCAAGAGCTGCAGAAAGGCAGAAAGCAAAATGGCCGACGGAAAACTGAGTTTCAAGGAACATGTCAACAGAGACAAAGAACCTTACATTACTCCCCCCTTAGGGACAACCTCCGGATGACCTTAGACCAGGCTTGCCAGGGTACCTCTGATGAAACTGGCGGAGCAGGCGAGGAGCATTTACATTATTGACTGGTTCCCATGAGTTGTCTCCACTGGGTAGCCCTGCCATTTAATCAAATATTGCAACTGATTTCTGTACAACCTGGAATCTAGAATCCTTTCCACCATAAATTCTTCCTGACCATCGACCAGTACTGGGTCAGGGCAAGGAGAAGAACGTCCAGGAAACGTATTGGGTGTTGCAGCCTTTAGTAGGGATACATGAAAGACAGGGTGTATTCTCATAGTTCTGGGCAGTTGAAGACGACAAGCAACAGCACTTATAATCTTATTGATCTTATAAGGTCCAATGTACTTATGTCCCAATTTAGACGATGGAATCTTTAATTTAAGATTTCTGGTTGACAGCCAGACCAAATCTCCTACCTTGAAAGCTGGTGCAGGTTTACGAAATTTATCTGCTGCTTTCTTGTACCTTTCCTGAGCCAATTCTAGATTTTCCTTTAGAAGATCCATATTCTTTTGTAAAGAAGTGATTCTTTCAGCCACTGCCGCAAGGGCGTATCTATGGGAAATCGAGGAAGAATGTTAGGATGATAACCTAGATTGGAGTAAAAAGGAGACTGCTTAGTGGAGGCGCTCTGAGAGTTGTTATAAGAGAACTCAGCCAGTGGAAGTAGATCCACCCAATCATCCTGTAGGTCGCAGATAAAACAGCGGAGATACTGCTCCAGGGTCTGATTGGTTCGTTCTGTCTGTCCATTAGTCTGGGGATGAAAAGCAGAAGAAAGGTTTACTTTAATGTCCAATGCTGCACAGAAATTTTGCCAAAACCTTGAAGTGAATTGCACCCCTCGATCCGAAATGACCTCATCCGGTACTCCATGTAAGCGAAACATATTCTTAATCATCAAGTCTGATGTCTGTTTTGCAGTGGGTAAGCCGACACAAGGGATAAATGAGCTGCCTTTGTTAGACGGTCAACCACCACTAGAATGGTGTTCTTCCCTTGAGAGGTTGGTAACTCCACAATGAAGTCCATAGAAATGGATCCCCACGGGCGGGACGGGGTGGGAAGAGGTTGCAACAGACCAGTTGGTGAGGAGCGAGGTGTTTTGCATCTTGCACAGACTTCACATGAAGTGACATAGTTTAAGATATCTTTCCTGTAAGTGGGCCACCAAACTGTAGCGCCGACGTCCCTGCCCTCTGCCAGGCAGGGACGCTGTTCCCCTGCGACAGCGTCCTCTGCCAGGCAGGGACGTCGCCCCCCTTACCCGCGCTCAGCGTCCTCCTTCGTCCTGCTGGGGCCGCGCGCTCCTTCCCTGCTTCTGGACTTAGGGCGCGCGCCCGCGCGCTCCCCCGCTCTTAAAGGGGCCGCGCGCATCTTTCAAAAAGTCCCCGGCCAATGCCGGGACTCCACCCTATATAAAGTACTTCCTCCTTAATGGAGGTGCCCGAGCAATGTTGTTGTTGCACTATTTAACTCTGCTTCAGCCCTCAGGGTCCGTTACCAGTTACCTGCCTGTTTCCTGCCAGTTTCCTGTTTGCTACCTGTCCGCAAGCCTGCCTGGAGGTTCGGCCGTCACATGCGGTGACCATCGGCAATTCCAGAGACTCTCGCCTGCTCACTTGGGGGCGCTCATCTGCCATCTGCCTGCAAGTCTACCTGGAGGTTCGGCCATCACCTGCGGTGTCCATCGGCTATTCCAGAGACTCTCGCCTGCTCACTTGGGGGCGCTCATCTGTCATCTGCCTGCTAGCCTACCGGGAGGCTCCACTATCTCAGGTCGTATATACCTGTCCATTCAGAGACTGCCCCGGCCCCTTGCCTGCCTGTTTATCCAGAGACTGCCCCGGTCACTTGCCGTGACTACCTGCCTGTCTACCCAGAGACTGCCCCGGTCACTTGCCATGACTACCTGCCTGTCTACCCAGAGACTGCCCCCGTCACTTGCAGTGACTTCCCGTCCGTCTCCCCGGGCGCCACCCGCTCCTTTACAAGGAAAGCCTCCTTGTATAATAAAGCTCAGAGGTTCCGCCTCCCAGACCCGTTACAGTTTGCTCGGGCCATGGAACCCGGTGGCACCCAAACTCCCTCGCTCTCTGACCTGTGTCATGAACTGTCTCGTCAGAGGTCTCAACAGGAGTCCATCCTGGGTCATCTGCGGAATGTTAATTCCCGCCTGGACACCCTGACTACTTCACCAGCAACCACCGCGGGCGCCATGGCTCGCGGTCTGGCAGTTCCGCTGCTTGCCAGTTCTGTGGTTTCCATTCCTGGACCTCGTCTTTCAGCTCCTCCTCGGTTTGGAGGCGACCCCGCTCTGGCTCGGGGTTTCATTAACCAGTGCACCCTGCATTTTGAACTCCTGGCACACCAGTTTAACTCCGACCGGGCCAAAATTGCCTTCATCATGTCCCATCTCACCGGAGAGGCCCTGGCCTGGCTAAATCCTCTTTGGGAGAGAGAAGATCCTCTGGTGTCTGACCTGTCTGCTTTTCTCTCAGCCTTCCGGAAGGTATTCGATGAACCCGGACGGAAGACCTCCTCTGCATCAGCTCTGCTGCGTCTCCGTCAGGGAAGTCTCACCGTGGGTCAATATGCCATACGGTTCCGTACCCTTGCCTCGGAGCTGGCTTGGGATAATGACGCTCTGATATCTGTCTTTTGGGAAGGTCTGTCCGGCCGTATTAAAGATGAACTTGCCGGTCGGAACATTCCAACCTCTCTCGATGACCTAATAACTCTTGCCAATCGAATTGATCTACGGTTCCAGGAGCGCGCTAAGGAGGTCACCCGTGAGAGAAGGTTTCCTCGTCTAGCTCCTTCTTTTCAGAGACCTGTAACTCCTTCCGTTTCTCCTCAGGTACACTCTTCTGAGCCTATGCAAGTTGACCAGACCAAAATGGTCAAAGCCCGTCAGGACTTACGCCGTGCCGAAGGGAGTTGCTTCTACTGTGGCAGTAAGGAGCACCGGATCCGTACCTGCCCAGAGAGGTCGGGAAACGCCTGTGTCTAGGTTCGCTCGGAGAGGTCCACCTAGACAAAAATAAATCCTCTTCATCTCTGCTGCTGTCAGTCTCAATTCTCCTCGGTGAGAACCGTTACTTCGAACTAGCCCAACTTGATTCTGGAGCAGCCAGGAATCTTGTTTCACAGCTCTTGTAGAGAAATATCGCATTCCTACCAAACCTCTGGGTGAACCAGTATCTGTTGCTGCTGTGGATGGGGGTCTCCTACCACGTCCCATCCAACTTATCACTGAAGCCATAACCCTGCAGGTGGGAATGTTGCATTCTGAGAGCATCTCGTTTCATGTTCTGCCTGGACTCTCTCACGCTTTCTTACTAGGTCTGCCTTGGCTCCAAAAGCATGCACCCGTGCTCGACTGGCAGACTGGAGAGATCCTTCGCTGGGGACAGGACTGTCATAAAACGTGTTTGGTTCCTGTTCATCCCGTCCGTCCTTCTCCTACACCAACTAATCTACCAGGGCTCCCGATTCCATATTGGTCATTCGCTGATGTCTTTAACAAAAAGGAAGCAGAGACATTACCCCCTCACAGACCGTATGATTGCCCGATCGACCTGCTACCCGGTACTACGCCTCCCCGTGGGCGTATTTACCCATTGTCCGCTGCTGAGACCAGGTCGATGTCTGAATATATCGAGGAGAATTTGGCCAAGGGATTCATCCGGAAATCTACCTCCCCAGCGGGAGCAGGTTTCTTCTTCGTAAAAAAGAAAGACGGCTCTCTCCGTCCCTGTATTGACTACAGAGGCCTAAATTTGATCACGGTGAAGAATAAGTACCCTCTTCCGCTCATTCCAGAATTGTTTGATCGTCTGAGGGGGGCTAGAATCTTCACCAAACTGGATCTTCGTGGGGCATATAACCTAGTCCGTATCCGTCGGGGAGATGAATGAAGACGGCATTCAACACCCGGGACGGCCACTACGAGTATTTGGTGATGCCCTTTGGTCTCTGTAATGCTCCAGCAGTCTTTCAGGAATTGGTCAATGACATCTTTCGGGTCCTTCTCTACTCCTGCGTTGTGGTGTACCTAGACGACATCTTGGTCTTCTCTCCGGATCTCCAGTCTCACCGGAGGGATGTTCGTCAGGTTCTGCTCAGGCTCAGGCAGAATCACCTCTTCGCCAAATATGAGAAGTGCCTCTTTGAGCAGACCTCGCTTCCGTTTTTGGGCTACATCATTTCTCAGACAGGCCTACGAATGGATCCGGAGAAACTGTCTGCCATCGAGAAATGGCCCCGACCGGAGGGGTTGAAGGCCATTCAGCGGTTCCTGGGATTCGCCAATTACTACCGCCTTTTCATACCGCACTTCTCTTCCCGGACTGCTCCAATCTCCGCGCTCACCCGCAGGATGCTAATCCCAAACAGTGGACGCCCGAAGCAGAGGAGGCCTTTCTTTCTTTAAAACAGGCCTTCTCTTCCGCTCCAGTGCTGCATCGTCCGGACGGCAACAAGCAGTTCTTCCTGGAGGTGGACGCTTCTTCTTCTGGAGCCGGAGCGGTACTTACTCAAAAATCTTCTTCCGGGAGGATGGTATCTTGCGGCTTCTTCTCCAAACTCTTCTCCTCTTCTGAGCGCAATTACTCCATTGGAGACCAAGAGTTATTGGCCATCAAGCTGGCATTGGAGGAGTGGCGTTACCTACTCGAGGGGGCTCTTCATCCGGTAATCATTTACACTGACCACAAAAATCTGGCTTACCTCCAGCATGCCCAGAGACTTAACCCTCGCCAAGCCCGGTGGTCCTTGTTTTTTGCCCGCTTTGATTTTCTTTTACATTTTCGCCCGGCTGACAAGAACATCAAGGCGGACGCCTTGTCCAGGTCCTTCCTGGTGTCGGATCTCGAGGAGGAACCTAAACATATCATCGATCCCGCCAGAGTGATGCAGGTGGCCCCCGTGAGTCTAAATCGTCTCCCTCCTGGTAAGACGTTCGTATCCGTAACCGATCGGAAGAGAATCCTACACTGGGGTCATTCGTCTAAATAGCTGGCCACGTCGGTCAGAGAAAGACCCTCCAGCTCATTACTCGGCATTACTGGTGGCCTACCCTGCACAAGGACGTAATAGACTTTGTTTCTGCCTGTGTCTCCTGTGCCCGCAACAAAGTTCCGAGACACCTGCCTGCCGGCCGTCTTCTTCCGCTTCCTGTACCCGCTGCCCCCTGGCAGCATATAGCCATGGACTTCATAACAGATCTGTCCGTCTCTGCCGGTTGTACGGTCATTTGGGTGGTCGTTGACCGATTTTCCAAGATGGCTCACTTCATTCCCCTGCCAGGGCTTCCTGTCTGCATCCGAGTTGGCTAAAGACTTTATCCGCCACATCTTCCGTCTACATGGTCTGCCTCGTCACATTGTGTCGGATCGTGGGGTACAGTTCACCTCACGTTTCTGGAGAGCCACTTGTAAGTTGCTAGACGTCACCTTGGATTTCTCCTCCGCTTACCACCCGCAGTCCAATGGACAAGTCGAGCGAATCAATCAGAATCTGACCAGTTATCTCCGGCACTTCGTTAATGCCCACCATTCTGACTGGGTGGATCTCCTGCCTTGGGCCGAATTCTCTTACAACAATCACGAGCGCGAATCTTCCTCCAAATCTCCGTTTTTTGTAGTCTTCGGTCAACACCCTCGGATCCCTGTTCCTGTCTCCATCTCTGTGGACAATCCAGCTGCGGAATCTCTGGTTAACGAATTTTCCTCCATATGGGAGAGTACCTGGTCCGCACTCATTCTGTCATCCGAGCACATGAAGAAACATGCTGACAAAAAACGTCTGGATCCTCCTCAATTCCGTCCTGGGGATAAGGTCTGGCTTTCGTCCAAGTATGTCCGGCTCAAGATTCCTTCCTACAAGTTAGGCCCTAGGTTCATCGGTCCTTTTGAGATCATCAGTCAGATCAACCCGGTGTCCTATAAATTGAAACTCCCGGCCAATTTGCGGATTCCTAACTCCTTCCATGTATCTCTCCTCAAACCGGTGGTACTTAACTCTTTTGTCAAATCTACAGGTACACCTCCTGCTCCAGTGTCTGCTGAAGACGAATTTGAGGTAGAGAACATTTTGGCCACCAAAAGGGTAGGAAGAAAGACCTATTTTCTGGTGGATTGGAAGGGGTTTGGTCCTGAGGAGAGAACGTGGGAGCCTCGGGAGAACATCCATGCCCCTCTCATCCTAGCTAAATTTCTTTCTGGCCTAAAGAAGGGGGGGCCTAGAGGGGGGGTACTGTAGCGCCGACGTCCCTGCCCTCTGCCATGCAGGGACGCTGTTCCCCTGCGACAGCGTCCTCTGCCAGGCAGGGACGTCGCCCCCCTTACCCGCGCTCAGCGTCCTCCTTCCGTCCTGCTGGGGCCGCGCTCTCCTTCCCTGCTTCTGGACTTAGGGCGCGCGCCCGCGCGCTCCCCCGCTCTTAAAGGGGCCGCGCGCATCTTTCAAAAAAGTCCCGGCCAATGCCGGAGGACTCCACCCTATATAAAGTACTTCCTCCTTAATGGAGGTGCCCGAGCAATGTTGTTGTTGCACTGTTTAACTCTGCTTCAGCCCTCAGGGTCCGTTACCAGTTACCTGCCTGTTTCCTGCCAGTTTCCTGTTTGCTACCTGTCCGCAAGCCTGCCTGGAGGTTCGGCTGTCACATGCGGTGACCATCGGCAATTCCAGAGACTCTCGCCTGCTCACTTGGGGGCGCTCATCTGCCATCTGCCTGCAAGTCTACCTGGAGGTTCGGCCATCACCTGCGGTGTCCATCGGCTATTCCAGAGACTCTCGCCTGCTCACTTGGGGGAGCTCATCTGCCATCTGCCTGCAAGCCTACCTGGAGGATCGGCCATCACCTGCGGTGTCCATCGGCTATTCCAGAGACTCTCGCCTGCTCACTTGGGGGCGCTCATCTGTCATCTGCCTGCTAGCCTACCGGGAGGCTCCACCATCTCAGGTCGTATATACCTGTCCATTCAGAGACTGCCCCGGCCCCTTGCCTGCCTGTTTATCCAGAGACTGCCCCGGTCACTTGCCGTGACTACCTGCCTGTCTACCCAGAGACTGCCCCGGCCACTTGCCGTGACTACCTGCCTGTCTACCCAGAGACTGCCCCCGTCACTTGCAGTGACTTCCCGTCCGTCTCCCCGGGCGCCACCCGCTCCTTTACAAGGAAAGCCTCCTTGTATAATAAAGCTCAGAGGTTCCGCCTCCCAGACCCGTTACACAAAAGAAACGAGAAAGAAATTCTTGTGT
Organism: Oophaga sylvatica; assembly: GCA_033576555.1. Lineage (NCBI taxonomy): Eukaryota > Metazoa > Chordata > Amphibia > Anura > Dendrobatidae > Oophaga > Oophaga sylvatica. The sequence continues at coordinate 103,441,997 of JARQOD010000008.1, read as the reverse complement.
CTTTAGAATTCCCCTATGCCCGGCTATCTTGGAATCGTGGATGAGTTGCAATACTCTCAATCTGACTGTTTCAGGTATATACAGACGTTGTCCCTGAATCCACACACCATTCTTAAAGACAAGACTTACGTCCCTTGGGGGTTGAGCCAACAAAGAATCCGCATGGTATGCTTCCTTGATGTCCTTAAGTAGGTCTTGATTACGAATCACTCCCAGGAATCTAGAGTCAGGAAGAATAGTCTTAGGAGGAGTAAGTGGACGTGTCTCTGCTGAATGAATCCTAGAGAGTGCATCAGCCTTTCCATTGCGCGATCCTGGTCTATAAGAAATTACAAAATTAAATTGGTTTAGGAAAAGATTCCAGCGAGCCTGGCGAGGAGTCAGGCACTTAGCCGACCTGATAAATTCAAGGTTACGATGGTCTGTCAGGACGACTATTTGCTGTGCAGCTCCCTGAAGAAGGTGTCTCCATTCCTTGAAGGCGGCAATAATGGCCAACAATTCTCTATTGCCCACATCGTAGTTCCTCTCAGCCGAAGACAACTGCTGGGAAAAGAAGGCACAGGGATGCGAGACATTCTTCTCACTTGTTCTCTGAGAGAGTATAGCTCCAACGGCACAGTCTGAAGCATCCACCTCTATTATGAAGGCAAGCTCGGGGTTGGGATGTACTAAGATAGGTGCGGTGGTAAATTTATCCTTTAAACAGGAAAATGCTTCCTGAGCTTGCGGGGTCCAGGAGAACCTAGACTGTTTCCGGGTAAGTTGGGTGATAGGTGACACTACCTCAGAAAAATTCTTAATGAAACGTCTATAGAAGTTGGCAAACCCGATGAAACGCTGCACCTCCTTCACATTTCTAGGAATTGGCCAATCCTTGATGGCTTGGGTCTTGCTTCCATCCATACTAATCCCTTGCGTAGATAGTACATACCCCAGAAATTTAATTTCGGTCCTATGGAATTCACACTTTTCAAGTTTGATGTAGAGATGGTTTTGTCTTAGGCGTTCTAAGACCATTCTCACATGTCCATGATGTTCCTCTGTGGAGTTAGAAAAAATTAGAATATCATCCAGATAAATCACCACAAATGTATCTAGGAGATCCCTGAAGATATCATTCACGAAGTGTTGGAAAGTGGCTGGGGCGGTACTCAGACCAAAAGGCATAACTAGATATTCAAAGTGTCCATAGCGTGACCTGAAAGCAGTCTTCCATTCATCCCCAGGTCTAATACGGACCAAGTTATAGGCCCCACGGAGATCCAGTTTAGAGAAAATTTTGGCATGCCGCACTCTCTCCAACAACTCAGGGATTAAAGGCAATGGATAACGGTTTCTAATAGTAACCTTATTGAGTTCCCTATAGTCTATGCAGGGTCTCAGAGATCCATCTTTTTTCTTCACAAAGAAGATGGGTGCACCTGCGGGAGATGAAGAGGGGCGTATGAAGCCCTTGGCTAAATTTTCGTCTATATAATCCTTCAAAGCTTTTAGCTCGGGCCCCGCTAGGGGGTAGATCTTACCAAAAGGTATCTCGGCTCCAGGCAATAATTCGATTGGACAATCATATGGACTGTGAGGAGGAAGCTGATCAGTGTTCTTCTTGTCACATAAATCCACATAGTCCTGGTATACAGCTGGTAGTTCAGGGACTGACATGGTTCCTTTAGGAACAGAGCAAGCTGAAACTCCTTGACTCATCTGTTTTTCCGGAAAGTGTAATTCCTTGGTCTCCCAGTTAATCGTAGGATTCTGCGCCTGCAGCCATGGTAGCCCTAGAATAATGGGAAAGTGGGGAGAAGAGATAAGCATAAAAGACATTTTCTCCTGATGATCTTTACCCATAAGGACCCTCAAAGGCTCTGTTTCTTGATCCACTAGTCCAGAAGTCAGTAGAGAGCCATCCACAGTCTCCATCTGTACTGGAGTAGCCTTCTTCACTGAACGTATCCCCTGTTTCAGAGCAAAGGAGATATCCATAAAATTTCCACTTGCTCCTGAGTCGATCATAGCAGAGCTAGACACCCAGACTGAGTCAACCCAGAGTTTGATGGAAAGGAAGCAATGAGAATTGTTTCTTTTACAACTCAGCTGGGACACCGCTGAGGAAACTTGAAAAATTGCAACGTTTATACCGTCATCGTCCCCAGAACTAACAGAGTTTAAGTCCGAGAAATCAAGATCTCTTGCAGCAGATCTCTCTGGAGCCTGAGGCTCGGACATGACAGAGCTCCTCTCGCAACACTCACAGTGAATGACTGCTGCAGTAGTCTTACGAGAACGGCTGGGGCAGTTTATAATGAAGTGCCCTGACTTACCACAGTAGAAACATAGATTTTCCTTTATACGATGTTCTTTGCGTGCATCACTAACCCATCTTTGTAAAGAGTCCACCTGCATGGGTTCAGGTTCTGGTTCCCTTGTGATCCTACTCAAAGGTTCCTTAGCTGAGGAGGGAGGTAGTAAAAGGTTAGTGCGATTATTTTCGAACCATCTCTCTTGTCTGCGTTCAGTCAGACGAGCATCAATACGGATACAATAGTTAATAAAGTCACCTAACGCAGTGGGAGGGTCGGCACGAGCAAGTTCATCCTTAATCAGTGGAGACAACCCTTTCCGAAAAATAGATTTTTTAGCGGAAGTGTCCCAAGTGGTATCAAGAGCCCATCTCCTGAAATCCAGGGCATATTCGGCTACTGAACGCTTACCTTGGCGCAAAGTTAACATGGCTGCTTCAGCTGTTGCACCTCGATTGGGGTCATCAAACACCTGCCCCATGGCTGAAATAAAAGCATCAAGGTGATTCAAACAATCATCCTCAGTCTCAATCAGAGGGTTTGCCCACATCAAAGCCTTATTGGTAAGCAACATGATTATAGTAAGCACTTTGGATCGTTCAGTGGGAAATTGTGAAGCATGTGCAGAGAAAAATAAATTGCATTGATTAATAAATCCCCTGAATTTCTCACGTTCACCGCCAAAACGAAAAGGAGGTAATTTGGGGATCCCAGAACTCGGGGTTATGGCAGGAGCCTGGGCTCGTTCCTCTAGAGCCTCAATCCTGGCTCGCAATTCCTGGGTAGTCTGTCCAAACACTTGCAAATTATGATTAGTGAGGTCCTGTAGGCTTGCAAAACGGGTTTTTAAAGTCTGTACATCTGAAAGGATTGTTCCTTTATGCGGGCCTCCATCTTCCAGATCTTTTAAGGCAGAAGTGCTGGAAGGAGAAGAGGAAAGGAAAAAAAAAAAAAACAATAGTGTTTACCTGTGGTAACACTCCAGAGTAAAATTTTAAGGGAATGCGCTCACCTGGAATGGTTGTGAGAAGTCACAACCACTGTCATCACATAAGGTATTAAACGGACATCTGATATCCACAGTCACAGCAGACACGGCTTTCCCAGACCCAGCAGACACTAAACATTGGCTCCTGAATCTTGTCATGTATAGTGTACAGTTCCTATAGCGTCTTGTGCTTGGGTGTGAGGAAAACACAGGAGACATAGGTTGAAATTAAATGACTTGTATTACTTCATACAAGCATGCTGAAAAGTTCACACAGTTTGCAGGAACAGCGACAGGAGACACAGCAGGCCAGAGTAACTTCAAGCACTACAATAAATCTCCAAAGCAGGTTCAGGATCTCTTCTCTGTACCGTCATTCCTCTGCAAACATGGATTCACCAAACAGCAGGTTTACAGAGTCCAAAAGTGTTCCAAGGTTCCTCAGTAGGGAATAGCTGGAGTACAAGTCCAAGGTTTCCAGGAGTCAGGTCACAGACTGACTGAGGCTTGATTCAGGAGCACTGATTGTTCAGCTGAGGCTGCTTAAGAAGCAAGAGGGAAGAATCAGGGCGGGAACATGAAAACTGGAAACTCCATATTAACTGAGGGCAAGAGCTGCAGAAAGACAGAAAGCAAAATGGCCAACGGAAAACTGAGTTTCAAGGAACATGTCAACAGAGACAAAGAACCTTACACATGCATTTATCCCTTTCCAGGGTGGGAAGCATCTGGCTATATTTATTCTTGTACCATGGATCTAATAGAGTGGCAACACAGTAGTCAGCACTATTTCTAACCGTAAGAATATGGGCATCATGTTGAAGATGGTGCAGCAAGAAGGCGCTCATAGGTCGGGCGCTTCAATGAGGTTCAAACCCATGGTGTGTTGGTTATGGGGTAACACTCAAGTTTGCTTCCTCCGTCCCTTCCCACCAACCATGGACAACAGAGAGCAGATGATTATCCTCTTTTTCTCCTGACTGTTCCACGTCCATCACCTCATCCTCCCCATTTGTTCCTTGGCTCCTTCATCTTCATTAACAGTTTGTCTGGTACCATGAGCCCACCCTTGATCGCTGTAAGCCAACCTCCATGGCACCCGCCTGTGTGACGACAGTCCGGAAATTTGAGATATTGTTATCCCTTCCACATTCTCCTCAACTTTCACCTCTTCCTCTGGTCCATCTCCTCCTCACACAGATTATTCAAAGTGTGCTCCAGCATGTAGATAACCAGAATAGTGATGCTGCTGATGGCATTTTCAGCGCTAATCATCTTAGTAGCCATTTTAAAACTGTGCAGAAGGGTGCCGAAGTCCTTCACCTGTGCCCACTCCACAAGCATGACTTGCACCATGTCCCGACTGCATTGGCCCAGGCTATGCAAAAAGACATACTGCACCAGGGCATGTCGCCGCTGCCACAGCCGATGCAACATGTGCATAGTGGAATTCCACAGTGTCAGAACATCGCATATCAAATGGTTAACTGTTATGTTACGGTAGCTGAGGAGTGCAGGCAAAAAAGGAAATACACCAGAGCAGTTGGAATCTATGAGATTGCAGTACCCTGACTAACCACCGCAACTAGAGGCAGCCGTGGAGCGTTCCTACGTTGGTCCTAGACGCCTCGTCACAGCCTGAGAAACTAACTACACCTAAAGATAGAAATAGGAAAGCTATCTGCCCCGGAGCAGAACCCCAAAGATAATAGAAAGCCCCCAAACATGTAATGGCGGTTAGACAAGAGGAAATACTGACACAGAAAGAAAATAGTATGAGCAAACGCTGGGGCCCAAACTATCTAAATAGAAAAGGACAGGAAGGGTACTTACTGCAATCCCAGAAAACCCTGAAAAACACCAACTCTACTAATTTCAAAATCACCTGAGATCACACGACCTCTACCACCTAAATTAGTTCTCTGGTGTAACAAAAACAGCAGCCACTGAAAAAACTGGAAAAAGCAAAAGTACAAAACACAGTGGCTGAACTAAACTGAGAGGGCAAAAGCCCCCGGAGGGGACCCAGAAGGCCCCCACAGAAGTGCAGGACCAAATGCAAAAATATAGCAAAAACACAAAATAAGAAATTGTCTTATCTGATAGCAGGAGATGCAGACACGACACAGCAGGCTACAAGGGAAACTGGAAAGAAGGATTCAGACCAGAACAATTGTTCACCGGCAACCCTGATGGGAAAATGATTCCCTTAAATAAGACCAATCAGTAACACCTGATTCCCAGTCTTCACAATCCTCACTAGTACCGCTTGTAACCACCAGAGGGAGGCTCTGCTCAGAACTCATCTCAAACCCATTCACAACAGTACCCCCCCCTTGAGGAGGGGTCACCGAACCCTCATTTGAGCAACCAGGTCGGTCAGGATGAGTTCTATGATACGCACGGATAAGTCTCCTAGCATGGATGTCCGAAGCAAACACCCAAGAATTATCTTCCTGACCATAACCTCTCCATTTAACCAAATACTGGAGTCTTCGTCTAGAAAAACGAGAATCCAATATTTTCTCAACCACATACTCCAGATTGCCCTCAACCAAAACAGGGTCAGGAGGCACAGCAGCAGGCTCACAAGGCAACACCACTCCACGCATACTTCTCCGCTCACGCAAACGTCTGTCAATTTGAATCGCCAATGACATAGAATCATTGAGACCAGAGGGGACAGGGAATCCCACCATAACATCCTTTACATTATCCGACAGACCCTTCCGGAAAAGGGCCGCCAAAGCGTCGTCATTCCATTTGGTCAGGACTGCCCACCTACGGAATCTCTGACAGTATAACTCAGCGTCATCAAGCCCCTGATTTAATGCCAACAAGGCTTTTTCAGCTTGATCAGTGACATTAGGCTCATCGTACAATAACCCCAAAGCCTGAAAAAATGCATCAACATCACTCAAAACAGGATCCCCAGGTATCAGGGAAAAAGCCCAATCCTGAGGATCGCCGCGCAGGAGAGAGATGATAATTTGAACCTGCTGCGCTGCGTTTCCTGAGGACTTAGATTTTAAGGCAAAAAACAATTTACAATTATTTTTGAAATTCTGAAACTTAGCTCGATCCCCTAAAAACAAATCTGGCATGGGGATCCTAGGTTCCACAACAGGCAACCTAGCAAGATATGCAGCAATACTCTGAACCTCAGTGGCAAGCTGATCCACACGGCCAGACAACTGTGCAAACTCCATTGGGAGAAAAGATCCTCCCCAGCACCCAGAGATACAGAGGGAAAAAAAAAATGCAACAAACAGAAAAATATCTCTGACAACTTTTCTTCCTTCAAAATATTTTTTCCCTTCTGTGAGTACCATACAATTTTTATGGCCGGTGATACTGTTATGTTACGGTAGCTGAGGAGTGCAGGCAAAAAAGGAAATACACCAGAGCAGTTGGAATCTATGAGATTGCAGTACCCTGACTAACCACCGCAACTAGAGGCAGCCGTGGAGCGTTCCTACGTTGGTCCTAGACGCCTCGTCACAGCCTGAGAAACTAACTACACCTAAAGATAGAAATAGGAAAGCTATCTGCCCCGGAGCAGAACCCCAAAGATAATAGAAAGCCCCCAAACATGTAATGGCGGTTAGACAAGAGGAAATACTGACACAGAAAGAAAATAGTATGAGCAAACGCTGGGGCCCAAACTATCTAAATAGAAAAGGACAGGAAGGGTACTTACTGCAATCCCAGAAAACCCTGAAAAACACCAACTCTACTAATTTCAAAATCACCTGAGATACACGACCTCTACCACCTAAATTAGTTCTCTGGTGTAACAAAAACAGCAGCCACTGAAAAAACTGGAAAAAGCAAAAGTACAAAACACAGTGGCTGAACTAAACTGAGAGGGCAAAAGCCCCCGGAGGGGACCCAGAAGGCCCCCACAGAAGTGCAGGACCAAATGCAAAAATATAGCAAAAACACAAAATAAGAAATTGTCTTATCTGATAGCAGGAGATGCAGACACGACACAGCAGGCTACAAGGGAAACTGGAAAGAAGGATTCAGACCAGAACAATTGTTCACCGGCAACCCTGATGGGAAAATGATTCCCTTAAATAAGACCAATCAGTAACACCTGATTCCCAGTCTTCACAATCCTCACTAGTACCGCTTGTAACCACCAGAGGGAGGCTCTGCTCAGAACTCATCTCAAACCCATTCACAACAGTTAACTGGTAGGAGAAAGACCTCTACAGTGATGCGAGTCGATGAGCTGCGGGGTGTAATCGTCCGAAGTGAGCACACATCGACCGTGCTTTCTGCAGCAGCGCAACCAGGCCGGGATAGTGGCGTAGAAATTTCTGTACTATCAGGTTGAGGATGTGAGCCATGCAAGGCATGTGTGTGAGGTTGCCATGGCACTGGATGTTAGGGTCTGCGGAACGCACCAAATATAAGATGTAGAGAGGTGCGTTCGCAGCCCGGGGTCCACCGTGCAGGCGGAGCCTGCTGCTAGTAAGATGTAAGAACTCTGTTATCCCGCAGAGTCGCCAAAATAAGCGCCGTAACGCGCTGTGGCAATATGTGCGAACTCTGTTATTCCACAGAGCCGCTAGAAAGAGTGCTGCAGCGCTATATGGCGATGTGTGCGAACTCAGTTAACACCACTGAGTCGCAAAGTAAACACGCTAGGGCGCTGTCTAGCGCTGAAAGCGAACCCTGTTGCATCACAGAGCCGCTGAGACAAAGTTCTGTGTCCTGTTAGGCACCCAGGTACACAGTTGACTGCTAAGCAAACATGGAAAGTGATCATGCGCTAATGTCCTCGCGGGAGTCACCCGCAATCTATGGCATCTGAACGCCAGACCCTGAATACGGCAATCAAACTCCTCACCGGTTATGCCGGTAATCTAAGGCATCTAAGACACCGACCCTGACCAGCTAGCATACTAAGCTCCTCACCGATTAGGTCGGTATTGTTTTGGCGTATTTCAGCCGCCCTAACCACACACACGCATGACCACACTGGCGCAAAGCATATAACGGTTGATACTAGCGCACGGCCATGCAGTAAGGACAGCATTTTATAGCAGCCACGAGAAAAAGACCTTCCAGGAAGGACCAATGGGAAGCTGCTTCAGAACATCAACAGCCACAGGACCTTCCTGAAGGACCAATAGGAGTGGCAGCTGTATCTGAGCATGTGACCCCTGATCTCCAATGGGAGATCTTGCCCTGGGCATGCTCAGATGAAGCAACAAAGGACTTAGTCCTAAAGACGTCTGCTCGCCGCTGACCAGTACTGCTACAAAGCAGAACTTGGAGAGGCAGCAGCAAGTCTCTGCACAGTATTAGACCGGGCGAGACGCTGGGACCGACGTCTTTGCTGAACAGGCTCCACTGTGGCCAGAGATGAATGGGGGACCGCAGCGGGACTGGTTCGAGACTCCCATTGTGCAGCAGCGGGAACTCAAACCCTAACACAGGGCCACCACCAGGTTTGCACCAATATACACACACAGCCTTCCCTAGCTCCAGGTTTAGTGGAGACAGCCAATGCTTTAACTCGGCCTGGATACTTGTCCACAACTCTTGAGCTGTTTGACTGCGATCTCCAAGGCATATTAATTTAAACACTGCCTGTTTGGATGAGCCATGGCTACATTGTATGGAGGTGGAGGAGAATCTATCTGCACTGTTGGAATGCGTGTCTGACTAAGGGAGAGGTTGAAGGCACAGGTAGAGATCGTAGAGGAAGTGGAGGAGGCAGAAGTAGTGGAGGAAATATTAGCTACAGAGCTTTTTCACGCAAGCCTTGGGGATTCAAAGACTTGTGGAGCAGCTCGCTGACCGCCAGCACACGCAGCCATCAGAGTTACCCGGTACCTAGTCAGCGAGATGCAATGCCCCTGCCCATGTTTGCTCATCCAAGTGTCAGTGGTGAAATGTACCCTGTCTGTCATATTAGTTGATATTTTTGCTGTTTAATGTTAGGATTCACAAGCGTGAGGACCCTTGATGTGGGTTGCAAGCTTGTATAAAATATCGGTTAAAATATTGACTAATATCTCACATATTTTATATGTATTTTCTGCACTTCATTTTTCAGGTGCAGCCAAGCCCATTTGGTCTTGTAAACTGTGGTGTCTGTTCACATGGAATGCATTTGGATAGGTCTGGGCAGCCTGCCTGATCTATTAGTGTGGGCATCACTAATAGGCTGTTAACCTAGATGCCGTGCATTACCTGTTTGTGAACAGCTCCCCATACAAGCCTCTATTGTGCAATTACATACTAAGCAACCACCCCCTCCATGAATTGGTAGGCAATAGGTTTTTGTCTCATCAGTATTTTTGTACCTATGTTACCGTCATCTTAACTACATGGGTCTGCTGCATCCCGATAGTGGATTTATATGGAGTACTGGGCAGGTAAGCATCTCTGCCTTCTTTCTGCTGTTTTTTGAATTTTTGGAGGATTTTTAGCACTCTTTTAGTTGCTTTGCTGTTTTGTAATAGTACTCAGACAAACATATGGTGACCACTGAATGCTGGAAAGTAGCAGGCTTAGTCTTAGAATTTAGCAACCTTGCTTCGATTCAATATGAACAAAATAATAAGAAAGGTAAAAGAGTCATACTATACTAAAGCAAATCTAGGGGGGGCTGGTAGGGATTGACCAATGATGTTATCTTGTTTTAAGATGTGCCAGTATTGGATATAATGCCTTTAAATTTGCCACAGTCATTGTGGTTGTTGGTAATGATAAAAACTAGACCTATTTGGTCATGTAGATCCAGAGGTAATAGAGGGTTCTTATTTTGTGAACCAGATTAAGCCTAGATAGATCCCATACCTCACTTAGTGGGGCTTCCACTGAATCTGTGTTATATCCTTTGGATATGAAATGCTCTTTTAGAAAATTCACCTCCTCTATATAATTAGTTATGTTTGTGCAGTTCCCCTGGATATGGTTAAATTGGCCTTTAGGGATGTTAAAGTGGATATTTGAAGAGCTGTAGTGGCAGTAAATTGCCATAACAATTTTGGTTTGATCCCATGAGAAAAAACTATAGATCATTTTGGGAACCTTCCCATAAAAAAAAGACATCATCAATAAAGCGACGCCACAAAATCAGGCCAGAGCGTAATTTCCCACCTGTATATATAAATGATTCTTCCCACTTCCCCACATATAAATTAGTATAGCTGAGAGAGAATCGAGTGCCCATGGCCATACCCCATGTTTGAAGGTAGAAGAGGCCATTTTACACAAAATTACTGTGGATTAAAGGGTTTCCTCAGTATCAGACTATGTTTTATGAGCACATATTCCTGAAGAGGAATTAACCTAAAATGTCTCTAATACAAGACCCCAAAGTGAGCAACAATATCCTCCCCACAATTGTGTGAGTTAAAGTAATAATGACACCATTGACTTAAGGGACTTACCTTTGTCTAATCGCTTTTTACCTCTATCTTTACCAGAAACTACACCAAATACCACTAGTCCTAATACAAATGCTACTCGACTTATCATCTATAGGTAGGTCTTCACAATCTGGAGAGTCATCAACTAAGATTAATAACTAGCAACCACCAATCCTAAAACTAACCGAATTATCTCACAAAGAATCGGACCCAAAACTCAAGTAAGTATCCATACAAACACCAGGTTAAACCAAAAACAGAAACACCAAAAATACAAAAAATAAAAATCAATCAACTATGCAACAACTCAGAATGTACCAGGATTGTTTCAGGGTCACCACAGAAAAAGCAAAAGAGGTTCACAAGGGCGGAAACTCACCAAAAAATAAAATAAAAGTAACTGATCCTACTTAACTACAAAAAATCTTCAATCTGTACTTTCACAAATTACCCATTAAGGAAGAATCACTCAAGTTTGTCCCCACAATAAACTCAAACCCATTCAATCTACTATATAATCGTCTAATTCTGTCTGTCGGTAATGGAAATCCCGCATCGCTGATTGGTTGCGCCAGGCTGGACGAGACCAATCAGCGACAGGCGCAGTCTGGCCGTGAATTGGCGCAGGATTTGAATCACGCACGCCACCGCTATGGTCGGGAGATCAGCGACGGTAGCCATAGGTCATTTCCTGCCTCATGGAGGTCAGCGGCGACGCAGCCGGGAGATGACAGGCGCCAGCCAATCATCTCCCGGCTGCTAGCAGCAGAAGTACCCCGACCGACTGCCTCCACGTAAACCCCAGCAGCAGCCTCCACGTACACCCACCAGCAGCAGCCTCTATATACCCCAGCAGCAGCAGCCTCCACATATACCCCAGCAGCAGCAGCCTCCACATATACCCCAGCAGCAGCAGCCTCCACATATACTCCAGCAGCAGCCTCCACATATACCCCAGCAGCAGCCTCCACGTACACCCCAGCAGCAGCCTATATATACACCCCAGCAGCCTCTATATACACCCCAGCAGCCTCTATATATCCTGTGTATTTATTGCATTATTCTTAAATTTTCCTAAATAAACTACATACATATTCTAGAATACCCGATGCATTAGAATCGGGCCACCATCTAGTTTATATATAGGAGTCAAGAAATATCTAAGTAATTTGGCTCTTAAGAATTATTTTCTCAAATGTAACCAGAGAATAAAAGAAAAAATCCACAATATATTCACACATCACTATCGAATAAATCTAAATTCAGTCCCACAAATGAACATTCAAATGCATTTCTCACACTCAAAATTATGGTTTAGCAATTAACTACATACTGATAATACCAGGCCACAGCAGTCTGCTTATCTTGGCTGGTTAACAAAAATAGGGGATCCCCTCAAAAAAAAATGGCGTGGGGTCCCCCCTATTTTTGTTAACCAGCCAGATAAAGCAGACTGCTGAGGCCTGGTTTTTCAGGCTGGTAAGGATCCAATATCCATGGACCTTGCAAGCCTGATAATACCAGGCCACAGCAGTCTGCTTAGCTTGGCTAGTTAACAAAAATAGGGGATCCCCTCGAAAAAAAAATGGTGTGGGGGTCCCCCTATTTTTGTTAACCAGCCAAGTAAAATGCAGACTGCTGCGGCCTGGTATTAAAAGACTGTCAAGGCCCATGGATTTTGGCCCTCAACAGCCTAAAAATACCAGGCTGCAGCAGCCCCACAAATGGCGCATCCAAAGATACGCCAATTGTGGCATTTTACCTGGCTCTTCCCACTTGCCCTGTAGCGGTGGCAAGCGGGGTAATAAGGGGTTAATGTCACCTTTGATTGATCGGTGACAATAAGCCCGGATAATAATGGAGAGGCGTCAATAAGCCACCGATCCATTATTAATCATAGTTTGTAAATTAAAAAAAAAAAACACAGCCAGAATAATGTCTTTTAATGAAGTAAAACACCATACAGTTTTCATTAATTTTATTCTTCTCTCATTCCTGCGATGCCATAGATCGCCTGTAAAAAAACAAAAATAATAAACCAACACAAATACCACCTGTCCGACGCAGTCCATATTAACGAGTGTCCCACGACGAGTCCAGCTCTGCTACATCTGCATGCCAGGCTGAGCCTGACATCCACATGGAGCAGAGCTGCTTACCGTTGCGGCTTCCCCGGCGGTGACGTCATCCGGACTGGTTTATGGCCAGCTGTCGCGAGAGTACAGCTGGCCGAGATTACCCAGTACCCGGCAGTCACTACAGTTATCGCGAGATTCTGCACGTGACCGCCAGGGACAGGGTAATGGGGGTAATAACTTTTTACCGCATACTCCAAATGATCAATTTGCAAAATATCAATTTATTGTGGACAACCAAATTTGTGAAGCAAAACAGGAATGTAAGCATAAAGCGACACTAATATCTCAACGTTTCGGTTCATCCAGAACCTTAGTCATGTAGTCGCTGTGAATAAAAAGAACTATATAAATAACATATATGGATAAGAAAGTAAATACAAGGTGACATAAAGATTGGTACAAAAATCTCCAGTGAATAGTCAATATGTACAGTCTTAAAATAAAATAACAAAAATGGCAAAAGGTAGAAGTGACAATAAAGTTGCAGCCATATATATTCATAGATCATCAGAGCCAATGAGAATAATCACATAAGTATATAGAACATTTTTTTACCTCAGTCCAAGGAAAATTTGTGAGTGGATATATAGAGAGATAAGTGTCCAAATATAAAGGATAAGTGTCCAAATATAGAGGATAGCTGCAAGCAACAGTAATAGTGTTAAAAACATGCAATAATACAGTGTTAGACAACCATATTAATTGCCTGGTACCTGTATGCAATGTCTCTAAGAGAGAAGCCTCAATAGTAATCTGAAAAGGTATAGGAAATGCCTAATGGAAGATATATATTGGTGATATCTTGTGAGAGTGAAGCTCAATTGAGCTAATGAAATACCTGATATATAGTAGTCGGATGGTGGCCAGAAGAAAGGAGACTCTATTAGCCTGTAAAATTTGAGAACTGTACTGTTACTTAGTAACAGGACAGTCATGTAAAAGTGGTCAGAGTGTAAGCTTAGATAGTTCTATGCAGCATACCTGGCAGCAACTCAAGCTAGATCAAGGGGAGTTTCCCACCTGAGGGAGTAATCAGTCAGCAGAGCATTAGCATTATTGAATGATAGCGGTCTGAGAATGTCTGTACCCCTGTAGAGAAGGTCAGCCTACCTGGTGATCGTTAGTATCGGGTTCAGCGGCGCTCCCGCTCCTTGCTGTGGCTGGACTGCAGTGAGAGAGGCTGACAGGTGCTGCTTTAAAGCGCCAGACCGGAAGTAGAACTCCCGGACCGGAAGTGACGTCATAGGGTGATGCTTCCCAATGTGTGCAGACATGCATAGTTGCTAGGAAAATGTGCTGAGCTCACTTCAGTATAGGTGGCAGATCTCTGTAACACCTCCTGGACAGGGTGACGCTTCCTAATGTGTGCAGACATGCATAGTTGCTAGGAAAGTGTGCTGAACTCACTTCAGTATAGGTGGCAGATCTCTGTAACACCTCCTGGACAGGGTGACGCTTCCTAATGTGTGCAGACATGCATAGTTGCTAAGAAAGTGTGCTGAGCTCACTTCAGTATAAGTTGCAGACCTCTGTAACACCTCCTGGACAGGGTTGTGCAGACATGCGTGGTTGCTAGGAAAGTGTGCTGAACTCACTTCAGTATAGGTGGCAGACCTCTGCAATATTAGGCAGAGGAGCTAGTGTCAGCGATTGGATATAAATAGGCGCTGTGCTAACGATAAATCTCAGGCAGTAGGCTTGCTATGGTATAGGTGGAGGGGAAGGCTGATGCCAGAGGAGCACAGGGACAGGGTAATGGCGGCATCCAGGAGGACGTGACCACCGGGGAAGGCGATCTTCTGCCAGGTAAGTGCTGACTCTGCTGAGTCCTGACTCCTGACAGACCCGACCGACACTGACTGTGACAGTTTCGGGAAGTTCATGTGTCACGTACTTCGTTCTGTGACACAGGAACTCCCCATAGACTTACAGGAAAATTCCGATTCCGGTATCCGATATGACAAAAATATCGGAACTCAGAATCGGAATTCCGATACAGCAAATATCAGCCGATACCCGATATTTGCAGTATCGGAATGCTCAACACTTGTATGTAGACATACTGTGCATCCACAAGAATGGGTTACCAACATCCAGCTTACTTTAAGGACACACAGCACATGCTGCAAATATTGGAGTTCATATCTTGGAAAAACAACTAAATCCTTGGTACATTGGATATTACATCCTTGTATACTGTTATTGACTAACCCTCAGCTGTCAACTTTAGCAAGGCTGGTTATCAAAAATAGAGGATTCCCCACGTCATTTTTTTTAAATTAATCAATTAATATGAATTAATAATTAAAAAATGATGTGGGGTCTCCCCTTTTTTACAAACCTGCCAAGCTACAGCAGACAGCTGGGTGTTGATATTCTCAGGCTGGTAAGGGGCCATGGATATTGCCCCCCAGCCTGAAAATAACAGCCCACGCCTGCCCCAGAAAAGGCACATCTATTAGATGTGCCAATTTTGGTACTTTTCCTGGTTCTTCCCACTTGACCTGTGGCGGTGGGAAGTGGGGTTCATATTTGTGGAGTTTGTTGTCAACTTTGTATTTTCCAATGACATCAAGCCCATGATTTAGTAATGGAGAGGCATCTATAAGATATGAAGCATAGCATAAAGAGAAGTGTTTCTGTGTGATAGAATGAAGCTTGATTAAAACCTCATAATTAACCTCTACCTGGAAGCTGTTACCTCACATGACTGTAAAAGATTTTGGTTAATTGTTGCCCTGAGTAAAATCCCTTTAAAATTCCAAAGAACTCATATTCCATTGTTCTGCCTCCATATACTGAGTGGTGGACATTCAACACAAAAAGTTAGCATTCTGCAGCCTAGTACAACCCCTTTAAGGATGGATAAGGGAAACAGAGGTCACAAAGACAATGACAAAAAAATTAACATGGCTGACAATGATCAGACAACTACAACTAGTCCCTGAAATTGATAACAGAATGAATGTAAATGAATGTAAAGCACAAACTACTGACTGCACACAGTTACTAATCATATGGTTCAGGAACACTTAAATTTTTATGTTTGGCAGATTAGTGATAACATTTTCTCCATTTTCAAGTTTCTTTATTTTTTAGGACTTCTTGATTTTTGCTAATGTGTATTATTATCAGCATATTAGAGGTTGTCCTTTTACAAACCAATTTAGGATTCCCATCTTCTTTCTCTAATCCTGAGTGCTTTATGAGCAGTCTGTTAACTTTTTAGCTTGTACTTATACTTTTATACCATTTTCTTATGAAATTTAATAAACTTTTGATTAAATAATTTGGTGGACTATTGACTCCATGTCTTTGTAGGATTTTCCATGTTTGCAGGGTCCATTTTTCTAACTACATTGGTCATGGTTTTTGGCATATGGTTTTGCTGACTTATTTGATTATATCATGTTATCAGTTCTGATGATATTTATTTAGCATATTGGAGGTTGTTGTTTTGCAAACCAATTTAGGATTCCCATCATCTTAAGGCACTGTCACACTTAGCGATCGCACTAGCGATCACGACAACGACACGACCTGGCGAGATCGCTAGTGCGATCGCTATGTGGTCGCTAGTTAGCTTCCAAACACAAAGATCTCATCAGAGATCAGCGATCTGTATAACAACCTCTGCGGTCGTTGGGAAAACCTAGTTCCTTTCTGCGAAGCTGGTGAAGTCGTTCATAAAGGGTGTCACACTCAGCGATTCAGGCTCACCAGCGGGACACCAACGACCAGAAAACGGTCCAGAACGTTCATAAGCGATCAGCGACATCTCAGCAGGGGCCACATCGCTGCTACATGTCACACACAGCGAAGTAGCTAACGAGATCGCTACTGCGTCATAAAATAGGTGACTCTTTAGCGTATCTCGTTAGCGATCTCGCTTAGTGTGACAGTACCTTTACTCTAATCCCAAATGCCTCATGAGAATCAGCTTTAGCTGTGTTACTTTAGGCAAAATAAGTTCTACACAGCATAAGACACAAAAGTTTGGTTAAAACAAGGATTTTAAAGGTTTTTATTATTGGTGTATAAAATAAATGCAATGAGTTTACAGCAAGTAAAGAAACATTCACCTCTGGTAGGCAAAGGAAAAAGTAGGCATCAGCTTTCCTGACTATACAGGTAGCCTACAACCAACCATCCAAAGAAAAAGGCTTAAAAAAATAAACTGGAGACTAACAGTTTTCAATAGCTGAGTCTCTTGAACAGACACCTTGTGTCAATTCAGACTGTTTTGCTTTTTCTAAAGTGCTTACAGTGCACACCTTTCAAAACCCAATGATGAATCATCCCAACACATGGTCTGACTGACGGTACAAGAAAGGAATGACAGGTTCACCAAGCCTGCCAATCATCCCATAAAATTCAAGGCCCAAAACAGAAATCACCCAAACTGTGAACAAGTTATATTTCAATAAAGATAGCCGGCCCTTATAACTCACACAACTTTGCCTGGATGAGAAGTACACCACATTGCAAATTATTATACAATTGCTATTTTTCTTTGATTTTCCTAAATAGTCGATGCCAATGAGGCAGTATAATGTTCAAATCATCAACCCTTAGAGCAGGGGTGCCAAACTTATTTTCACCGAGGGCCACATCACCATTATGGTTGACTACAAATGGCCACTTGTAATTGTAAGAGCTCATGCAAACATTCATGCAACATGGTTTAAGCACGGACTGCAATGTACAGACTGGCCTGGGGTTACAAGAAAGATGTCTCTTGGTAGTATGGCTATAAGACAGCTGTCCCTGACTATTAGGGCAAAGAAAACTGCTCCTCAGTGGAAGGGCTCAGAGCACTGTCCTTGGGTAATGGGATAAGAGAGTTGTCCATGTGTAGTAGGGCTATAGAGCTATTCCTGGGTAGTAGAGCTAAGATCATTGTTACTGGGTAGTAGGGCTAAGAGTTCTGTATCTGAGTAGTAGGGTTAAGAGAGCTGTTTCTGGATATTAGTGTTAAGAGAGCTGCTCCTGGATAGTAGGGGTAAGAGCGCTGTCCCTGGGAAGTAGGACTAATAGAGCCATTCCTAGATAGTAGGGTTAAAAACTGTTCCTGGGTAGCGTGGCTAAGAGAGCTGTTACTGGTTAGCAGGGCTAAGAGAGCTATTCCAGAGAAATAAGTCTAAGAAAGATGTTTCTGGGTAGTAGGGCTAAGAGAGCTGTCCCTGTGTAGTAGGGCTAAAAAACTGTATCTGGATAGTAGGGCTAAGAGAGTGGAAAGTTGGACTAAGAGAGTTGTCCATGGGTAGTAGGGCTAAGAGAGAAGTTCCTGGATAGTAGGGCTAAGAGACCTGTCGCTGGGTATTAGGGCTAGGATAGCAGCTCCTGGGTAGTAGAGTTAAGAAAGCTGTTCCTGTGTAGTATGGCTAAGAGAACTGTCACTTGGTAGTAGTACTAAGAGAGCTATCCTTGTGTAGTAGTGTAATAAGAAGCAGTGCTATCCCTGAAGTGCCCATGCAGGATGTTCCATTAATGAGGAAAGACTGCCAAACGCCAACCGGGCAAAATCAAGCATAACCAAATTGTCCTGGAAGATTTGCAGGGGCAGCAACTTTGTGTGCTGGACCTGATCAGGTGACCCACAGGAAGGGCTTCCTTGATATAAAAACTCTGCTCAACAAACTGCAGGAAGATTTGATGCCAGGGAAGAGGGTGGAGCAGATGCACTCCAGAAGCACTGCTGAGACCTGCGTGACAGGCCTCAGTGGGAAGTGTACGCCACCAAGGTGCCAGTCACGCCCTCTCAGGAGAACTCCAACTTCCACCTACGTTAGTCAGGACCAGGACCCCCGCCCTGTGCTGGTCAAGCCTCTGAGATCCAACGTCATCTGCCAAGAGCCAAAGCCTAGTCTTCTCTGCTTCGAGCCTAAGAGACTTCTGCTGACAGTCAAGCCGAGAAGATCTGCGATGAGACTGCAACAGGAGAAGCATGCTTGCGATTCTGGAAGTATAATTTGAGTGAGCAGGGCCGTCACTTCCAGCTATAACTTACAGTACTAAGGTTGGCTGGGATTAGGACAAAAGGTTGGGAGAGTGCCGGTTGGTGCGTGGGAGGCGTAATACGCGCTAATAAACTACGTCAAAGAGAGACTTGCGGCCTTGCGGGAAAACCTGGTGACCCCCGCTAGGGCCAGAGCTGCAGAGAACTTACGTGGTGACTCCCACGACAGGGCGTACCAACTTTGTCAAAAGAACATTAATGACTTATAGTGAAAGACTTTCTTTGCTATTCCAAACTTATTGTTATTTATTTTAATGTTGATTTGCATAGTTAATAACACTAATTGTTTGTAGTTACTTTAAATCACTGTAAAGTTGCTGCTGTGTATCAACAGAACTATATAGATCCCTGACTGTTCCCTACTCGTGATCTTTGTGAATTGCATCCAGACACCTGCATTACAGTAGAGATAAAAGGGTTGTCCTTTGGATATTAGGGCTAAGAAAACTATGGCCTTGACATGGCCCTGATCCCTGCACCATCGAGTCCAGAAAATCTGTGGTTAGTTCTCCAAGATATCTGGAACATCCTCCATGCCAAGTTCTTTAAAAAACTATGTACAAGCGTATCTAGAAGAATTGAAGATTTGATGCTCTTCTGAAAACAAAGGGTGGTCACATCAAATATTCATTTGCTTCTGAACATTCAGTTTGCACTTTGTTCATTTACTAATTGATACAAATAAGCAATGAACATAAATACATAAATATCATACATCTTATTGGGACTATATTGCTAATGCACCACTATGATCCTGGTTACTAAGATAATTTAGAATGATAAGCTCAGCTCTGCTGTATCTGCACATATAACTTAAGGGTATGCCACACTAAACAACATCGCTAACGGGATCGCTAAAAAACGTCACTATTTAGCGATCCCGTTAGCGATGTTGTTGTGTGCGGCAGCTGCCAGCGACGAGCTTCCTGCTGTGATCTCGCTCGTCGCTGGAATCGTTCCGGACCCTATTTTATCGCCGGCGCTCCCGCTGGGTAAGTATAATCGCTAAGTGTAGCACCTTTTCTTAGCGATTTAGCGGTACTTTTGTACCGCTAAAGTCGTTAAGGAGATCGCTAACCGCGATAGCGTCCTTAACGACATCGCTAAGTTAGGTAGCTACTAGCGATATAGAAACAATCCCGCTAGCGATCTCATTAGTATGCGACGCTAAAGAGATCGCTAGCGGGATTGTGTAGTGTGGCAGTACCTTTAGTTAAGATTTGTCATATCACAAGTAGACACTTCACAGATAAAGAGCTGCATATTGTGGTGGATCTAGAAACATATAAGAATGCATAAAGAGCTTGCTTAGCAACCTCCAAACAATAAGAAGCCTCTTATTTAACAACCTCCAAACAATAAGAAGTCTCTTATTTAACAGACACATCTACTTACTGGAAACATAGTGTACAATTACTCAACAGAAATACAATATAAAAGAAAGAATTACACTTTATACACAAAAGTTTTGCTAACTCAAAATCCATTCAGCATGAGTGACAACAAGTAACATGTCCTTGAACAATAAAAATATGGCTTCCAATATGTTCTAATCTACATGAGTAAAAGATAATGGGTAAGACTAATCAAAACTGGTCGAGAAAAGATAAGAGAAAATAAACTTGAGGTTATGATGGTGAAGACATGACCTCGCTAGAAAGTAGATTACTATTTAACATCCCTGAGGTCTAGCGTAGTGAAAGGTTTAAAAGTCAACATTTTTAATGTTTAAAAGTAATTAATTGCTTAATGCTGACATCCCTGACAGACTATTGAAGTAAAAGGTTAATGTACGTATCCCTAGTGGTCTATGGAAATAGGAGGGTTAATGTTAACAAATATGGCGGCATAGAGTAGTGAGAGGTCAGTACAGGCATAGTGTCATGAAACAGTTCCTAATAGCGGGTGTCTAGTGGGTTACTCACTTTCCTCGGCTCCAGGACCATGAATTATGACTATTCAAAGCAAGTGATTATATCACAGAAAAAGCAGTCATATTTACGAATACTTGACCACAATACTAATGCAGTAAAGGATACAGACTGTCCCCATGTTTAACCCCTTAACGACCAAGCCATTTTGTAGGTTAAAGACCAGGCCAATTTTTACAATTCTGACCACTGTCACTTTATGTGCTTATAACTCTGGAACGCTTCAACGGATCTTGGTGATTCTGAGAATGCTTTCTCGTGACATATTGTACTTCATGATAGTGGTAAAATTTCTTCAATATACCTTGCGTTTATTTATGGAAAAAACGGAAATATGGCAAAAATTTTGAAAATTTTGCAATTTTCAAACTTTTAATTTTTATGCCATTAAATCAGAGAGATATGTCACAAAAAATAGTTAATAAATAACATTTCCCACATGTCTACTTTACATCAGCACAATTTTGGAACCAAAATTTTTTTTGTTAGGAAGTTATAAGTGTTAAAAGTTGACCAGCAATTTCTCATTTTTCCAACAAAATTTACAAAACCATTTTTTTTAGGGGCCACCTCACATTTCAAGTGAATTTGAGGGGTCAATATGACAGAAAATACCCAAAAGTGACACCATTCTAAAAACTGCACCCCTCAAGGTGTTCAAAGCTACATTAAAGAAGATTATTAACCCTTTAGGTACTTCACAAAAATTGAAGCAATATGGAAGGAAAAAATGAACATTTAACTTTTTTTCCCAAAATTTTTCTTTCGACACAATTTTTTAAAATTTTGTCAAGGGTATCAGTAGAAAATGAACCACAATATTTGTTGTACAATTTCTCCTGAGTACACCGATACCCTATGTGTGGGGGTAAACCACTATTTGGGCGCATGGCAGAGCTCAGAAGGGAAGCAGCGCCATTTGACTTTTTTGGCTGGAATTGAGATTGG
Source organism: Oophaga sylvatica (assembly GCA_033576555.1). Taxonomy (NCBI): domain Eukaryota; kingdom Metazoa; phylum Chordata; class Amphibia; order Anura; family Dendrobatidae; genus Oophaga; species Oophaga sylvatica. The sequence goes on along the minus strand of JARQOD010000008.1, from coordinate 103,420,279 downwards.
ACGCCATATCGCATTTGGAGAGTCCCTGTGTGCCTAAACAGTGGAAACCCCCCACAAATGACCCCATTTTGCAAACTAGACCCTCCAAGGAACTTATCTAGATGTGTGGTCAGCACTTTGAACCCCCAAGGGCTTCACAGAAGTTTATAACGTAGAGCCGTGAAAAAAAAAAAAAATCATATTTTTTTCCACAAAAATGACCTTTTTGCCCCCAAATTTTTATTTTTATAAGGGTAACAGGAGAAATAGGGCCCCAAAAGTTGATGTGCATTTTTTCCTGAGTACGCTGATATCCCATATGTGGGGGGGAACCACTGTGATCGCCTTACTGCGATCTTTGGGAGGCACAATGAACAAATCCACAAAAGGTGAAGAATTGGCTTTCTTTTTTACGCCGTTCTTCGTGCGGTATTAGTGATTAGGCGACTTTATTCCTCGGGTCGGTGCGATTACAGCGATACCAGATTTACACCCTTTTTTCATGTTTAGCTTCTGTCACACACGAAAAGATGCTTTTTTTTGGAACAATTTTTTGTAAGAAATTTTTGCATCGCCGTATTTTGAGAGCTATAATTTTTCCATATTTTGGCCGACAGAGTTATCTGTGGGCTTATTTTTTGCGGGACGAGCTGACGTTTTTATTGGTACCATATTCGGGCACATAACTTTTTTTATCGCTTCCTATTCCGATTTTTGTGGAAGCAGAATGAACAAAAACCAGCAATTCAGGAATTGTTTTTTTTTTTTTTTTTCTTTCCTCCGTTCCGCGTGTGGTAAAATTGATAAAGCAGCTTTATTCTTCGGGTCACTGCGATTACAGCGATACCTCATTTATATATTTTTTTATATTTTGGCGTTTTTTACACAATAAAAAATTTTATAGAAAAAATAATTATTTTCGCATCAGTTTATTCCGCGAGCTATAAGTTTTTTATTTTTTCACTGATGATGCTGTATAGCGGCTTGTTTTTTGCGGGACAAGATGACATTTTCAGCGGTACCATGATTATTTATATCTGACTTTTTGATCGCGTGTTATTGCACTTTTTCCAAGCGGTATAATGATACCGCTTGGAAAAAGTATAATTTACTACTTTTTTGTGTTTTTTTTACGGCTTTCATTGAAGGGGTTAACTAGGGTTACGCTTTTATAGATGGGATTTTTACGGACGTGACGATACCAAACGTGTATTTTTTTGTTTTTTATTTTTTTTATTACATAAAAATGTGTATTTTTTAGGGGATTTTTTAAAATTATTTTTTAATATTTTTTTTACAATTTTTTTTAAAAAATGATTTTTTTTTAACTTGTCCCTTTATGGGACTTTCACTTTTTTTACTTTTTATTGCAGTTACAATGCATTGCAATGCTCCAGCATTGCAATGCATTGTACCTATGGTGAAAGCTGCTGTGAGCATGATCACAGCAGCTTTCCGTAGCTAGATGACCCGGAGGTTGTCATGACAACTCCCGGGTCATCAAGGCAGAGATCGGGCCCTGCAAATACATTGCAGGGTGCCGATCTGAGGCAGAGGGAGCTCCCGACCCTCTGCCTCCCCCCCTGAGCTCTGCGATCGCGCTGGATCGCAGCAGTCAGGGGGTTAACAGCCAGGGGCGGCGGGGCGCCGCTCCTGGCTGTCAGTGCAGGAAGCTCGGCCACTGCAGCGCCGGCTCCTGCACTGATCGCGCTGGAGATGCTGAAATTTAAGCATCTCCTGCGCAATCGCTGCTGTGTTTGGTCAGTCAGATTGACTGACCAATCACAGCGCTGTGGGTGTGGGGACCGACGTCAAAGGTCCCCGCACCGCTTGCTGTGCCTGTCAGCTGTCATAGACAGCTGTCGGCACTCAACTACCACTGCGTGTTTACACGCAGTGGTAGTTCAAAGGGATGACGTGCACAGTCCGTCCTGGTGCCGGAACTGACACCCAGCCATGACGGACTGTGCACGTCATTGGACATTAAGAGGTTAAAGGCAGGAGTAGCACAGGGGAAAAATACTGACAATTAGTAACAAGCCAGGGTGGTTAGTAAGTAAAAATTCATACAGTTAAGACTTGTGTAACATTACTGTTAGGCTCACTAAGTGAGATTCACCCAGCTCAAGGCCGAGTGGGCACACGGACATGCGAACATCAGTGCAGCAGGAAGCAATGGGGGCACCACCTCTATGGTTCCCTCCACTACCTACCTGCTGTCATGTCCTCTGTGCTTCCATTGTATTGCATCTCAGGCCACTGGTTACTCTAAGGACGGTGTCACACTATTAAGTGTGATACAATAAACTCATATCAACACCCTGCACTGGGACCTGAGCGTGCGGCTGCAAGTATTTCTATGCAGCCGCACACTCCGGTCCAAATGCCGGCGGCAGTGCTCGGTGTTGATGCGAGAGACTTGCATCATACTCACGAGTGTGACACTGGCCAAAGTTGAGACTTTCAACCACAAGTTCGCCCCCAAGCACACAGAGTGAACTCTGGGTCCTGCTCAGTGCCGAAAGTCTGGCCCTAGTCTGCACACCTGGCCAGACATGCATCACGATGGAGGCACGGAGGACTGGACAGATGGCAGGAAGCAGCAGGATGGGTTGCGAGGTGTGTGGTGAGTTGAGCATTTTTTAAATAAAATGAGTGAAGGACAAGAAATCTGTATTCTCTAGAATGCCCATTTTTGTAAAATTCAAGTAGAATTCAATTTCACTTAAATTAATCTGCCCATCTCTAATTATATCTTACTAATAATAATAATAATCTTTATTTATATAGCGCCATCATATTCCGCAGCGCTTTACAGTTTAACAGTTTCAAAACACAAGTCAAAAGTAACAACGTTAACAATACAATAATTAAAGCAAAATAAAACAAACCCTGCTCGTGAGAGCTTACAATCTACAATGAGGTGGGGGAGATACAAAGTACAGGTGTGTGTATATGCAATGGTGCATTTGCAATGATGGTCCAGCCATCTTGAGGGAGTGAGGGATGGATAGAGATAGTGAATGGGCTACACACACACACACTAACACATAGAATGACTTTGATTAGTGAATGTGATAGGCCGCTCTGAACAGATGTGTTTTGAGGGAGCGCCTGAAACCATGCAAATTGTGGATAGTCCTAATTTCTTGGGGTAGAGCATTCCAGAGGATTGGCGCAGCACGGGAGAAGTCTTGGAGTCGGGAGTGGGAGGTACGGATTAGTGCAGAGGTTAGTCGAAAGCCGTTTGCAGAGCGCAGCAGTCGGTTAGGCCGATAGATAGAAATAAGCGAGATGTAGGGGGGTGCTGCACTGTGGAGAGCTTTGTGGGTGAGAACCAGTACTTAACAGTTGGGGTGAGATCATCTTTTACTTCAAATTATAAGTATCACTCTCCTTAGCAAATTAATATTGCTGTCTTAACTTTGCAGTTTACTACAAAAGTTTAGTGGAATGAAATGTTGCTTTATGTATGACTCCTAACTAGACCTACAAATATCAAAAGACTGCCAGTCACTTTCAAACAGAAATCAGATGTGTAAAGGTGCTTAAAAAGAGTAGCCAACTATCCAGACATGAGCGGATCTTTTGAAATTCAAATTCACCTGCTTTCCCAAATTTTCTTTCCAAATTTCATTTTCAAAGAATAAATTTGTGTGAATCGCATATGTAAAAGCTCTAATTGCCTGAAAAATATACATATAACATGGTGAGGTGAGTACCCTTGGAGTCTAAAGAACCTATTTTTAGCTCTGTAAGGCAAACATAACCTTATTAATGTCCAAGTGACCTCAACATATTTGGGTATAGGAAAATGGATTGTAAGAGGTAGAAACCAGCAGTTACCACACACAGGAGTTGCAGATTTTGGAAGTTCCTTTGTTTCATCCCCACATTTTTTTGTTATATCCTTTCAATATCACAACTTAAAAAAATGCCAAACCTGAAATAAAACCGTTAACCTTAGTCAATTACCAGCTTTCAATCAATCCTTCATTCAAACAAAATAACAACACTACTACTGTTATGCGCTCGGTTGCAACAACTTTAATATAATGGATTGCAACCTAACACGGGGTCCACGATGCAGCTTTTTGTTCACTGCTGCCGAACACCCCTGTAGTATGAAGGTCAAACTGACAACGGAAATAAACATTAGATCTCGCCTGTGTTACATCACACTAGGAGAGAGATGTGGAATTGGCACTATCTCCGTTAGCGTCACGGGAGATGTGCTATCAACTGGCGTAGATGTAGCCCTGTTAATGGCACAGAAGCCACTTGCCAGATATTAGATTAGCACTATGTGCTGCAAGCTGGACTGAGTTACTTCACTATTCAGCTGATGGCGATGCCCGCGTGCTGCCAACTGGGTTACGTCCAGACTGCGCAGCTTCAATATTCAGCTGGTGGCGATGCCCGTGTGCTGTCAGCTGGTATGAGACCGGACTGAGCAAGCTTCTCTGTTCAACTGGCAGGTGATGCCCAGGTTACGCGCCCCACAGTCTGCTCAGGGTGTATAGCTACCCTATATTTGTAGCAAGACTGCGATATTGGTTACCTGTCTGGCATAAGCTGAACCTGCCTGAAGGACCTGAGCTAATAAGCCGAGCGTACTCTGGCAAGGTCCCGGAGAGCAAAGCTAGAGAGCATGTGGAGCCCAGATTCTGGCACGTCCACACATGAGCACTGCCTATTTTAGTATGATCTGACCGCGCCGCGGACAGACAAGATATTTAAGGGCTAAGCTCCGCCCCCAGCCATCTCGTCAATCACATCACCGATGACGTCATCCGTGACGAATCAGGCGATGCCAGGTCAGAGGATCAGCTGACACTAAGCACCAATCATGCCTCGCCATGTCACGGACATCCTCAGTGCAGGCATTTCCGGACTTAGGCTTGCAACAGCCTTTTCTTGTTCCGTAACCTAGGTTTAAGGCTACTGTGAACAAAGACCCAAGTAACTATTTGTGCCTCTTGGGTATTGGCTAGGTGTTGTGATCAACGGCGAAGCTGAGCAGCATCTGCCTTGGCCGGGTCTGGATGGGAGACCACAGTCTCCTCAGATCCAGGTTCAGATCCGGCCGTTGCCCGATGCCTAAAAACTACCTGATCATAGCCTGATAATTTGTCCCCAAAAGAACCTTTGCCAAAGCTGACTAATTCACTACCCACATACTGCTGTCAGGAGAAGACTGAATCAAGGGTTCAGATGCTCGAAGACAAGCTCTATAGGTGTGGAGGGCAATTCAGACCACTGGCTTCTGCATCCAGAGCCAAAAGACAAAAACACTCCCACTGAAAATGAGGGAGGGAATAGGTGATTGAGTTCTGAACATCTGACACTTGAAATGCCGTAATACAAGAGCTAATAGACAGGGATTGCAAAACTAATTGATGAAGTACTCGAATCACTTGTGGAAAGGATGATGAAATACTATTAATCGCTAACACTACTCCCTTGTTGTCACAATTTAAATTAATCTTTTTGCTTTGAAGCCACCTTTTCCACAAAAATACCCCCACAGGTATGGAGAACTGACAATGACACGAGGTGAAAACCTTTGTCACCTCAAGCAAACTACTCTGCACCCCATTTCATAAGTTGACCTGCGGATTGATCCAGTCAGCTAAGTGCACTGGAGTCTGTCTACCACCCTCAAAACAGGTTCTCAAAATGTGTTAACAAATCCTTCACACTCACCAGAAACTCCCTAATCCCATCACCGATTAAATTACGACTAACCCCCACAGACCCTGCCACTGATAAAACACATGTAGAGTCTGTAATACCCAGTCACTAGATATAATCCGTACTTTTAGATGTTAAAATAGGGGGAAATATACAAGTCATGGAAACACACAGCCAAAAATCCAAAGCCTGCCATCATTATTGGTCTGATTAGAAATCCACACTGAAACTTCCCTAGAGTGAGAGTCCACCAAAGATGGGAGATAGGCCAATGTCAATTGAGCCCCAGGAGGCTGAAAAAAAATCAGGATGATGATTGTTGAGGTGGGATTGGTGGGCCTGCGGGAAGAAACCTCAACAATGGTCACCTCTGGAAACAGCCCACAGTCCGATCCAGTCACAGGTTGGGTCATTTGTGAATCCACAGGAAGTAAAGAAGAGGACTGCCTGACAAGAGCATCACCATGATTACCCATCGTTGTGTTGTAAAAATGTGAAGTACAGGTGCAGAAGGCTCTGCCCCTGTAATGAGCGTTAGTCTACTTACCGCTGCACTCAGGCACATGCCTGTATAACTTCCAGGCTGATTACCTTTTTCCTTGGTACGCAGCGCCTGGCCTGGAGGGTCCATGGAGGGCACCTGGAGGCGCTCCTGCGTGAATGCTTACCAGGGGAGTTAAGTCCAGCAATAGCCTAAGAGGATGCTGAAACCTGTGGGGGCTGTGGCCTTCTCTGCTCTGCAAGATGATGGGAGGAAATGAAATATCTACAGCTACAGGGCAGCATGATGACTCTTTGATTTTAGCTGTTGCTTTGTAGCACTGTGGTTCTTGGATCCAATCCCACCAAGTACAACATCTCCAAGGAGTTTGTGTGTTCTACTCATGCTTGCATGGGTCTCCTCTCGGTTTTCCGTAATCCTCCAACATACCAAAGACGTACTAGAAGGGAAAAAACATTGTAAAACCCCAATGGGGACAGTGAAGCTAATGTCTGTTGAAATTCATACCACTATTTAAGCAGGTAAACAAATATCTTGCTATTACATGAACTAATCTGTAAAAAAAAGAAATAAAAATAGCTTGAAACAATCTTTTACCACATGATTTGTTAAACTGTTTGCATGAAGTTGAACACAATATTTCACAAATAATGTATTTTAGGTTCCAAGCCATAGCCTGCAAACACTATAGACAGTCTTTTTTTATACATTAAGGGTTGAAATCATTAAAGATCTCACATCAGAATTCTGTCGAAAAAGCTTTGAAGAATCACAATATTTTGATGTGACTTGTAGTTGGGTCAAATTTTTGTTACTTTTGGTAATTTCACACCAGTTTTTCCCAGCTCTGACAATATGGGTGAACAGGGATCCGGAGGGGCAGAACACCACTTTTCGTCTAATTCATGACGAGCTGCAGCATTCCCTAAGCCAGAAATCTCACTTCAGTACCTAACTGGACTATGATTTCTGGCATAGCTCACGGAATCGCATGCCATTTGTCAGACGCTCCAGATTCATGAACAGATGTGCACCTCTTCATGAACTAGGAGCATCTGACTCTAGAATACCCCCTCAACAAGTCCAGCATGAACAGCACTGGTCTTGATGAATTGATCCTAAAAGTATAATACGTATAATGTTTTAGCCCATATATCACTCTATACCATAACCGATGTATATAATAACAACATATAGTATTTTATTTAAAGGCTTTATCCAACATAGCCCTGTATTTTTCATACCAGAAAGATCTGGCAGAATAGTGACAAATGTTTTGAAAGACTTTATGGAACAGATATAAAACTGTATCTTGGTTGTTTGGAATTTATTACTTTTATTAAGAAATCTAATATCTTAAGCCTAATAAGGAATTATTCATACTGACCCCACACAATATATGAACATTAAAAAAAATACATTTCACTATATCTACTATTTTTCTGTGAGCACAACCCTTGCACATATCTATTCATCAAATTATTTCTTATTTCCAGTGGAAACCTAGCATAGAACCAATGGAAACCACAATGGTAACATCAGGAAATGTCAAAAACATATTACAGTTAACTAAAGTAAAATTAATTCAGACTCAGAGAGTGCAGACTCTCAAAGATTTCCAACATCTCTTAGGAATTAATTTTCTTTAGAAATGCTCTTTATTTGACTGTTCGGTATTGTAAGAGAGGTAAATGTATTGCAGGCTCTTCCAGCCTCTGTTACCTCGTGGGGACTGCAGGACTGATAAATATTCTCTTTCTAAACGAGAACTTACATTCCGGTCAAGGAGGACCTAAACTTGGTGTTCCCTACAGGAATAGCACAATACCATATATATGAAATCAAAATTCTCCACTGAATAGATACTGAAGTCATTCTCTTATACATTAAAAACATCATTTTGAACATACAAACATGAAAGAAGGAAAGTGGAGAATAGAGATCGGCGGGTGTCATTGTTGGAATGTATCTGAATATTCATGATGGTTCCAGTGACAGCTTCACGTTCACATACTCTCAGATCATGGTAACATAATCAGATGGAAGGAAGGTGTGCCAGACCCTCAATGTTTAGTCTCATAACAATTTCAGTTTACAGGTCACCTAGCAACAGCAGACGAAACAGGGAAAAATGAAAAATTCATACAAGGGTAGGGTAAAATATACTGTAGCCCTTTATCAGAAAATGAAAATATATTCATAGAAAAGAACTTGCTGCTTCCAGCGGGGCAGCTGGCTCATTTAGTGTTTAGTTTAAGAATGTTTGCACGTTCCATCATTTCCCTCTGAAATAAGATCAGCATTGTTAAGGATCTTGAGGTTTGATCTTGAATTTGATTATATCCTCTCTTTAAAGCTTTGAGGATATAAAAAAATCTCCGACACATTTGTCCCAGTCTTATGTACTTTTAAGGGGATACGAAAAAAATTAAAAGATGCAATCTTCAACCTCTGCACTTTCTCTGCGTCATTCGTTTTCCTGTGAAGTCTATACAAGTGACTCGCAATCCCCCTGTAGCCGTCTCATTCTTTCCAGAGACTAACACAAGGGAGATGTAAGGTCCAATCATTCACAGCTGCCTTTTCTCCAAGGTCAGAACACACAGAGGCCCAAATCCTAAGCAAAATACACAAACAAATCACACAGGCAAACACACTGACAGGAATATAAACTTTAGCCAAGCTAAGGAAATAGTCTTCACAAATGGAGGCCACTCTTCAGACTTCTGTTCATTGTTAACACATCCACATCTCCAAGCCACAGAGCAATCCACCATCAATGATGTCTGCGAAAACATCTGCTAACTGTATCTGTTGTACTGTCAGATAACATCACTGTTGCCCACTAAGAAACAACACATAATCAATATTACATACATTTTTTTCTGATCTCGAGCCATGGAGACTTGATGAATGAACAATCTGTAGGAAGATAGATTTTGTACAAGTCTAGATATCTCCATCTGGGTCTTCTCCTCTGTTTTCTTGATAGTATCAAGCAATTGGGTTTCTTGTCTTCCTCTTCACCTTGTTCCTTCTATTCTTCCTACCAAGATGTCCTTCTCCAGTGATTGCTCTCTTCATATAATGTGTCCAAACTAGGCAAGTTGTAGCTTGGTGATCCTTGCTTCAAGCGACATGTCTGCCTTGATATGTTCCAAAATTGATTTGATTGTTCTTCTTGCCATACATTGTATTGATAACAACATTGATTCTTCTTTTGTCTTGCTTCTTTATCGTCCAGTTTTCACATAAGTATTACATCTACATCATCATCAGTTATTCAATCATGTGAAATTTCATGCCTGATCTACGGTTTAGGGGCCCATGGTGATCTGCTATGCTCTGGCCAGTAGTGTGTATACAGACTATATTGAGTTTGACATCACACTACAAAGCAACTGTTTTAAAACCAAATACAGTCTATATACGCTCTACTAACCAAAGCAAACCAAACTATTCCTTTTTCCAGAATCATACCAGCTCAGGTAGAAAGAACTATTATTGATCCTTGGAGATATAGGGAGAAAATAGTCTTAGAAAATATCTAGATTTGGACATTCCTGCATAATATCTTCGCAATATAAATAGGAACGCATTTTCCATATTAGTTAAGTTACAGTAGGTATGTACTTAGATTTGTGTATTACACATAGCCTTAATTCTTTCTGAATATATATATTTTCAGATTGTATTTATGAGTGCTTTTGTTAATTATTCTTTAGTCAAAATTGTGTTACTCTACTCTTATTCTACTCACAGATAGTTTGCGTCTGAATGCTAGCTGTACATATGGACACTAATGTACATCTTAATATATAAATTTATATATCAACATTCTCAGACATCAGTATAGTATACAGCTGCACAGGTATAGTAAATGAATATATTCATAAAATGTCAAATAAGAATAAAACAGCCAATCCAAGTGTGAAATATTAGGGCCACAGGGCTTATTTCAGCCGTAAAAAGTGATAAATAAATATCATATTAAATATAAAGTAATAAATATAATAAATACCTCTTAATCGTAATAATTCTTAATAACCTAACAACTCATGTTCAATAAATATAATTCACAAGCAATAAACTCATAAGAAAAGTATGCAGAAGTTTAAAGTGTTTACTGCCTCAATAAAAGTACTAGAAAATAAAAACTAACTAAATAATGACCACTGCCAGGATAAAATCATACTAAATATGCTGATAAGGCTGGGTTCACATTGCGTTAATGGCAATGCGCTGATGGCATCCGTTACATAGTGGCACTAATGCTATGTAACGGATGCGTTAGTGCACCCATAGACTGCCATCGCTAACGCATGTCATAATCGGCATGCGTTAGCGATGTGCCGTCATTCCGTGACGGACCCTCGGACGCGGTCTGCAGCGTTCGAGGGTCTGTCACTGTTAGGGCAGATGGAGCATCAAGCACTAGTGCGATCGCATAACGTGATCTTTAAAAGGCATTTGCGTTAGCACAGTCCGTTTAACGCATGCGTTGAGTGGACTGCACTAACGCAATGTGAACCTAGCCTAACAAGTAACAATGTTCTCATGAAAATCAGGCACTCGGGTTCATAATTCTTCATTGCGTCTCTGTAAATAATTAGTTGAACTTGTGCAGCTTAACTTGGGTAGCAAATCACATCAACTTCCGATCAACAAAAGTTTAAATACATGTAATCCAGCATACAAAACAACTTCTACAACCGGAACATTCTACACTAAATATCAAAAATCTTTATATTCCTGTTAAAGTACCATCTTTGTGTCATGTAAAAAAATAAGAACAAGAAGAAATATTTCAGAATTTTTTCCTCTTTAATGTCACTCATAATCTATAGAAATACTTTGACAAACAAACAGAAATCTTTTTGAGTGAAAAGGAAAAAGAAATGTATAAAGTAACATAGTTGTGTAAATATGCACACCCTCATGCTAATACTTTATTGAAGTACTGTTTGAATTTATGACAGCATTCAGTCGTCTTGGGTAGGAGTCATTCACCATAGCTCATCTAGAATTCACCATCTTTGCCCACTGTTCCCTGCAGTAAGGTTCCAAATCTTTTAGACTGCAAGGACATACCCAGTGTACAGTGCCTTCTGTTATGTTACGGTAGCTGAGGAGTGCAGGTAAAAAAGGAAATACACCAGAGCAGTTGGAATCTATGAGATTGCAGTACCCTGACTAACCACCGCAACTAGAGAGCAGCCGTGGAGCGTTCCTACGATGGTCCTAGACGCCTCGTCACAGCCTGAGAAACTAACTACACCTAAAGATAGAAATAGGAAAGCTATCTGCCCCGGAGCAGAACCCCAAAGATAATAGAAAGCCCCCAAACATGTAATGGCGGTTAGACAAGAGGAAATACTGACACAGAAAGAAAATAGTATGAGCAACGCTGGGGCCCAAACTATCTAAATAGAAAAGGACAGGAAGGGTACTTACTGCAATCCCAGAAAACCCTGAAAAACATCAACTCTACTAATTTCAAAATCACCTGAGATCACACGACCTCTACCACCTAAATTAGTTCTCTGGTGTAACAAAAACAGCAGCCACTGAAAAAACTGCAAAAAGCAAAAGTACAAAACACAGTGCTGGACTAAACTGAGAGGGCAAAAGCCCCCGGAGGGGACCCAGAAGGCCCCCACAGAAGTGCAGGACAAAATGCAAAAATATAGCAAAAACACAAAATAAGAAATTGTCTTATCTGATAGCAGGAGATGCAGACACGACACAGCAGGCTACAAGGGAAACTGGAAAGAAGGATTCAGACCAGAACAATTGATCACCGGCAACCCTGATGGGAAAATGATTCCCTTAAATAAGACCAATCAGTAACACCTGATTCCCAATCCTCACTAGTACCGCTTGTAACCACCAGAGGGAGCCTCTGCTCAGAACTCATCTCAAACCCATTCACAACAGCCTTCTTTAGGTCACCCAAAGATTTTCAATTGCATTCTGATCAAGGTTCTGGCTGGGCCATTCCAAAACTTTGATCTTCTTGCAAAGCCTTTCTTTTGTTGATTCAGAGGTATGCTTTGCATCATTGTGCTGACAGGTGAAATCCCTCTTCAGCTTTTTAGCAGAGCCCTGAAGGTTTTGATGCAAAATTGGCTATTTGGAACTGTCCATAATTTCCCCAATCTTGACTAAAACCCTTTTCCAGCTGCAGAAAAAACAGCCTGAAAGCATAAAGCTTCCTCCACTCTGCTTGACTGTGGATATGGTGTTGTTTAGAAAATGCATAGTGTTGACTTTGCGCCAAACATACCTTTTGTAATTATGGCCATGGTGTACAATAATAAATTATATTGTGGTACCGTGTTAGCCAGAAAAATCGATGTGAATACTTTTCCGTCCAATTATGACAAGAGCATTCTTAAAATGATACCTTTATTGGCTAACCAGAAAATTATATGTTCTCAAGCTTTCAGAGCTCAAAGGCTCCTTCTTCAGGCAAGATTACATTTGGAATAATAAGAAAGACACATTAGATGCTTACTATAGTAGGAAATTTGTTCAAGACCTGGGAGGTGTGATGCCTTCAAAAGATAAGCTAAGGAAATCAAATTAGCATTTTCTTACAAATGGAGAGCTAGTGGGAATGTGTTCTTAGCTATCTGGAGTCCTTCTGGTGAAGGTGTGAACTGTGTCTATGTAGTGAATCATAAAACCCGGTGTTAAGTTGAGTCCTAGTGTCAAAGTATTGAACATCCTAATAAGTTTGAATTCCCATATTTTTCTCTCCCTGTCATCCTTAAAATGACCTTTTAGTATTAAGACTTTTAAGTCTGTCATACAATGTCCAGTTCCAGAGAAATGTTTTCCCACAGGCGTGTCCATTTCATTCCTGATTGTATGTCTGTGTAGATTCATCCTTGTTTGTAGTTTTTGCATGGTTTCCCCAATATAGATAGCTCCAGGGCACCTTGTACATTGTATCATGTTCACCACATTGGAGGATGTACATGAAAAGGAACCCTATAAGGTCATGGGTTCCTTTTCATGTACATCCTCCAATGTGGTGTACATGATACAATGTACAAGGTGCCCTGGAGCTATCTATATTGGGGAAACCATGCAAAAACTACAAACAAGGATGAATCTACACAGACATACAATCAGGAATGAAATGGACACACCTGTTGGAAAACATTTCTCTGGAACTGGACATTGTATGACAGACTTAAAAGTCTTAATACTAAAAGGTAATTTTAAGGATGACAGGGAGAGAAAAATATGGGAATTCAAACTTATTAGGATGTTCAATACTTTGACACTATGACTCAACTTAACACCAGGTTTTATGATTCACTACATAGACACAGTTCACACCTTCACCAGAAGGACTCCAGATAGCTAAGAACACATTCCCACTAGCTCTCCATTTGTAAGAAAATGCTAATTAGATTTCCTTTGCTTATCTTTTGAAGGCATCACACCTCCCAGGTCTTGAACAATTTTCCTACTATAGTAAGCATCTAATGTGTCTTTCTTATTATTCCAAATGTAATCTTGCCTGAAGAAGGAGCCTTTGAGCTCTGAAAGCTTGCGAACATATAATTTTCTGGTTAGCCAATAAAGGTATCACTTTAAGAATGCTCTTGTCATAATTGGACGGAAAAGTATTCACAGTAATTATGGCCAAAAAGTTCAACCTGACTCTTGTCAGACCATAACATGTTTTCCTACATGCTTTAGGTAGACTCGATATAGGTTTTGCAAAACATGGATGCTTTTCTTTGTAAGAAAATACTTCCATTTTGCCACTCTAAGGCGCAGGTCAGGCATATGAAAAATACAGCAGATTGTTTTCACATGCAGTACGCAGCCAGTGCTTGCCAGAAATTGACGTTGCATCGCGCGGTGACTGAGTTAAGATGGTTGTTGTCTTTTAATAACAGGCTATCTCTGCATGTCACCCTGTGGGCTGTACCCCCTACCCCTCGCGAAAGCAGTCACTGTGATTGGCTGAGCAATTCTGACCAGCCAATCGCAGTGATGTCACAATAAAAGTTAAAAAAAACAAACATGTGACATGCTGTGATTGGTACTGTCTGAGATAGCAGTAATCACAATGGATGGGGTGATTGCAACATCACCTCTCCTGATTAACCCCTTTGGAGCTGATTAGCTGAACAATAGTTACTGACCAATCAGTGCCAATCTAAAATAGCGATCACCACTCTACTCATCCATGTTTACCTCAGAGCTGGCATGCGGAGTGGTTGTATACCCCCTGTGTTACCTGAGAGAGAGAAAATCATTGGTGGCCAGTGTGATCCTTCTGCGATCTGTCTCTTCCTGCAATCCAGTGCTGTGCTGTGTCTCCTATAATTTGTACTGTGTGCTGGCTGCTGTGTGACTGATCGGTGATCATAGCAGCAGTAGTTCTCCAATCCATTTTCCAGCTACAAACAAACACCCATACTTTCAGTTGTATCATTGGCTCAATTTATTTCTGCTTTTTTCATGTGCCCAGCATCCTGCCCTGAGCATTTATGCTCTTTCTATGTCTGCAGCGCTCTGATCAGTATCAGTGGGGTTACACAACAGCTTGCTTCCTCCGTCCCCTACCACCAACCACAGACAACAGAGAGGGCATCAATATCCTGTTCCCATCCTGGCTGTTATGCATCCATCACCTCTTCCTCTTCATCCTCCTTCATTTCTTCCTCTGCTCCTGCACCTTTACTAACATTTTGTCTGGAACCATGAACCCCACTCGATCGCTGTAATCCACTCTCCCATGGCACCCGCCTGCACGATGACAGTCCGCAACTTAGAGATATTGTTATATCTTCTGCATCCTCCTCTGCTTCTACCGCTTCCACTGGGACCACCACCTTCTCCCACAAACTATTCCAAGTATGCTCCAAAATGTAGTTGAACAAAATAGTTATGCTGATGATGGCATCGTCAGCGCTAACCATCTTAGTAGCCATTTCAAAACTGTGCAGAAATGTGCAGAGATCCTTCATTTGTGCCCATTCTGCAAGCGTGATTTGCACCATGTCCATATTGTATTGGCCCAGGCTATGCAAAAGGACATACTGCATTAGGGTCCAACGTTGCTGCCACAGTCGCTGAAACATGTGCAGAGTGGAATTCTACCATGTTGACACATCACAAATCAAACTGTTAACCAGTAGGCTGAAAGACTTCTGTAGCGATGCAAGTCGATGATCTGCGGAGAGTGAATGGTGGAAGTGAGTACACAGTGACAATGCTTTCTGCAGTAGCGCATCCAGGCTGGGATAGTGGTGGAGAAATTATTGTACCACCAGGTTCAGCACGTGAGCCATGCAAGGCACATGTGTGAGGTTGCCCTGGCATAGGGCTGCCACAAGTTTTGCACTGTTTTCGCACACGGCCTTCCTTGACTCCAGGTTTAGACAGCCTTTGCTCAAACTTGGCAAGAATAGCTGTCTGCAACTCTTGAGCTGTGTGACTGCGATCTCCAAGGCATATTAATTTAAACACTGACTGATTGCAAGGATCCCTAGCTGTGCAGTATGGAGGTGGAGGGATTCTCTCTGCACTGTTGGAATGCATGTATCATTAAGGGAGAGGATGAGGATGCAGCGTGAGGCCCTAGAGGAGGTAGAGGAGCCAGAAGCAGTAGAGGAAGTGTTAGCTACAGAGGTTTGTCCCTTAAGCCTTGCGGATAAAACCAAGAAATGTGGAGCAGCCCCATGCTCTTCTGCCCCCACAGCCACCAGAGTCACCCAGTGCCCAGTCAGCGAGATGTAATACCCCTGCTCATGTCTGCTTGTTCAGGTATCAGTGGTAAAATACACCCTGGCAAACATAGATTTTTTTCAGGGAAAGAGTGATGTTGTCTGCGACATGCTGATTTAGCGCAGGAGCAGCTTTTTTAGAGAAGTAATGGTGACTCAGCAACTGATACTGGGAAATGGCAACGGCAATCATCTTTCAGAAACTGTCTGTATCCACTAAGTGGAAAGGCAGCATTTCTGTGGCCAACAGATTGGAGATAGTGGTGTTCAAGCTCTTAGCTTTGACATGTGTAGGAGAAAACATTCTTTTACGTGATTACAACTGCGGGACCGAGGGCTGGCTGTTGTGCTGAGAGAGGGTGGAGTAGGGTGAACAAGATACACTGCTAGACTGTAAGCGAGGTGCAGGTGGAGATGTTATGGTGGATTGAGAAATTTGTGGTGTGTTGGGTGAAAAAAAAACAGCAGACATCTATATTTCCATAACAGCTATTAGGTTGTCACTCACCTGAACTGTAGATGGGAAACAAGTGGCAGTTTCGGCGACCAGAGACCTGTGTGATAACACTTGACACAGTGACGGTGGAGGAAGAAGCAGATGATACGATTGATGGGACGGCCGGTAGTTGGCGAAGACCATTAGTCCACGTTTTAGCCCAGTGTGATTCGTCCTTGTGCCGATTTGTGCATGTAGTAGCCAAATTATTGCAATTTTTACCTCTACTTTGTCGCTTTTTGCAAAGTTGGCAGATAGTGTGAGTTGGGTCATCCTTTGTGGTCTCAAAAAAGGTCTAGGCTAGGTGACACTTTCCACCTATGCAAACTGCACAATTATTACCAATGCTGGCCAAGCCGCAATGTAACTTCTTCCTCCTCCTCCACCTCCTCTTCTGAGCTACTCTTACTCTACTGTGTGCCTCTGGGTTCACACCAAGTGGGATCCACAGCCTCATCATTATCCTCTTTGTTCTCCCACTCCTCATCCTGAGAGGTACCCTCCTCCTCTTCCTGCCCTGACAGCACAGTGCAGTCCGTATGCATCTCAGGTATCTGAGTCTCATCAGTATCCCCTCCAGCCCCGGGGGGTTTACGTCTGGTGACATTGGTCGGGATTCAGCTCAGACCCTACTTTTTCTGGCCCTGAATCCAAAAGGAATACATTTTGGGTATCAGTGCAGATGCTTTTACCCTCTGGATTCTGTGAAACTGTGAAGCAGACCTCTGATGCTCATGGAATAAAATGTTTAAACAGCTCTGCAGACTGGTCTATCTGTGGTTGCCCACAGTCAGTTGGACGGTTGAAAAGTTGTGATGCGGGGGAAAACAACGGTAATTGGGGTGCCACCTCTAAGGATTGTACTGTGTGTGATGTTAAGGTGGAAGAAGAGGAGAGGCCACTTGATGCAGCTCTATCACACCCTTTAGCACATGTACTTTCTGACCCTCATTTACAAGGGAGTTGAGTAGCCCATCCAGTAACAGACGTCAGTTGTCTTTGGATAGGTCAAGACAGGGTTTGGTCAGTTCAGCTTTCAGTAACATTACCACCTAACCCACATACACGTCGAACACCAGTCTATTCCCCCTAACACTATAACCTTGCTTTTTCCCACTCATGTTGTATGTACCCTTCCCCTCTTTTAACCAACTGTTTCACAACCATAGGCCCGGACCTGTCAGTCACATGTCACTAAATTAAAAATCAGTATTTATTTTCTAGTTAGTGTGCCTGAACAACAATATTAGTCCTAACGATTTGGATTAGCAATTGGGGCCTCATGGCTGTACCCCAATATTAGCACTAATGATTTTGATTAGCAGATGAGGTCTCCTGACTGCACAGCACTATTAGCCCTAACAATTTTTCTTAGAAAATGGGGACTACTGTCTGCACCCCAATATTAGCCTTATCTATTTTGATTAGCAAATGGACCCTCCTGAGTCCTGATGGCAACACAGTATTACCCCAAATGATTTTGAGTAGGAAATGTGGATTCCTGCCTGCAGAACACTATTAGCCCTAACGAGTTTGATTAACAAATGGAGCTTCCTGAGTCCTGACTGCAACACAGTATAAGCCCAAATGATTTTAAGTAGAAAATGTGGACTCCTGCCTGCACAACACTATAAGCCCTAGCAATTATTTATTAGAAAATGGGGTCTCCTGGCTCCACCCCAATATTAGCCTTAACTATTTTGATTAGCAAATAGGGCCTGATGAGTCCTTACTGCAACACAGCATTAGCCCAAATGGTTTTGAGTAAGAAATGTGGACTCCTGCCTGCACAACACTATCAGCACAAACTAGTTAGATGCTAGGAGGTCGATTTCACAAAGGACAGGATCCTATCTAAATATGACATCTTGCAGCAGGAGCGGCCGCTCTGCATTGTTACACCGAGAAAATGGCACCAGCAAAACAACATGTCCGCTTTTCATATGGAGAGGGACATTTGCCTTCAGCAGGCAATGACAGAAGCCCTTGTGTCATGACGGTGTGATTGGTTTCTGCACCTTGACAGGCTGTCAGACTGTACACACATTAAGTTATTAGAAAAAAAAAATTATACTCTGCCGCTCCTCTGACCTATACACACCTCTTCCTCTCATAACATAAGTCCCCCTCGCTTATCATACAGAACCACTATCCTAGTCAAAGTCCTAACAAAAACATTAGTGGAAATGTAATAATTTACCAAACTGTGACCAAATTTTGCCAAGTTTGAGGAAAAATGCTCAAGAAATCAAACACGAAGCAGAATGTGCTACGTTCTTGCCAAATTTGAAATTGGCGAACATTTTTCAAACAAGTTCGCTCATCTCTACTCAGAAGAAATTGCACAATAATTGTTCAGGCCATTTTCTACTGTTACCCCTGTGAAAATAAAAAAAAATTGGGGTTAAAAATCATTTTCGTGGAAAAAATTAGATTTTTTATTTACATGGCCTGACATTTTAAACTTCTGTGAAGCACCTGGGGATTCAAGGTGCTCACCACACATCTAGAAAAGTTCCTTGAATGGTCTTGCTTCCAAAATGGGGTCAGTTGTGAGGCGTTTCCTCTGTTTAGGAACATCAGGAGCTCTCCAATCGCGATATGGCGTCTGCTCTCCATTGCAGAAAATTTTGCTTTCAAAAAGTCAAACATTGCTCCTTCCCTTCTGAGCCTTGTCGTGTGCCAAAACAGTGGTTTACCACCACATATGGGGTATTGGCATTTTCAGGAGGAATTTCACAACAATTTTCTTGTCCATTTTCTCCTGTTACCCTTGTGAAAATAATAAAAAAAAGGGGCCAATGTAAAATGTTTCATTTTTCCTTCCACATTGCTTCAGTTCCAGTGAAGCACCTGAAGGGTAAATAAACTTCTTGAATGTGGTATTGAGCACCTTGAGAGATGTAGTTTTTAGAATGGTGTCACATTTGGATATTTTCTGTCACATAGACTTCCCAATTTCACTTCAAATGTGATGTGGTCCCTAAAAAAATTGTTTTTTAAATTTTGCTGGAAAAATGAAAAATCGTTGGTCAAAGTTTAACCCTTCTAACTTCCTAACAAAAAAATTATGTGTCAAAAATTGTTTTTGTGTAAAGTAGACATGTTGGAAATGTTATTTATTAACTATTTTGTATGACATAACTGGTTTAAGAGCATAAAAATGAAAAGTTTGAAAATGTTAAAAAATTTCCGATATTTTCACAAATAAACACAAAAAATATCCATCAAATTTTAACACTATCATGAAGTACATTATGTCACGAGAAAAGAATTTCAGAATAGGTGGGATCTGTTGAAGTGTTCCAGAGTTATTACCTCATAAAGTGACACTGTCAGAATTGAAAAAATTAAAAACAGGCTTCGGAGTGAAGGGGTTAGTGTTACTTTAGGCCTACTAGCAGCCTCTGAGACCCATTTTCTTCATGCATTTTCATAAATTTTTGAGTAATGACCAGTTTTAGGCAATGTCACTATTGTGCCAAATTTAAGCCACTTCTTGATGACGACTGACTTCATAATGTTCCATAGTACTGTATATTCAATGCCTTGGAAAAAATTTTGGGCCCTTCTCCTTGCTTGTTTTTCAATGGATTAGTACAGATTAGGGGTGACATTAAAGGTGGAAAAGGTATGAAATTATTCTTCTTGATATGGTATTTAAAGGGAACCTGTTGTGGCATTCTCATGTGGTGCATGGCTGACGAATGTACTCCTGACAGGGTATGATGCCAAGCTTTCAGTCAGGAGAAGAGTCTTTCCTTCTCAAATTACACACACACACACACATGCAGGAAACTCCACAATACAATGTTTGCACAGTAACTGCCTCTAGGCAGAAGATGATGATTTTGGTAGTAGTTGGTGCATTTGAGCCCCAGTCATGAAGCAGCCATAAGAATTTAAAACAGGAGTCTTTTTACTAAAGGTAATGGGGCAAATTATTATTTACAAACAGCAGGAAACTGAGGTACAAGATTACACTCACGGTTGGTGATTGCTGTGTACCTGCAGACAGGCAGATCTAAGTAACCTCTGGTTTTATTAGGTCTGGATATTTCTTCTTCAACATGGTGCTCTGTTTCTGCCCTGAGGTAATTCTTCCTCCTAGAGGTGCAATGGTAGTCTTCCTCATATTAAGACTATTAACTCCCCTTATCGTGTCAGTCCCTTTTTAAGCAAAGCCAGCAGGGAGAAGGTAGGTAATTCCTCACTTACAAAATGGCTTCCTCTTCTCAAGATGTCCAACCACCAACTGCCACTTCAAGTTTAAAACGCTCTCCCAGGACTTGGCATCTCCCCTTCTATGTGACTGTAGAGCTGCAGTCATTGGCTGACTGCCCTGAGGCATTTTTCCAGAACCTTCTGCATATTAAAACAGAGCTGGGTCACCTGATCAAGCCTGTGAGGAGGAGATTAACCCTTTTTGTGCTACCTGTCAGCAGGTCTCACAATGTATTTAAAATGCACAGTCCACAAAAAAATTCACAGCATTTATATGAAAACACACTATATATGCAGTATCCCATAGAAATGGCCACTTTGTGGGATACCACACTGTCACCATAAGAAACTCTATTAACCTGCAGATATGGGGTTAATCTGCAGGTTAGTAGCATTACTAGCTTGCCCAGTGCCTGCACTTACCCGAATGCTGTGGGGAGAAAATTACCTTTATTCTCCTCGGTAGCATTTGGTTTCAGTCAGGGGGGTGACACTGGTTCGGTCACCCGGCTCCAACTGACACTGGGTCTGCATTGGGGATGGCTGTCAGTCATGGTCAGGGGAGCGGTGACTGAACCTACGCCAGTGCCGCCCCCATGACTGAAACCAGGTGCTATATTTAGGAGGAGTGACCCATCCACCCCATGTCCTGTTATAGCAGCTCTTAAATGTTTTGATCTTGTCTCTGTACTTCATATATAAATAAATATATAAATTTGCCTACTACTCTTAATCGATGCCTCTACTTTGCTGGGGAGACACATCACATTCATGTTGTAGGTAAAAATGTTGTGGAATTTGATTTCTTTTCAGTGATAACTTTACTTCTGTTCACATGCAAACTTCTTTTGAAGAAATTTCATCATGGTGAAATTCTCAAATCTTGTTTTCTAACGGTGTGCGAACAGGAGGCATTCAAGATCCTGGAGGAAAGATTGAACAACCAATATGCAAAAAAGAAAGGTAGTTCCCTAAAACTTTACTCCTTAAGTTGACTAAATAGTTCCCCTTTTTCATCATGGCCACAAATTGACCTCTTTGTCCAACTGGTTATATATATTTTTTCCTGGAGCTGTGAGAGAGGAGAATCCAATTTGAGTATATTTGTGTTACAAAGTTTTATTAACAATATGTCCGATACATTATCACTGCTGTCAATCTATATGTACAATCAAAGGCACTGTGGAAACTAAATCTGCTTTTTTTCTGAATTCTATAGTTAGTATGTCCTTCTGCTTGTCATATTTTTCCTCCCCGTTTTAACACAATGATTAGATTTATTTATGTATTTGGAGCCTTTAACCTGTGTGCACTTTACCTCTGTGGGCCGGTAGTCACATTGGTTGTGATGTGATCCAGGTCCTATATTCATCTCTATAGTCTGTAGCCTATAGTTTGGTACCAAGCATATAGTCCACGACCTTCACTGATGTTAGTGAACCGGACGTTCCGGATGTTTGGTTCTTACGTAAGCCTTAATTATTATATAGTAGGTTCTGCTCACATAGGTCGTTTTGTATGCTAGATTATATCTGTTTCTAACCTTTGTTAGCTGGCAGGTCCTGTTATTTGTCTCACTGCATAAATTAGGCTGTACATATTGGACTTATTATTTACAAAGAGGTAATGAAGAATTATGAACACGATTGCGAAACATGCCTTGGACATGTGGTAATCTGACATACTAGTCTTTTGCTATGGCTGTGAACATTATTACTCATCATGATGTGCATTGTGATTCTGTCCTTTCAGTGGTCTTCAGCTAGTACACATTTATGCATAAGGTCATTCATTTATGCAATGAAGAAGTATTTATTATATGCATTGCCTATCACTTATTACGATTGAACTAAGAATTTTGCCCCTGATATTACACATTTCCCTCAGATTTTTATTTCTTTTTGGCACTTTATGAATATCTTCATTAACTAAACAATGGCTATACATTTTATTCTAGGCTTATGCCTAATTAAGATATATGAATTGTTGGTAATATTTGAATTGTGAACATTTCCCTTCATGTTTATTTCAGTAAA
The DNA here is from genome assembly GCA_033576555.1 of Oophaga sylvatica. Taxonomy (NCBI): domain Eukaryota; kingdom Metazoa; phylum Chordata; class Amphibia; order Anura; family Dendrobatidae; genus Oophaga; species Oophaga sylvatica. The sequence continues at coordinate 103,397,593 of JARQOD010000008.1, read as the reverse complement.
ATGATATTTCCTTTTCACTTTTTAATATTCTAGTTTTATGCTAATTATGTAATAATTCAGAAAAGTATTATTGATCCATGATATTGAGAGCGTAGTTTTTCTAGATCTGGTAGATCAGTCGTTTTGTAACCTTGTTAGTAGATTGTAGCCTTGATGATAGAAATGTCAGCTTTACCACAGTAACTGCAGTCTAGACCTAATTTCAGCTCTTCTTTCCTGCGCACAATATAATAGATGTGAAGTTAATTGTCTCTTTATTAACTTTAGAGTACTATATTAATTGCACCATACATTAACAAGCAGCAACAATTGTTTAATATATCTAAAATAAAATTTAATTGGTGCTTTTATCATTGGTGAATAAATGTGCAATCATTTTACTATAGTGTATCATATCCCCAGCAGTGTATTATGCACTTAGTACATTTCATTAATAAGCTTGCTTCATCATTACTTGGTACATATTACACTATACATATTAATATGCAGCAATATACAAGGAACATAAATAATTAAAATTTTATTACTTTTTCAATGGATTGAACCAGATCACATAAGAAACCACTATAACAGATCACTATATATATATATATATATATATATATATATTTATATATATACAATGATATATGCAATCATTAAAACTAAAAAGTCAAAGGTATCATGTAATAATTACAACTAGTTTCCATTTTTTAATGACTTATAGCCAGTCCTTACTATTACTGAACCTTTATAATCTAAGAACATAATGAGATGTTGGACCCATGCAGCTTTACTATCCTCACATTGTTATTTGTGCACAAGGGAAGGGCATTGAGTGTAACATGTACTTAGTGTCAAATTAAAATATGTTTTTAATAAAACAAAACTCTTTTCCTTGTGGGATTTCAGCTTTGATGAGCAATAAGACGAATTTGTAAATTAGGAAGTAATCATAAACTAAAGCCCTAAAATAGGGACCCAGCATCAAAATGCTATCAATACCCCCTCAAAAAAATAATTAAAATTCATCCTAACAATAAATAAAATAGAAATTGCAAATGTTATCAGGTTTTCCCTTCTCCTAATGTACACTTAGATTTAGATTATATGAAAGTATTGCAATATCCTGTCTGCCTAGTAGATAATTACAGTGAACAATAATGGCATATCAATCGGCAAAATAATATTTTGAAATTTCTACTATTTTTCTGAAGCTAAGATCATCAACACAGTTTGATCACAAGTTATGTTTCAAACATTTCTGAAAATCTCGGCCATTCATATCAATAATTTGTTTCTGTAGCATACACATGAATTTCTGCTAGATCCATTCAGTTGAACAGCGAAACAGCACTGGGCATCTCTATATGAGCACCAATTAAGGGGAACCTCTCAGCTGATATATGTTGCCCAAACCGTGGGCAGCATGTATCAGCCACTGCCTGTATGAACACAGCCATGTACTTTTGTCTCTGAAACATATATTTTTCTATAAATCTGTTTATTTGTGTATGTAATGTAATGTGCATATGTTAATCTACTCTCCTGCCTCCGCCTTCTCTGGTATCCATCGCCGTTCTGGTCCTTTTCTCGGTGATGTCATCAGACTTCAGACTATCCAGCTCACTCTATGCTCTAGCCATATAACAGAATTATCTTTTGCAATGTAAGACTTTGGAGCCTCGTTCTGATGCTCCATAACCTTACAATGTAAAAGGAACTTCAAAAGAATGGGAGGAGCGGTCAACGAGAAGAGGAGCAGAATGATGCTGAATGCGAAGAAGGCGACGGTGGTTGAGTATGTTAACACACCCACGCTGCAGCACACACACATTTACATCTACACAGATTTACACAGAGTGCTTCTTTAACCCCTTCAACCCTGGGCGATTTCAGTTTACATTCCCCCCACTTCCTACAAAAGCTGTAACTTTTTTATTTTTCCATCAATACAGCCATGTGAGGGCTTGTGTTTTGTGGGATAAGTTGTAACTTTGAATAACACCATTGATATTACCATATAGTGTGCTAGAAAACAGTAAAAACATTCCAAGTGAGGCGAAATTGCAAAAATAGGGCAATTCCACAACTGTTTTGTTTTTTTTTATGTACCACGTTGACTATATAGTAAAACTAACCTTGCAATATGATTCTCTAGCTCAGTACAAGTGTGCAGATACCAAAAATGTGTAGGTTTTTTTTATGTAAGTGGTGGGCATTTTTTTTCAAAATTTTTTGTCCTTTTTGTCATTATTCAAGACCCCTAGCGTTTCCATTTTTCAGGATCTGAGGCTGAGTGATGGCTTACTTTTTGTGGCTTGATCAAATGTTTTTGTTGACATCATTTTGGGGCACATACAATGTATTGATCCCCTCCTATTGTATTTTACTGCAATGTTACGGCAACCAAAAGGTGTAATTCTTGTGTTCTGATTTCTTTTCTCATTACGCCGTTTAGCAATCTGATTAATTTGCTTTATATTTTGATATCGTACATTTCTAAATTCAGTAATACCAAATGTGTATTTTTTATTTTTTAAATTGTTTTCTTTGTAAAGAGCAAAAAGGGGGTGTTAGGGGTCGAGTTCCCGCTTCTGCACAAGAGGAATCTCGAGCTATTCCGGCTGCGGTCTCCCATTCGTCTCCAGCCGCAGTGGACTCTGCTCAGCTTAGACGTCGTTCCCAGCGTCTCGCCCAGTCTGGCAGTGTGCAGAGGATTACTGCTGCTCCTCCAGACTCTGCTATTGTGGCCAGTACTGGTTAGCGGTGAGCAGACGTCTTTAGAACAAAGTCCTTGTTTTTCCCTTCTGAGCATGCCCAGGGTGAGATCTCTCATTGGAGATCAGGGGTCACATGCTCAGGTACTTCAGCAGCTCCTATTGGTCTGCCAGGAAGGTCCTGTGACTACTGGTGTTCTGGAACAAGTTTCATTGGTCCTTGTTTCTGGCAGGTCCTGTAGCTGTTATTATAAAAGGGTGGCAATGCTGAGCAGCCATGCGCTAGTATCAACCATTATATGCTTTGCGCCAGTGTGGTCATGCGTGTGTGTGGTTAGGGCCCGGCTGAAATAAGCCCCTAGAATACCGACTTAATCGGTGAGGAGTTTGGTATGCTAGCTGGTCAGGGTCGGTGTCCTAGATGCCCTAGATTACCGGCATAACCGGTGAGGAGTTTGATTGCCGTATTCAGGGCCTGGCGTTCAGACGCCATAGATTGCGGGTGACTCCCGCGAGGACATTAGCGCATGATCACGTTCTATGTTCGCTTAGCACTTAACTGTGTACCTGGGTGCCTGACAGGACACAGAACTTTTTCTCAGTGGCTCTGTGACGTAACAGGGTTCGCTTTCAACGCTAGACAGCGCCCTAGCGTGTTTATTTTGCGACTCAGTTGTGTTCAGTGAGTTCGCACACATCGCCATATTGCGCTGCGGCACTCCTTCTAGCAGCTCTGTGAAATAACAGAGTTCGCACATATTGCCACAGCGCATTGCAGTGTTTATTTTGGCGACTCTGCGGGATAACAGAGTTTGCGTCTTGCGCCATTTTACTAGCACAGGTTTCGCCTGCACGGTGGACCCCGGGCTGCGAACGCATCTCTCTACCTCATATATTTGGTGCGTTCCGTAGACCCTAACATAATACTAGCGCCAGGGTCTGGCTAGTAAAATGGCGGACGACCAGCGTCTACAGCAGTACATCCAGCAGCTGGAGGGTAGGTTGGCGGCTCTAGAGCGCACAACCTCAGCTGTGGATGTTACCGCAGTCGCTGTTCAGGCTGCTAGCGTGGCTGCAGCCAGTTTGTCCTCTGCCACCTCTGCCCCTACATTATCCCACCTCCCGCTTCCTGACAAGTTTGCCGGTGACAGCAAGCAATGTCGGGGATTCGTGAGTCAGTGCTCTATACAGCTCGAGCTTCTGGCTGCACGTTTCCCCACGGATCGGGCACAAGTGGGTTTTGTACTGTCTCTACTCTCGGGCAGAGCGTTGGAGTGGGCAACGCCGCTGTGGGAGCGCGACGATCGTGTGGTGCGGAGTGCTCCTCGTTTCCTGGAGGCTCTTAAAAAGGTCTTTTTAGGACCTCAGGTCATCCACGATACGGCGCTACAACTGCTGACATTGGCACAGGGTTCGTCTTTGGTCAGTCAGTTTTCCGTCCAGTTTCGGACTCTGGCCTCAGAGCTAGACTGGTCGGATAAAGTTCTCATTCGAGTCTACTGGCGAGGACTGGCTGACCATGTTAAAGACGCTTTGGCTACCAGGGAGATTCCCGCCACACTGGAGAAGCTTATCTCCATATCAACCCACATCAACCTCTGTTTTAATGAGCGGAGGTTGGAGCGGGCCCAGTGTAGGCAGAGGATTCGGTTGGCTCCCACCTTTGCCAAACCTCTCGAATCCCCCAATCTGGCGTCCAAACCCCAAAAGGCCACAGAGGTTCCTCATGCAGGACCTAAGTCTCGGACCGTCCGAGTATCCGTGGTCTGTAACCTTTGTCAGCAGACAAGACACTATGCCAACAAATGTCCACAGCGATCGGGGAAGCGATTGCGTCTAGTGGCCCTGGGAGGAGGTTCACTAGAGACAGCGTCATTTTCCTCCAAGATGACACTTAAATGGACAATCACTGTAGGCACTTCCACTCTCACCGCCGACCTTTGCGTGGACTCAGGAGCAGAGGGGAACTTCATGTCCTCTAACTTTGCTCGCCGTCACGCAATACCTCTGGTGGCGCTTGACAAATCAGTGACTGTTCGGGTAGTGAATGGATCGACATTGCCCTCACAAATTACACACCAGACTGTTCCACTTGCATTGTTTGTATCTCCTTCCCATCAGGAACTTATTTCCCTACTCGTCCTTCCCGAGGGAATAGACGAGATCCTACTAGGTATACCTTGGCTCCTTTTCCACTCCCCACATATAGAGTGGACTTCGGGTAGGATACTGGGTTGGAGTGATGCATGTAGAGGCAGATGTGTCAGGAGTTGCGTTCAGGTTACCACTACTGAGTTACCCGCAGATCTTACTCCACTTCCCAAGTGCTACTGGTCATATGCAGACGTGTTCTCCAAGAAGGCTGCGGAGACACTTCCGCCTCATCGCCCTATGACTGTCCTATCAACCTCTTGCCTGGTGCAGAACCTCCTTGGGGAAGGGTCTATCCCCTCTCTCTTCCTGAGACAGAGGCCATGTCGCAATATATTCAGGAGAACCTGGCAAGAGGGTTTACTAGGAAGTCGGTGTCACCGGCAGGGGCGGGATTCTTCTTCGTGCAGAAGAAGAACGGAGAATTACATCCGTGTATTGATTACAGGGGTCTTAACGCCATCACCGTTAAAAACAAGTACCCGCTGCCCCTGATTTCTGAGCTCTTTGATAGGCTTTGGGGAGCAAGGGTATTCACTAAACTAGATCTGCGCGGTGCTTATAACCTGATTCGCATCCGTGAGGGGGACGAATGGAAGATGGCTTTTAATACCAGGGATGGGCATTACGAATATCTGGTGATGCCCTTTGGGCTCTGTAATGCTCCAGCCGTTTTCCAAGACTTTGTCAATGACATCTTCCGGGATATGCTCTCCACCTCAGTCGTAGTCTATCTGGATGATATACTCATCTTCTCTCCAGATATTGACTCCCACTGGAGAGATGTCTGCAGAGTCTTCGACCTCTTACGGGCTAATTCCCTTTATGCTAAGTTAGAGAAATGTATGTTTGAGCTGGAGTCTTTACCTTTCCTTGGTTATATCATCTGAACCCAGGGATTGGCTATGGATCTGGCCAAACTACAGGCTGTGATGGACTGGCAGGAACCCCACTCTCTTAAAGCGGTGCAGCGCTTTATGGGGTTCATTAATTACTATCGCCAGTTCATTCCCCATTTCTCTACCTTGGTAGCTCCCTTGGTAGCCCTCACCAAGAAGGGAGCAAATCCCAAATTGTGGTCGGAAGAGGTCTTCAAGGCTTTCACTTCTATTAAGTCTCATTTTGCTAGAGCTCCCATCCTACATCGCCCCGATGTTGATAAGTCATTTTTATTGGAGGTGGATGCCTCATCCGTTGGTGCTGGAGCAGTCCTCTTCCAAAAGGATGCTCAAGGTCGGAAGCATCCTTGCTTCTTCTTCTCTAAGACCTTCACATCAGCAGAGAGGAATTATTCCATCAGGGATAGGGAGTTGCTAGCCATGATGTTGGCCTTCTCTGAGTGGAGACATCTGTTGGAGGGAGCCCGCTTTCCCTTCCAAGTCTTCACCGACCACAAAAATTTGGTGTATCTGCAGACAGCCCAGCGGCTTAACTCTCGCCAGGCCAGATGGTCCTTGTTCTTCTCCCGGTTTAATTTCACACTCCATTTCCTCTCGGGAAAGAAGAACATTCGTGCCGACTCTCTCTCTCGCTCTGTGGTGTCCTCTGAGGAGGAGGTGGAGGAGCCTCAGCTTATTGTCCCCACAGAGAGTCTGAGAACAGTGGCCCCGGTTTCGCTAGAGTCTGTGCCCCCGGGCAAGACTTTTGTGCCTACCAATTTGCGACCGGAGGTACTCTCTTGGGAACATTCGTCCAGGGTGGGTGGACACTTTGGGGCAAAGAGGACATCTGAATTGCTGGCGAGAACATACTGGTGGCCGCATATGGTCCGCTGTTGTGAATGGGTTTGAGATGAGTTCTGAGCAGAGGTTCCCTCTGGTGGTTACAAGCGGTACTAGTGAGGATTGGGAATCAGGTGTTACTGATTGGTCTTATTTAAGGGAATCATTTTCCCATCAGGGTTGCCGGTGATCAATTGTTCTGGTCTGAATCCTTCTTTCCAGTTTCCCTTGTAGCCTGCTGTGTCATGTCTGCATCTCCTGCTGTCAGATAAGACAATTTCTTATTTTGTGTTTTTGCTATATTTTTGCATTTTGTCCTGCACTTCTGTGGGGGCCTTCTGGGTCCCCTCCGGGGGCTTTTGCCCTCTCAGTTTAGTCCAGCCACTGTGTTTTGTACTTTTGCTTTTTGCAGTTTTTTCAGTGGCTGCTGTTTTTGTTACACCAGAGAACTAATTTAGGTGGTAGAGGTCGTGTGATCTCAGGTGATTTTGAAATTAGTATGTTGGTGTTTTTCAGGGTTTTCTGGGATTGCAGTAAGTACCCTTCCTGTCCTTTTCTATTTAGATAGTTTGGGCCCCAGCGTTTGCTCATACTATTTTCTTTCTGTGTCAGTATTTCCTCTTGTCTAACCGCCATTACATGTTTGGGGGCTTTCTATTATCTTTGGGGTTCTGCTCCGGGGCAGATAGCTTTCCTATTTCTATCTTTAGGTGTAGTTAGTTTCTCAGGCTGTGACGAGGCGTCTAGGACCATCGTAGGAACGCTCCACGGCTGCCTCTAGTTGTGGTGGTTAGTCAGGGTACTGCAATCTCATAGATTCCAACTGCTCTGGTGTATTTCCTTTTTTACCTGCACTCCTCAGCTACCGTAACATAACAGTATCACCGGCCATAAAAATTGTATGGTACTCACAGAAGGAAAAAAAAAAGAAAAATATTTTGAAGGAAGAAAAGTTGTCAGAGATATTTTTCTGTTTGTTGCATTTTTTTTTTTTTCCTCTGTATCTCTGGGTGCTGGGGAGGATCTTTTCTCCCAATGGAGTTTGCACAGTTGTCTGGCCGTGTGGATCAGCTTGCCACTGAGGTTCGGAGTATTGCTATCTATCTTGCTGGGTTGCCTGTTGTGGAACCTAGGATTCCCATGCCAGATTTGTTTTCAGGGGATCGAGCTAAGTTTCAGAATTTCAAAAATAATTGTAAATTGTTTCTTGCCTTAAAATCTAAGTCCTCAGGAAACGCAGCGCAGCAGGTTCAAATTGTCATCTCTCTCCTGCGCGGCGATCCTCAGGATTGGGCTTTTTCCCTGACACCTGGGGATCCTGTTTTGAGTGATGTTGATGTATTTTTTCAGGCTTTGGGGTTATTGTACGATGAGCCTAATGTCACTGATCAAGCTGAAAAAGCCTTGTTGGCATTAAATCAGGGGCTTGATGACGCTGAGTTATACTGTCAGAGATTCCGTAGGTGGGCAGTCCTGACCAAATGGAATGACGACGCTTTGGCGGCCCTTTTCCGGAAGGGTCTGTCGGATAATGTAAAGGATGTTATGGTGGGATTCCCTGTCCCCTCTGGTCTCAATGATTCCATGTCATTAGCGATTCAAATTGACAGACGTTTGCGTGAGCGGAGAAGTATGCGTGGAGTGGTGTTGCCTTGTGAGCCAGCTGCTGAGCCCATGCAGTGTGATGGAGTGGTGTCAGGGGCACAGCGTCATGAGTTTCGAAAGCGCAATGGGTTATGTTTCTACTGTGGTGATGCCTCTCATGCTATTTCAGTCTGCCCTAAGCGGGGAAGACGTTTTGCACGCTCAGTTGTCTTGGGTAGTGTTCAGACTAAGTTTTTATTAACTGTCACTCTGATATGCTCTCTGTCCTCATTTTCTGCTCAGGCTTTCGTTGATTCTGGAGCAGCTATTAACCTGATGGATTATGATTTTGCTAAACGTTGTGGATTTCCCTTGATACCCCTACAGAAGTCTATTCCCCTACTGGGGATCGATTCTACCCCTTTGGCTGAGAATAAACCCCAGTTTTCTACTCAGGTGATAATGAGGGTTGAACCTGATCACCAGGAGTGCTGCAAATTTTTGGTTCTATATAATCTGCATGACATTATCGTGCTGGGTTTCCCTTGGTTACAGTCTCATAATCCTGTTTTGGATTGGAAATCTGTGTCTGTAACCAGTTGGGGCTGCCAATGTGTTAATACCAACACTCCTGTTTTTTCTGCCTCCCCCAGGCTGAGGATGTTCCTGACTTTTTGTTTGATTTTTCTGATGTGTTTAGCGAAAGTAAATCTGCATCCTTACCTCCCCATAGGAGCTATGACTGCGCTATTGAATTAGTGCCAGGTAGTAAATTCCCTAAGGGTCGCCTCTTTAACTTGTCTGTACCTGAACATGACGCTATGCGGTCTTATATCAAGGAATCATTGGAGAAGGGTCATATCAGACCATCCTCTTCACCCTTAGGTGCCGGTTTTTTCTTTGTGGCCAAAAAAGATGGTTCATTAAGGCCGTGTATTGATTATCGTCTCTTGAACAATATTACTGTGAAATATCAATACCCGTTACCCTTGATTTCTGACCTGTTTTCCAGGGTGAAAAACGCTACTTGGTTTACCAAGCTTGACCTCAGGGGGGCGTATAACCTTATTCGCATTAAGCACGGGGATGAATGGAAGACGGCATTTAACACCCCTGAAGGGCATTTTGAGTACCTTGTGATGCCCTTTGGGCTCACTAATGCTCCTTCCGTCTTCCAGTCCTTCATGAATGACATTTTCAGGGATTTTGTGGACAAGTTTCTGATTGTTTATTTGGATGATATCTTGATTTTTTCTAATGACTGGGACTCTCATGTGAAACATGTTCGAACTGTATTCCAGATTTTGAGAGAGAATGCTCTGTATGTGAAGGGATCAAAGTGTCTTTTTGGCGTACAGAAGATCTCATTTCTGGGATTCATTTTGTCCCCATCTGTTATTGAAATGGACCCGGTCAAGGTTCAGGCCATCTGTGATTGGGTCCAACCTACTTCATTAAAGGCTCTTCAGAGATTTTTGGGTTTTGCCAATTTTTATCGTAAATTTATTGGTAATTTCTCTGTTATTGTTAAACCATTAACTGATTTGACCAGAAAGGGTTCTGATGTGGTGAATTGGCCTCCTGAGGCAGTCTCTGCGTTTCAGGAACTTAAGCAGAGATTCACTTCTGCTCCTGTTCTACGGCAGCCTGATGTTTCTCTGCCATTTCAGGTGGAGGTTGATGCCTCTGAAATTGGGGCAGGTGCCGTTTTGTCCCAAAAAGATCCAGAGACCTCTAAAAGTAACCCTTGTGCCTTTTTCTCTCGAAAATTTTCTCCTACTGAACGTAATTATGACGTGGGTAATCGCGAGTTATTGGCCATGAAGTGGGCTTTTGAAGAGTGGAGACATTGGCTGGAGGGAGCCAAACATCAGGTGGTGGTCCTTACGGACCATAAGAATCTGGTTTATCTGGAATCTGCCAAGCGACTCAATCCTAGACAGGCCAGGTGGGCCTTGTTTTTCACACGTTTTAATTTTGTGGTTTCCTTTCTTCCTGGCACTAAGAATGTTAAGGCGGATGCCCTCTCGAGGAGTTTCCTTGCGGACTCTCCTGAGCTATCTGATCCCTCTGTTATTTTGAAGGAGGGTGTAGTTCTTTCCGCCATCTCGCCTAATTTGAGACTTGCTCTGGAGGGGTGTCAGGAGGATAGGCCCGAGCGCTGCCCTGTTGGAAAATTGTTTGTCCCGGACCAATGGAAAAAGAGTGTGATGTCTGAGATTCATTGTTCCGCATTGGCTGGGCATCCCGGAATTTTTGGTACCAGAGACTTGGTTAGTCGGTCCTTTTGGTGGCCTACCTTGTCTCGCGATGTCAGGGAATTTGTGCAGTCCTGCGGGACTTGCTCTCGCTCCAAGCCTTGCTCTCGCTCTAGTGGTTTGTTGATGCCATTGCCTGTGCCCAAGAGACCATGGACCCATATCTCTATGGATTTCATTTCCGATCTTCCTGTTTCTCAGAGAATGACCACCATCTGGGTAATTTGTGATAGGTTTTCCAAAATGATACATCTTGTGCCATTACCTAAGTTGCCTTCCTCCTCTGAATTGGTGCCGTTGTTCCTTCAGCACGTGGTTCGTTTACACGGCATTCCTGAGAACATTGTGTCTGACAGAGGAGTCCAGTTTGTTTCCAGATTTTGGAGGACTTTTTGTTCTAAACTGGGTGTTCAATTGTCTTTCTCCTCGGCATTTCATCCTCAGACCAATGGTCAAACTGAGAGAACAAACCAGACATTGGAGACTTATCTAAGATGCTTTGTGTCTGCTGATCAGGATGACTGGGTCTCTTTTTTGCCTTTGGCTGAGTTTGCTCTTAATAATAGGGCTAGCTCTGCCACTTTGATGTCTCCGTTTTTCTGTAATTCTGGGTTTCACCCTCGATTTTCTTCAGGACAGACGGAGGCTTCTGTCTGTCCAGGTGTTGACTCTGTTGTTGAGCGTATGCAGCAGATTTGGGACCAGGTAGTGGAGAGGTTGTCCCTCTCTCAGGAGAAGGCCCAGCGGTTTGCTAACCGGCATAGGACTGATGGTCCTCGGTTTAAAGTGGGGGACTTGGTCTGGTTGTCCTCAAAGAATATTCCTATGAGAGTAGCATCTCCTAAATTTAAGCCTAGGTTCATTGGACCTTATAAGATCATGGAGATTATTAATCCTGTTTCTTTTCGTTTGCTTCTTCCAGGGACATTTAAGATCCATAACGTGTTCCACAAGTCCTTGTTGAAGAGGTTTGTTGAGCCAGTGGTTCCTGCTGCTGTGCCTCCTGACCCTGTTTTGGTTGAGGGCAATCTGGAGTATGTGGTTGAGAAAATATTGGATTCTCGTTTTTCTAGACGAAGACTCCAGTATTTGGTTAAATGGAGAGGTTATGGTCAGGAAGATAATTCTTGGGTGTTTGCTTCGGACATCCATGCTAGGAGACTTATCCGTGCGTATCATAGAACTCATCCTGACCGACCTGGTTGCTCAAATGAGGGTTCGGTGACCCCTCCTCAAGGGGGGGGTACTGTTGTGAATGGGTTTGAGATGAGTTCTGAGCAGAGGTTCCCTCTGGTGGTTACAAGCGGTACTAGTGAGGATTGGGAATCAGGTGTTACTGATTGGTCTTATTTAAGGGAATCATTTTCCCATCAGGGTTGCCGGTGATCAATTGTTCTGGTCTGAATCCTTCTTTCCAGTTTCCCTTGTAGCCTGCTGTGTCGTGTCTGCATCTCCTGCTGTCAGATAAGACAATTTCTTATTTTGTGTTTTTGCTATATTTTTGCATTTTGTCCTGCACTTCTGTGGGGGCCTTCTGGGTCCCCTCCGGGGGCTTTTGCCCTCTCAGTTTAGTCCAGCCACTGTGTTTTGTACTTTTGCTTTTTGCAGTTTTTTCAGTGGCTGCTGTTTTTGTTACACCAGAGAACTAATTTAGGTGGTAGAGGTCGTGTGATCTCAGGTGATTTTGAAATTAGTATGTTGGTGTTTTTCAGGGTTTTCTGGGATTGCAGTAAGTACCCTTCCTGTCCTTTTCTATTTAGATAGTTTGGGCCCCAGCGTTTGCTCATACTATTTTCTTTCTGTGTCAGTATTTCCTCTTGTCTAACCGCCATTACATGTTTGGGGGCTTTCTATTATCTTTGGGGTTCTGCTCCGGGGCAGATAGCTTTCCTATTTCTATCTTTAGGTGTAGTTAGTTTCTCAGGCTGTGACGAGGCGTCTAGGACCATCGTAGGAACGCTCCACGGCTGCCTCTAGTTGTGGTGGTTAGTCAGGGTACTGCAATCTCATAGATTCCAACTGCTCTGGTGTATTTCCTTTTTTACCTGCACTCCTCAGCTACCGTAACATAACAGTCCGCGATGTTGGGGACTACGTTCGGGCGTGTGTCTCCTGCGCCAAGAATAAGTCTCCACGACAACGGCCAGCTGGGTTACTTTACCCTTTGCCGGTGGCAGACAGGCCCTGGGAGATGGTTGGGATGGACTTTGTGGTGGGCTTACCCAAGTCTCGGGGTTGCACCATCATTTGGGTAATCACTGACCATTTCTCCAAAATGGTGCATCTGGTGCCGCTACCATGGTTACCTTCTGCACGGGCTCTGGCAGCGTTGTTCGTTAGGCACATCTTCCGTCTACACGGCATGCCGGACAAAATTGTCAGTGACCGAGGTCCCCAGTTTGCGTCTCGGTTCTGGAGAGAGCTTTGTCGTCTACTCAGTATTGAGTTAAATCTCTCTTCAGCGTACCATCCTGAGACGAATGGGTTGGTAGAGAGGGCCAACCAGACCTTGGTCATCTATCTACGACATTTTGTCTCAGCCAGGCAGGATGACTGGGCATCCTTGCTACCATGGGCTGAGTTTGCACTAAACATTGCTGTGGCTGACTCCACCGGACAGACTCCATTCCTCCTGAACTACGGTCAGCATCCGCGGGTTCCGGTGCCCATGCCCGTGTCTTCTGCCGACTCCAGGGTGGCAGACTGGGCTGTGGAGGCACGGGACATTTGGGACCGTACCCAGGATGCCATTCAGGCATCCAAGGAGAGGATGAGGTCCTCCGCCGACGCACATCGGCGCCCTGCTCCAACATTTGCTCCTGGGGACTTGGTGTGGCTCTCCGCCCGTAACATTAGGCTGCGCGTTGAGTCCACTAAGTTGGCACCCCCTACCTGGTTCCTTTCAAGGTCCTCGAGCAGGTTAACCCTGTGGTATACCGTTTGGCTCTTCCACCACGCCTGGGTATCTCCGACACCTTTCACGTATCTCTCTTGAAACCCGTGTTCATGTCCCGGTTTTCCGAGTCATCTGCCGGGACATCGAGTTCGTCTACGGATGACCATGAGGTGAACGCCATCGTAGGGTGTAAGGTGGTACGGGCAAAAGATTTTATTTGGTGGATTGGAGGGGTTATGGGCCTGAGGATAGGTCCTGGGAGCCTGCCGAGCACGTTCACGCTCCGCAGCTCATCGCTGCTTTTGAACGCAGCGAGGTCCAGAGAAGTGGGGGCCCTAGGAGGGGGGGTAATGTTAGGGGTCGAGTTCCCGCTTCTGCACAAGGGGAATCTCGAGCCATTCCGGCTGCGGTCTCCCATTCGTCTCCGGCCGCAGTGGACTCTGCTCAGCCTTAGACGTCGGTCCCAGCGTCTCGCCCAGTCTGGCAGTGTGCAGAGGATTACTGCTGCTCCTCCAGACTCTGCTATTGTGGCCAGTACTGGTTAGCGGTGAGCAGATGTCTTTAGGACAAAGTCCTTGTTTTTCCCTTCTGAGCATGCCCAGGGTGAGATCTCTCATTGGAGATCAGGGGTCACATGCTCAGGTACTTCAGCAGCTCCTATTGGTCTGTCAGGAAGGTCCTGTGACTACTGGTGTTCTGGAACAAGTTTCATTGGTCCTTGTTTCTGGCAGGTCCTGTAGCTGTTATTATAAAAGGGTGGCAATGCTGAGCCACCATGCGCTAGTATCAATCATTATATGCTTTGCGCCAGTGTGGTCATGCGTGTGTGTGGTTAGGGCCCGGCTGAAATAAGCCCCTAGAATACCGACTTAATCGGTGAGGAGTTTGGTATGCTAGCTGGTCAGGGTCGGTGTCCTAGATGCCCTAGATTACCGGCATAAACGGTGAGGAGTTTGATTGCCATATTCAGGGCCTGCGCATTGCGGTGTTTATTTTGGCGACTCTGCGGGATAACAGAGTTCGCATCTTGCGCCATTTTATTAGCATCAGGTTCCGCCTGCACGGTGGACCCCGGGCTGCGAATGTATCTCTCTACCTCATATATTTGGTGCGTTCCGCAGACCCTAACAGGGGGTGATTTGAACTTTTGTGTTTATTTCATTTTTTAAAGATTGTTTTAATTTTTGTTTTACTGCTTACTGTGTTCAATAGTTCACTTAGGAGACTTGAAGCTGTGATCTTCTGATTACCATTGCTATACATAGGAGGTCTGGGATAGTAGACTGAAACGTCACTCATGATTTTTGTTTGGATTCCATAAAAAATTAAAGCTTCACTTATTTTCCCACTGGAGGGCCAAGTTCTTCATAATTATAAGATAAGTCAACAATATCAAGCCAATCCTTTTCAGATATTGATGATTTATCCCTATTACATTTGGAAACTCCAATGATCAGCAATACTTAGCTCAGAAAGCGGGCTGATATATATAAATAGTGAGCTGAGCAAGAACAGCACAGGTCCATTCACTATGTACTGAAGCTTACCACTCACTAATAGAAGCTAAGCTGCAGTTCCTGTGAATGACCACTACCAAGATACGGCGCTGTGGTGTTCTGGCTCTATTCACTGATGACATCTGGCCTCTGATAGAACTCCAGACCACTGATCGGTGATTGAGGCAGGTGTCAGACCATGACTTATCTGGTATTGATGCCCTGTCCTCAGTTTTAAGTCTGAAAACCCCTCTAATTGTTGGGTAATTGTTACATACACTAAACAATACAAAGTTTCACAATGCTGTAGATCACATCTGTTCATGAGATCATTGATAATAAATACCTAACTTAAAGAAAACTGTCATGAGATCTCTAACTACATAATTCACTTTCTTTTTTTTTTATCACGTCTAACCAATGCCAGCTACAACATGTCTAATTTAAATATACTAAAATAGAAATTTTGAGCCGGCATTTGCTGATTAGTAATCTCATCGCTCGCAGAAAGCTCTAACAAGGAGGCTTTACTAATTACACATACATTGTTTTAACTGAAATTATGATTAAATATTACATTTTCCCTGTGTTGTGGTCCTAAAAGCGAATGGCTTGTTACATCAAGGCAAGTTTTAATTAAGCAACTTCATTGAACCTAATTAACCATGCAAGTGATCAGAGGTTTTAGTGTCATTTAAAAGGCACCAGTTGCCTCTATAATTGCTGAATATTACAGTCCCTACTTCACAATATATACAGAAAATCTCACTTCTGTTTCATCCAAACCCCAACTCACCTTGCAACCATATGAAGCAATTTTACTTCATGTTTAATAATGTAACCATAGAGATGTTTAGGGAGATTCGAGTGATAAAAATCATTCACTAATATACAAAAAGCCCCTTAGAAAACACTTCCTAAGAAAGTGAGACATTTGTTTTGATTATTTCTTCAAATCACTGGCCTCCTTCTAACTAGAACTTATGTTAGATCTTTCAAGTCACAGACTCACAAATATCTGATATGATCTCTAGGGCATTGGTGTCTGACTTAAAGCGTAACTTTTTTTAAATTCTTTCTTTTTTTCCCCTAAATCAATAGTACACATGAAAAGAAGCCACTTTGTAATAAATCTTATCAGAGACTTTTGCTTCTTTGCCTCCTGCATTCACCTTTTGCTCTCAATTTATGGTGTAATATCTGTTTTCATAAACTACACAGTTGATGAGATGTACATTTGGTGCTTTTAAAACTTTATCAAGAGGTGAGAGGTGAGGCAATTACAGATATTCAGCTGCACATTCTCGTGTAACAACAGTTACAGTTCTTCATAGAACTTTATACGCTCCAACTGCCATCTGCAACGTCACAGATGGGAAAATCTGTATTCTCTGAGTACAGACTTTACTCAAGAGTTGAGAATTTCTAGAATGAAATCTCTGTCCATGGTTAGAAAAAAGATTTCTGTAAGATATTTTACAAAGTTTCTTCTTTTCTTAAGTACAATTGTTTGATGGGGCGCATGAGAGACATGGAGGGAGAGTGCAGGGCCATGTGTTGTAGTCTTTAGCTGTGGACTGCCCTTAATAGGGCGGGAACAAATGGGAGTTAGGTCAGTGCAGTCCCCGTAGGGAAACACAGGGGCAGAATCAGATGCCATCCCTAGACATCCATTGGAAATGACCTAGGACTTCCCAGATGCCAGACCAGCGACAACTCATCAATGAGTGAGGATGTTTCATTTCCTTCAACGCTATTCTTTTTGTTCATCTGATCCACTTTTGGGGCGATTGGTTACAATGTTCTAATTTGATATCCACCACTGGGTTGGCTTTTTGTTTGCATTGTCTGACCCACTATACACTTTGAGAGCCACAGTATTTACTGTTATGTGCTCGGTTGCAACAACTTTATTGAATACTGGATTGCAACCGAACACGGGGTCCGCGATACAGTTTATTGTCACTGCTGCAGAACACCCCTAGAGTATGAGGGTCAAACTGACAACAGAAATCTAACATTAGATCTCGCTTGTGTTACTTCACACTAGGGGAGATGTAGAATTGGCACTATCTCCGTTAACAGACTCACGGGAGATGTGCTCTCGACTGGTGTAGATGTAGCCCTGTTAATGGCACAGAAGCCACTTGCCAGATATTAGGTTTGCACTATGTGCTGCAAGCTGGTATAGAGGTAGCCCTGTTGACTGCACAGAAGCTACGTGCCAGCCGCTAGGAAGTGCGTGCAACTAACGCCAGGCGTACGTGCTACCAGCTGGCGTGAGACCGGACTGAGCAACTCTCTGTTCAGCTTGGCAGGTGATGCCCAGGTTACGCGCCCCGCAGTCCACTCAGGGTGCATAGCTACCCTATATTCGTAGCAAGACTGCGCCACATTGGCTACAGGTTACGCGCCCCGCAGTCTGCTCAGGGTGTATAGCTACCCTATGTTCGTAGCAAGACTGCGCCACATTGGCTACAGGTTACGCGCCCCGCAGTCTGCTCAGGGTGTATAGCTACCCTATATTCGTAGCAAGACTGCGCCACATTGGCTACCTGCCTGGCATAAGCTAAACCTGCCTAAAGGACCTGTGCTAATTAGCCGAGCGTGCTCTGGCATCAGCAGGTCCCGGAGAGCAAAGCTAGAGAGCATGTGAAGCCCAGATTCTGGCACGTCCACACAAGAGCACTGCCTATATTAGTATGATCTGACCGCACAGCGCACGGACAGACAAGCTATTTAAGGGCTAAACTCCACCCCCAGCCATCTCATCAATTGCATCATCGTTACGTCACCTGTGACCAATCAGGCGGTGCCAGGTCAGAGGATCAGCTGACATTAACCACCAATCATGACTTGCCATGTCACGGACATGCTCAGTGCAGGCATTTCTGGACTTAGGTTTACAACAGCCTTTTCCTGTTCTGTAACCTAGGTTTAAGGCTACTATGAACAAAGACACAAGTAACTACTTGTGCCTCTCGGGTATTGGCTAGGTGTTGGGAACGACGGCGAAGCTGAGCAGCATCTGCCTCGGCTGGGTCTGGATGGGAGACCACAGACTCCTCGATCCAGTTCGGATCCTGCCATCGCCCGATACCTAACATTATCCCCCCTCTAACATCCCCCCCACTTGACGCTCATATTCCTCAATGAGCAGGGGAGCATGAATATAGTCCACAGGTTCCCAAGTGCGGTCCTCAGAACCACAATCCCTCCAGGGTACCAGATAGGATTTTTTGCCGCAAACCACCTTAGACCCCACAATCGCCTCTACCTCGAAATCCTAACCCCCGGTGTCAGAAGCGTGTTGAGCTTCCGATAATTTCGTCAGGCGAACTTGTTTCAGGAACTTAACATGGAATGTGTCATGTATCTTCAAGTGCCGAGGCAATTGCAGACGATGCAACACGGGATTTACTTGGGCCAGAATTTTAAAAGGACCAATAAACCGGGGGGCGAATTTAGCTGATTCCCCGGGACCTCTGATATTGCGAGCCAGACCCTGTCGCCCGGAAAGAATACAGGAGCTGGGCGACGATGAGTGTCAGCCGACTGTCTCATCCGATTTTTGCAGGCCAATAACGCTTCATGCGTCTGATCCCAGACATCTCACATCTCCATAGCCCAATCTCTGACCCCAGGCTCCCCAGAGTTAACTGGCATAGGGACTGGCACACGCGGGTGCTGACCATTATTCAGAAGGAAAGGGGACTGACCTGTGGAATCTGCCACTGCATTGTTTAGAGCAAACTCTGCCCAAGGAAGCAAAGTTGCCCAATTATTATGATTGGCAGAAACGAAATGGCACAAGTATGTCACAAGCGTCTGATTGGTGTGTTCCACCAGGCCATTGGTCTCCGGGTGATAGGCAGCAGAGAGGTTCAGTTTAATACTACACAGATTACACAATTCTCTCCAAAACCAAGAGGTGAACTGAGGACCTCGATCACAAACAATCCTATCAGGCATACCGTGAAGATGGAAAATGTGACTGATAAACAGTGATGCCAGAACCTGGGAAGAAGGAACCCTAGGAAGGGGTGCCCGGTGAACCATCATAGAAAAATGGTCAGAAACCACCCATATGGTCGTATTACCCGGGGACTTAGGTAACTCAAACACAAAATCCATCCCAATCAGCTCCCAAGGTCTATCCGCCACGGGTAACGGATGTAGAAGACCCGCCAGACTCTGATGAGACGATTTATTTCTCGCGCAGGAGATACATGCTTGGACGTATTCTTTAATGTCCTGGGACAACCGAGGCCACCGATACAAGCGTTGGAGGAACTCAGTGGTGCGTTTGATTCCAAAATGACCTCCGATCTTAGAGGCATGTGCCCATGAGAGCACCTCATTCTGTAGATTAGAAGGAGCAAACGTCTTCCCGGGTGGAACCTGGTCTAGAGTCACCGGTGCCACCATTCGCATACTCTCAGGAGGGACGATAAGTCTGGGCTCGTCATCGTCCTCCGTCGTATCCATAGACCGAGATAGAGCATCTGCCCGAGGATTCTTCTCCCCTTTTAGAAAGTTGATGGTAAAATTGAATCGGACAAAAAAGAGAGACCACCGAGCCTGCCTCGGGTTGAGACTCTGCACCGTCTGCAGGTACGAAAGATTCTTATGGTCGGAATACACCACAAAACGGATGTTTAGCTCCCTCCAAAAGATACCTCCATTCAACAAAAGTCAATTTTATGGCGAGTAATTCTTTATCCCCAATAGTATAATTCCTCTCCACTGGAGAAAAGGTCTTGGAGAAGAAGAAACATGGTCTACTCCGACCCTGCCCATTCTTTTGAGAAAGGACAGCACCTGTTTCTACAGAGGGGGCATCGACCTCCAGAAAAAATGGCTTATTGACATCTGGCCGATGTAGGACTGGAGCTTTTGAAAAATAAGACTTGATCTCCCGGAAAGCCTCAGATGTCTCTTTAGACCAGTTTTTTGGGTTGGCACCTTTCTTGGTTAGCGTGGCCAAAGGAGCCACCAGTGTGGAAAAATGCGGTATAAATTGCCGATAATAATTGATGAACCCCATGAAGCGCTGTACCGCCTTCAGAGAGTGGGGCTCCTGCCAATTCTGTATGGCTACCAGTTTTTGGGGATCCATGGCCAAGCCCTTACTGGATACAATGTACCCCAAGAATGGTAATGACTCTTGTTCAAACTGGCATTTCTCCAGCTTGCAATACAGAGAATTTGCACACAAACGTTCAAAAGCTCTGCGAACATCCTCTCTGTGTGTGGAGAGGTCTGGGGAAAAGATCAGGATATCGTCAAGATATACTACCATGGAAGACAGTAGCAAATCTCGAAAGATATCGTTGACGAAATCCTGAAAAACGGTGGGGGCATTGCATAACCCGAAGGGCATGACGAGGTACTCATAGTGCCCATCACGAGTATTAAAAGCCGTCTTCCACTCATCGCCCTCACGGATCCGTATAAGATTTTATGCCCCACACAGATCCAATTTTGTAAAGATCTTAGCCCCTCGCAACCTGTCGAATAACTCAGAAATCAGAGGCAGAGGATATTTGTTCTTAATGGTGATGGCATTTAATCCTCTGTAATCTATGCTTGGATGTAGGTCACCTCCTTTCTTCTGGACAAAGAAAAACCCCGCTCCAGCAGGAGAGACCGATTTCCTGATAAACCCCCGAGCCAGGTTCTCCTTGATGTAATCGGACATGGCCTGGTCTCGGGACAGACAGGGGGTAAACTCTACCGCGAGGAGGCTCTGATTCGGGGATCAAATCTATAGCGCAGTCATAGCGTTAGTAGGCAGGCAAGGTCTCTGCAGCTTTTTTAGAAAAAACGTCTGCAAAACTCCAATACTGCTCTGGAAGTGCCTCCCGACTGGCCGGTGGGTCTAAGACCACCTATGGATTGATGCCACCATACACTGGGTAGTACATCTCTCACCCCATTAATAAACTTTCCCCGTGTTCCAGTTTATATGTGGATTGTGAGAACGTAACCATGGAAGACCCAATAATACCTCATCCAATCCTCCGGGAAGGATAAGGAACGAGATATCCTCCCGGTGACACTGAGGGAACGACATGGTGAGGGGGATAGACTGGTGGGTGATTTGTGTGTCTAACATGGAACCGTTGACTACACTGATGTTTATGGGTCTGGACAGTAATTCCATAGGAACGGCGTGCTTCTGGGCAAAGGTTGATGACAAAAAATTGCCATCGGCCCTAGAATCCATCACCACCTTAGCAGCAACCATGGTTGTTCCGAAGAGCAACGTCACCTTATAGACTAGTCTGGAGGAAGAAGTCTCTGAGTCTAACACACCTCCTCCAATGGAGGTTAGACACTCTCGTTCTCCCGCCCGCTTGGAACCCTTATTATTGGGGTACTCCAAGAGATGCGTAGGACGAGAATGAGGGGACCATTTCCTGGTCAGGGATATATCCATTGGCTCTGGTTCCGTGTCTGGAACCTCGGATTCGGAAATAGATTTAGAAAATGACGGTGCCAACAGAAACCGAGGTTTAGAGACCTTCAGCTCCAACTTGCTTTCTGCATGACATAAAGGCGTTGGGAACAACGGCGAAGCTGAGCAGCATCTGCCTCGGCTGGGTCTGGTTGGGAGACCACAGACTCTTCGGATCCCGCCGTCGCCCGATGCCTAATGATTTACTATGTATATATGCCAATGCGTACTATCTTTACCATGAATAATAAAGGGTACTCCACCTCCTCATTTAAATATATCTGATGCACCATTGGGGATGGTATTTATGTGCACCATATAAAGTTTTGGGACTATTATGTTAGTGCATTCCCCATAGTACCATTTTCAAGCCACCATTAGGGTGTTTACTGTTTGTCGTGTTATATATTCTTGGATTTATAGTGCCTAACATTCAAGTACAGGTACACATAATCTAGGACCCTTTTCATGATTACCCCAGTGGTGTCCATTTTTTTTTTCGTGTCCTTTTCAACATCATCTTCTTGATTTCAGGCAGGTATTAAACTATCCAGCCTACAAACCAGAATCCATGATGGGTCAGCACTCTACCTGCCTCTAAGTGGTTAACAGTGTATTGACCACCTCTATACACAATTAAACACTAATTTGAGATTTCTTGCACTGCCAAACATATGTATGTACTATGTATTGAGTTTTTTTCATATTGAGATTTTAATTTGATAGATTAAAAGTTCAATTTTATGATATTGTGTACCTCTGCTGCAACTCCTCTATCAATTAGGTACATTTGACTGTTATTTTATCACCATTGCTTTGTACCCATACACTATTGATTTATAAATAAAAATTAAAAGTATGGTCGCTCTTTAAATTTTGCTCATTCTGAGCATAAAAGCAAATATGTGTTTACATAAACTGAACACATCTCTATGAATATAGGATATTGATGGCAGAAAAAGATCAAATACTTATCTAGGACAGAATGTTGGATAGAATTTTGAGTGATACTTTCTATTCCTTCCCCCAACATTATATTGTCAGGCAGCGAACTAATAGCTGTACAATATAATATCAGCATCATACTGGACACAGAAGCAGAGTTTCCCTAACTGTATAAATGAATTAAATTGCATAAAATGACACAAATAATAAAACATAAAAGTAATTTTACAAATACTGGAAAAGTTAGATTTGCTCTTTGTTAAAAAAAACTTTCTAGTACATTAACAAACTTTTTATATTTTACAGTTATAAAAAACCCAATAACTATAAGCACATAAATAAGTGATGCATTGTAAAACGAAGTGCCTATACACATTTATACTCTCAGTAATATAGCCATACCAGAGTTTAGTGATACATTGATCAGTATTTGCTTTCTATTTGATATCAGAGTTGCAGTTGGACGACTCTCAATCAATAGAAATCCTTACACTGTACGGCTTCTGAGTGCCCTATTAAAAAGTAAGACCAGGTAATAAACTTTCAATAATGGCACTGTTCTCCTTGGAGAAATTCAACTATGTCTAGAGAGATGGGTGAAAAAGTGACATATTTTCTTATGTTCACATATTTTTAATGAAATATTTGTTGCCTGGGAATTGGTATTCCCTTTCAATTTAAATGGATGAGCACATGCCATTGTTCATTTTCCATCAAAGTAGAAAAAATAATGAGACTTAGTTCGAAAAGTGAAAAAAATAAGACAATGCGGTGCATCTATATAGCTCAGAAAAAATGAGGTGGGAGAGTTTAAAACTACCTGTAATATTATGCATGTATTTTGCAAAGAGGACACTTTTTTTCATGTTAAGCGACAAATATTAGAAGTAAAAAAATAAACTATATATTTAATATTGATTGGAAATACTTAAAGGGAATCTGTCAGTTTATTCACCCCCCCAAAAAAAATTAATTGACTGTGTATGCTTTGAAAATATAAGTAATTTTGTTCCTATGTTAAGCAAAAGGGCTTCTGTTCTTGCCAAAAAATCCATTTTAGAATTATTATGCAAAGTATGCTGGAAATTCTCTGGCGAAGAACGATCCCTTTCATTGTTCTGTTCTCAGCCTAAATCCACCCTCCTGTATGTGATTGACAGTAGGCACTGGTGCATCATGTCTGTCACCTATAGGAGGGCAGAATTATGCTGAGAAATATGCTCAGTGCTGTGACAATGAAAGTGCTTTGACCCACTCAGAGTACTTCCAGCCTTATTTGCATAGTACTTCTAAAGTATAATTCTTGGCAATTCATTATCCATTTTGTTTAATAAAGGAACACAATTTCTTACATTCTCTTAGCCTACAGTAAAGGAATTTGTTTGGGGGAGTTATACGACCGATTGTTTCCCTTTAAACTATATAGTTGTAGGAAGCACTAGTTTCTGATCTCATTTTGGGATTAACAGTTTGGAGAGCCTCAGTCTTATAAAATCTTGTAAAATATTTCTTCATGTCTTCAATTTAAGTGGAAAAAAAGGTTTAACCCTCTAAAAGTCAAAATCCTATGGGGATGAAGAATAAAAGGCAGCAAGTAGATGTATTCCCAAATTTTGCAACAAAAAATGTATACGAAATGATATAGATCTCTAGATCTTATAAGATTGATGCACTTAGTCTATAATAGCACTTCAATCCATTTCAGAATAGCTGTATAATCCATATATTAAGATGAGCATTTTATTTTAGTCCAGCCGAAGAACTGATGAGTCCAAGTGTATTCGGTCTGCTCACCCAAAATGACTGACAACTGCAGCTTATACTAAGCAATTTGGGATTTTAGCAGCGTCAGGAAGGAGTACATTGCAGAGCTGTCAATCAGACTAGATGGGGAGATTCAGTCTAAACTCTTAAAACGGTTTATACTGCCATTCTTACATGTATTGTAAAAATAGAATAGGTTATAGTTGGAACTCAATGGATTTTTATTTACCATCAACCTTAGAAACTATGAAATTATGAAACTAAGTACAAGTACATATGATCTAATAGATCTATTTAGTAATGTAACAATGTATGTTCACATTGTTGCAAACTGCATGTTCGCATTACATTTGGTGACAGATTTTCTTTAAATTTATGACTAATGAAATGGATCCTCTAAATCACAATCAGTTTGATGATGGCAGACTTTGGTGCAGGGTCTAAAAAATCGCCCGGTTGGTCACACTCAACACTAACAAGAAGGTATTTGTGGTGAGGTGGTGTGTTCCTGTTGTATTGTTTGGTTGCAGGCCACATAATAGTCAGAGATTGGCAATGGGTACACTGTATGTAGTTTAGCGCTTATCTCGCAGGGATGAACATAGCCAGGGGCCATTAATAAATTTAGTTAGAATACAACAAGCTAAAGTAGATGTGACTGATGAGTGGCTGACCCTTGCCTTCCCTTCAAACCAACCTACTATACCTCCCCCTCCTACTTCAATAAATAACACTGTGTGTCTTAGGTGAAATGGCCAAAGCAGTCTCTTTATTTTTTAACATCATGGCAATAACAATGTATCATCTTAAAGAGAACCTATTGCTATGAAAATGCAGTCTAATCTGGACACACCATGGTATAGAATGGAGCAGATGAGTAGATTAATACATAGTTTTCTGAGAAAAATCTATGTGTTTGGTGTATTATTTAAACTTCTGCTTTTCTGCAATTTGTAGTCCAGCGAGCGGTCCTAACAGTTACTGACAGATTTAAATGTATAAAAAAACAAATATATAGAATATTTTCCCACAAAACTATATTTCAAATTGCTCCACTCTATCTGCTCTTTAGCATGGTGCCTGTATATTGAAGTTCATTTTCATAGTGATAGCCTACCTTCAAGCAAAGGACTAATATGTAGAAAAAGAAAGGGTCTTTGAGGTCACACCAGATCAAGACCCGCACCAGAGCTTCTCCTCTTTGCCAACAATCACACCATAACAATTCAGGGGCACTTCCATTGAATGTGTCTCTAATATCTTGACCCTGTGGGAACCCCAAGTATTTGAAACACTACAAACTGAGGGGTGACCCAAACTACTGACAGGTCCCGTCCACTTTTTAGCAAACAAATAATCAGCTTCCAGAGACCTTGTCCTTTCCAGCTGCCATGACAAAATGCATAATCCCCTAAGGCTGGGATCATGCATGCGAGGAATAGGGCCTTGTCTCGCATGTTAATACCCGGCACTGCTGCGGCTTGGGAGTGGAGCGCGTGGCTCCATGTAGTGCTATGCGGCCGCATGCTTCACTCCCAAGGCCGGCAGAAGAGCTGGGTATTAACATGTGAGACTCTGCCATATTCCTCGCATGTGTGCTCCTGGCCTAATACTGAAAATCTCCATCATCCTATTACACTACCACTGTGGCAGACTAAAATAGAATGGGTGCATAGTCTGCCTGCTTGCTGCCTAGACTACCCAATAAATTTCTGTATTGTCACCAATCACGTAAAGCCACATTAGTTGCACACTTCTTTCTCTCTCACTCTCCCACTTGCTCTCTCGTCACCCCTTCTTTTGATTTACCACCCCTATTTTCTTACTCAAACACCATCTTAAAACACCCATTCATACCCCTACTCAATCAGGCCCCAGCATTCATCCTAGTTCTGCAGCTCTCCTTTTTACCCAAGTAGAGCCAGAATATGGCCTTATAGTACTTTTGGATCCCGATTGTCCAGGTAATAAAAAGAGTAGGTCAAGACAACACCTTTGAGAAGAGGTTAGGAAATTAAAGGAAACAGTCTTTGGGAGGAGCATAAAGAAATGTCAGTAGTAGAGAGTTAAAGGAAGGAATGATTCAAGGACCTGGAAAGAGCATTCACTTTACAAATCTTGTAAGTGAGAAGATAAATCAAGTGAAAAAAATAGGAGGTAAAGAAATGTACCTAGTGTGCTTGCCATGGAATGAGCAGACTGGAGATACAACAAGTTTGTAAAAAGAAAGTGATGGCAAAATCTATTCAATTAGGACAAATTTCACTGCCAGCAAATCAAAGTCACTAAGAAAAAAGTTTCTCTCAGAGCAAGTGGACTTTTTGAAGAGGTCTACACAATGTTTTTAACTCCTTCCCATCTGGGTGATTATCTGTTTTTGCATTTACATTTCTCTTCTTCTTCTCTCAAGAGCTTTAACTTTTTTATTTTTCCATTGAAATAGCCACATGAGGGCTTGTTTTTGTAAAGGATGAGTTATGCTTTTGAATAACATCATTCATCATGTAATTAACTAGAAAGTGGGAAAATTTTCAAGTGTGTTGAAGTGGCGTAAATAGTGCAATTCAACAATTGTTTTTATGTTTTAAAATTTACTATGTTCACTATATGCTAAAATGAGCTAGCAATATTATTCTCCAGGTCAATACCATTATGAAGATATCAGATATGTATTTTTTTTTATTTTAGTGGCAAAAAAAAATAAATAAATTTGTGTCTCTGTTTTCCTGTAACGGTTTTAATTTTTGGTCGATGGAGCTGTGTGAGGTCTTATGGTTTGGGCACTGAGCTCACATTTTTATTACTTTTTTTGCAGTGTTGTGATATGTGAAAAAACGTAATTTTGGGGTTTACATTTTTTTCTGATTAAACCATTTACCAATCGGATTAAGTAATTTGATATATTTATAGATCTGACTTTTATCAATACCAAATATGTGTATTTTTTATTAATTTATTTTTAATGGGGGAATAGGAGTCGATTCTAACTTTTATAGATATTTTTAAAAAATATTTTTTTCACAGTCTACTGCAATTGTTAGACCCTTTTGGACTGGAACCTGTGATAATCTCATCGTATCATACACAGCAATACCAGAGTATATAGTGAAAAATTACAGTCTCCATTGAATGCCAATCATGGCATTGCTTTCACCCTAGAATTGACATGACAGTTTCGGAGGTCTTCAGCAGACCCCAGGCCGTCTTGACATCCCATCAGCGCCTCACGATCGCTTCATCGGCAAGATGATGGGCTTATAGAATGACTCAACCCCCTGTCAATGCGCAGTAAATGCTGCTATGCTGCTGTCAGAGATTTACAGAGGCATTTAACAGATTAACAGCTGTGGGCATAGCTCAGCTCCACCTGCGGCTGTTAGAGGCTGATGATGGCTGAATAACCCAGCCATCATCTGTAGGGAAAGATGCGGACTTGCAAGTCAGGGAGCCAGCTTATGACTTAACTGTATGATATATGTTGGTAAGGGGTTAACCCTTGGACTGATGAACGTATACTTCTCTGATTACATTTGAAGATACAACGACCATAAGAATGATTGATTCACTTAAATAAGAATAAAGGGTAACTGGAGCCAAAGATATGCATGTCTTGAAATAGGAGAATGCTTTCACTGCTCAAACTAAGCATTCGTTTTCTGTTGGGTTCAGACATTGAGTGGAGACAACACTTGAAGAAAATCTTGAATAAATTGCTGATAACAGTATATGAAATCCAGTAATCTATTGAGAGTTTGGGGATCTGTGGGTAGCAGCAATTTTGAATAATGTAAAGATTGATTGTATCCACATAAAGGCACCATGTTGAGATGATCTAGCTAGGAATGGAAGTTCTTATGGTCCTTTCATCCATGACAGTGACTTAAATTGCGTAACCTTAACTGAGCAAATTCAGTATCTATTTCTGCTACAAAAAAGGTTTCTTAAGCTTAGGCAGATCAAATCATAATGGATGTAAAAGCTATGATGCCTGAAGCCAAACTGTCCTAATGATAAGACAGAATTCTCTTTTTAACCCAATTCTGTAAAGGTCATTTATATGTGTCATCTATTTGAATACAAGTACATATGACACATAGGTAGCCTTAATGATGTGATGGAATTTAACTCTTTTTATTCATTATATTTGAGCATGAGCTATTTAAACTCCCCCATCATGTTTTTGTCTATTCACATTATCTTATATATTTAATTGATATTAATGTATATTTTTCCTTCATTTATAACAAAGTATTGGTGCCGTTCCTAATATCTCCTTTCACCGTCTGCCCCTTTAGATGTGGTTATAATCTTCCATTGAATAAATACCGTGTTTGCACATAAACCATCAACAAATCTCTCTCCACTATTTCTTTATCTTTTTTATTTTACCCCTAACATCCCTATACCATTTTTTATTATGCGATTGCTACACATATCCACACTCTACTGACTCTACTACCCAAACTTCTGCAGTCCTGTATTATCTTTTATAATAGATTCAGTTTGCTGGATTGTTTGAAATTCAAGTTCACCAGATTTGCTGAATTTTCCCCAAAAATTTGATTTAAAGTAAAATATATTGCAACACTGATACTAATTGACAAGAATATATGTATAACACTCTGAGGACACCTAGGAATGTATTAAACTGTTTTTGAGCTCATTAATGCAAGCACAGCCTTATTAATGTCTAGGTGACCTCAACTTATCTGGCTGGGGGAAACAGATGGTAATCAGTGCAACTAGAGATGGGCAAACCTAAACAGTAAAGTTCGGGATCCGTACCGAACGCCTAGCGTTTGGGCATGGATACCGAAAATGGACTTCTCCAGGAAGTCCGTTTTACTCTTTGGGTTCTGTTCCCCGAACATCGGGTGCTTCACACGCTGTCATCTGCATGCAACTATCAGCTGTCAGCTTTATTTTCTAGTTATCAAGAATAGAGGGTTCCCACACAGTTTTTTTAAATTAGTTAAAAAAATCATTTAAAAAGCGGCATGGGTTCCCCCTCATTTTTGACAACCAGCCAAGCTAAAACAGTCAGCTGGGGACTGGTATTCTCAGGCTGGTAAGGGGCCATGGATATTGCCCGCCCAGCCTAAAAATAGCCACTCTAGGAAAAGCGCATCTATTAGATGTGTCAATTTTGGTGCCTAAACCGGGTCTTCCCACTCGCCCCTTTTTTTTCATATATTTATAGCAGGCACCGCTGATAAAGGTATTCCTCAGCCAGAGCCTGTTCTCACTGTTTTCAATATCTGCAGACGTAGGCTAATGAGAGCAGTGCTCTCTCATCAGCTGACGCCTGTGACTAAATTTAAACTTTTTTACCGTTGGTCACAGCTGCTAGCTCACGCTGTCATCTGACAACGTGGGAACCACAGTTCTCTGACTGGCGGTAATAATCTTACCGCTGATCAAACCTGTGTTTGCTGCGCTGTCATGCAAATGACAGCATGGCAAACAACAGATGCTTGAGCCCCCCCATTCATCTGAATGGGGTCTGGGTTCGGTTACCCGAACCAAACTTTTTAGATATTCTGCCGGGCACGAACATCCACAGGTTTGCCCATCATTAAGTGTAACAAACAACATAATTTTGGTGGTGGGTATGTGTATAATATTGGACTATTAAAACAAAACTATTTTTTTTAACAACATACACAATTTGTGAAATAGAAACATAGTATGAAGTTTCTGGATTATGGAGATTTATGTTTTATTTTAAAAAAATGGCTTGCCTGTCTCACAGTGCAGAAGAACACTTTCTGTGATATAATCCTTGGTTTCAGGATTTTGGTTTAGCAGCAAAATCAGCACGAAGGAGCTTAATATTTCCCTGTCTGTTGTGTGCCAAGAATTAAAAAGAGGCTGTTCTTAAAAATATCTGTTACTGCCATATATCATAAATCAATCAATTCATGGTCACAATGAATGACTATACAGGCACAGCACTTCCCTATATTCCTTTAATTTTAAATTATTACTCACAGACTTAAACTACCACTCCCACATTCAATGTGCTTTAGCTATGCAGTAATATACCAAAATAAAATGTATCCAAAAAAACCAAAAAAATGTCCAACAACATATTATGCACATACCAAAGGGACCTTCACCATAAAGGGAATTCCAAGGGGTGTATGAATAATTAGGGGTGTGTAACCATACAATTGCCGCAGATAGGATACAGAGTATCCAAAGCACACCACTCACTAAGAGATGTATCTGAAAATAGTAGCAAATTTATTGAAATCACAGTGACATAAACAATTACATATAAAAATGCAGAGGAAAGGAATAACCCAAAATGTAGTGCACAATAAGTGACAGAAGGGATAAATACAGGCATATGGCGTATGTAATATACATATTACAAATAGTGGGTCAGACAGCATAGATGATGAACAATAACCATCTCAAAGTGCATGTGCAGCTGACGACCATATAAATCAAGGTAAAGACCTAATGGTGACACATACCCATATTAAATCGACCACAGCACAGCAGTGACAGTGGGGACTGGTCGATTTAATATGGGTATGTGTCACCATTAGGTCTTTACCTTGAAATTTTTATGGTCGTCAGCTGCACATGCACTTTGAGATGGTTATTGTTCATCATCTATGCTGTCTGACCCACTATTTGTAATATGTATATTACATACGCCATATGCCTGTATTTATCCCTTCTGTCACTTATTGTGCACTACATTTTGGGTTATTCCTTTCCTCTGCATTTTTATATGTAATTGTTTATGTCACTGTGATTTCAATAAATTTGCTACTATTTTCAGATACATCTCTTAGTGAGTGGTGTGCTTTGGATACTCTGTATCCTATCTGCGGCAAAATAAAATGTATGCCTTTTCTATCACTTTATCGAATAAACGTTGTGCTCTGACTTCCTATCGCTATGCTCGGAAAGCCAAAAATGGTACTGTTTTGCCAGTGCCTCTTTTTCATACAAGCTGTAATATTCCACACTTATTAGCTGGGCTAGACCAAATGATAGTTTAGCCTGCTCTTTGAGTCTTCAACAGTGAATGAATCTGTGGCAAGCAATGTTTTTGGCAATCCTCATGAATCGAATCACAGCACCTGTGGATTTCAAGACATAAAACTCAAAGTGGATCTTCTGCGGATCAGCTCAGTTATTCTCTATTACTAAACTCTTTTGCATCCACTCAACAAATACAGTCACAATATATGCTCATGCAAATAGATTGTACTTTGATTTTGTCCTTCCTTATTTACCAATAGGTTCTGAGTTGGCTGATGTTGCAGGAGGTGCAGGTTGCAAATTCAAGAGAGCAAATATTCCTTGGAGAACATAGACAAGCTCTAGGTAATTTCCATGCTTACTGATTTGGTAACCAAATTTATAGCTGTCTTTAGACATTGTGAGTCTGACCAAAGCCATAGCATGTGATATCAGCAACCTGACCAAGGCAAGTAGTTTGTGCACTCTAACCCATGGACTAATAGACAATGAAATGTTAAAAGTAAAGTCATTCATTTTTATATTTATCTTTAACTTTGATTTTCTTTTGTTTTTATGTAACTATTTTCTAGCCTTTTCCATAACACTATCTCTAAACCTAGTCCTAACCTTAGCCCTAACATTAATCTTAATATTAATCATAACCTTAGTCCTAACCCTAATCCTTGTCCTATCTCTAACTTTTTTTAGGGTTAGAAAAAGTATTTAAAAACGTGACGTTTATTGTAACAATAGAGTACTTTTTCTTATTACAGAAAACATTCTTTAAAAAATTTGGAGCAGATTCCTCAGCATGACTCTGTCTCCCCTCTCACAAAATTGCAAGTGTGAGAAGACACAGGGAGCTGTCCGGCAGCACAATGCAGATTTTATCATCTCAGTGGCTGTGCAGAGCATAACAGTTACATTTGTCATCAGATGCTTCTCTTCGTAAAGACTGTGACTGAGAGAGCAAAGCTTAGTTAATTTTCTTGAAA
This sequence comes from Oophaga sylvatica, assembly GCA_033576555.1. NCBI lineage: Eukaryota > Metazoa > Chordata > Amphibia > Anura > Dendrobatidae > Oophaga > Oophaga sylvatica. The sequence goes on along the minus strand of JARQOD010000008.1, from coordinate 103,365,640 downwards.
GCTTTGTTATCTTACTTGGTATCCATGCAGAATGCCTTTAACAAATTTATTTTGAGCTCCGCATAAGGATCTGTGGCATCGGCCTAAATGTCAAAGCAGCTTTTCGCTGCTTTAAGCATCATATTCTCTTACAGTGTGGCCAACAAGCGCTGTGGCCTCAACTATGCCACACCATTGATTTTAGCTCTTTTTATGTTCCTGGTTTGCAGATAAAGTTTAAAGTGAACCTGTCACCATGAAAACACAGTCCAATCTGCAGGCATCATGTTATAGAGCAGGAGGAGATGAATAGATTGATTTATAGTTTTATGAGGAATTATTCAGTATATCCTGTCTTTTAATCTTTTAACCATCTGCTCATTCTGGATTTTTTGGTCCAGTAGGCAGTTCTGTTGACTGTTGTCTCTATATGTACAGCTGTACAAAGAGAGCTGTCAGTCACTGACAGATCCGCCCACTGGACCAAAAATCCTAGAAATAGAAGAACGATTAAAACACAGAAAATGCTATTATTTTTCTCAATAAACTATATATCAATCTATTTAGCCTGCTCTATAATATGATGCTTGCAGATTGGATTGCATTTTATACCAAAAACTGGCTACTTTTGGCCTTGTGACAGATTCTCTTTAACTAAGCTCATCATTCACATATCTTACAAACTGGATCCTCTTAGCCGCAATCAGTTTGGTGATGGCTAGTCTGAAATGCAAAACCTAAGGAATCTCCATGTACTTAAATCTAAACCCCTATACGGAAGTATGATATTTCAAAGTCAGATTCCTAAATTGTGGTTCTTTGAATATTCACCAACTGGAGACAAGAACTAGACAAAGATAGAACAAAAGGCAAGACAGGTGTGTAATCCAGGAATAAACCTGAGTTCAATGTTAGCATCAAAATCAATAGTCAGGAACAGAACAATAAGTTGGACACAAGAAACCAGACAAGGGATGTACCTGCAGGCAATGAAGACAATTTCAAAGTTCCATTAAGTCACACAGTTGGTATAAAAAAAATTGGTCTGGTTTGCTGTTAACAATAATAATCTTTTGTATTCCTTTAGCACCAACATATCCTGCAGGACTTTACAATTTAGAGGGTAAAATTATACAAAAAAGATAAGACATTACTGACTTATACATATCTCAAGGCATAGCAAGATACCAAGAGGAGTGGGGATCATGCTGCTACACTCATCAGGAGAGCTTTAAACTAGAACAATGTGGGAAGGGAAATAAAAGGCCAGAAAAATCCATACACCTGACAAATGCTATTAAGAACTCGGCAATTAGAAGTGGATAGGAAGAACGAAGACAAAAAAATCTAAATAATAAAAATATTGGAGGAAGAGAAACCAATCACAAACTAAAATCTTTTTATACAAATGCACAAAGCATGGGCAACAAACAAGGAGAATTGGAACTACTAACGCAGGAGAAGAAGTATGATGTCATTGGAATCACTGAGACTTGGTGGGACGATACACATGATTGGAATACAAGGCTAGAAGGATACAACTTATTTGCAAGAAACAGACTTGATAAACGAGGAGGAGGTGTGGCATTGTATGTTAGAAAAGTGTATATCTGCATAGAGATTGACGCTTCAGAGACTGGGAGTTCTGTGGAAACTGTTTGGGTAAGAATACAAGGACAGAACAATGGAAAGGACACCATTGTAGGCATTTACTACAGGCCACCTATGCAAGCTGAAGATATGGATGAACTCTTTATGCATCAAATGGCCAAGTTCTCCAAAAAATATGACAAAGTGGTCATGGGAGATTTCAACTATCCAGACATTTGTTGGGAATCTCTCTCAGGCAAAACTAACAGGTCCAGGAAATTCTTATCCTCTCTTGCTGACAACTTTATCTTCCAAAAGGTAGGCGAGAAAACAAGGGGATCTGCTACCTTGGATCTAATCCTTATAAACAGGGAGGAAATGGTTGAGGAGGTAAGAGTGGCTGGGACCCTAGGAGGTAGCGACCATGCTATTTTAGAATTTTGGATAACTAGAGGAGGAAGACCTGTGAAGACTCAGACTTCAAGGTTAGATTTCAGAAAGGCAGATTTTAAGGGACTCAGAAAGAGAATTGGAGGGATCCAATGGCTGGATATCCTTAAGGACAAAAATGTCCAGGAAGGATGGAATTCTTGAAAAATGAGATTCTCAAAGCACAATCATTAACAATTCCGAAAAGAGGGAAGAATAGGAAGCATTTAACGAAACCAGGATGGATGAACACAGAACTTAAACACATGCTAAAAAGGAAGAAAGAAATGTATATCAAATGGAAAGAGGGAGGCATATCTAAAGAAGAATATAATGATGTCTGCAGAACCTGCAGGGGAAGAATCAGATTAGCTAAAGCTGACAATGAATTAAGGCTTGCAAGAGATGTCAAAATCAATAAAAAAGGATTTTGGGGATATTTTAAAAGTAAAAGAAAAGTCAAAGATGCTATAGGATTTTTACAGGATGAAAATTATGAAATGGTAAGAAAGGATGTTGAAAAGGCCGAACTTTTAAATTCCTATTTTGCATCTGTTTTCTCTCAGAAAGGAAATGTAACATCAACTGATCTTCACTGTCCTATTAAAGGAATAGAAGAATCCAGGATATCTATAAACAGAAAAATAGTGAGGAAACACTTAGCTAACATAAATTAATTCAAGTCTCCAGGTCCAGATGAATTACACCCCAGAGTACTGAAGGAGATAGCAGAAGAAATTTTTGAACCACTCTCCATAATCTTTGAAAATTCTTGGAGAACAGGAGAAGTTCCAGAAGACTGGAGAAGAGCAAATGTTGTTCCTGTCTTCAAAAAGGGGAAGAAGGTGGACCCAGGGAACTATAGACCGGTGAGTCTGACATCTATACCAGGAAAGATCTTTGAACAAATTATTAAACAACATGTATGTAAGTACCTGGACAAGAATGAAGTGATTAACCAGAGTCAGCATGGGTTTGTAACTAATAAGTCATGTCAGACTAATTTAATTTCCTTCTATCACAGAATCACTGACTGGGTGGATCAGGGAAATGCTGTAGATATATTATATCTTGACTTCAGCAAAGCATTTGACAAAGTATCTCACACAATCCTTATTGAAAAAATGACTAAGTATGGAATGGACAAGGCAACTGTTAGGTGGATTCATAACTGGCTTAGTGATAGGACCCAAAGAGTGGTAGTAAATGGCTGCACATCGAGTTGGAAGAATGTATCAAGTGGGGTACCACAGGGCTCTGTCTTGGGCACTGTATTGTTCAACATCTTTATCAATGATTTAGATGAAGGAATTGAGGGTAAACTGATTAAATTTGCTGATGACACAAAGCTAGGAGGGATAGCTAATACTAGAGAAGAGAGAGAGAGGATTCAAAAATATATAAATAAACTGGAGCAGTGGGCAGCAACTAACAGAATGGTTTTTTAACAGGGAAAAATGCAAAGTACTTCATCTGGGAAATAAAAATGAAAAAAGCATATACAGAATGGGAGGAATAAGGCTAAGCAACAGCACATGTGAAAAAGACTTGAGTATACTAATAGATCACAGACTGAACATGAGTCAACAGTGTGATGCAGCAGCAAAAAAGGCAAATACAATTCTGGGATGTATTAAAAGAAGCATACAGTCTAGATCACGTGAAGTCATTATTGCCCTCTATTCCTCTTTGGTCAGACCTCATCTGGAAACTGTGTCCAGTTTTGGGCACCACATTTTAAAAAAGACATCAACAAACTGGAGCAAGTTCAGAGAAGAGCGACCAGAATGGTGTTCGGTCTGCAAACCATGTCCTATGAGGAACGGTTACAGGATTTGGGAATGTTTAGCTTGCAAAGAAGAAGACTGAGAGGTGACTTAATAGCTGTATACAAATATCTCAAGGGCTGTCACATTGTAGAAGGATTATCTTTATTCTCATTTGCACACAGAAAGACTAGAAGCAATGGGATGAAACTGAATGAGAGGAGACACAGATTAGATATTAGAAAAAACTTTTTGACAGTTAGAGTGATCAATGAGTGGAACAGGCTGCCTCGAGAGGTGGTGAGTTCTCCTTCAATGGAAGTCTTCAAACAGAGGCTGGACAGACATCTGTCTGGGATGATTTAATGAATCCTGCTTTGAGCAGGGGGTTGGACCAGATGACCCAGGAGGTCCCTTCCAACTCTAACATTCTATGATTCTATGATTCTATGCTCACAAGCTTACAATCTATATTGGAAATAATAGGACACAAAAGGTAAAACTAAAGTACTTGTCTTGTTTGATACAGTCATCAGTATAATAAATAGGTGCAGGCTCTTTTTTTCAGGCAGCTTTACAAATGAAATACAAATTAATTATCTTGATCCACAAATCCACACGTCCATGTTCTTGGTTTTAACTTCACATGCTACAGAGGGTGGTTTCTGGCCTCATATAATCCAATTAATGCACTGGACTTACATCTAACAAGACATTATAGTAAAGAAGAGAAAATGTCACTCACCAAGCATTGCTGAATAAATATTCTTTACTTCATTAGAAAACAAACAAGATGGCAAGCATGGAGTGTGCAGAGAGATGGTGCAGGACGACGGCCGTTTCACACTGTCAGGACGCTTCTATGGATCTACGGGTGTTGTTCCGTGTATGGGAAAAGAAAAATGTGCTAATATAATGAGAGCTGGTGCCAAATAACCTTCACCTCGATTATTTATATCTAACAAGGACCTGGTGGCAGTAAACTTTCCTTAAACTTTCCTGAAGAAGGAGCCCCTGTGCTCTGAAAGCTTGCAAATATATTTTTCTGGTTATCCAATAAAAGTATCACTCCGAGAATACTTTTTGTAATTTTTTGCCATAAAAGTATTTACATTTTTCTGGTTAAAACGGCCCCACGATATAATACATTTTTGGGGCCATGAAAGGTTGTTGGATCCCACTCTGTATGCTGAGATCCCATAGCTTGAAATTTTGGACTCATCTTTTGCTAGAAAGTGAATAGTAATGGGAGTTATTTAGTAAAATCATCAGTTTACAATTGGCTATTGTTTTCTTAAATGAAAAGGGCAGCCACAGACAGTCAGACTGGAGAGAGGTACTCTCTAAGGAGTTGCTGGTGGACCAGTAGATAGTTCTGGACTTTACATTTGCTGTGCTTTGTATAATGCAAATAAGAAGTAAAACTTACTAGAGAAACTGCCATGAGAAATGTTTCACTCTTCCTGGAGAAGAATTATCTTCAATCGGTGATCATCTACTTTGATGCTTGCAAACATGTTTATTGATGCAACCCTATGATTGATGTGTCTGAGTCGGCACGATAATATCATTTTCAGTTCTGCGCTATTGGAACTGTCTGTGCCCACCTGCCAGTATTTCTGTGCCATCCCCCACATGTGCATCTTTATACATCTTTATACATCTTTATACATACTAGCTCCACCACATGATGACTCTTTTAGCCTTATCTTTTAAGTTTCTTGGATAGGGCCCAGTGATGAAAGACTGGTATTGGAGTCAGATATTTGGAATAGTCCTGGAAACATCAGGATTCTTGGCAAAATGTTTTAATTGAACATGTTAAATGTGAAGAGAAATGATCACAGGAACATTCTGACATTCTGAGTACTTAATTGACTTTCCGTTTCTTCCAGCCATAGATCAATTTAATGCAACACTGGAAATTATATTCACACTGTAAGATATGTTAAGATAGAAGCTCCTGAGCTGTAAAAAGAATCATTAGACAACAGAAAACTGATGGCACTTATTTTATGTACGCACAGTTTGTCCTCTGTCTTTGCTTCTATGCCAATTGACAACAGACATAAAAAGTTCTCACGGAGCCCAAGGTCAGGGATAGGATGACAATACAGGAATCTAATTATGGTTTAATGTACTGAGCAATTTCAGAGTGCTACAGTTGGCAGGCAGACACCTATTGCCATAGGAGCTCTGCCAGGACTAGGACATTGTCTGGATGATAAAATGCTGCAGTGATGGGTGTGGTTGGTGTGAAAGGGTATTTTTACCATACTTAGCATGCCCATTGTATGCTGCTCTTGTATGTGACAGTAATGATAAATAGCTTTCTAGTAGCATCTCACAAAATGTACAATAATATATAGCAAGCAACATACTGTACATCCTAATTTGTCCTCCGATAAAATCAAGCAAAAGGAAGGGAATTAAGTAAATACTCTAATACAGTGGTTCTCAACCTTTCTAATGCCGTGACCCCGCAATACAGTTCCTCATGTTGCGGTGACCCCCAAACCAAAAATAATTACAGTCCTCCATACAATATTATGGGCACCACATAGTCCTCCATACTGTATTATGGGCCAAATATAATGCTCCATAAAGAATACTGGTCCCCATATAATGCTCCATACAAAATATGGAGCTCTCCTCTGCACTGTGCTGCGTTCTGCACTGTTACGGCTCAGGAAAGGGCACTGTGGAAAGACTCCCCATTATCATCATCATTGCCTCCTCATCATCATCATCGCCTCCCCATCATCATTGCCTCCCCATCATCATTATCATTGCCTCCCCAGCATCATCATCATTGTCTGCCCATCATCATTGGCTCCCCATCATCATCATTGCCTGCCCATCATCATTGGCTCCCCATAATCATCATTGCCTGCCCATCATCATTGGCTCCCCATCATCATCGCCTCCCCATCATCATCATTGCCTGCCCATCATCATTGGCTCCCCATCATCATCATCATTGCATTCCCATCATCATTGGCTCCCCATCATCATCGCCTCCCCATCATCATCATCATCATTGCCTGCCCATCATCATTGGCTCCCCATCATCATCATTGCCTGCCCATCATCATTGGCTCCCCATCATCATCATCATTGCCTGCCCATCATCATTGGCTCCCCATCATCATCGCCTCCCCATCATCATCATCATCATTGCCCAACCATCATCATTGGCTCCCCATCATCATGATCATTGCCTGCTCATCATCATTGGCTCCCCATCATCATCATTGCCTCCCCATCATCATCATTGCCTGCCCATCATCATTGTCTCACCATCATCATCCATCATCTTTGCCTGCCCATCATCATTGCCTCCCCATCATCATCATTATTGTCTGCCCATCATCATTGGCTCCCCATCATCATCGCCTCCCCATCATCATCATCATCATTTCCTGCCCATCATCATCTCCTCCCCATCATCATCATCTTTGCCTGCCCATCATCATTGGCTCCCCATCATCATCGTTGCCTCCTCACCACCATCACTGCCTCCCCCCATCACCATCACACATACAGCACCACACACAGACAGCACCGCAGCACTCTCTCACATACACACACGCAGGCAGAGACACACACACACACTGATACACACAGACACATACACCTTACATCTCACCTGTCCGGCGCCCGCGCTCTCTGCCACAGCCGGCCGCTGAATGATGACGGCGCTGCTGTGACAGGAAGCACGGCGCCTGCAGGCCCGGAGCTGACTACGGAGGCATGGGGAGAGGTAAGTATTGCACCGCCTGCTCAGGCCGGGTCCCCCCTCTCCCCACACAGTGGACTCACCGACCCGCCGCTCAGCTCCGGAGGGTCCCGGGCCGCTGCACTGTGACTCCATGGGAGGAGGAATTGCTGCTGCTGCCACGCCGCCCCACACACGTGCTGCCTGGGGCGGACCGCCCCACACACGTGCTGCCTGGGGCGGACCGCCCCCGCCCGCCCACGCTACGCCCGCGCCCTACGCCCGCCCACACTACGCCCCTGCTACGCCACTGGGCTAAAGCCATCAGAAATATGTATTTTCCGATGGCTTTAAGTGACCCCTGTGTTTTGGTCGTTCGACCCCCGCGGGGTTGCGACCCACAGGTTGAGAACCGCTGCTCTAATATAATGATATACGCTCTGTGCATTAATAGATTTTTTCATTTTATTAGTTGTTGTTACCATTTTACAGGTGGTAAAATAAATATTGAACACATTACCAAGTTTCTAAGCATTTTCTAAAGATGCTCTTGAGTATTGACATGAAGTTCTCACCAGCTGATCCAATCCACACAGGCAAAGAAATCAAACTATAGAAGTGCATAAATGAAGTTATGTGTATTAATGATAAATGATTGAGGGGAAAAGTATTGAGCACATGAAGTAAGAGAAGTGCAAAAAGCCAAAGAAAAATATTAAACCCGGGAGAAATCTATCAGAAATTAGAAAACAATCCTGCCACTTAGTGAAATATAATATCACCTGCTTCAAATGACGGCCTATTAAAAGGTGTTTCATTACCAAGGTGCCACACAAAAAATATCTTGTGATGGGTAAAGCATTGAGTTGTCTCAAGACTTTGGCAACCTTATTGTTCCAAAACATAATGATGGCATTGGTTACAAAATTTCTAAACTATTGGAGCTTCCAGTTAGCACTGTTGGGGCAATAATCCGGAAGTGGAAAGAACATAATTTCACCATAAACTGGCCACAACCAGATATCTAGTCAGATGACATAAAATAATTAATACATAATATTTCTTTGCCAACTTTAGCTAATTTTCGTAATTTGTGAAACTGAAGAAGTAATCACTAAACTTGCCCTTTGAGTGAATATTACATAAAGTATTTAATTAATGGAGAGAAAATGGTGGTTGGGTTCAGCGCTGCCACTTGAAGTGATACCCCACTGGGATAATAGTATAAAAACTTTATTTGTTGTTACAAGTTTCGTAGCTGGCCTAGCTCCTTCATTAGGCAGGTACCATTTTCTCTCCCTGCCTTGAATCGCTACCTGGACGTCCACGGAGTACAGCAGGTGAAGCAGCAACCATTTGGACTGACCCCATTAATCCTCAGTGTTGTGCCTGTTATCACAGGCTCAGGTGAGAACCTCAAACAGTGAGAATGTGTTTTACCATTATGATCTACCCAAGGTGCGCTTTCCTTTTTCCTTTTTCTTTCATAATGTGTTTTATTATTTTCGTTTGATGGATTACTGTTAGAAAAGAAAAGAATACAAATAATTATTGAAAGAAAAATTGCTGCACTGTCTCATTTTTGGTTGCTACTGTGAGTTGGAAATATCTTTATTCACACGCAGCAGTCCCCATAGTATATTTATTTATATTACTGCTGTACTTAACATGAGCATCATTTTTCAATCTTCCTTTTATTTTGTTTGGATGTTGGAAGGGTTGAAATTTAGCATGTACTGCAAAACCACTAGAAGAGATACAATTTTAAAAATTGAATCCCTCAAAATAATCTAATCCACAGTCATGAAATTTATTAACCCTTCAGATTCTACACAAAAATTAAAACGATGGTCTAATACCTAAAATGTCCTTTAGAATTATCTAATTTTATACCCTAAGTGCTATTGTAACTTGCTGTACATGTATTTTAAAATACCCTCCACTTCTCTCTATAGCTGTTTCTAAATGTGTTTTTTCTTTAACTTCCTATGATGTTTTGTTTGAGAGTAGTCTCAAACGAGGCATAAAAAGAAGGCACCTTGCTTCTGTCTTTGCCGACCACAGCATCTTAATGTAAAACAAGACATCATCAGGGTTAGTGATAGAAGCAGGGTAAGTGACGGCAGCATTGTCAAACATCTTCAATCACCACTCTCAAAAAAATCATCATCAGGGGTTGGTGCTGGAGTCACATACCCTGCTTCTATCGCCAACCCTGATGGAGTCTAAGGGGTAAGGTTTCTCCTTGTGGATAGTCCAGAGACTCTCACCTAGCTAAATCAGTTCTCATACTTTGCACTGACGAGGGCCAATAGCCCGAAACACTGTGTCTGCAAGTTGAGATTCTGATTTGGCTTTTATCCTAAGTCATATTACAATACTCGTTTAAGGGTTGATTGTGACTTGTAGGATCGCTACTTCCAACAGATGGTGCTATAGAGTTCAAGTCCTCTTTCTTTCTGAAGAAGCAATTTGCATATTAAACAACCCCTGAAGACAATACATTTGAGCATGGTGATAGAAGCAATAGGGCAGCACTACTGACACTCATCCTCTTTATGTTAATGTCCCCAGACAATATTTCTTGTCACATTAAGAGCCTGCAGATAGCAAAACAGAAACAGAAGCAAAGTTTCAGCATCTTGTTAACTTTTCCCAAAGCTTCATTCTGTTCTATGGATTCAGGACAACTTTAGAGAACTGCAATGGAAAAAGCTGTTGTAAGTGACTTCAGCTCCACCCCCTGATGACATCCTGTTCCAGAAGGGGTGAAAGACACTGATGTGAATCCTCTGAAACAAAATGTCACAGAAAGTGAAGTAAATAAACACATGTTAGGGGTCGAGTTCCCGCTTCTGCACAAGGGGAATCTCAAGCCGTCCCTGCTGCTGTCTCCCATCCGTCTCCAGCCGCAGTGGACTCTGCTCAGCTTAGACGTCGGTCCCAGCATCTCGCCCAGTCTAACATTGTGCAGAGGATTACTCCTCCAGGCTCTGCTATTGTAGCCAGTACTGGTTAGCGGCGAGCAAACGTCTTTAGGACGAAGTCTGCTTTCTCCTTCTGAGCATGCCCAGAGTAAGATCTCTCATTGGAGATCAGGGGTCACATGCTCAGGTACTGCAGCAACTCCTATTGGTCGCCAGGAAGGTCCTGAAACCACTTGTGTTCTGGAACAGTTTCCTATTGGTTCTTATCTGGCAGGCCCTGTAGTTGCTACTATAAAAGGGTGGCATGGTCGTGCCGCCATGCGCTAGTATCAATCACATTATGTGCTTTGCGCCAGGATGATCTTGCACACATGTGTTAGGGCTCAGCTGAAATAAGCACCTAGAATACGGCACCTCCGGTGAGAAGATTGTATGCACGTGTTTAGGGCTCGGCTGAAATAAGCCCCTAGAATACCGGCTTCTCCGGCGAGGAGATTGTCTGATTGCGTTGCTGATTGCTTTACTACGGACTGCTGTCCGCACAGCAGTTGTCTGTGCATACCTGTGGAGTTAACAGGACACAGTCCATATTTCTGCGTTTCTACCTTAGCGACTTGTGGCGTAACAGAGTTCGCTTATACCGCCATATAGGGCCACAGTGTCCATAGTCACGACTCTATGAAGTAACAGAGTTCGCCATGCCGCCATCCTATTAGCAGCAGGCTCTGCCTGCACGGTGGAACCCGGGCTGCGAACGCACTTATTATTTATATTTATTTTGTGCGTTCCGCCAGCCCTAACAACACATTTACAGATTCACTGGATAGGGAGAAGTTTTTTGGTAATAAAGCAAATGACAAAAAGTTTAAATGACAAAAGAGTATAAAAATACTGTACATATTTCTAATGGACATCATAAGCATTGGACAACTTCTTTATAGTGAAATGGAATAAAAAAAATCAAAATTTAATTTTTTACGCTAAAATATTGGTTTAGTCACAAATTTTCACTTTCACAACAGCTAAGAGAACATGGACACCAAAATTAATTTTGCAATCTCTTTCAATCCTGGCAGTGTCCCATATCTGGCCAAAAACTGCTGTTTGACCACGTGGCAGGGCTCAGAAGGGAAGCGCTATTTGGAATTTGGAGTATAAATTGGACTGGAATAGAGTTCAGATACCATGTTGTACTTGAAATGCCCCTTAGTCACCAAAATTGCAGAAATACCAACAAGTGAACTCAATTTGGAAACTTGACTCATCAAGGTGTGTGTTGTCCATTTTTTACCAAAAGGTACTTCACAGAACTTTAAAACATTTGGACATGAAAATTAAAAATTATATTTTTTTCCTGTGAAATGTTGTTTGAGCCCCAAGTTTTTAAATTTCATAAAAAGTAACAGGAAAAAAGAGACCCAATAATTTATTAGAAAATGTATACCAAATACAGTGATATACCATATGTGTTCAAAAGTTAATGTTTGGGCACATAGCAGGGCTCTGAAAGGAAATAATGTAATTTCATTTTTGGACTGCAAATTTGGCTGGAATATTTTGTGAATTGATGCCATGTAGCATTTGCAGAGCCACAGAGGTTTCAGAACAACAGACACACCCGCCCCAACATATTCAAAAGACACATTAAGGTATTCATGTAGGTTTGTTTTGAGCATTTTGAACCAACTGGTGTTTTACAGAACTTTATAACTAGTGATTAGTGTTGAGCGATACGATACCGCAAGTATCGGGTATCGGCCGATATTAGCTCTATCGGCCTTTCGATACTTAGTTTCGATATTTTCCATATATCGTATACCGGAATCGGAAGTTCCCATAATTCTTTGAGAGGCAATGTGATTTTAGTCAGCCAATGAGTAATCCTAAGAAGTGTGGGCGCATCCTGTACTGCTGCGGTCATGTTAACTAATGGCATGGCTGTGATTGGATGCTGAAATGATGTCAGAATGCACTATAAAAGGCGCCGCCGCCATTTTAGCGTCACTGTGCTGTGAATTCAGTAAGGGACAGAACGCTGCTGTGCTGACTCTGAGGGACAGTTAGAGATTGCGATTTAGTGTACTGTGCTGTAGGCAGGCTAGCACCAACCGCTGTGTAAAGCTTCCTTTTGCCTGCAGTGTTGTTTTAACAGCTCTGCAAGGTGTGTGTGAGTGCAGGTGACGCTGCAGTTTGCTCTGCATGCAACGCTGTCTGTAGGCATCTGCACGTGTCACTCACAGACTCTTTTTTTTTTCTTCAGTGTAATTCTTGCAGCTCCATGCAATTTAACTATTAGTGTGACGCTTCCATCCGTATCCAATACATTGGTTGCAAACACTATAGAAGTAGACAAAGGAGTAGCCTTTCACAGATTGTGAACAGTTGTGTTTCAGTGTTCACTTCAGTCTGTGTTTTTTATTTTTTGAGTGCACATCACGCTCCAGTTACTTGTTCAAGCACTGCTGCTTGTACTCTGCTGAGCGTGTCTCAGTGCCTCATCCTTTTCATTTATCTCCAATTGGTTCTTCTCCATTCCATTTAAAATATAATCTATTAGTGTGACGCGCTTCCATCCGTATCCAATACATTGGTTTCAAACACTATAGAAGTAGACAAAGGAGTAGCCTTTCACAGATTGTGAACAGTTGTGTTTCAGTGTTCACTTCAGTCTGTGTTTTTTATTTTTTGAGTGCACATCACGCTCTAGTTACTTGTTCAAGCACTGCTGCTTGTACTCTGCTGAGCGTGTCTCAGTGCCTCATCCTTTTCATTTATCTCCAATTGGTTCTGCTCCATTCCATTTAAAATATAATCTATTAGTGTGACGCGCTTCCATCCGTATCCAATACATTGGTTGCAAACACTATAGAAGTAGACAAAGGAGTAGCCTTTCACAGATTGTGAACAGTTGTGTTTCAGTGTTCACTTCAGTCTGTGTTTTTTATTTTTTGAGTGCACATCACGCTCTAGTTACTTGTTCAAGCACTGCTGCTTGTACTCTGCTGAGCGTGTCTCAGTGCCTCATCCTTTTCATTTCTCTCCAATTGGTTCTGCTCCATTCCATTTAAAATATAATCTATTAGTGTGACGCGCTTCCATCCGTATCCAATACATTGGTTGCAAACACTATAGAAGTAGACAAAGGAGTAGCCTTTCACAGATTGTGAACAGTTGTGTTTCAGTGTTCACTTCAGTCTCTGCGTAATAACCACACTTAGGCCTTATAACTTTTCTGACTTTCTTTATCAATCTACCAAGATGAAGAAGTCAGTGAGTAAGGCACGTGGTCGTGGCCGTGGAGTTTCAGCAGGGAGAGGACGTGGGGATTCTGTGGCTGCTGCCGCCCTCAGTGACACAGCATCCACCAGTTTTACCCATGAGCGTTCCTTTATGCGCACTTTGGTAGGAGCTCGGTGTGCCCCCCTGCTGCGGGAAGAACAAATTGAAGCCGTTGTTGGTTGGATGGCAGCCAATGCATCGACTTCAATTCCTTCCACCTCCTCTCAGTAACACAACACTGTTGAGCAACCATCTGTCTGTTCACCGCCTGTCAAATTGCCCAGGCAGTCAGAGAGTTCTGTACAGGAGCCAGCTGAGTCTCTGCTTCTGTTCTCAGAATCTGTTGGCTCGCAAACACGGGCACAGGCAAGCAGCATTCTGCAATTTGAAGAAGAGGGAGTATGCAGTGATGCGCAACAGCTGTGTCTCTCTCAATCTGAAGAGGCGGGTGAGCCAGTGCCGATGGACAGCACACCGCAGAACGCATCTTATGATGATGATGAGACTCAGGTGCCAGGTTTTGTGGAGCATGGTGCTGCCCAGACCATCCAACAGCAGCAGGTGTTGGAAGAGGGTATTGGAGATGATGAAGTCCGAGACCCAACATGGCGTGAGCAACAGGAAGGTGGTGGGAGCAGCTCTGAGGAAGAGATTGTCCCAACGGTACAAAGAGGAGGGAGAGGTAGGCTGCAGACTCGCTTGCCTGTAGCCTCCAGTTTGGCACCTGTTGGGAGCAGTTCTCTTAGAAATGTCAAAATTGGCGCTCCCATGACTTGCACTGCGTGGTCCTTTTTTGACAGACTTGTAGATGATATTTGCTATGTTCAATGCAAGCTGTGTAAGCAAAAAGTTAAAAGAGGTAAAAATATCAGTAACCTGAATACCACAAATATGTGGAAACATGTACGGACAAAGCACGTAGCTGAGTTACAAAGACACACTGGAGATGTAGGCCAACCTACAGCAGCATCTACATCTTCATGTCGTGTTCGAGCCTCTACCTCCAGCTCACACACACCTGGTTCGGCTTCCTCACAGGATCTCCATGGAAGAACCTCGGTCACTGTTGTCCATAGACAAACTGTTATTCCACCCACAGCAGCAAGTTCACAGTCATCGTCACACTCCCAGAACAAAAAACAGCCATCGGTACCACAGGCATGGGATAAAAGACGGCCATACTCGGCAAACCATCCCACAGCACAGGCTCTGAATGCTGGCATTGCAAAACTCCTGTCCCTTGAAATGCTGTCATTCAGGCTGGTGGAGACTGACAGTTTCAGGAACTTTATGGCATTGGCAGTCCCACAATATAATGTGCCAAGCCGATTTTATTTCAGCAGGCAAGCTGTCCCTGCTCTGCAAAAACATGTCGAGGGAAACATTAAACATGCGCTACTAAACGCCGTCAGTAGCAGGGTCCACCTGACCACCGATGCGTGGACCAGTACCCATGGCCAGGGACGATACCTTTCCCTCACTGCCCATTGGGTCAATGTTGTGGAGCCGGGTACAGATCTTGCCAGTGGCGCTGTACGTGTTCTGCCAACTCCAAGGATTGCAGGAATCCAGTCTGTACACATTGATTCCTCCTCCTACTCCAGTTCCTCAGAATCATCGCTGCACGAGCCGTCACGGTATACCTCCACATGGACCCGTGAACGCTTACCTGTTGCGACCGATATGAGCACAGCCATGGCCAAACGTCAACAGGCCGTCCTGAAATTAATTTCCATGGGGAATCGAAGCCACACAGCGCAGGAGCTCTGGGATGCCATCAAGCAGGAGAGCGACGTGTGGTTAAAGTCAGCTAATCTCCAGCCAGGCTTGGTAGTGTGTGACAATGGCCGAAATCTGGTGGCAGCTCTGGGCCTTGCAACCTCACTCACATACCATGTCTGGCACATGTGCTCAACTTGGTCGTGCAGAGTTTTTTGAGGGACTATCCGGATCTTGATGCACTGCTGCACAAGGTCCGCCTAGAGTGCGCTCACTTGCGACGTTCCAGCATGGCCAGATCGCGCATTGCAGCTCTGCAACGCAGATTTCGCCTTCCTGAACATCGCATCATATGTGACTACCCACCAGGTGGAATTCCACGTTACATATGTTGGAGCGGTTGTGTGAGCAGCAGCCAGCAGTAATGGAGTATCAGCTGCAACAGGCGCAATCAACTCGCAATTTGCGCCGTTCACACTTCACCACTACTGAGTGGGCCTCTATGAAGGACATCTGCGACGTTTTGCGTGCGTTTGATGTCTCAACGCGGATGGCGAGTGCAGATGATGCACTAGTCAGCATGACTGTCCCCCTTATCTGCCTGCTTCAGAAATCACTGAAAGCATTAAAGGAAGAGGTTTTGGAAGAGGTGGAGGATGAGGAGTCACAAATTCAATTACCTTCAGGACAGTCAGCGCAACGTGGTTCCTCACAAAGGGTTGGGCAGGGCTCACTTTGTGAGGGAGGAGGAGGAGTCAATGGAGGAGGAAGAAATCCCTACAGAGGGAGGTACACAACGCTCTAGTCAGTATGTAGAGCGAGGGTAGGGTGATGCAGAGGAGGCAGAGATGACGCCTCTTCCAGAGGACAGCCTTTGTTGGCCAGTTGGGAGTCTGCAGCACATGGTTGATTTCATGCTTCAGTGCCTGAGAAACGACCGCCGCATCGCCCACATTCTCACCACGTCAGATTATTGGGTGTACACCCTCCTAGACCCTCGCTACCGGGACAACTTACAAACCCTCATCACACCGGTGAACCGGGACCGTAAAATGCAGGAGTACCAAGACACACTGGTGCAATCCATACTGTTGTACATTCCAGCCGAGAGAGCTGCTGCTGCTGCTGCTACTGCTTTACAAAGCAGCTCTGTGCGTCGAGGCAGTGTAGACACCTCTACAACAAGAGGGAGCAGAAGCAGCGCCTCTGCACAGGGCAAGAGCTGTATGTTACAAATGTGGAAAAGTTTTGTGACAGCGCCAGCAAGGTCTACACCATCCGAGACGGCTCCAGTCACCAGGAAGAAACGTTTCCGTAAGATGGTGACAGACTACTTGGCTTTCCCTCTAAGTGTACTCCCAGATGCCTCTTCCCCTTTCAATTTTGGGTCTCTAAGTTGGATACATGGCCAGAGCTTAGCCAGTATGCATTGGAGGTGCTGGCTTGCCCTGCTGCCAGTGTATTATCTGAGCGCGTCTTTAGTGCTGCAGGTGGTGTAGTAACAGACCGTCGCATGCGACTATCCTCAGAGAATGTAGACCGGCTTACTTTTCTGAAAATGAACAAGGCATGGATCTCACCTGAATTTGCCTGTCCGTTTTCAGATTAAATAACTGTTTGGCAAGTTTTCCATGTCTCCTGTTATGTTCATCTTTCTACACCTGAACTCTACTCCCTGGGCTACAACACTGCCATTTGTTGCTCGTAAGTAATTGGCAGGGGTACTGACTCATGGCCAGCCTGGTTACAGCACGACAGCTGTTTCCTGGCAGTGTGAACGTCAATTATCCTCCAATAAGTTGTGCTGTCGTGTTGCATTCGGGTTAGCCGACTCTATGGTGCCTGCAGTTTAGGTGATTCCTATGTGTGCTGTGGGATATGTAAATAAAGGCGGTTTCCATTGTGACAATAGGACAAGCACCCACTGTAGGACTGTGTGATTCGGTAACTGCGGACGGCTTGCGTCCTGTCAACTTACATTTTCATGGTGCGTTCTTCTACCCGTCCGAGGTCCAGTACCGTCAACTGGTTCTCCCCAGTGCCTTTGGCCTAGGTGCCTCCATCTCCGTATCCGAGTTCCACCAACTCTGCTGGTCCTTGGTAGTGCTTTGGAGCACAGGTACCTCCTGCTTAGTAACCGTGTCACAGTAACGTCAGCTGGTACTCGGTTGTGACATTGCCTCTTTTCCTTCTGCTACCCGTCCGGGGTCCAGTACCGTCAACTGGTTCTCCCCAGTGCCTTTGGCCTAGGTGCCTCCATCTCCGTATCCGAGTTCCACCAACGTCTGCTGGTCCTTGGCAGTGCTTTGGAGCACAGGTACCTCCTGCTTAGTAACCGTGTCACAGTAACGTCAGCTGGTACTCGGTTGTGACATTGCCTCTTTTCCTTCTGCTACCCGTCCGGGGTCCAGTACCGTCAACTGGTTCTCCCCAGTGCCTTTGGCCTAGGTGCCTCCATCTCCGTATCCGAGTTCCACCAACGTCTGCTGGTCCTTGGTAGTGCTTTGGAGCACAGGTACCTCCTGCTTAGTAACCGTGTCACAGTAACGTCAGCTGGTACTCGGTTGTGACATTGCCTCTTTTCCTTCTGCTACCCGTCCGGGGTCCAGTACCGTCAACTGGTTCTCCCCAGTGCCTTTGGCCTAGGTGCCTCCATCTCCGTATCCGAGTTCCACCAACGTCTGCTGGTCCTTGGTAGTGCTTTGGAGCACAGGTACCTCCTGCTTAGTAACCGTGTCACAGTAACGTCAGCTGGTACTCGGTTGTGACATTGCCTCTTTTCCTTCTGCTACCCGTCCGGGTCCAGTACCGTCAACTGGTTCTCCCCAGTGCCTTTGGCCTAGGTGCCTCCATCTCCGTATCCGAGTTCCACCAACGTCTGCTGGTCCTTGGTAGTGCTTTGGAGCACAGGTACCTCCTGCTTAGTAACCGTGTCACAGTAACGTCAGCTGGTACTCGGTTGTGACATTGCCTCTTTTCCTTCTGCTACCCGTCCGGGGTCCAGTACCGTCAACTGGTTCTCCCAGTGCCTTTGGCCTAGGTGCCTCCATCTCCGTATCCGAGTTCCACCAACGTCTGCTGGTCCTTAGTAGTGCTTTGGAGCACAGGTACCTCCTGCTTAGTAACCGTGTCACAGTAACGTCAGCTGGTACTCGGTTGTGACATTGCCTCTTTTCCTTCTGCTACCCGTCCGGGTTCCAGCACAGTCAGCTGGTCCTCGTTACTTCCATTGTCTCTTGCTCCATCTGATACCCGTCAGGGTTCCAGTAACGTCAGCTGTTTCTCGGAAATTAGACGACCTTAAAGACCACCCAGAAGAAGATGACGACAACAAGGACGACGAGCATGAAGCCAACCAGCCTGAACACCATCACAAAGAAAAAATAAAAGATTACCCAGAAAAGATCACCAACAGGACAAAGAAGGTTAAGACAAACTACAAGATACAGAACAAGAGACAGAAGAACAATAAGCAGAGATCAAAAAGCAGAAGAACATGAAGATAAGACCAAAATGAAGAGCAAATATATGCTCTAAATTCTAAGCAGAAGAAGACTAAGCAGTGTATGGGTGAGTCCGTTCCTCCTCGTGGTGCCCCTGGAAAATGCCTGCTGCTGCAGGCTAAACTGAACACGGACAAATACTGTTGTAATTTAAATCTTTTGTGACAGCAAGAACGAAGGATGAACAATTCATACTTTTACAGATTACAAGTAAGGATCTCTGTCACATAAGAATATGAGAAAAAGATGAAGAAGAAGATGAAGAATTAATGAAGATTATTAGTTAATAATAACAATTGAGTAATGTAAACAAAACATGAATAGCAAGAAGTTAAGAAGAAATTAAGAAGTTGAAGATGAAGAATAATTTGATGAGAAAGATGATGGAGCTGCGAAGATATATGAAGGAAAAGTGTGCACTGGCAAAAGTTAAAAAGGTGAAGAGCAATGGAAGTTGTGAACATACATATTTGCCAAAATAGAAAAAAGTTTAACAACATTGTCAATTTGTTAGTCAATCAAACGTATTCCAAAAAAATATTATTAAGCTATTCCAATGCATTGGTTAAACATGTATGCCTTTATTGTCTCCTCAACCTCCCCCAATACATTCTACATTAGTCTTTGTTGTTTTCCTTCATGTACAATTAACCAACAAGACAAGAATGTTTTTTTTAATGTCGATATTTGGTTCCCATAGACTTACATTGGACTTCCGGTATCGGAATCGATATCGACGATATTTAGTGATATCGGCGATACCATTCCGATCCGATATTTTTAGATATCGAGCAGTGTCGCTCAACACTACTAGTGATGAGTGAATAGTAAAATATTTGGATTCGGGAAAATCGGCACGAATATTTTCTAATATACGTGTATTCGTACTGAATAACGGATCCAATGCAAGTCAATGGGAAAGCCGAATATTTTTCTGCTGGACCCAACAAGCAGGTCTGGGGGCATGAGAAAAAAAGCTGAAATGGATGGGAAAAAGTTAAAACTATGCCTGCATGCCTTTCTGACTCACATATGGTATCTGGGAATAATATTGTCAACATTCAGACATTTTTCCCTCATATTACGTGTATATAATGCAAAATAAAAATGAAAAAATAATAATAATGCAAAAATTATACCTCCCCTTTAGATAGATAGATAGATAGATAGATAGATAGATAGATAGAGAATTGCATGATGCGATCATACAGCTTGTCATGCAGCAAAAAGCACTGAGCAGCGTTTGCTCAGTTTCTCCTGTGAACTCCTATTACCTGTCTGATGGCACTGCGAGGGTGAGAAAGTTCTCCTGCTCACGGAGCTGTCAGAAAGGTCCTAGGACCTTACAGCCAATGAATTCACTTCACCTTTCTGACATCATCACGAGCACAGAGGGAAATATTCCCATGGCACTCCCGCTGATGTCAGATAGGTGAAGTGAGTTCATTATCTGTGAACTCCCAGGACCTTTCTGATGGCACTATGAGCATGTGAACTTTCTCACACTCGCGGTGCTGTCAGACAGGTAATAAGTATTCACTGGGAGACAGAGAGCACACACTGCTCAGTGTCTCTGCTGGATGACAGGCTGCATGGTCGCGTCATGCAACCATGCAGCCTGCCATCTAGATGTAGCAAAGCTAGACCCATCGTGGGGCAAAATTAAAGGATTTTATTCTAGGTGTCTGTGTTTTTATACAAAATGACTATGGGGATAGTATGGGGGAATCTTATTGATGCCACTCCATTACTAACCTCGGGGTTTGATGTCACCTGACAATACAAAGGTGACATCAACCCCCCAACTATCACCCCACTTGCCACCGCTAAAGGGCAAGTGGAAAGAGCGAGGTAGATATAGATCTTATATCTTATAGATGCACCTTTTCTGCGGCAGCTGAGAGCTGATGTTTTTAGCCTGGGTGGGCCAGTATCCATGGCTGCTTCATTGGCTATTAATATCAGCCCACAGCTGTCTGCATAGCCTTTGCTGGTTATTATTTATAAGGGGACCCTGCATCATTTTTTTGGGAGAATCCCCCACGTTAATAGCCAGTAAAGGCTAATTATACAGCTGTGAGCTAATATTAATAGCCTGGTAAACTCCATGGGTTTTACCCCCTTTCCAGGCTATAAACATCTGCTCCTAGCTATCGGCTTTCCCTCTGCTGGTTAAGAAAATTCCGCTGGAGCCCATGCCACTTTTTTCAGAAAAATAATCTTTTTATAATTGAATACATGTATAATAAGCTGCACACACACTGTACTAATTTTATATGTCACTGTCACGCTGTATAGCAGATATATATATATGATGTCAGTAATCTATATCAAGTGGGACAACATTCTATATAACATATGCATAGGTATTTGATGGCATAGAATTACCTGACAGAATATCCAGTGGGTCAATACGGAATCCGTTTTACGTTGTCTCCGGCTAGAGGTGGACCGGGGTCTATGCTGACCCTAAACTGGGGTCCTGACTAGTCCCTCTACCTGGAGGTACTGTTAAAGGTACAGAGGTCCAGGCCGCCAGTGTAAACCCTGTCTCCTATAAATCCCTGACCACTGTAATCTAGTCCTTAGAAGGACCCTGATTACCACCACAGGGAATGAACAGGTAACGGTTAAAGGACAGTAAAGACAAATAAGAAAGACACTGAATAAAGTAAATACTGTCATACAACACTCAAACACAGAAGGAACACATAAGGTCTCGGAGATAAACTATAAGCAGGAAAGGGAAAACCAACAAAGGAGCTCTTAGCTTAAGTCTTCTCAGAACCGATCCAGACTGCTGGACAACATGAATGCTTTCACCGGCATCTAACAAGCAGACTGGCAGGTATATAAAGGAAGCTAATTAGTACATAATCAAAAGCAGCCGGGCGAGGCTGGACCTAGTCTTAGCAAAGAGCTAGGTAAAATTAACTCCCTCACTACCAAACACAAAGTAACAGCAATTCAGCTGCGAGAAGTCAGAGTGTGCAATCGCGACGATCTTCGTGGCGATACACCCATGACAGTACCCCCCCTTCTACGAGGGGCCTCCGGACCCTCAGGGCCAGGTCTGCCCGGGTGAGTTGTGTGGAAGGTCCGAACCAATCGATCTGCGTTAACATCAGACGCAGGGACCCACTCCTCTCCTCAGGACCATACCCCTTCCAATGAACCAAGTACTGAAGGGACCGGCGATTCCGACGTGAGTCAATGATTTTCGACACTTGAAATTCTAAATTCCCATTGACCACCACTGGAGGCGGGGGTAGAGGTGACGGTATAACTAGCGCCACGTACCTCTTAAGCAACGATTTGTGGAACACATTGTGGATTTTAAACGTAGGAGGGAGGCCAGACGAAATGCCACAGGATTAATTATAGAACTGATCCTGTATGGACCGATGAACCTGGGACCCAGTTTCCAGGAGGGAACCTTGAGTTTTATATTTTTGGTAGACAACCATACCAGATCATTCACACCAAGGTCCGGACCAGACACTCTCCTCCTATCAGCCATACGTTTGTAACGGTTCCCCATAACATTCAGATTATTCAGTACTCCTCTCCAAACTGAAGCAAGTGACGACGAGAATCGTTCCTCCTCAGGAACCCCAGAAGAGCCCCCCCCATTGAAAGTACAAAACTGGGGGTGAAACCATATGCCCCAAAAAAGGGGACTTACCAGTGGACTCGCTCCGCCTATTGTTAAGAGCGAACTCTGCCAGAGGCAAGAAAGAAGACCAGTCCTCTTGGTTCTCTGAGACAAAACACCGAAGATATGTCTCTAGGCTCTGATTCAGACGCTCTGTCTGACCATTGGTCTGCGGATGAAAAGCCGAGGAAAAGACAATTGCATCCCCCGACGTGAACAAAATGCCCTCCAGAACTTGGACACAAACTGAGACCCCCTATCCGATACCACATCGGAAGGCACCCCGTGAAGTCTCACAATCTCCCCAATGAACACCTGCGCCAGAGTCTTGGCATTGGGAAGAGCAGGAAGAGCAATGAAATGTGCCATCTTACTGAACCTGTCGAACAACGACTAGTATGACAGTTTTTCCCCGACGACGGAGGGAGGTCCGTAATGAAGTCCATAGATAGATGAGTCCATGGACGCTCCGGAACTTTCAAAGGCAAGAGGGTCCCAGACGGAGGGTATGTGGGGTCTTGGAGCGAGCACAAACCCCACAGGACGCGACAAAAGTTTCTACCTCTTTATTTAAGTTAGGCCACCAAAACCGGCGTGAAAGGAGATCAACAGTTGCTTTACTCCCTGGGTGTCCTGCTAAAGCAGAATTATGATGTGCCTCGATAACTTTCTGTCTTAACTGATCAGGAACAAACAGTTTCCCTGGAGGTCCTACAGGGGCGTCCCCCTGAGCCTCCAATACCTCCTCCTCAAGCTCAGAGCATACAGCCGACACTACAACTCCCTCCTGAAGGATAGGAACCGGGTCATCCGTCTTCCCGGCCCCTGGGAACAACGAGATAAGGCATCAGGACGCAATTTTATTGAGCAGTCATATGCGCGATGAGGAGGTAACTCTTGACACCCCTCCTCTGAGAACCCATCCTCAAAGTCCTCCAAAAGAGGAGGCAATGTTCTAGGCACGACCGCACTGATGACCGTGTTCATGCAGTTACTCTTGCAGAATTCACCCCACTGGCTTATCTCTCTGGATTGCCAATTAATTACTGGTTATGTTTAGCCAACCAAGGTAGTCCCAACACAATAGGAGTAGGAAGACCCTCCAACACATAACAAGACAATTGTTCTTTATGTATTGCCCCTACTCGAAAGTCTATGTTATGAACAGCTTGTACCAAGCTACCCTGACTGAGAGGTCTGGCGTCAATAGAGAATATAGGGACCGGTTTGGCCAATACATTCAGTTGCATACCTTGCACCTGGGAAACCGAGCGTCCACCAGATTAGCCCCGGCCCCACTATCCAAAAGAACAGAAATCCTCTCAGTTCTCGTACCAACCACCACCTCCACAGGTACGAGAAATTGAGACGGATTTGGGGACGAAATACATACTCCCAGATTGTCGTCCACCACACAACCTGAGACTGACAGTCTTCCGGAGACTCCTTTGCTCAATGAGGCACGGGATGGACACCCCCCAACAAAATGTCCCTCTTTCTCACAAAAGAAACACCTTCCCGTCTTGCGGCGCACCGCCGATCCCCTCCTATGAAATGATGTCCCTCCCAACTGCATAGGTTCCTCAGAACAGACCAGGGGATCCTCAAAATAAGGGACTTTATTAGAAGGAGGTGGAGTCATCACAGGGGCGGAGTTACCCCACACCTCTCCCGAAGCCGTCTATCAATGCGGATAGCAAGGGCCATAGCGGCCTCCAGTGACGGAGGAGAATCATACTGAGCCAAAACATCTTTTAATTTGTCAGATAACCCTTGACAAAACTGGCTCCTAAGAGCTGGGTCATTCCACTGAGTATCTGTGGCCCATCTACGGAACTCAGAAGAAAATTCCTCCGCCGGACGATCTCCCTGCTGTATCTTACGTAACTTCGTTTCAGCAAGGGAGACCCGATACGGGTCATCATATACCAGACCCAGGGCAGTAAAAAATCGATCTACTGACTGGAGATCCGGGGAGCCTGGAGGAAGAGAGAATGCCCAGGATTGAGGGTCCCCTTGTAAGAGCGAGATGACAATTCCCACCCTCTGCTCTTCACTCCCCGATGACCGAGGCCGCAGCCGAAAGTACAATTTACATGCCTCCCGGAAAGTAAAAAATTTGTACCGCCCACCAGTGAACCTGTCCGGGAGAGCAACCTTAGGTTCAGATCTGGTTTGCTCCGGGGGGAAAAAAACCTTGGACTTAATGTCGTCAGCTCCAAGGACAACCTCTGCAACTGCAGGGCAAGCTGGGCTACTGGATCCATGGTAGCGGGGGAGAATCGTTAGTATGGCCGGTGAAAATGTCACGCTGTATAGCAGATATATATATTGATGTCAGTAATCTATATCAAGTGGGACAACATTCTATATAACATATGCATAGTATTTGATGGCATAGAATTACCTGACAGAATATCCAATGGGTCAATACGGAATCCGTTTTACGCTGTCTCCGGCTAGAGGTGGACCGGGGTCTATGCTGACCCTAAACTGGGGTCCTGACTAGTCCCTCTACCTGGAGGTACTGTTAAAGGTACAGAGGTCCAGGCCGCCAGCGTAAACCCTGTCTCCTATAAATCCCTGACCACTGTAATCTAGTCCTTAGAAGGACCCTGATTACCACCACAGGGAATGAACAGGTAATGGTTAAAGGACAGTAAAGACAAATAAGAAAGACAACGAATAAAGTAAATACTGTCATACAACACTCAAACACAGAAGGAACACATAAGGTCTCGGAGATAAACTATAAGCAGGAAGAGGGAAAACCAACAAAGGAGCTCTTAGCTTAAGTCTTCTCAGAACCGATCCAGACTGCTGGACAACATGAATGCTTTCACCGGCATCTAACAAGCAGACTGGCAGGTATATAAAGGAAGCTAATTAGTACATAATCAAAAGCAGCCGGGCGAGGCTGGACCTAGTCTTAGCAAAGAGCTAGGTAAAATTAACTCCCTCACTACCAAACACAAAGTAACAGCAATTCAGCTGCGAGAAGTCAGAGTGTGCAATCGCGACGATCTTCGTGGCGATACACCCATGACAGTCACTGACATCTGTATATCTATCTATTCTATGTGTAGATACTGTATATAATCCATCTATTCTATGCTGTTGGATCCTGCTGTTATTTTACAGTCTGTGACTGCTGAATAGCCAGTTTTTCTTCTATCTATGTAATACAGTATACATATACACATATATGTGTTAGTCACTGAGATCTATATACAGGGGCTTCTCAAAAAATTAGAATATCATCAAAAAGTTAATTTATTTAAATTCTTCAATACAAAATGTGAAACTCATGTATTTTTATAGTCATTACAGAGTGATCTATTTCAAGTGTTTATTTCTGTTAATGTTGATGATTATGGCTTGCAGTCAATGAAAACTCAAATGGCCTCACTCAGCAATTCTGGGAGGCTTTTCATAGCCTCATTGTGGGGCCATTCCCCGTCGCTTATACTCTGACCCTTGGCCGAGTGTGTTTGACCCTGTTGTGCCTGTGCCAGTGCTTTATGCCTGTGCTTCATTTCGTCTGTCTGGTTCTGATTTGGCTGTGTGCCTGTTACGAGTTTTGCCTGCCGCTTTTGTACTGTGCTGCCCTCTTGTATTACCCCTTGGCTATGTCCTGACTACCCTCTGTCTGCTTCTCTTGTACTGCGCTGACCTCTCTGTGTATGACCCCTTGGCTACATCCTGATTTACCCTTCTAGGAGTTTTCCTTCAGCTCCTAGATCTCCGGAGCTTAGGCCACACCCCCAGCAGTCAGGTGCTTCAGGTCCTATCTGGCCTGAAGCAGTCTCTCTCTGCTCCTGCTTCCTCTGAGAGACCTGTGGCCAGCTCCGCCCCTTAGCAGTCACGTGCTTCAGGTCCTTTTTGTCTGAAGCACGCATCTTCACCGCTGCTGCCCCCTCCACAGGTATCTTTGGGCACAGTTTGTTTACTCAGGACACGCGTACTGGCTCAGTGAGCAAGTGCAGTGTGGTGTTCCTGACAGTTTCACAAGGAGTGGACTGCGGCTGGAGTCATTGCTTCAAGAGCCACCACACACAGATGTATCCAGGACATGGGCTACAAGTGTCGCATTCCTTGTGTCAAGCCACTCATGACCAATAGACAACTCCAGAAGTGTCTTACCTGGGCCAAGGAGAAAAAGAACTGGACTGTTGCTCAGTGGTCCAAGGTGTTGTTTTTAGATTAACGTAAATTTTGCATTTCATTTGGAAATCAAGGTCCCAGAGTCTGGTGGAAAAGTGTAGAGGCACACAATCCAAGATGCTTGAGGTCTGGTGTGAAGTTTCCACCATCAGTGATAGTTTGAGGAGCCATGTCATCTGCTAATGCAGGTCCACTGTGTTTTATCAAGACCAAAATCAGTGCAGCAATCTATAAGGAATTTTAAGAGCACTTCATGCTTGCATCTGCTGACAAGCTTTTTGGAAATGGAAATTTCATTCTCCAGCAGGACTTGGCAACTGTCCACACTGCCAAAAGTACCAATACCTGGTTTAAAAACAACAGTATCACAGTGCTTGATTGGCCAGCAAACTCGCCTAACCTTAGCCCCATAGAGAATCTATGGGGTAATGTCAAGAGGAAGATGAGAGACACCAGACAAAACAATGCAGACGAGCTGAAGGCTGCTATCAAAGCAACCTGGGCTTCCATAACACCTCAGCAGTGCCACAGGCTTATTGCTTCCATGCCAGTACTGATGCAAAAGGAGCCCCGACCAAGTATTGAGTGCATTTACTGAACATACATTTCAGTAGGCCAACATTTCGGATTTTAAAATAATTTTCAAGCTGGTGCTATAAAGAATTCTAATTTACTGAAATAATGACTTTTGGATTTTCATTGGCTGTAAGCCATAATCATCAACATTAACAGAAATAAACACTTGAAATAGATCACTCTGTTTATAATGACACTATATAATATATGAGTTTCACTATTTGTATTAAAGGACTGAAATAAATTAATAATTAAATAAAATAAAGGAGTAATAGTAGAAAATTACGTAGCATGGCTTGGAAGAAAACAGTGCTATTTGATTTTTAGAGTGCAAATTTAATTGTAATAGATTGTGGGCATTTGCAGAGCTCCTAACAGGCCAGAACAGAAGAAAAACACAAGTGACGACATTTTGGGGCACTTGTCAGGGCTCAGCAAGCAAAGAGTGCTATTTGATTTTTCTAGCTCAAATTTGCACGTATTGCATGAGATGCCAAAAAAGCAGACACACCATCAAGCAACCTATTTGGGGAAGCTAAACCCTTCAAGGAATTCATTTAGGGGTGTGTTGCGCATATTTAAATCAACATACTAAATCCTAGAATTTTTATAGCATTGGATCGTGAAAACAAAAAATAATATTTTTCCCCGAAAAATAAAGACAATAAATAAAAAAATACACATATATGGTTTCACAAAGTTTGAAAAGTCCAATCTATCAAAATGTAAAAATAATTAACTCAATTGGTAAACACCATTAAGAGAAAAATAATAAAAATGGCAAAGTTGTTTTTTTTTGCATAGTGAGCGATTTATTCACTCTTTGCTTAGTATACCGATCTGATAAATTGACTTTATATTTTGATAGTTCGGACATTTCTGAATGCAGCGATAGCAAATATGTGTATTTTTTATTTTTAATTGTTTTATTTTCAATGGTGCAAAAGGGGGTGATTTGATCTTTAGTGGGTTTTTTATTTTTTTAATATTCTGTAAAACTTTTTTATACGTTTTACTGGCTTCAATAGTACCCTTAGGGGACCTGAAGCTATGATTATCCGGTCACTGTGTAACAAAGATCACAATCTCCTATGAAGGCCGGCCGCAAGCTAGCGTTCATAGGAGATTCACAATGACAGGCAGGAAGGTCTTCTATAGACCCACGACTGTCATGGCAACCCATAAGCACCCCGCAATCACTTGACAGGAATGCCAATGGGAGGGACTTGTGACGCACTTCTGGCCAGCATGTGTCAAATGCTGCTGTCAGTGTTTGACAGAGGCATTTAACTGGTTAACAGTCGCTGGTGGATCTCGAATCCACCCGCAGCTATTAGAGGCACATGACAGCTGTTTATATCAGCTGCCATGTGGTGGCAAACTTGTTGACTTAGCGGTGAAGCCAACATCAAAGGCAGTGACACGACCTTTGACTTACCTATATTTCAAGGTCATGAAGGGGTTAAATAAAGGGAACATCAACAGAAAAGAGGCCAGATGTAGTATAAAAGGGCCTACTTCTGCCATTCCACATTATAGTGAGGTTCTGTTGGGAGTTTCATCTGATTTTTGTTATTTTGGGGACCTAAACACTGATGAATGTTTATTTTTTTTACATTGCTCACCATGGAGTATAGACTGTGTGCGGATTTATTAGGCAATTTGTATTTTTGTTAATTAATTTTATCATTGAATAACTGGGTCAATCCAAAGGGTTAGTAGACTCGAAACCTAAACATTTAACAAAGTAAAAGTGAGATTTTGTCATTCTTAGGAAAATTTCTATGTATGCAGAATTATTGGACAAATAAATGAAAAACGTAAATGTTCTCATCTGTGTTATTTTCTATCTGTTAAAGTGAGAATTATAACCAAACAACTCAAAATGTACAAAAATAAATGTCTGACATTTCAAAAAGGAAAAAAGTGATTAATATCCTTTTTCAATTATAGTCATAAAGCTTCCATTCGTGGAGTTGATCAATTTCTTTAATTGTTGGCAATCAACTTTTCAGACAGCACCAACCACAGCCTCCAGACACTGTTCAGAGAGGTGACTGTTTCCTTAACTGTAAATCTCCTGTTTAAGAATCGCCCATAAGCTATCAATAGGGTTTAGGCCAGGTGAAGATGGGGCCGTGTTATTATTTAATCTTTAAGTCCTTTATTGGATAGCCAAAGAGTGGAGTATTAGATGCATGCAAGGTTTCCTTGAAAGATGCAGACTTTTTCCTGAACCATTGCATCAAGAAAGTGTCTTCTAAAAACTGGTATTGGGTTTCTGAGTTAATTTTGAGACCATCATCAACCCGAAAATTTCTATATATCTCATTTTTAATAATACCAGCCATTAGCAATACCCCACCTCCACTTGCTGTTATCAGAGTTGAATTGGAGGTATGTGCCTATCATTGATCCTGCCATGGGTCTAACCATCTGGTCCATCAGTAGTCATCTGTCCATAAAAAAATTAAAAATCTGTCTTCAAACATTTCTAGGACCAGGCTTGACGTTTCAATATTTGTGTCTTCAGTGGTGGTCAGATTTCAATCCTCCTTACCTTGTCCATGTCTCTGAGCATTGAACTCCTTGTACTTCTGGACCTCCAGAGAGGTTACAGTTCTGGAATATGACAGCACTGGAGGATATTGGGTTCCTGGTCGTTCCATGTTCGATTCTTCGCAAATCTTTGGCAGTTATTGTGCATATGTTTTTTCTTAGCACATTTTTTGCAACCCTGTAGAATATTTGCAACAAATCCTTTGATAATGATTTTCATAATCATTATTTTTTTCAGAATATCTGAGCAATTTCAAGAGTGCTGCATCCCTCTGTAAGACTTTTAGCATTTTTGGACTTTTCAGAGCCAACTAAATCTCTTTTGTTGACCCATGTACCTAAGGAAAGCTAGCTGTCTAATAATTATGGTGTATCTACTTAGGAAATACACCCATTGGCGTAACTAAAGTTTGATGGACCCCGATGCAATATTTGGACCATGCCCACCCTCCATATCTAATAAATATATATATATATATATATATATATAATATATATATATATACAGTATACTATATATATATCTCAACCTAGATTATGTCCCCACTGTGTTGTCCTGACTGTGCTGTTAATGTAAAGAAAAAATAAACTATTATACTCACCAGGGGCATACATAGAAGTCATGGGGCCCCATACCAGAAGTATAATGCACTCGCCATAGTCCTTCATATAGTATAATGCACAGCCCATAGCTCTCCCTATAGTATAATGCATCCCACATAGTCCTTCAAATAGTATAATGCATCCCATAGTCCTCCATATAGTATAATCATCCCATAGTCCTCCATATAATATACTGCACAGTCCATAGTCCTTCATATAGTATAATGTACAGCCCACAGTCCTCTGTAAAGTATAATGAATCTCATATTAATCCAAAAAGTATAATGCACAGCATCATAGTTATCCATAAAGTATATTGCAGTAGCCATAGCTATCCATATGATATAATGCACAGTCCAGAGTCCTCCATAAAGTATACTGCAGTCCCCATGGTCATCCATATAACATAATGCACAGCCCAAAGTCATCCATAAAGTATAATGAACAGCCCATAATCATCCATATATATAATGCCCAGTTCATAGATCTACATAAAATATAATGCATAGTTCTCCAAAGTATAATACACCTCATAGTTATCCATAAACTATCATGCATAGCCCAATGTCATCTATAAAGAATATTGCACTCACCATAGTCATTTATATTGTATAATGCACAGCCCATAGTTCTCCATATAGTGTAATGCACAGGCCATAATCCTCAATAAAGTACAGTATTATGCACCTCACAGTCATCCATAAACTATAATGCACCTCATAGTCATGCATAAAGTATAATGCACAGCTCAATGTCATCCATGATGTATATTGCACTCATCATAGTCAGAAATATAGAATAATTCACAACCCACAGTTCTCCATATAGTATAATGCACAGCCCATAATCCTCTAAAAGTACAGTATAATGCACCTCATAGTCATCCATAAATTAAATGCACAGCCCATAGTCACCCATGAAGTATAACGCACAGACCATAGTCACCCATAAACTATAATGCACTGCCAATAGTCATGCATAAAATATAATGCACAACTCTATAGTCATTCATGTAGTATAATGCATAGCCCATAGTTATCCATAAAGTATAATACACAGTCCATGGCCATCCACGTAATATAATGCATAGCCCATAGTCATTCTTATAATATAATGTACAGCCTATAGTCATCCATGTAGTATAATACACAGCCCCTAGTCCTCCATATAGTATAATACACAGCCCATAGTCCTCCATATAGTATAATGCACAGTCCATAGTGCTCCATAAAGTATAATGCACCTCATAGTAATTCATAAAGTAAATGCACAGCCCATATTCACCCATAAAGTATAATGCACAGCCCGTAATAATCCATAAAGTATAATGAATGGCCCATAGTCATCCATGTAGTATAATGCATAGTGCATTGTCATCCATAAAGTATAATGCACAGTCCATTGTCATCCATGTAATATAATGCGTAGATCATTGTCATCCATATAGTATAATGCACAGCACATAGTCATCCTTGTAGTATAATACACAGGCCATAGTCATCCATGTAGTATAATGAAAAACCCATAGTCATCCATATAGTATAATGCACAGCTCATCGTCATACATGTAGTATAATACACAGCTCATAGTCATACATGTAATATAATGAACAATCCATAGTCATACATGTAATATAATGCACCGCTTTTAGCTTACATGTAGTATAATGCACAGCCAATAGTCATCCATGTAGTAATATAGCAACTGATTTAAAAAAAATGCTCACCGTCCCTCCACTCCCCTGCCACGCGGCGTTCTCTTTTGAAGCCGGCAGCTGACTTCAGCATGTGATGGGAGTGCATGACGACACTGTCATGCGCCCCCAGACATGAGCACTCCGACATCAGCTGCTGGCCCCTGATTGGCTGTCAGTGTGTATTGCCATGCACAGACCTGATGGGTCTGTGCAGTGCAAAACAGTTCAGCTGGATGTGCATCCGAGGATGCACATCCAGTTGAAGTTTCTGATAGGCCGACGGGCCCTTGACCTGACGGACCTGGTCACAGTGACTACCGCTGCGACTGCAGTCGTTACACCACTGCACACACCCCTCATTACACAAATACACATCCCCTGATCTGCTTTATCCATTATGCACTCAAGTTTATACAGCTTGGAGTTAGAAAAGATGTATAAAAATTATAATATGGTCAAAATGCTCAAAATAAAAGATATAAATTGTAAACACATTATAACACAATCATAAAATATCTGCACAAATATACAAAAATTAGATTATGTTGTATATTTATATATTGTGTTCATACTTTCTAAATACAATGTTATTACTGGAACAGCTGGTTCACAACAAACAAAAATCATGGATATTTCTCAGTACAGAAGACATGGGAAACTTCTACATCATATAACAAACAACAATGCAACAATATCCAGATTATTGCTCCCTCTAGTGTGATATATGTTATTCTATTTGTGACATTGTGTATTGTCACTGCTACTGAGAATATGAGATATTGTAAAGTGTAACAAGATAAGCAATGTTATCACTGGGGAACATATCCTTGGCAGCATCTGCTACTTTTGCAGGAGAATGATACTTAACTAGTTAGCTTGCTCATTGTTAAAGTTCCCACCAGATGATATTGATGTAGAATAGGAAAACTCCTGCAATCTGAAAATCTCAAACAGGAAAACATGAAACTTTAGTGGTTCCCTACTAATCTTACCTCAGAAATGCATTTATCCCCTCTCAGTTAAATATACATAGATAGTGATGGGCGAAATTGAACAGTAAAGTTTAGGGTCCATACCAAACACCTACTATTCGGGCATGGATACCGAACATGGACTTCTCCAAGAAGTCCATGTTACTGTTTGGGTTCAGCAGTCCGAACATCAAATGTTTCCCATGCTGTCATGTGCTGCTGTCATTGGTGGTTCGGATCAGTGGTAAGATTTACTGCCAGTCAGAGAGATGCAGTTCCCATAGCAGCTGTGACTGACAGTAAAAAGTTTACCGGCAACCATAAAGGCGCCGGCTGATGGGAGTACTACTACCATGAGCCTATGCCTGGTGTCGCTGATAACAGTGAGAGCAGGCACTCCTGATGGGAGTATTCATCAGCTGGCATCTGCTGCGCTATAAATAATAATAATAATAATAATCTTTATTTATATAGCGCCAACATATTCCGCAGTGCTTTACAGTTTAACAGTTTCAAAACACAAATCATAAGTAACAACATTAACAATACAATAATTAAAGCAAAATAAGATGACCCTGCTTGTGAGAGCTTACAATCTACAATGAGGTGGGGGAGATACAAAGTACAGGTGTGTATATACAATGGTGTATTTACAATGATGGTCCAGCCATCTTGAGGGAGTGAGGGATGGATGGAGATACTGAATGGGCTACACACACACACACTTACACATAGAATGACTTTGATTAGTGAGCAAGATAGGCCGCTCTGAACAAATGTGTTTTGAGGGAGCGCCTGAAACCATACAAAATGTGGATAGTCCTAATTTCTTGGGGTAGAGCATTCCAGAAGATTGGCGCAGCATGGGAGAAGTCTTGGAGTCGGGAGTGGGAGGTACGGATTAGTGCAGAGTTTAGTCGAAAGTCATTTGCAGAGCGCAGCAGCCGGTTAAGCCGAAGGATAGAAATGAGGGAGGAGATGTAGGGGGGTGCTGCACTGTGGAGAGCTTTGTGGGTGAGAACAAGTACTTTGAATTGGATCCCATAATGAATGGGCAGCCAGTGTAATTACTGGTGAAGAGCGGACGCGTCCGAGTACCGATTAGCCAGATGGATGACCCTGGCTTCTGCATTAAGGATGGACTGGAGAGGGGATAGTCGAGTAATGGGGAGGCCAAGTAATAGAGCGTTGCAGTAGTCCAGGCGGGAGTGGATCAATGCTACAGTGAGGATTTTTGTTGTTTCTATGGTGATTAAAGGGCGGATTCCAGAGATGTTCTTTAGGTGTAGGCGGCAAGAGCGGGCAAGAGATTGTATATGGGAGGTGAAGGAGAGATTGGTGTAAAACATAACACCCAGACAGCTAGCCTGCTGCCTGGGTGTTATTATGGTGCCACCCACGGAGAGGGAAATGTCAAATTTAGGGAGGTTAGTAGAAGGCTGGAGCAGAAGAAGTTCAGTTTTGGAGAGGTTGAGTTTCAGATAGAGAGCGGACATGATGTTGGAGACTGCGGACAGACAGTCGGTGGTGTTCTGTAGTACAGCAGGGGTAAGGTCGGGGGATGACGTGTATAGTTGTGTGTCATCAGCATAAAGATGGTACTGAAAGCCAAATCTGCTGATGGTCTGTCCAATTGGGGCCGTGTAGAGAGAGAAGAGAAGGGGGCCAAGGACTGAGCCCTGGGGTACCCCGACAGCGAGAGGAAGAGGAGATAATGTGGAGCCAGAGAAAAAAACACTGAAGGAGCGGTCAGAAAGATAGGAAGAGAACCAGGAGAGAACAGTGTCCTTAATATCTAGTGACTGGAGCCTAGACAGTAGGAGACGGTGGTCAACTGTGTCGAAAGCTGCAGAAAGGTCGAGAAGAATGAGCAGAGAGTGGTCCCCGTTACGTTTTGCAGTCAGAAGGTCATTGCTTACTTTGATGAGTGCAGTTTCAGTCGAATGTAGGGGGCGGAAGCCAGACTGTGAAGGGTCTAGAAGAGAGTGAGTGGAGAGGTAACGGGTAAGGCGGGAGTAAACTAGGCGCTCCAAAAGTTTAGAGATGAAGGAGAGATTGGAGACCGGTCTGTAGTTGTTTGTGCAGGAAGGGTCGAGAGCGGGTTTGTTTAGTAATGGAGTAACGATGGAGTGTTTGAAGGAGAATGGGAAAATGCCAGAGGAGAGAGAGAGATTAAGGATTGTAGTTAGGTGAGTTGTGACAACTGGAGAGAGAGACTGGAGGAGATGTGAGGGAATGGGGTCGGTAGTGCATGTAGTCGGACAAGAGGAAGAGAGGAGTCTGGAGACTTCTTCTTCTGTGATGGGATCAAATGTGGAAAGTGAGCCAGGGGAAATGCAGGGAGGGATGGGAGTCACAGCACTTGGTGGTTGAGAGCAGATTTCCTGACGGATAGTATCTATTTTTTCTTCAAAGTGGGAGACCAGGTCGTCAGCACAAATGTCTGTGATAGGGGCTTGTGGTTTTGGACTGAGGAGGGAGTGAAAAGTGTCTAAAAGTTTCTTGGAGTTGTTGGCTAGTGAGGAGATCAGGGTGGTGAAGTAGGTCTGTTTGGCGAGGTGAAGGGCAGCATTATAAGTTCTTAGCATAAAATTAAAGTGGATGAAGTCTTCTGGTGTGCCGGTTTTTTCTCCAAAGGCGTTCAGCACTCCTAGAGCATCGCTAAAGAAGTTGAGTTTGCAATGTGAGCCAGGGCTGATTTACTGTGTGTTTGGAAGTTCTGAGGGTGAGCGGCGCTACTTGGTCAAGGGTGCTTCTAAGAGTGTCATTGTAGTGATGAACAGCCAGATCAGGACAGGAAAAAGAGGAGATTGGGGACAGTGATGAGTGTAGGGAGTCAGAAAGTGTCTGAGGGTTATCGGCTTGTAGATTTCTGAATGTGTGGTAAGTAGGAGTGCGCTAGGGTGGTCGAGGATTTGTGAGCGTGAAGGAGAGAAAGTTGTGGTCAGACAGTGGAAGCGGTGAGTTATTTAGGTGGGAGATTGAACAGAGCCGGACAAAGACCAGGTCAAGGGTGTTACCATCCTTGGGTGTCCCAGAGGTTGAAAGCTGTGAGAGGCCTAGAGAAGTGGTTAGTGATAGAAGCTGAGATGCAGATGTGGAAGTAGGGCTGTTAATGGGTATGTTGAAGTCTCCAAGGATAAGGGTTGGTAGTTCTGAGGGCATGAAGTGCGGCAGCCAGGCTGAGAAGTGGTGAAGGAACTGGGTGGGCGAGCCTGGGGGCCAATATATGACCGCTACCTGAGGGAGAGGGGATGGAAGAGCCTGATGGTGTGGACCTCAGGGATTGTGGGAGCTGGTTTGGGATAATTTGGCAGCTGGGGCCAGCACACCAGGGGTGGTTAGATCATCAAAGGCCCTAGACCTGGCTACTAGGGTTGAGCATTCCGATACTGCAAATGTCGGGTATCGGCCGATATTGGCTGTATCGGGATTCCGATTCCGAGTTCCGATATTTTCGTCATATCGGATACCGGAATCGGAATGTCACTGTCACTGTCAGTGTACGTCGGTCGGGTCTGTCAGGAGTCAGAGGCACTTACCCGGCAGAAGATCTCCGGCGGTCACGGGCTGGACTGCTTCATGGCCGCCATCATCTTTCCCGGCGGTCACATGCAGTTTCTCGCGATAACTGCAGTGACTGCTGGGTAATCCCGGCCGTAAAGCAGTCAGTCCGATGACGTCACCGCCGGGGAAGCAGGTAATCAGCTGTGCTGCGTCGAGATGACAGGCTCTGCCTGTCATTGCGATGTAGCAGAGCTGGATCGTCGTGGGACTGTCGTTACTATGGACTGCGTCGGACAGGTGGTATACTGTTGGTTTGTTTTTTTTCTTTTTTTACAGGAGATCGATGGCGTCGCAGGAATGAGTGTATAATAAAATTAATGAAAACTGTGTTGTCTCTTTTATTTCATTAAAAGACTTTTTTCTTGCTTTGTCTTTTTTTTATACATTTAATAACTTTGGGATTAATAATGGATCGGTGTCTTATTGACACCTCTCCATTATTAACCGGGCTTATTGTCACCGTGCACTCAATGGTGACATTAACCCCTTATTACCCCACTTGCCACCGCTACAGGGCAGTGGGAAGAGCCGGGTAAAGTGCCACAATTGGCACATCTTTTGATGCGCCAAATGTGGGGCTGCTGTAGCCTGGTATTATCAGGCTGTTGAGGGCCAAAATCCATGGGCCTTGACAGTCTTTTAATACCAGGCCGCAGCAGTCTGCATTTTACTTGGCTGGTTAACAAAAATAGGGGGACCCTACGCCGTTTTTTTTTCGAGGGGATCCCCTATTTTTGTTAACCAGCCAAGCTAAGCAGACTGCTGTGGCCTGGTATTTAAGGCTTGCAAGGTCCATGGATATTGGATCCTTACCAGCCTGAAAAACCAGGCCTCAGCGGTCTGCTTCATCTGGCTGGTTAACAAAAATAGGGGGGACCCTGTTGTGAATGGGTTTGAGATGAGTTCTGAGCAGAGGCTTCCTCTGGTTGTTACAAGCGGTACTAGTGAGGATTGTGAGGACTGGGAATCAGGTGTTACTGATTGGTCTTATGTAAGGGAGTCATTTTCCCATCAGGGTTGCCGGTGATCAATTGTTCTGGTCTGAATCCTTCTTTCCAGTTTCCCTTGTAGCCTGCTGTGTCGTGTCTGCATCTCCTGCTATCAGATAAGACAATTTCTTATTTTGTGTTTTTGCTATATTTTTGCATTTTGTCCTGCACTTCTGTGGGGGCCTTCAGGGTCCCCCCCGGGGGCTTTTGCCCTCTCAGTTTAGTCCAGCCACTGTGTTTTGTACTTTTGCTTTTTCCAGTTTTTTTTTCAGTGGCTGCTGTTTTGTTTTTGTTACACCAGAGAACTAATTTAGGTGGTAGAGGTCGTGTGATCTCAGGTGATTTTGAAATTAGTAGAGTTGGTGTGTTTTTTCAGGGTTTTCTGAGATTGCAGTAAGTACCCTTCCTATCCTTTTCTATTTAGATAGTTTGGGCCCCAGCGTTTGCTCATACTATTTTCTTTCTGTGTCAGTATTTCCTC
>JARQOD010000008.1:103279362-103327368 GCA_033576555.1 Oophaga sylvatica | reverse complement strand
ATAAAAATGAAAAATTGCAAAAGCATAACAAATGGGGAGGGTGTAAGGATGTGCACTCACCAGTGTTGATAATAGTCAGCGAGTCTATGGAAAAATGAAAAACATAATGAGTAAGGATGACAAAGAATGAACAGTCTATATGCACTCATGTCAGCCAATCAATTTCGCGATTGAGGCCTTTTGGTGATAGTGTGTCGAGGGTATAAATCCAAAAGGTCTCTCTCTGTTTAAGTAATTTGATATGGTTACCACCCCTACGAGGACGTGGAACATGCTCTAGTACTTGAAACTTAAGTTGGGCGACCGTATGGTGTGATTTAGCAAAGTGATCTGGCAACGGTAACCATGTTTTTTCCACAACGTATAGTGGACTTATGTCCAGATATTCTGTCTCTGATGTGTTGGGTGTCTCCCCAACATAGAGGAGACCACATGGGCATTTGATAATGTAAACTACGAAGTTTGAGTCACAAGTAAAGTATCCCTTAATAGGTATGATTTACCTGTATGTGGATGCAACACGCTATCGATTTAATACGTTGGAACACGCTGCGCAACCAAGGCACGGAAAACGTGCCCTTACGTTGGGTCTGTAGCAGTTTTTGTGTCGCCGGAGGGTGTGAGCTACCGATGTCAGCTCTCACAAGTCTGTCTCTAATATTCGTAGGCCTTCTGGTACTGATCAGAACTGGATGTTGAAAAGATTGAATCTCAGGGTATGATTGGGACAAGAGGGCCAATGTTTTTTGATTGTGGCATAAATTTTGGCAATAAAAGGATGGTGCGTAGCACAAAAGGTACTCTCTCAAGGATTTGCCGTGGTGGAGGAGGGGAAGAAGGAGACCTGGCCGATATCAACTCATTGTCAAGCAGTTTTAGTAGGATAATGGCGTTCTTTGAATTTATCTGCCATCGTCTGAAGTCTGTTATCGCGTGTTGTAGATCTGATACTATGCGTGCGACACGTTTAAATTGAGAAGGGGTAAACTATTTTTGTGGATTTCGGGTGACAGCTCGAGTAGTGGAGTAGACTGTTGCAGTCTGTAGGTTTGGTAAAAGATCTGTTGTCAAGTTACCTTCTTGGTCCTTAAGTACCACTGTGTCAAGAAATGATATACGTGAGTCATCATAGTTCAAGGTGAATTGAAGTTCTGGAAAAATTGAATTAAGATACTGGAAAAAGCATAATAGGGTGTCTGACGTGCCGTTCCAGATGAGAAAAATATCATCAATATATCGATGGTAAAGCGATACCATTTGCCGAAAAAGTGTATTGTTATACATATGGTTCAGACTCAAACCAGTCCATGTATGCGTTAGCGTAAGCCGGAGCTACGTTTGATCCCATTGCGGTCCCCCGCTTCTGTAAATAGAAAGTGTCTCCAAATAAAAAAAAAATTCTCATGAAGTACCAATTTAAGTACATCTAAACAAAAAAGGATGGAATTTGATGATAGGTTAGATTTTCCCAAAAGTAGTTTTGTGCCCTGATACCCTTGTCGTGGGTGATAGATGTATACAGGCTACATACGTCTAATGTAACCAATAAACTTGTTGTGGGAATAGTACCCAATCGCCTAATGATGTTGAGGAAGTTTCCTGTGTCTAAGAGAAAGGACTTTGTGTCCTTAATCATGGGTGTAAGAATTTTTTCCAAAAAGATGGAAAGTGGGGCTAAAATAGAGTCGGTCGAGGCGACAATCGGTCTACCGGGTGGATTCCTGAGATCCTTATGGATCTTGGGTAAGATATAGAAAACCGAGTGATCGGATGGTCGTTTCTTAGAAAAATTAGCAGTTTTGGAATCGATAGTACAATTGTCTAGGGCTGATTGAATCAAGTCTTGTATTTTGTTCTTATCATAGGGGTGGGGTCCCTAGAAATCACCATATAGGTGTCTGTGTCAGTGAGCTGTCTGATGATCTCATGACGATAATGGTTTGGTCCATCACCACGATGGCGCCACCCTTATCCGCTGGGTTTTATTACTATATCAGGATTGGAATGTAGGGAAGTTATTGCTTGTCTCTCTTCAGGGAGAGGTTCGAGTGAGTAGGAAAGAAGCCAAGTTTTTGTTGGTGGGATAGTGACTTCACCTCACGATCGACTAGAGAAATAAAGGTTTCAACAGGATGGTATACGTGTGGTGGAGAAAAATTACTCGAAGTGCGGAGCCCAAGTTTGTGATGGACAATTCAGGAGGAGATTGAGTAGATATACTAAAAGGTGACTTAGAGAAATGAGTCTTCATCTCAAACTCCTATAAAAGCGTTGTAGGTCTTGTTCCAAGTGGTAGGAATTCCAATTCGGTTGGGCAAAACGATAGTCCTTTTTGGAGGACCGAGAGTTCCGTTGGTGCAAGGGAGTAGCTGGAGATATTTATCACCTGATTGGGGGCCTACCTGTGAGCGAGTAGTCATTCTTTCGCTGTGATCTTCGTGTGCGTTTGTGGTGTGGCGTCCTCCCCTGCGTCCTCTGGATAAAAAAAGGGGTCTGTATGATCCTGTAGAGGATTCGCTGCCCGAGCTGAAGGATCCCATCCTTTGGTGAGAGCGTGGTCGCTGCCAGTTGCCCGATCCGGTGGAATCGTTCCATTTGTATACTCTGTTTTGGGAGTAATCCTCGTGGTCTCTTTGAAATTTAAGTCTCTTCCGTTCTTGAAGTACCTTTTGGTGTTCCGCAATAATTTTGTCTGTTTTTATCCTTCAAATTTGTCCCAGTCCGCGGAGGATAAAGCACTACTAAGTTGAGTTTCTATAGATGCAATATTATTACGAGTTTCAATAATTTCTTTCTGTAGGAACTCGATTGTCAGAATAATTATGTCTAATGAGCACTTGTTCAGGATTTTTTGATATTTATCACAGAATTCCTTGTTCTCAGAGAAAAGGGTGGGGCGCAAATGGCACCTAGACCCCTCGGGATCTTGCTCTGCCGATGATATTCGGCTAAGGTGGTGCAATGTAAGTCGAAGGAGACAAATTTGCGTCTCGTTCTTTCGTAGTCACGCGTCCTTATATCAACTGCTGGTGTTTTAAGGAACTCGGTAGAGTTGGTGACTTGGGAAAGAATACTAGAGCTAGTCTCAGTATCATAAGCAAAAGTATGATGAGACATTAGGCAAAATCGGTGCTACACCAAGACTGAATACAATAGAAGATAAATGGTGTGCACACGAATAAATTAATGGTGAGGTGCTAGTGTCATGGAATAAATCCAAATCTAGACATATAAATAGCACTGCACTCTCAGACAGGAATTCCATGCAAAATCAAACAATATTTATTAAACAACCAAAAAAGTGATGGGGAGCATGTTTTATCACAGCGACATAAATGACACAACGTTTCGACTCTCACGAGTCTTTTTCAAGAAGCCGCTATACAAAAGGAAAAAGAAAAAACAAAACAAAAAGGGTTTTTAACAATAAATAAATACAGTGGTTGAACAATTATAAAACGATTCAAAATAAAATGAAACATCTTAAAATAATATTAACCAAATGCAAAGTGAACCCTGCTTGTGGCATAGAGACCAGCAAGCACCAACCGTATGTCAAGAATAGGAAAAGTGAAGAATAACGTGGTGATAGGAGCTTATCCCAGATATGAGAAAAGAAAAGAAGATATAAGTTAGGGATAATTTTACCTGAAAACAGCTTCAGAGTAATTAACGAGATAATTGGATTTCAATATCTAGAGAGGGTAATAGGTGCGACATTGTCAGATTAAATGAAATGCTATAGAAAGTTCAACACTGGTGAGAGATCCTCAAATACCTGTTCCAATAGAATGCTCATGTGTCTAGATAGGAGAAGATGGCTCCCCAAATGGATGGCCTGGGTATAAACATTAATAAAAAAAAAATTTTTTGTTAACTGATTGTTATACTTAACACTAGTAGGAGTAGTATATAGGTGTATACCACTCTATAATAAAAAAATACCTGTGTGGTTGTTAGGTAGTAGAAAGAAGTAACTATCAAGGAGGGAAATGTAGGATCTGTTAGGAGAGAGATGTAAGATGTGAATATATCTTACAGACAAGTAGGTAGAGGTTAAATATTAATGTTAGCAATGCACATCAAAAAGCTGTGGTCATAAGGCTATTCACTGCAGCTGTCTGTGAAGACCCTCTAATGGGTGTTGCTGCGCATATATTGAAGTAAGTGGGCCGCAAAACAGCTTAATAGCTAAAGGAACAAAAAATGTCTATATGGGAAAGATTACCTGGTAATGGTTGTATAGCAGCGACGCTCCCGCGTCTTGCTGGATGTGTGGCACGCTGCTGGAGTGAGAACGCCGGGTATAAATGCCGGCTGACATCGCCGGACCGGATGTGCGTCATCCGGACCGGAAGTGGCGTGGCCAATACTAAGAAAACCAACTGCGGCTGCGCTGAGAGCGCTATGGAGGTGTAGCTTGTATTGTGTAATGCGCATGCGCCGTTTGGAGGGAAAGGAAAGGATGTAACAAGAGGGAACTGTAACGAGTGTGCTTATAACGGGAAGAGTAATGGGAGTAGCGGAATATGGTAAAAGTAGAAACGTGGATATAATGAACCGATGGAAAAAAGGGGAAAAAAATAAAAATAAAATGAAAAACGAAAAATTGTATAATATGAAAAAATGAAAAAATAATAGAAAATAAAAATAAATAATAAAAATAAAAAAAATAAAAAATAAAAATAAAAATGAAAAATTGCAAAAGCATAACAAATGGGGAGGGTTGTAAGGATGTGCACTCACCAGTGTTGATAATAGTTTTATAATTGTTCAACCACTGTATTTATTTATTGTTAAAAACCCTTTTTGTTTTG
Source organism: Oophaga sylvatica (assembly GCA_033576555.1). Lineage (NCBI taxonomy): Eukaryota > Metazoa > Chordata > Amphibia > Anura > Dendrobatidae > Oophaga > Oophaga sylvatica. Next base: position 103,322,551 of record JARQOD010000008.1, on the reverse strand, counting down.
TTTTTTCTTTTTCCTTTTGTATAGCGGCTTCTTGAAAAAGACTCGTGAGAGTCGAAACGTTGTGTCATTTATGTCGCTGTGATAAAACATGCTCCCCATCACTTTTTTGGTTGTTTAATAAATATTGTTTGATTTTGCATGGAATTCCTGTCTGAGAGTGCAGTGCTATTTATATGTCTAGATTTGGATTTATTCCATGACACTAGCACCTCACCATTAATTTATTCGTGTGCACACCATTTATCTTCTATTGTATTCAGTCTGGTGTAGCACCGATTTTGCCTAATGTCTCATCATACATTTGCTTATGATACTGAGACTAGCTCTAGTATTCTTTCCCAAGTCACCAACTCTACCGAGTTCCTTAAAACACCAGCAGTTGATATAAGGACGCGTGACTACGAAAGAACGAGACGCAAACTTGTCTCCTTCGACTTACATTGCACCACCTTAGCCGAATATCATCGGCAGAGCAAGATCCCGAGGGGTCTAAGGTGCCATTTGCGCCCCACCCTTTTCTCTGAGAACAAGGAATTCTGTGATAAATATCAAAAAATCCTGAACAAGTGCTCATTAGACATAATTATTCTGACAATCGAGTTCCTACAGAAAGAAATTATTGAAACTCGTAATAATATTGCATCTATAGAAACTCAACTTAGTAGTGCTTTATCCTCCGCGGACTGGACAAATTTGAAGGATAAAACAGACAAATTATTGCGGAACACCAAAAGGTACTTCAAGAACGGAAGAGACTTAAATTTCAAAGAGACCACGAGGATTACTCCCAAAACAGAGTATACAAATGGAACGATTCCACCGGATCGGGCAACTGGCAGCGACCACGCTCTCACCAAAGGATGGGATCCTTCAGCTCGGGCAGCGAATCCTCTACAGGATCATACAGACCCCATTTTTTATCCAGAGGACGCAGGGGAGGACGCCACACCACAAACGCACACGAAGATCACAGCGAAAGAATGACTACTCGCTCACAGGTAGGCCCTCCAATCAGGTGATAAATATCTCCAGCTACTCCCTTGCACCAACGGAACTCTCGGTCCTCCAAAAAGGACTATCGTTTTGCCCAACCCCGAATTGGAATTCCTACCACTTGGAACAAGACCTACAACGCTTTTATAGGAGTTTGAGATTGAAGACTCATTTCTCTAAGTCACCTTTTAGTATATCTACTCAATCTCCTCCTGAATTGTCCATCACTAACTTGGGTCTCCGCACTTCGAGTAATTTTTCTCCACCACACGTATACCATCCTGTTGAAACCTTTATTTCTCTAGTCGATCGTGAGGTGAAGTCACTATCCCACCAACAAAAACTTGGCTTCTTTCCTACTCACTCGAACCTCTCCCCTGAAGAGAGACAAGCAATAACTTCCCTACATTCCAATCCTGATATAGTAATCAAACCAGCGGATAAGGGTGGCGCCATCGTGGTGATGGACCAAACCCATTATCGTCATGAGATCATCAGACAGCTCACTGACACAGACACCTATATGGTGATTTCTAGGGACCCCACCCCTATGATAAGAACAAAAATACAAGACTTGATTCAATCAGCCCTAGACAATTGTACTATCGATTCCAAAACTGCTAATTTTCTAAGAAACGACCATCCGATCACTCCGGTTTTCTACATCTTACCCAAGATCCATAAGGATCTCAGGAATCCACCCGGTAGACCGATTGTCGCCTCGACCGACTCTATTTTAGCCCCACTTTCCATCTTTTTGGAAAAAATTCTTACACCCATGATTAAGGACACAAAGTCCTTTCTCTTAGACACAGGAAACTTCCTCAACATCATTAGGCGATTGGGTACTATTCCCACAACAAGTTTATTGGTTACATTAGACGTATGTAGCCTGTATACATCTATCACCCACGACAAGGGTATCAGGGCCACAAAACTACTTTTGGGAAAATCTAACCTATCATCAAATTCCATCCTTTTTTGTTTAGATGTACTTAAATTGGTACTTCATGAGAATTTTTTTCTATTTGGAGACACTTTCTATTTACAGAAGCGGGGGACCGCAATGGGATCAAACGTAGCTCCGGCTTACGCTAACGCATACATGGACTGGTTTGAGTCTGAACATATGTATAACAATACACTTTTTCGGCAAAATGTATCGCTTTACCATCGATATATTGATGATATTTTTCTCATCTGGAACGGCACGTCAGACACCCTATTATGCTTTTTCCAGTATCTTAATTCAATTTTTCCAGAACTTCAATTCACCTTGAACTATGATGACTCACGTATATCATTTCTTGACACAGTGGTACTTAAGGACCAAGAAGGTAACTTGACAACAGATCTTTTTACCAAACCTACAGACTGCAACAGTCTACTCCACTACTCGAGCTGTCACCCGAAATCCACAAAAAATAGTTTACCCCGTTCTCAATTTAAACGTGTCGCACGCATAGTATCAGATCCTACAACACGCGATAACAGACTTCAGACGATGGCAGATAAATTCAAAGAACGCCATTATCCTACTAAACTGCTTGACAATGAGTTGATATCGGCCAGGTCTCCTTCTTCCCCTCCTCCACCACGGCAATCCCTTGAGAGAGTACCTTTTGTGCATACGCACCATCCTTTTATGCCCAAAATTTATGCCACAATCAAAAAACATTGGCCCCTCTTGTCCCAATCATACCCTGAGATTCAATCTTTTCAACATCCAGTTCTGATCAGTACCAGAAGGCCTACGAATATTAGAGACAGACTTGTGAGAGCTGACATCGGTAGCTCACACCCTCCGGCGACACAAAAACTGCTACAGACCCAACGTAAGGGCACGTTTCCGTGCCTTGGTTGCGCAGCGTGTTCCAACGTTATTAAATCCGATAGCGTGTTGCATCCACATACAGGTAAATCATACCCTATTAAGGGATACTTTACTTGTGACTCAAACTTCGTAGTTTACATTATCAAATGCCCATGTGGTCTCCTCTATGTTGGGGAGACCACCCAACACATCAGAGACAGAATATCTGGACATAAGTCCACTATACGTTGTGGAAAAACATGGTTACCGTTGCCAGATCACTTTGCTAAATCACACCATACGGTCGCCCAACTTAAGTTTCAAGTACTAGAGCATGTTCCACGTCCTCGTAGGGTGGTAACCATATCAAATTACTTAAACAGAGAGAGACCTTTTGGATTTATACCCTCGACACACTATCACCAAAAGGCCTCAATCGCGAAATTGATTGGCTGACATGAGTGCATATAGACTGTTCATTCTTTGTCATCCTTACTCATTATGTTTTTCATTTTTCCATAGACTCGCTGACTATTATCAACACTGGTGAGTGCACATCCTTACAACCCTCCCCATTTGTTATGCTTTTGCAATTTTTCATTTTTATTTTTATTTTTTATTTTATTTATTTTTTATTATTTATTTTTTATTTTCTATTATTTTTTCATTTTTTCATATTATACAATTTTTCGTTTTTCATTTTATTTTTATTTTTTTCCCTTTTTTCCATCGGTTCATTATATCCACGTTTCTACTTTTACCATATTCCGCTACTCCCATTACTCTTCCCGTTATAAGCACACTCGTTACAGTTCCCTCTTGTTACATCCTTTCCTTTCCCTCCAAACGGCGCATGCGCATTACACAATACAAGCTACACCTCCATAGCGCTCTCAGCGCAGCCGCAGTTGGTTTCTTAGTATTGGCCACGCCACTTCCGGTCCGGATGACGCACATCCGGTCCGGCGATGTCAGCCGGCATTTATACCCGGCGTTCTCACTCCAGCAGCGTGCCACACATCCAGCAAGACGCGGGAGCGTCGCTGCTATACAACCATTACCAGGTAATCTTTCCCATATAGACATTTTTTGTTCCTTTAGCTATTAAGCTGTTTTGCGGCCCACTTACTTCAATATATGCGCAGCAACACCCATTAGAGGGTCTTCACAGACAGCTGCAGTGAATAGCCTTATGACCACAGCTTTTTGATGTGCATTGCTAACATTAATATTTAACCTCTACCTACTTGTCTGTAAGATATATTCACATCTTACATCTCTCTCCTAACAGATCCTACATTTCCCTCCTTGATAGTTACTTCTTTCTACTACCTAACAACCACACAGGTATTTTTTTATTATAGAGTGGTATACACCTATATACTACTCCTACTAGTGTTAAGTATAACAATCAGTTAACAAAAAATTTTTTTATTAATGTTTATACCCCAGGCCATCCATTTGGGGAGCCATCTTCTCCTATCTAGACACATGAGCATTCTATTGGAACAGGTATTTGAGGATCTCTCACCAGTGTTGAACTTTCTATAGCATTTCATTTAATCTGACAATGTCGCACCTATTACCCTCTCTAGATATTGAAATCCAATTATCTCGTTAATTACTCTGAAGCTGTTTTCAGGTAAAATTATCCCTAACTTATATCTTCTTTTCTTTTCTCATATCTGGGATAAGCTCCTATCACCACGTTATTCTTCACTTTTCCTATTCTTGACATACGGTTGGTGCTTGCTGGTCTCTATGCCACAAGCAGGGTTCACTTTGCATTTGGTTAATATTATTTTAAGATGTTTCATTTTATTTTGAATCGTTTTATAATTGTTCAACCACTGTATTTATTTATTGTTAAAAACCCTTTTTGTTTTGTTTTTTCTTTTTCCTTTTGTATAGCGGCTTCTTGAAAAAGACTCGTGAGAGTCGAAACGTTGTGTCATTTATGTCGCTGTGATAAAACATGCTCCCCATCACTTTTTTGGTTGTTTAATAAATATTGTTTGATTTTGCATGGAATTCCGAACTGTATTCCAGATTTTGAGAGAGAATGCTCTGTATGTGAAGGGATCAAAGTGTCTTTTTGGCGTACAGAAGATCTCATTTCTGGGATTCATTTTGTCCCCATCTGTTATTGAAATGGACCCGGTCAAGGTTCAGGCCATCTGTGATTGGGTCCAACCTACTTCATTAAAGGCTCTTCAGAGATTTTTGGGTTTTGCCAATTTTTATCGTAAATTTATTGGTAATTTCTCTGTTATTGTTAAACCATTAACTGATTTGACCAGAAAGGGTTCTGATGTGGTGAATTGGCCTCCTGAGGCAGTCTCTGCGTTTCAGGAACTTAAGCAGAGATTCACTTCTGCTCCTGTTCTACGGCAGCCTGATGTTTCTCTGCCATTTCAGGTGGAGGTTGATGCCTCTGAAATTGGGGCAGGTGCCGTTTTGTCCCAAAAAGATCCAGAGACCTCTAAAAGTAACCCTTGTGCCTTTTTCTCTCGAAAATTTTCTCCTACTGAACGTAATTATGACGTGGGTAATCGGGAGTTATTGGCCATGAAGTGGGCTTTTGAAGAGTGGAGACATTGGCTGGAGGGAGCCAAACATCAGGTGGTGGTCCTTACGGACCATAAGAATCTGGTCTATCTGGAATCTGCCAAGCGACTCAATCCTAGACAGGCCAGGTGGGCCTTGTTTTTCACACGTTTTAATTTTGTGGTTTCCTTTCTTCCTGGCACTAAGAATGTTAAGGCGGATGCCCTCTCGAGGAGTTTCCTTGCGGACTCTCCTGAGCTATCTGATCCCTCTGTTATTTTGAAGGAGGGTGTAGTTCTTTCCGCCATCTCGCCCAATTTGAGACTTGCTCTGGAGGGGTGTCAGGAGGATAGGCCCGAGCGCTGCCCTGTTGGAAAATTGTTTGTCCCGGACCAATGGAAAAAGAGTGTGATGTCTGAGATTCATTGTTCCGCATTGGCTGGGCATCCCGGAATTTTTGGTACCAGAGACTTGGTTAGTCGGTCCTTTTGGTGGCCTACCTTGTCTCGCGATGTCAGGGAATTTGTGCAGTCCTGCGGGACTTGCTCTCGCTCCAAGCCTTGCTCTCGCTCTAGTGGTTTGTTGATGCCATTGCCTGTGCCCAAGAGACCATGGACCCATATCTCTATGGATTTCATTTCCGATCTTCCTGTTTCTCAGAGAATGACCACCATCTGGGTAATTTGTGATAGGTTTTCCAAGATGATACATCTTGTGCCATTACCTAAGTTGCCTTCCTCCTCTGAATTGGTGCCGTTGTTCCTTCAGCACGTGGTTCGTTTACACGGCATTCCTGAGAACATTGTGTCTGACAGAGGAGTCCAGTTTGTTTCCAGATTTTGGAGGACTTTTTGTTCTAAACTGGGTGTTCAATTGTCTTTCTCCTCGGCATTTCATCCTCAGACCAATGGTCAAACTGAGAGAACAAACCAGACATTGGAGACTTATCTAAGATGCTTTGTGTCTGCTGATCAGGATGACTGGGTCTCTTTTTTGCCTTTGGCTGAGTTTGCTCTTAATAATAGGGCTAGCTCTGCCACTTTGATGTCTCCGTTTTTCTGTAATTCTGGGTTTCACCCTCGATTTTCTTCAGGACAGACGGAGGCTTCTGTCTGTCCAGGTGTTGACTCTGTTGTTGAGCTGAAGCAGCAGATTTGGGACCAGGTAGTGGAGAGGTTGTCCCTCTCTCAGGAGAAGGCCCAGCGGTTTGCTAACCGGCATAGGACTGATGGTCCTCGGTTTAAAGTGGGGGACTTGGTCTGGTTGTCCTCAAAGAATATTCCTATGAGAGTAGCATCTCCTAAATTTAAGCCTAGGTTCATTGGACCTTATAAGATCATGGAGATTATTAATCCTGTTTCTTTTCGTTTGCTTCTTCCAGGGACATTTAAGATCCATAACGTGTTCCACAAGTCCTTGTTGAAGAGGTTTGTTGAGCCAGTGGTTCCTGCTGCTGTGCCTCCTGACCCTGTTTTGGTTGAGGGCAATCTGGAGTATGTGGTTGAGAAAATATTGGATTCTCGTTTTTCTAGATGAAGACTCCAGTATTTGGTTAAATGGAGAGGTTATGGTCAGGAAGACAATTCTTGGGTGTTTGCTTCGGACATCCATGCTAGGAGACTTATCCGTGCGTATCATAGAACTCATCCTGACTGACCTGGTTGCTCAAATGAGGGTTCGGTGACCCCTCCTCAAGGGGGGGTACTGTTGTGAATGGGTTTGAGATGAGTTCTGAGCAGAGGCTTCCTCTGGTGGTTACAAGCGGTACTAGTGAGGATTGTGAGGACTGGGAATCAGGTGTTACTGATTGGTCTTATGTAAGGGAGTCATTTTCCCATCAGGGTTGCCGGTGATCAATTGTTCTGGTCTGAATCCTTCTTTCCAGTTTCCCTTGTAGCCTGCTGTGTCGTGTCTGCATCTCCTGCTATCAGATAAGACAATTTCTTATTTTGTGTTTTTGCTATATTTTTGCATTTTGTCCTGCACTTCTGTGGGGGCCTTCAGGGTCCCCCCCGGGGGCTTTTTCCCTCTCAGTTTAGTCCAGCCACTGTGTTTTGTACTTTTGCTTTTTCCAGTTTTTTTTTCAGTGGCTGCTGTTTTGTTTTTGTTACACCAGAGAACTAATTTAGGTGGTAGAGGTCGTGTGATCTCAGGTGATTTTGAAATTAGTAGAGTTGGTGTTTTTTCAGGGTTTTCTGAGATTGCAGTAAGTACCCTTCCTATCCTTTTCTATTTAGATAGTTTGGGCCCCAGCGTTTGCTCATACTATTTTCTTCTGTGTCAGTATTTCCTCTTGTCTAACCGCCATTACATGTTTGGGGGCTTTCTATTATCTTTGGGGTTCTGCTCCGGGGCAGATAGCTTTCCTATTTCTATCTTTAGGTGTAGTTAGTTTCTCAGGCTGTGACGAGGCGTCTAGGACCAACGTAGGAACGCTCCACGGCTGCCTCTAGTTGCGGTGGTTAGTCAGGGTACTGCAATCTCATAGATTCCAACTGCTCTGGTGTATTGCCTTTTTTTCCTGCACTCCTCAGCTACCGAAACATAACAGACCCCACGCCAATTTTTTTCGAGGGGATCCCCTATTTTTGTTAATCAGCCAAGATATGCAGACTGCTATGGCCTGGTATTATCAGGCTGGCAAGGTCCATGGATCTTGGCTCCTTAACAGCCTGAAAATCCAGGCCTCAGCGGCTACAGGTGTGAAATTTTGCACACTTACACTCATGTAATTGTTTGTGCAAATCAGATATCAAACTACATGAAAAGACATGGTTAACTCTATGTAAACCAAGTGTCATTTCATGTCGGGTGCTTCTGTCTTTTCACAAAAGCCGACTTTACCCGGCAATTGAATCAGAGGCTATTTTACTATGTAGAAGTGTATAAACTATAAATATATGTATATATATATGTCACAATGACATGTATATATATATATATATATATATATATGTATTCTATGTGTGTATATTTAGTGTTTATAAGGAAAGAAAGAGGTTTTTTTAGTTACGATATTTTGTTCCCATAGACTTACATTGGATTTCCGGTATCGGTATCGGGTATCGCCGATATTTTAATGGTATCGGCGATACCATTCCGATTCCGATACTTTTGGATATCGGAAAGTATCACTCAACTCTACTGGCTACATCTATATGCTTTAGCACCTTCCACCTGATAAGATCTAGAGAGGCGCCAGTCACATGGATATAAAGCAGTAAGTATTAAATACAGTGCAACAAATGAATTATACCAAAGCTTTACCAGGCACAATAAACTATGTTGCAAGATGGTAAAGCAGTGTATATTGCAGCAGACAAGACAGATAGCAGAGATGGGAATTGTACCATTCAGCTGTTTGCTTTCAATGAATGGAGTGCATACCATTCAGCTGTTTGCTTTCAATGAATAGAGTGCATACCATTCAGCTGTTTGCTTTCAGTGAATGGAGTGCATACCTGTGTGAAGAGAGAAGATGAATGTTATTTTCTTGCCATGGATGACTGCCGTTTACATGCAGCTTATCTCCTGTGATGCTTTGCTTATGGGATGACTGCGTGCACCCCACACAAATAAATAAATAAGTATAAAAACTGGCATGGGGTCTGTTGTGTTTTTGTTAACCAGCATGGCTAAACTGACAGCTGCAGACTGTAAACCACAGCTGTCAACTTTATCATGGATGATTATCAAAAACAGAACAGACCCCACGTCAGTTTTTACATAAAATAATTTAAAGAACGGCGTGGGGTCCTCACCATTTTTGACAACCAGCCAAGCTAAAGCAGACAGCTGGGGGCTGGTATTCTCAGACTGGTAACGGCCATGGATATTGCCCCTCCAGCCTAAAACATAGCAGTCCGCAGTCACCCCAGAAAAGGTGCATCTATAAAATGCTCCAATCCTGGTGCTTTGCCCAGCTCTTCCCACTGCCCTGTGGTGGTGGCAAGTGGGGTAATATTTGTGGAGTTGATGTCAACTTTGCATTGTAAAGTGACATCAAGCCCACAGGCTAGTAATGGAGAAGCGTCTATAAGAATATGTCTATGACATCAACCCCACAAATATTACCCCACTTGTTAGGGAAAGTGGGAAGAGCCAGACAAAGAGCCAGAATTGGCACATCTAACAGATGCACCTTCTCTGGGGTGACTGCAGGCTGCTATTTTTAGGCAGGTGCCAGTATCCATTGCCTCTTACCAGCCTGAGAATATCAGCCCACAGCTGCTTTCGCTTGGCTGGTTGACAAAAATGGGGAGGACCCCACTCCATTTTTTAAATGATTTATTTAAATAGTTGAAAAAAAATGGTGTGGGGACCCCTCTCTTCTTGATAACCAGCCATGATAAAGCTGAGGGTTGAAGCTCGCAGCTGTCAGTTTTGCCATGCTGGTTATCAAAAATAGAATAGACCGTACATCCTTTTTTAATTTTTTTTAATTTCTAGCACAGGCTGATGAATACTCCCATCAGGGGCGCCTGTTCTCGCACTTATCAGTGACGGCAGACACAGGCTGATGGGAGCAGTACTCACATCAACCGAAGCCTCTGTGACCGGCGGTAAACTTTTCACCACAGGTCACAGCTGCTGGCTCATGCTATTATCTGACAGCATAAGAACTGCAGCTCTCTGACTGGCGGTAATGATCTTACCGCCAATCAGAAGCAGTGTTTGCCGTGCTGTTATGTAGATGACAGCGTGGCAAACAAGGGATGTTCAGGCCCCCATTCATCTGGGCGTCTGGGTTTGGGTACTTTATTTTTTTTAAATGTTCGGCCTAACCCGAACATTCAGGGGTTCGCCCATCACTATATATAGACATTCCACCCAACCTTTAATAAATGGAATAAGATTCATATTGTGTGATGTCAGCATAGTTTGTCATTTTCTTTGTTGAAACACACCTCTTATCTGCCTAATACTCATTGAAACACGTGGACCCCCTTTTTACACTATCTGTGAGATGCCAAGTGACATGGATGCAGTAGACACTGTTGTATGATGTATGGTTTGTCCTATACATTGCGTAGACAGTTAGAAAGGGCCTAAGTATGGTTTTGTGCTATTTTAAAACTTCAATTTAGCGGCATTATGATATTGGACACCAGAGGCCAGAGGGAATACATTTTGTAAAAACAAGTATATGGAAAGCCTTTTAACAAAATGCATATATAATAAAAATAACATGCATCTCAGAAAACTCCTCCAATAACCATTGACAAAGTAGTAAAGTGTTTAAAGGGATTATTTGTGGAATGCATTAAAATGCTTGTGGTAGCCCTAACAATGCTTTTCGGAGTCTGCTCCCACTCCGTGATGAAGGAACAGGATTTTGCAGTGAAATATACATACTGGGCAGTGCGCCTCATTATTCTCATATTGGAACATAATGATTACTTAGTAGGACAGTGGATTGAAGGTGCCCAAAGCAAGTATCAAATATCAGTTATCCCTCACCAGCGTCCAACCAAATCTTCTATTGCCCTTAGGATTATAAACACCACCAATTTATCCAAAAATATCCCAGACCGTGTAACTACCTTATGTACCTTATAAATACATCATAATTGCTCTCAGGGATATTATTAGCAGATAATGGTGGTTCTACATGAAACTGCAAGGAAAACTGTGACTACTAAAAAAAAATAACATGGCACTCACTCATCAATTCTCTGTGGTATTTAGAGAGAACCTGACAGCATGATTTAGCAATACATAGCAAAGGCATGGCCATATTGGTGCTGTTATGCTGTTATAATGATTAAACTGATAACTTTTGTGAAGAAATTCACATCCTGCTTGCTCTTGAATCCGCATTTGAAGATAGGTGCACGTGGATGGGACTCTGGGTAGGGTTTTTGGCTACTGCCCCGGCCCTTCCACCTGGCTTTGGAGTCTGTATGACAGGTCACTGCTTTGTAAATGACCTGCCACCTGTTTGAAATCTTGTGGCGACACCATCCTTGCCACAGGAGCTTGCACAGATTGATCTCCCGGTGGTCTTCATGGCGGCGCTTGTTCAGGTTTACCTCCCTATAGTCTTGAATAAAATGGCACTGGTGGTGGTGCTTGTGCAGACAAACTTCTCAGCAGTCTTCAATAATATGTCGGCCCAAGAGCAGGCTGAGATCTCGGCTCGATGACGCCCTTCAGAGATTTAATTTGACTCACTACCCTAATGAAGTCCATAAGGGTGAAACAGGTTGGGGAGGCTCCTTTTCTATTTTAATAGCGCCTTGTTCCTCTGGTCATTAGCCATTACAAAATAGGATACAAACCCTGAAGGTTTGGTTATGGATGGCAGTCCTTTTGCTCTATGCTAGTTTTACAAGTTAAGGCTATTGGAGCTATACACCTATGTAGTTACAAACAGGTAGACCTATCCATTTGTATACTGCAAGTGAATAACCGAACTAGGGCAGCAATTTGACCACTTGGAATGCGTTTACTCATAGATGGGACCAATAAGGAACGAGCGTATTTTTAACCCCTTCACGACCAGATGTATTTCCATTTTTGCATTTTTGTTTTATGCTCCCCTTCTTCCCAGAGACGTAACTTTTTTCTTTTTGGTAAATGTATCCATGTGAGTGCTTGTTTTTTGCAGGACGAGTTGTACTTTTGAAAGACACCATTGATTTTACCATATTGTTTACTGAAAAACAGGAAAAAAAATTCCACAGTTGTTTTTTTTTACCATGTTCACTAAATGCTAGAACTGACCTGTCATTATGATTCTCCAGGTCATTACAGGTTCGTAGACACCAAACATGTCTAGGTTCTTTTTTATTTCAGTGATGAAAAAAAAATCCAAAGTTTGGTAAAAACAAAAATCCCGCTATATTCCGCTACCTGTAGCGTCTCCATTTTTCGTAATCTGGGGCTTGGTGAGGGCTAATTTTTTGCTTGCCGAGCTGATGTTTTTATTGATACCATTTTGGTATAGATACCATCTCTTGATCGCCAGTTATTGCATTTTATTGCAATGTAGCAGTGACTAAAAAACGTAATTCTGATGTTTTAAATTTTTTTCTCATTGCGTCGTTTAGCAATCAGGTTAATTATTTTCTTATATTGATAGATCGGGCGATTCTGAATGCGGTGATGTCAAATATGTGTATATTTGATTTTTTGGGGTTTATTTTGAATGGGGCGAAAAGGGAGTGATTTGAACATTTATATTTTTTATTTTTTTTATATTTTTAAAAACATTTTTTTCCATGCAGCGCTAGTCTCCATGGGAGACTAGAAGTTGCACTATTTCAATTACCTCTGCTATACACAGGCAATGATCAGATCGCCTGTGTGTAGCAGAAATGCTCACTTGCAATGAGCGCCAACCACCGGGTGGCGTTAATAGCAATCCGGCAATGACAACCATAGAGGTCTGCTTCAGACCTCTGGTTGTCATGCCAATACATTGATGACCCATGATCATGTGACCGGGTCACCAAATGGCAGGATTTACAGGTAAGCAGGTTTACAGAAATTGACAGCGGTATTTAAATAGTTAACAGCCACGGGTGGATCGCGATTCCACCCGCGGCTGTTGCTGTTGCAGGCACATGTCAGCTGTGTATATTAGCTGACATGTGCCCAGAAAGGTGCAGGCTCAGCACAGGAGCCCACATCAAACAGGGGGAGTCCAACATCAGCGTAATATTACGCCGATGTCGGAAAGGAGTTAATATGTACACTATATGATTTGCACTAGTCACTTATATTTTTAATTTAATAATTAAAAGTTATATCTTATTTTGGAATGGTTAAAATGGGATTGTTTGGCCTTTGCCTATTGGATTTTGAAAATTAAAGATTCTAATTTCAAGGGACATCTGTGCGAGTCTAAGCCACAGAGTGTGTGAGATGGAAAAGTATGCAACCATAGAAACAATATCTGAAAAGGTTAACAACACTGAGGAACTTTTTTACTAGTGTTTAGGGTTGGTATACAATGCCTCAGCCTATGGGACTGCTACATCAGCACTGCTATATGCATAAGCATTTAAAGGGAACCAGTCAGTTGATTCATGAATCAGAGCCTCGTTGCATGATTGCAGACAAACTCGTATGTTCTTCTCTGAAACGCTCTTGCATTTTAGAGAAAATAGCATAAAGATCCGTCTAGAACTATAGGGAAAGATAAGATTAGATCGAGATGGCCACCGGCTGTCTTCTTGAACTAGACTAGTCTCATCTCTCCCTGTTGTACCCGGCCGGATATTTAAACTTCAGGATCCTTTCCTCAGTGTAGTGCTCCTCTGTTCAATGAATGGCAGAGTGTACAAACATCTTCTGTGTTGCTTTTCAGGTAAGGACCAGAGACTGTGCTGTATGATTGCACACACAGCAGAGCAGAGAAGTCGACTTCAGAAAATCGACTTGTGAGCAATCAAGGGCTATTTTTTTTACAGCTCCAGGCTCTATGGTAAAAGTATTTTCTATCTGTTGTGAACATACTGGGGACAATGAGGAAGGGTTTTGAAACTGTCTTACTGAAAAACTTTCTCAGCTTTTATGCATTATAGTGCTCTTGAAAAATGAAATCTGTATTGTGATTGAATGCTGTGAACAGCAAGACAGGCTTTCTTTTTCATATGACAGTTTTCATTGATCTACCCTATGTTAATGGCTGCCAGAGGAGGAAGGAGATCAACTGGTGGTAATAGCATGTAGCATGGGTCTAGCATGGGAAAGGAAAAAAAAAGTGCATGCAAAGATTTTTTGTAGTTATATGTAGAAATCAATGAAATGGGTCATGAGATGCTGAGTGGTAGCACAACCACAATTGCACAGATTAGCAGTGATGCTGAGCGGAACATGTATAGTTTTTATAATGAGCAGTTTTCATACTACTTGATAGCTTTTTGAAACAATTTTCAAATAACTTGATTAGAGAAATAATGCCTTTAGGAGAAGTGAAAAGCTGTCAAAAAGGACAAGCAAAGTTAGCACAAATAATTTTTTTACAATTAAGTTTTAATAAACCACCCGTTAATGTATAGTTAGTTTCACTTCCAAACTGTTTTAAAGTGTAACTAAGCCTTTGAATCTTTTTTTGCATCAGGGGAAAGTGCAGCAAAATGCGCGTCAGGGTAAAGGGGTATTGGAACTGATCTGCACTTGCTAACTCTATGCACTTTATACAGAAGGTAATGACACTCTTTATAATATTAATGCTTTGCATTTGCTAAACCTCATGCACTTTATCTAGAAAGTAATGGCACTTTTTATGATGTGGCTAAATAATTTTTGCTAGGCTTTGTTACCATCTATATACTTTGATAATTAATAAAAAAAAATGTGTTTTTTCTTTGTATTTTTGCATTCTGTGCAAGCCGGGGTGTGGCCTCCCTCTCCTGAGCTGGAAATTGTATTTAACCCCTCTCTGCCATTGGACGTACTATCCCGTCCATAAAACCCGTGACAATCTGACCATGGACGGGATAGTACATCCAAGGCGATCCGGGGGAGCGCAGCTGATCGCCGCTGGGTGTCAGCTGATTATCACAGCTGACACCCGGCACCAGGGCCGGCGTCAGCACCCGGCACACTCGGGCAAGTGCCGGGGCCCTGAGCAGGCGGGGGGCCCACTCGCCGTCGGGCACCCCGGCGCCCGTTAGCGGTGTCAGCGCCGCCACTGGGCCCCCCGCTTGCTCAGGGCCCCCAATACTCACCTCTCCCCGTGCCTCCGCTGCCGCAGCTCCGAGCTCCAGGGGGCGCCGGCGCTTCCTCTCTCGCAGCAGCGCCGTTGAATGACGTCATCATTCAGCGGCCGGCTGTGGCAGAGAGCGCGCGGACGCCGGACAGGTGAGATGTGTGTGTGTGCCTGTGTGTATGTGAGAGAGTGCGGACTGCGGTGCTGTATGTGTGATGGTGTGATGTGTGATGGTCGTGTGGGGTAGGCAGTGATGGTGGTGAGGAGGCAATTATGATGATGATGATATTAATGAGGAGGCAATGATAATGGGAAGGCAATGATGATGATGATATTAATGGGGAGGCAATGATAATGGGAAGGCAATTATGATGATATTAATGGGGAGGCAATGATAATGATGATGATGGGGAGGCAAGGATAATGGGAAGGCAATGATGATGATGATATTAATGGGGAGGCAATGATAATGATGATGATGGGGAGGCGATGATAATGGGAAGGCAATGATGATGATATTACTGGGGAGGCAATGATAATGATGATGATGGGGAGGCAATGATAATGGGAAGGCAATGATGATGATGATGATATTAATGGGGAGGCAATGATAATGATGATGATGGGGAGGCAATGATAATGGGAAGGCAATGATGTTGATGATATTAATGGGGAGGCAATGATGATGATAGGGAGTCAATGATGATGATGATGGGCAGGCCATGATGATGAGGGGAGGCAATGATGATGATAACGGGCAGGCAATGATGATGATAATGGGGAGTCTTTCCACAGCACCCTTTCCTGAGCCGTAACAGTGCAGAATGCCGCACAGTGTAGAGGAGAGCTCCATATTTTGTATGGAGCATTATATGTGGTCCAGTATTCTGTATGGAGCATTATATTGGGTCCAGTATTCTGTATGGAGCATTATATGGGGGATGGCGGGGTGACATCCTGCATGGGGTATTATATGGGTGATGAGGGGGAGACTATGTGGTGCCCATAATATTGTATGGAGGACTGTACTGTCCAGTCTGTACTGTGCGCTGTGAGGATTTGGCGGTTTTTGAGCTATTGTACAATTTACAATAGGTATCAGTCATGTAATGGAAGAAGAGAAGTGTTTGGCGTTGTGCTATACCCATATTTCTCTGCAGTATCTGTGCATCATGAATCGTGGTCTGTGTTAAGGGGGCCCACTGAGACTCTTTCGCCCGGGGCCCATAAAAACCTGGAGCCGGCCCTGCCCGGCACTATGTGCCAGGAGAGGTCACGGACTGCTCCCAGCACATTAACCCCTGGCACACCGCGATCAAACATGATCACGGTGTACTAGGGGCACAGGGGAGCATCGTGCAGGGAGGGGGCTCCCTGCGTGCTCCCCTGAGACCCTCAGAACAGCGCAATGTGACCGCGCTGTTCTGAAGGCCTCTTCCCTGAAGGACCCCGGATCTAAGATGGCCGCCGGGTCCTGCAGGGAGGCGACTTCCTCAGTGCCTGCTGAGAGCAGGCACTGCGGAAGCCTGCAGCACTGCCTGTGAGATCGCTGGTCTCACAGAGTGCTGTGCACTCTGTGAGACCAGTGATCTGACCCCATACTGTGATGTCCCACCCTGGGACAAAGTAAAAAAGTTAAAAAAAATAAAAATAACAAGAGAAAAAAAAAATATTCCCCAATAAATTCATTTCTTCCTGTAAATAAAAAAAACAAACCAATAAAAGTACACATATTTGGTATCACCGCGTCCGAAAAGACCCCCCCTATAAAACTGTCCCACTAGTTAACCCCTTTAGTGAACCCAATGAAAAAAAAAAAAACAAAGCAAAAAGTCAATGCTTTATCATCATACCGCCGAACAAAAAGTGGAATAACATGCGATCAAAAAGACCGATATAAATAAACATGGTACCGCTGAAAATGTCATCTTGTCCCGCAAAAAACGAGCCGAATACAGCATCATCCGCAAAAAATAAAAAAAGTTATAGCTCGCAGAATAAAGCAATGCAAAAATAATTATTTTTTATATACAATTGCTTTTATTGTATAAAAGCGCCAAAACATTAAAAAAATGATATAAATGAGGTATCGCCGTAATCGTACTGACCCGAAGAATAAAACTGCTTTATCAATTTTACCACACGCGGAACGGTATAAACGCCCCCCCCAAAAGAAATTCATGAATTGCTGATTTTTGTTCATTATAACCTCCCAAAAATCGAAATAAAAAGCGATCAAAAAATGTCACGTGCTGAAAAATGGTACCAATAAAAACGTCAACTCGTACTGCAAAAAATAAGACCTCAAATGACTCTGTGGGCCAACATTTTCAAAAATTATAGCTCTCAAAATGTGGTGATGCAAAAAACTATTTTTTGCAATAAAAAGCGTCGCTTAGCGTGACAGCTGCCAATCATAAAAACCCGCTATAAATAGTAAATCCAACCCCCCTTTATCACCCCCTTAGTTAGGGAAAAATGATGAAATTAAAAAACTGTATTTATTTCCATTTTCCAATTAGGGTTAACGTTAGGGTTGGGGCTAAAGTTAGGGTTAGAGTTGAGGCTAAAGTTAGGGTTAGGGTTGGGATTACGGTAAGGGGTTTGTTAGGGTTAGGTTTGTGGTTAGGGTTATGGTTAGGGTTGGGACTAGTGTTAGGGGTGTGTTGGGGTTAGGGTTGGAGTTAGAATTGGGGTGTTTCCACTGTTTAGGCACATCAGGGGCTCTCAAAATGTGACATGGCGTCTGATCTCAATTCCAGACAATTCTGCGTTGAAAAAGTCAAGCGGTGCTCCTTCATTTCTGAGCTCTGCCATGCACCCAAACAGTAGTTTACCCCCACATATGGGGTATCAGCGTTCTCAGAAGAAATTGGACCTCAAGAGTTATTGTGCAATTTGTCCTGTTACCCTTGGGAAAATCAAAAATTGGGGGCGAAAATATCATTTTTGTAAAAAAAAAAATGATTTTTTTGTTTTTATGGCTGTATGTTATAAACTTCTAGCACTTGGGGCTTCATAGCGCTCACCACACATCTAGATAAGTTCCTTTTGGGGTCTATTTTCCAAAATGGGGTCACTTGTGGGGGGTTTCCACTGTTTAGGCACATCAGGGGCTCTCCAAATGCGACATGACGCCCGCACACCATTCCATCAAAGTCTGCAATCCAAAACGTCACTACTTCCCTTCCGATCCCCGACGTGTGCCCATACAATAGTTTTCTCCCACATATTGGTTATCAGCGTACTCAGGACAAATTGGACAACAACTTTTGGGGTCCAATTTTTCCTGTTACTCTTGGGAAAATAAAATATTGGGGGTGAAAAAATCATTTTTGCCAAAAAAAAAAAAGATTTTTTATTTTTACGGCTGTACGTTATAAACTTCTGTGAAGCACTTTGGGGTTCAAAGTGCTCCCCACACATCTAGATAAGTTCCTTGGGGGGTCTATTTTCCAAAATGGGGTCACTTGTGGGGATTTCCACTGTTTAGGCACATCAGAGGCTCTCCAAATGCGACATGACGCCCGCAGACCATTCCATCAAAGTCTGCAATCCAAAACATCACTACTTCCCTTCCGAGCCCCGACGTGTGCCCTTACATTAGTTTTCTCCCACATATTGGGTATTAGCATACTCAGGACAAATTGGACAACAACTTTTGGCATCCAGTTTCTCCTGATACCCTTGGGAAAATAAAAAGTTGGGGACTAAAAGATCATGTTTGTGGTAAAAATAGGATTTTTTTATTTTCATGCTCGGGCGTTATAAACTTTGGTGAAACACTTGGGGGTTCAAAGTTCTCACCACACATCTAGATAAGTTCCTTGAGGGGTCTAGTTTCCAAAATGGTGTCATTTTTCAGGGGTTTCCACTGTTTAGGCAGATCAGGAGCTCTCCAAACACGACATGGTGTCCAACCAATTCTGCGTTGAAAAAGTCAAACGGCGCTCCTTTCCTTCCAAGCTCTGGCATGCACCCAAACAGTGGTTTACCCCCACGTATGGGGTATCAGCGTACTCAGAACAAATTGCACAATAACTTTTGGAGTCTTGTTACCCTTGGGAAAATAAAAATTCGGGTGAAAAGATCATTTTTGTGGAAAAAATATGATTTTTTAATTTTAACGGCTCTACGTTATAAACTTGTGTGAAGCACTTGGGGGTTCAAATTGCTTACCACAGATCTAGATAAGTTCCTTAGGGGGTCTAGTTTCCAAAATGGGGTCACTTGTGGGGGGTTTCCACTGTTTAGGCACATCAGGGACTCTCCAAACGCGACATGGTGTCCAATCTCAATTCCAGCCAATTTTGGTTTGAAAAAGTCATACGGCGCTCCTTCCCTTACGAGCCCTGCCGTGCGCCCAATCAGTGGTTTTCCCCCACATATGGGGTATCGGCGTACTCAGGAGAAATTGCACAACAATTTTATCTGTCCATTTTCTCCTTTAACCCTTGTGAAAATAAAAAAAAGTTTGTAAAAGATCATTTTTGTGACTAAAAAGTTAAATATTCATTTTTTACTTCCACGTTGCTTCAGCTCCTGTGAAGCACTTGAAGGGTTAATAAACTTCTTGAATGTGGTTTTGAGTACCTTGAGGGGTGCAGTTTTTAGAATGGTGTCACTTTTGAGTATTTTCTGCCATATAGACCCCTCAAAGTGACTTCAAATGTGAGGTGGTCCCTAAAAAAAATGGCTTTGTAAATTTTGTTACAAAAATGAAAAATCGCTGGTCAACTTTTAACCCTTATAATTTCCTAACAAAAAATAATTTTGGTTCTAAAATTGTGCTGATGTAAAGTAGACATGTGGGAAATGTTATTTCTTAACTAGTTTGTGTGACATATTTCTCTGTTTTAAGGGAATAAAAATTCAAAGTTTGAAAATTGCAAAATTTTCAAAATTTTCGCCATATTTGCATTTTTTTCAACAATGAACGCAAGTTATATCGAAGAAATTTTACCACTAATGTGAAGTAAAATATGTCACGAGAAAACAATCTCAGAATCGCGAAGATCCATTGAAGCGTTCCAGAGTTATAACCTCATAAAGAGACAGTGGTCAGAATTGTAAAAATTGTCCGGTCATTAACGTGCAAACCACCCTTGGGGGTGAAGGGGTTAAAGGCTTCCCCAGACTGGTGTTCACTGGGTGGGAGCCGGTCCTTTTGTCTGCTCTTATTCACACATTGAGGTCAACTCTGACACATGGTAAGGTTTTTAATATTAGACCGTTTAGAAGCGTCCCGATTAGAGTCACCTTGTCGATGGTGGGATGGTTTTTATGCTATTTTTGATCAAAAACAGTATTACTAATAACTCTGTGTTATTTAAATGCATTTTTGCTTTTTACTTATTTAGTAACACCAGGGTTTTTGCTCATTTTGTGTCTTGTAGGTTTTGTTTGATAATTAATAGTATTACATCAAGACAACCACTAGGGTTTAGATAATGGTATTATGCAAATAGTATTGTCTCATGTTGAGATTAGTAGGCCTATTCTTAAGTACCTAAAGCCCCCGTCACACTAAGCGAGATCTCTAGCGAGATCGCTGAAGCGTCACCGATTTTGTGACGCAACAGCGACCTAGCTATGTGTGACACGCAACGACGATCAGACCCCCTGCTGGGTATCGCTGATCGTCGTTGAATGTCCTGGACCATTTTTTCATCGTTGGTCTCCCGCTGGCCAGCGCGCATCGCTGCGTGTGACAGCGGGAGACCAACGATCAGCGAGCTGGTATCCAATGTACATATCGGGTAACTAAGCACCGTGCGGCACCTAGTTACCCGATATGTACCCTGGTTACCGGCTCCCAGCTTCTGCTGTAGAACGCTGAGAGACGGTATCTAGGGTATATATCGGGTAACTAGGTGCCTCGCAGTGCTTAGTTACCCGATATGTACATTGGATACCGGCTCTCAGCGCTCTACAGCAGAAGCTGAGAGTCGGTGTCTAGGATACATATCGGGTAACTAGGTGCCGCGGGGTGCTTAGTTACCCACTGTTTACCCTGGATACCAGCGTGCTCGCTGGTCCTGATCGCTGGTGAGTCTGCCCATGTGACAGCTCACCAGCGATCAGCTAACGGTGTCCCAGCGATCCCATCCACGTCGGATCATAGGTGGGATCGATGGGACATTGAAGAGTGTGACTGGACCATAACAGTATCACGCACCTTTTTAACCTTTTATTAATTTTTGTGTGTGTGTGTGTTATGGTTCGAGTTCCCGCTACTGCACAAAGGGAGTCTCGAACCAGTCACGCTGCGGTCCCCCATTCATCTCCGGCCGCAGTGGAGCCTGCTCAGCAGAGACGTCGGTCCCAGCGTCTTGCCCATTCCAATACTGTGCAGAGACTTGCTGCTGCCTCTCCTGGATCTGCTATTATAGCCAGTGCTGGAGCAGATGTCTTTGGGACGAAGTCCTGCGTTTCCCCTTCTGAGTATGCCCAGGGTAAGATCTCTCATTGGAGATCAGGGGTCACATGTTCAGGTACTGCAGCAGCTCCTATTGGTCCGCCAGGAAGGTCCTGAAACTACATGTGTTTTGGAATAGGTTTCATTGGTCCTTGTTTCTGGCAGGTCCTGTAGCTGTTACTATAAAAGGGTAGCATGGCTGGGCCGCCATGCGCTAATATCAACCGTCATATGCTTTGCGCCAGTGTGGTCATGCGTGTGTGTGGTTAGGGCCCGGCTGAAATACGCCATTACAATACCGACATAATCGGTGAGGAGCTTGGTATGCTAGCTGGTCAGGGTCGGTGTCCTAGATGCCCTAGATTACTGGCATAACCGGTGAGGAGTTTGATTGCGGTATTCAGGGCCTGGCGTTCAGATGCCATAGATTGCGGGTGACTCCCGCGAGGACATTAGCGCATGATCACGTTCTATGTTCGCTTAGCAGTCAACTGTGTACCTGGGTGCCTGACAGGATACAGAATTTGTCTCTGCGGCTCTGTGACGTAACCTGGTTAGCTTTCAACGCTAGACAGCGCCCTAGCGTGTTTATTTTGCGACTCAGTGGTGTTAAGTGAGTTCGCACACATCGCCATATAGCGCTGCGGCACTCCTTCTAGCGGCTCTGTGGATTAACAGAGTTCGCACATATTGCCACAGCGTGTTACGGCGTTTATTTTGGCGACTCTGTGGGATAATAGAGTTCGCTTCTTGCGCCATTTTACTAGCAGCAGGCTCCGCCTGTACGGTGGACCCCGGGCTGCGAACGCACCTCTCTACATCATATATTTGGTGCGTTCCGCAGACCCTAACAGTGTGTTTTTCATTAATAGTATTACTGCTTTAATAACTTTGTTCACTGTGATGGCCTGATCATTCCCATATTTAGATCTGGGCAAATTGATTTTCAGTGTATGGGCTCTGTACAAATTCTAAGGTCCTTATTACTGATGTGTGTGCCCTCATTCAGGAGCTGAGGCTTATTACTAGTGAATAGTGTTGAGCGATACGATACCGCAAGTATCGGGTATCTGCCGATATTAGCTCTATCGGACTTTCGATACTTAGTTCCGATATTTTCGTCTTATCGGATACCGGAATCGGATTTGTCACTGTCACTGTCAGTGTCCGTCGGTCGTGTCTGTCAGGAGTCAGCGGCACTTACCTGGCAGAAGATCTCCGGCGGTCACGGGCTGGACTGCTTGATGGCCGCCATCATCTTTCCCCGGCGGTCACATGCAGTTTTTTCGCGATAACTGCAGTGACTGCTGGGTAATCCCGGCCGTAAAGCAGTCAGTCCGATGACGTCACCGCCGGGGAAGCAGGTAATCAGCTGTGCTGCGTCACGATGACAGGCTCTGCCTGTCATTGCGATGTAGCAGAGTTGGATCGTCGTGGGACACTCGTTACTATGGACTGCGTCGGACAGGTGGTATACTGTTGTTTTGTTTTTTTTCTTTTTTTACAGGAGATCGATGGCGTCGCAGGAATGAGAGTATAATAAAATTAATGATTTAATGATTCATTAAAATACTTTTTTCTTGCTGTGTCTTTTTTTTTATACATTTAAAAACTTTGGGATTAATAATGGATCGGTGTCTTATTGACACCTCTCCATTATTAACCGGGCTTATTCTCACCGTGCAATCAACGGTGACATTAACCCCTTATTACCCCACTTGCCACCGCTACAGGGCAGTGGGAAGAGCCGGGTAAAGTGCCACAATTGGCACATCTTTTGATGCGCCAAATGTGGGGCTGCTGTAGCCTGGTATTATCAGGCTGTTGAGGGCCAAAATCCATGGGCCTTGACAGTCTTTTAATACCAGGCCGCAGCAGTCTGCATTTTACTTGGCTGGTTAACAAAAATAGGGGGACCCCTACGCCGTTTTTTTTTCGAGGGGATCCCCTATTTTTGTTAACCAGCCAAGATATGCAGACTGCTGTGGCCTGGTATTATCAGGCTGGCAAGGTCCATGGATATTGGATCCTTACCAGCCTGAAAAACCAGGCCTCAGCAGTCTGCTTCATCTGGCTGGTTAACAAAAATAGGGGGGACCCCACGCCAAATTTTTTTCGAGGGGATCCCCTATTTTTGTTAACCAGCCAAGATATGCAGACTGCTGTGGCCTGGTATTATCAGGCTGGCAAGCAGGGTCGGACTGAGGCACCGGGACACCGGAGAAACCTACGGTGGGCTCCAGCTCCTGCGTGGTGGGCCCTGATTTGAAAGGATAGGTCGCGGGGCAGAGGGGGCGGTGGCCCCGGGGCCCGCGCTCTGAGGGGGCCCACCCGGAGCTACGATACAGTTACATTCTGCGGCAGAGCAGGGAGAATCGCTCTCCCTGCTCTGCCGCCCGGAAGCTATGGGGCCTGAACAGGCGTTGGGGGGGCCCGGTGCCAGCAGTGGGCCCCCCACCCGTCATCGGAGGGTCAGCTTATCGGCATCCAGCCGATAAAGCTGACCGCATGGAGAGAGAAGGAGCGAGCGCTCCTTCTCTCCCATAATCCCCCTCTCAGCGTATGACAGCGGGCGCAATAACATCACCTGCCGGCGCCCGCTGTCAGACGCTGAGAGGGAGAACAGTGAGCAGCACAGGAGCCAGGAGGTGAGTTTTTTTTTTATTTTTTTTTAATGGGGGTGCAGTCGAGTCCTGGCTGGAGAAGTCGTCATGTCGGTGTGGGCCAGATTGAAAAGACATGAAAAGTGAACAATTCCATTAGAAAGAACATCAGCGGTAAGTCATTATCTGTACCTGTGCTGTAATCTATTATATGTTCTGTAGGACTGGTATTATTTAACACAGACCATATGGCGGTAATATCAATATTGGTCTTTTTATATATAGATTATTTTGGCCAACAGCGCGGTCATTTGCTGAGGTTCTCTGATGATGGGCCCACTCAGAAGTTTTGCCCCCACTAAACCAAAACCCTAGCTACGCCTATGGCTCTCTCTCTAGTCTTTCTTTCTCGCTCTCTGTTCTTTCCTTCTCGCTCTCTGTTCTTTTTTCTCTCTGTTCTTTCTTTCTCTCTTTTCTTTCTTTCCTCTCTTTCTTTCTCTGTTTGTTCTTTCTCTCTCGCTGCTCTTTCTTTCTTTTCCTCAGTACCAGCCACTGTGCCCTCATTACCAGTCAGTGTGATCAGCAGTGCTAAATGGTTATGCTTGGGGCGAGGATATGGGTGTGATTAGCTGTGAAATGGGTGTTGTCGGGGCGTGGCCTAAAATTTTCAGCGGCGCGCAACACGCGCCGCAGCCTTTAATCCTCTTTCCTGTCTTCCAAATTTGGGAGGTATGCTGTATGACCTCCCTACAACTTCTGGCCATGCTCCTGATGAGCGCGACGGATGGTCTCGTGAGGGATCTCCTCCCACACCTGGACTAAAGCATCCACCAACTCCTGGACAGTCTGTGGTGCAACGTGGCATGGCCTAAAATTTGCTGCAGCAGGCACAGCGTGCCACAGCCTTTGTCCCTCTTTCCCTTCTTCAAAGGTTGGGAAGTATGATGGTGGGCCCCAAGAATAATTTTTCTCTGGTGGGCCCAAGGTACTCCAGTCCGACGCTGCTGGCTAGGTTCCATGGATATTGGCTCCTTAACAGCCTTAAATACCATGCCTCAGCAGCAGGGGCGTACATATAAATCATGGGGCCCCATAGCAAAAGTCTGAATGTTCCCCACCCCCCCCAAAAAAAAACCCAGATGCATTGTAAATGTAAAGTGCCAGCACAGTGAGGGAAGTTGAGTCGCACAGAGACAGGGGTTTTGGTGGTACTCGGCACCGATCACGTCGACTTCTATGGGGGATGTCACGAGTAGCACAGCTCGGTCCGTGACCTGGGCGATCACTGGAATGTGGGATATTTCCAGGGGATGATAGAATGTTCGTGTAGTTTGTCATGACACCACCTGTAGTACCTGGTCAGGGTGTCCAGCGCTGCTGTGCAGGTCCTCTGGAAGGGATGGTGTAGTGCAGGTAGGTGAAAAGTCTTCTACAGGTAACACGCTATCCTTCCAGGGCAGATAGATGTGAGATAGAGCAATGGTGCAAAGTGATGTAGCAGAGTGGACTATGCGACGTAGTAAGAAAGCAGGAAACACTTCAAGTTAAACGTTGCATAATAAAATTTTTAATAATAACATTACAAAAGTGCAAATGGCTTATATTATGTGACATGTTTTGTTACTGTTCATACCCTTGATATGTGTTATACATGTGTGTTAATAAATACATATTCAACAAAAGTGCAAATAGCATTAGTGCCGAAGTTCGTGGAGACTTCTTAGGACTACAACCCCACCGGGGTAACTTCATAGTGTCCTTTACTTGTGCTTGTGGAGGACCCGCTCCAAACCTCCAACTGTGGTCTTGGGTGGGCTGCAAGACTTTCCTTGAGCAGACCTCACTTTCGGCCACACCAAACGGGTTTTTAGTTTCTGAGGTAGTTGAAAATAGTGCACAGTAAAGTTTTTTGTAAAACCAAGATGGAGCACCGAAGTGCCAACTATTTACAGAAAAGTTTGTGAGACAGTACAGTTCATGGCTTCAAAGTTCAATATTTTCATTACAGTAAAACACCATTACCCAACCTGGGTATATTAAGGCAACAATAAACTTGTTCTTCTGAACATTCACCCGTCCGGGTACATCAAACCATTACCCAACCTGGGTATATTAAGGCAACAATAAACTTCTTTTTATGAACATTCACCCATCCGGGTACATCAATAATTTAACTATTTACATACAGAGACCCTGTCCGGGTTATTTAGACTTCTTTGGCTGGCCTCTTACAGGTACCACCTGGTACTGTTCTGGAGCTTGCCAAACATCCGTGACAGGAGGGTCCACCCAGACCTGATGACGTTGTGTGGCCTGTACAGTGACGTCGTGACCCGCTATCTGGGTCTGTGTGGCCACCTCTTTCGTCTCCCTCCGGGTCTGGAACCCTATGTCCCGGACTGTACGAACCCCAGGGGGCCTAACAGGCGCCGGGTACGGGCCAGCTATCATTATCATGTCCATAGCTGGGGCTGCTGAGGAGAACACTGAGGGAGGCTGGGGAGATTTACGGCGTGGGGTGGGCACTTGTGCAGAGGCCTGGTTGGGGAGGCTGAAGGCTCGTAGGGTCTGTCAGTTTCCTGACACTCTGGGGAGTAGGGGTCGCACCTGGTAACATTTAGGGCGTACCATCCATTGTAACCCCAGTGTCGGGTGTAAGTCACCAAATCTCCTGGCAACAGGTCCCTCCCCGGGTGTCCTTCTGGGAGGTGAGCCTCCACGTCCCGCCGGGTTACAAAAACTTCTAAATAAAGTCCAGGCTCCTGGATGAAGCCCCAACCACCTTTTAACTTAAAGTTCCGTACTGCACCCTTACGCCGCGGCTCCCTCACCGTACTTTTATCCTTTCTCATACGTGCCTTCTCTGCCAGGTCCTTCTCCAGGTGACGTTGCCGAAGCTTTTGGGATTCTCGCTGCTCCCTTTGTCGCTCTGCTTCCCGCTCCCGACGTCTCCACTCTTCCTCCTGACGCCGGTTGTAATTCTCCTCCACCAGCAGCTCCATGTCTCCAACATCAAACGCCAGCTTATGATGTCCGGTTTGCGGCAGCTCTCCTGGCGCCCGCCAGTCCTGGCGGCGCTCACCTGTGGCGGAAGCAGCCGGCTCTGGAACAGATGACGGTCGGGGCTCCGGTACAGGCAGGTAGAGCTCTGGTGCCTGCGCGGCCTCCTCCATGAGGACGGGTGTCGCTTCTTCTGCCTCAGCGACGGGGGCAGACAGCGGATCTGGGGTGCTGGTGCGGCGTTTTCAGCAGGAACGGGTGCCTCCACTGTGATACTGGCAACCGGTTCAGATTGCAAGGGCTGGGATGCCCGCACGGTCTCCTCTACTGGAACGGGTGCCTCCACTGAGATTCTGGCAACCGGTTCAGATTGCAAGGGCTGGGATGCCCGCACGGCCTCCTGTACTGGAACGGGTGCCTCCACTGAGATACTGGCAACCGGTTCAGATTGCAAGGGCTGGGATGCCCGCACGGCCTCCTCTACTGGAACGGGTGCCTCACCTTCCGGTACAGACACTTCAGGGGTAAGAGGGATTGGCGCCGCTCCAATTGTAGTTTTAGGGCCCGCCAGCTCGCTTCCATCCTGGCGACCTCCTCCCGGTGCCGGGCCAGGTCTCTCAGGGTATCCTCCGCTTCTTCCAGCGTAGGAGGGTTTCCAGGCCGGGTGCCAAATGGTGGCTCCGTGGCGATTGGGTCGCTTCCGTGGGGGGAGAGCTCTGACTCCTCCATCCCTTCCCACTTCTTCTCACGTCCATTCGCCATCTCTGCCAAGTCACATGTGTCATTAGCATCAGGAGAGGCGACATCTTTTGTAGGGAGGCGGGACCTTCGCGTTCGTTTTCGCCCACTGAGGAGGATGAGGAGGCAGAACTCCAGAGCTGTGGGGCACGATCTTACATTGCAGTAACATTTAGAGTGTGCGGACATCGTTTTCGCGCCACGGAGTGAGTGTACGCCCACGAGAGCACGCCCTTATTCTTCACCTGTGCCTCGTGGCGCAGATATGACAGAAAAATGGCAAATACAGTCTATGATGATTTTTGCAATTCTCAAGCAAAAAAACAGTTCAATTAAGGCACACAGGACTCACTTATAGCGAGCTTCTGAATCCTGTTCGTGACACCAAAGTTGAGTCGCACAGAGCCACAGGTTTTGGGGGTACTCGGCACCAAGCCCGTCGACTTCTATGGGGGATGTGACGGGTAGCACAGCTATGTCCGTGCCCTGGTCGCTCACTGGAATGTGGGATATTTCCAGGGGATGATAGAATGTTTGTGTAGTTTGTCGTGACGCCACCTGTAGTACCTGGTCAGGGTGACCAGTGCTGCTGTGCAGGTCCTCTGGCAGGGATGGTGTAGTGCAGTAGGTGATAAGTCTTGTACAGGTAAGACGGTATCCTTCCAGGGCAGATAGATGTGAGATAGAGCAATGGTGCAGAGTGATGTAGCAGAGTGGAGTATGCGACGTAGTAAGAAAGCAGGAAAGGAAACAATTCTTACTACAAAGACATGCAGCATAAGGCTGCCTCAACCCCTCCCATCCAACTAGCTACACCCTGTTCTAACCAGCCTGAGCTAGACCATCCCATTGGGTCCGCCTACACTCAGCTGGCATAGTGTACTGTTGAATGCAGTGGTTGGAGTCAATGGGGTGTTTCCTCCTTACCTGAGAGTAAGTTGTCACACCGCTGGGTGCGATGCAACATCTCTGTGGCGACTGGACCCTCGGGTGCTTCTGTCTTTTCACAAATGCCGGCTTTACCCGGCAATTGAATCAGAGGCTATTTTACTATGTAGAAGTGAATAAACTATAAATATATGTATATATATTGTGGGACAGTGAAGGAATGTGTGTTGAATGGGGTGTACATTTCACCTAGGTATAAGGGAAATGTGTGGCTTTGTAAACCTAGTGGTAGAGAAAGGTCACTACACCTTACATTCATTACACACTTGCAGCTCAGGCCTGAAACTACTCAGGTCTTAATTAGGAGACCAGAAGTAGGTGTCTGCAAACACAATCTGAGAGCTGTCTTTAGTCTGGACACAGGGAGGTGTCCCGGCACAAGGAAGCAGTCTCCAGGATTGGGAGCTGTCTTTAGTCTGGACACAGGGAGGTGTCCCGGCACAAGAAGCAGTCTCCAGGATTGGAAGTACGCTCAGTCTGGACACAGGAAGGTGTCCCGGCACAAGAAGCGTCTCCAGGAGTGTGAGCTATCTCAGTCTGGGTGCAGGAAGTACCCCGGACACAGGAGTAGTCTCAGTGAGAATCCGTGCGAATAGCAGCTGAATAGGAGTGGATCTCTCTCAAGTCTGGACGTTGGATGTGCCTTCAGACACAAGGAGGAGTATCTGTGAAACTCCATACTGGTAACATATATGATATGTGTTGTGTTGGGCTAGGCTGGTAGAGCCGGGACCCGGATAGACAGGGCAATCTATCTAAGTGTAATTAGTGACTAGACAAGCCCAGGTTTTCTGTTTATGATTTATTTTTATCTGTTTGCTGTGGACTTTAATAAAGCTGGTTGCGGCCAGTTTTACACCTGAACTGCTGTCTGAATGAACTGTTTTCGTGCCATTCTGTCTACCCAGACAGCGATCCTAGAGCTATACCCCCTGGAAATGTCACAATTGGCGGAGAATGCTGGGGCAGCGCAGTGGCTGATACAGTTAGTGCTGGAGTGTGCATGCAGCACAGAGGCTTAGAGACAGCAATAAAGGTGAAGTCTGTTGAAATAGCAGCAGAGAAAAAAAAAAAAGTGTGTCAGCAGAAACGTCTGTTTGGAGCAGTCTTGGAGAGACAGTGGCCCTGATAGGGTCTGCAGAGAGAAAATGTATGCACAGCAAAACTGAACTTGTTGTGAAAATGACTGTGGAATGTGCAGCAGCAAAAGAAAAGTCTGTGGAGCAGTCTTAAAGAGACAGTAGCCCTAATAGACTTTGCAAAGAAAAAAAGTGTCTGCACAGCAGAGCTGAATTTTTCTATGGAAAAGACTGTAGAGTGTGTGTATGTCTTGAGTGAAGACTGCCGTTGTGAAGACAGAGAAGTCTGACAGCATGGATCACAGCATGGAGGCGCTGTTTGAACAAATGGCGCAAGTTAATGTGCAACATAAAACTGCTGTGGTTGAGACAGATAAGTCCGGCCGTGTGAAGGAGCTCATTGAGTACCTGGTACAGGCCCAGCGAAGCATGCAGCAGAGCATGGAGCAGCAGCGCCTGCAGTACCAGCAGCAAATGCAGCAGTACCAGCAGCAAATCCTGCAGCAGTAGCAGGAGAATAACTGGTTGTTTTTTGAGCAGGTTGCAGCACTGCAGGGGACTTGTGGCGCATCGTCCCAAAGTAATGTTGCAAAGTCGCCTGACTTGTCCGCTGTAAAGAAGGCGGTAAGACGGTCCCTGAAAAAGATGACACCTCGTGATGATGTGGAGGTGTATCTCACTAGATTTGAGGAACTGGCAGAGAAGGAGAATCTGCCCCTATCTGAGTGGGCCATGATGGTCGCACCCTATCTGATTGGAGTGCCCCAGGTGGCCTATGCTGACCTGAGCGAGCAGGACAGCCAAGACTATGCCAAGCTGAAAGCGGAGATTCGTACCCGGCTGGGTGTTACGGTGACAGCCCGTGCCAGGGGAGTTCGTGACTGGAGATACAGTTGGGAGTCTGCAGTCAGCAAACCTGATTATGGAGTTGAAAAGGTGATAGTGAACCGCTACACCCGAGCACGTCCTCCTGAGGTACAGCCGTCTGAGAGGTCGTTACTTCAGAGTTCCCGGACACTGAACTCTCGCGGTAAGAGCGTTCCAGCTGTAGGGGACATATGGGAGGGTGATTGTGGTGGACAGTGTTGGAGATGTCGTGAAATTGCAGCCGGCTGTTCACTAGAGGGGGAGCCTATGTGCCGTGATGTTGGCAGGTCTCTCTCTCTCTGCGCAGAACCTGTGTGTGTGACCACCGCAGTCGAAGAGACTGGACCACAGGTGTCCCCGGTGGTTGTAAATGACTGCCCAGCACAGGCCCTCTTAGCTCAGAGAGTCCAGTGACTTCCGTATGTGACTTTCCCCGATCTGAGGATCTCTGGGGGAGAAATGTTTCTGATGGACAGTGTGATGAAGCTCCTATTGAGGGTGCGCAGTCCCAAGGGGCGGAACACAATGCTAGTGGGCCGTTAAACTTATGTGATGATGATAATGATAATGATGATGATGATGATAATGATAATGATGATGACCATGATGATGATGCTGATGCTGATGGTGATAATGATGATGATCATGATAGTGATGATGATACTGATCATAGTCATGATAATGATATTGATAATAATGATGACTGTGAAGTGATGAAATTCCTTTGCAGGTGATGTTGGGAGACGAGGATGGTGGTTCTCGGGAACCGAGTGTCCCTGACGTGCCT
Source organism: Oophaga sylvatica (assembly GCA_033576555.1). NCBI lineage: Eukaryota > Metazoa > Chordata > Amphibia > Anura > Dendrobatidae > Oophaga > Oophaga sylvatica. The sequence continues at coordinate 103,291,097 of JARQOD010000008.1, read as the reverse complement.
GTGTCCTGTGACAATTTTGAGAGTGAGCAGTGGCGAGACCCCACTCTTAAAACGGCACAGGAAAATATGATTGTTCTAAATGAGGTTTCCCAGGAGCCTGGTTCTGAGGAGAGGTTTCCTCATGCTGCCATGGACAATAGCCTATTGTATAGGGACACTGAAGTCCAGGGAGAGGTCGTGAGTCAGCTCCTAGTACCTGAACTATATAGAAGTATAGTGCTGGGGTTGTCACATAGTCACATACTTGAGGGACCAGATGGTGCAGTTTATGTTGTGGATGACATGTTAACTAAGGTTCCAGATCAGGATGTGAATGAGAATGAATTGTATACCCCTGAAAGTGAGAATGAGAATGAGAAAGTAGATGTGCTAAAGAAAGTTCAGGGGGAATTAGAGAAAGGTGAAAAACCCCCTTTACCTCCTGTGATAGTTGGTGACACATGGTCAGTGCACCAGGGACAGGAGGTACGTGAGTTTATGAAGAAGAGTCAGCAGAAGTGTTCTGATGTGCCGGGTCGTACTTCTCTGGCCAGGCACTATATCGAAAATAAGCCCGGCCCTAAGGTCAAGATGAAACCGTGCAGGATACCCGAGGCCCGCAGAGAGTATAGGCCTGGGAGGGTACAGGGTAGTGCGGATGCTTCAGATGAAGAGAAAGCTGATGTTGGCTATGACAGTGGTGAAGATGAAGCTGATGAGGGCCATGACTGGTCCAGAGTTCACTGTCTCTGTTGGATTGTTGACCAGTCCTTCGGTCTGGATGACCAGCCCTCCGGTCTGGAGAAGAGGGAGGGGATATGTGGGACAGTGAAGGAATGTGTGTTGAATGGGGTGTACATTTCACCTAGGTATAAGGGAAATGTGTGGCTTTGTAAACCTAGTGGTAGAGAAAGGTCACTATACCTTACATTCATTACACACTTGCAGCTCAGGCCTGAAACTACTCAGGTCTTAATTAGGAGACCAGAAGTAGGTGTCTGCAAACACAATCTGGGAGCTGTCTTTAGTCTGGACACAGGGAGGTGTCCCGGCACAAGGAAGCAGTCTCCAGGATTGGGAGCTGTCTTTAGTCTGGACACAGGGAGGTGTCCCGGCACAAGAAGCAGTCTCCAGGATTGGAAGTACGCTCAGTCTGGACACAGGAAGGTGTCCCGGCACAAGAAGCGTCTCCAGGAGTGTGAGCTATCTCAGTCTGGGTGCAGGAAGTACCCCGGACACAGGAGTAGTCTCAGTGAGAATCCGTGCGAATAGCAGCTGAATAGGAGTGGATCTCTCTCAAGTCTGGACGTTGGATGTGCCTTCAGACACAAGGAGGAGTATCTGTGAAACTCCATGCTGGTAACATATATGATATGTGTTGTGTTGGGCTAGGCTGGTAGAGCCGGGACCCGGATAGACAGGGCAATCTATCTAAGTGTAATTAGTGGCTAGACAAGCCCAGGTTTTCTGTTTATGATTTATTTTTATCTGTTTGCTGTGGACTTTAATAAAGCTGGTTGCGGCCAGTTTTACACCTGAACTGCTGTCTGAATGAATGTTTTCGTGCCATTCTGTCTACCCAGACAGCGATCCTAGAGCTATACCCCCTGGAAATGTCACAATATATATGTCACAATGACATGTATATATATATATATATATATATGTATTCTAAGTGTGTATATTTTGTGTTTACAAGGAAAGAAAGTGTTTTTTTAGTTGCTATATTTTGTTCCCATAGACTTACATGGGACTTCCGGTATCGGAATCGGATATCGCCGATATTTAGTGATATCGGCGATGCCATTCCGATCCGATATTTTTAGATATCGAGCAGTATCGCTCAACACTACTAGTGAATGGAGTGCTTCAGTCATGTGATCTGAGCACTCTAAAGGCTTTTAAGAGCCCTCATAATATGAAAACCTTTATGGGAGTTTAATTACTTTCTAACTATAGGGAACACTGGTATATGACTGTCCCAATCGATCGGACGGAGGTAATATCATTCACTACCTGATTAACAGTTTGAGTGTGTAGTGTATCTGTCACAAGAGCTTTGTGAGTGAATGTGAACTAAACCTATGTTACAACAACCGTCAATGAAGCACATCTGCTATTCCTGTCATTGTTCATTTCACACCTATCTGTCTTGGCATTTCGCAGAGCAGAGACGTATGCTGTCATTTCCAATCACTGTAAAACACAGGTGCATCTTGCTTCATTCCATCATATATCTGCTGTCACTGAGCATCATAATAATCTTGCCATGTTTCCTCCTGATGGCAGATGTCATCTAACATTACCTGTATTTCACCCCTCACTGCAGACTAATATTTTACACATTAATCCCAAATTTTAACACCTATCAACGTACCCCTAAAACAACATTTCTCATTATAAACATATACTTTAAATCACTTCATAAAACTCAGAATGATACCTGACCTTTTATATGTCATTAGGCAGTATGTGAACAGTAAATAATTGAAGATGAACTGGAAGAAAAAAAAATTGAGCAAACAAAAAGATCTGATCGACTTTGACACAGAACAAATAGTAAGTAGCGATGAGCGAGCATGCTCGCCACTACTCAGTACTCACCTGAGCATCTCACTGCTCGAGATGCTCGGAACACGCCGAGTATTTCCGGGGTTGCTCGCTGGGAACTCGGGTCCCCGCCCTGCATGTTTGGCGCTTTTTAGAGAGCCAATGAACATGCAGGGAATGTCTGCCACACACTGTAATGCCGCAGCCATGTTGGTTGTGGTATTACAGTGATTGTCTGGCCGCACAGCGTCATCAGTAGTGTTGAGCGATACGATAATGCAAATATCGGCTATCGGCCGATATTAGCTCTATCGGCCTTTCGATAATTCGTTTCGATATTTTCGTCTTATCGAATACCGGAATCGGATTTGTCACTGTCACTGTGAGTGTCCATCGGTCGGGTCTGTCAGGAGTCAGCGGCACTTACCTGGCAGAAGATCTCCGGCGGTCACGTCCTGGACTGCTTGATGGCCGCCATTATCTTCTCCCTGGCGGTCACATGCAGTTTTTCGCGATAACTGCAGTGACTGCTGGGTAATCCCGGCCGTAAACCAGTCCGATGACGTCACCGCCGGGGAAGCAGGTAATCAGCTGTGCTGCGCCGGGATGACAGGCTCTGCCTGTCATTCTGATGTAGCAGAGCTGGATCGTAGTGGGACACTCGTTACTATGGACTGCGTCGGTCAGGTGGTATACTTTTTTTTTTTCATTTTTTTACAGGAGATCGATGGCGTCGCAGGATGAGACTGTAATAAAAGTAATGAAAACTGTGTTTTTTTTTTTTTATTAAATTATAAAACTTTTTTATAACATTCACCCGTCCGGGTACATGAACAATTTAACTATTTACATACAGGGACCCTGTCCGGGTTATTTATAATTCTTGGCAGGGTGTTCCAGGTACCACCTGGTACTCTTCTGATGCTTGCCAAACATCCGAGGCACCAAGGACCACCAGGACCTGATGACGTGTGTGGCCTGTACAGTCAAGTCGTGACCCGCTATCTGGGTCTGTGTGGCCACCTCTTTCATCTCCCTCCGGGTCTGGAACCCTATGTCCCGGACTGAACGAACCCCAGGGGGCCTAACAGGCGCCGGGTACGGCCAGCTATCATTATCATGTCCATAGCTGGGGCTGCTGAGGAGACCACTGAGGGAGGCTGGGAGATTTACGGCGTGGGGTGGGCACTTTTGCAGAGGCCTGGATGTGGGAGGCTGAAGGCTCCGAGGGTCTCACAGGTTCCTGACACACTGGGGAGTAGGGGTCGCACCTGGTAACATTTAGGGCGTACCATCCATTGTAACCCCAGTGTCGGGTGTAAGTCACCAAGTCTCCTGGCAACAGGTCCCTCCCCGGGTGTCCTTCTGGGAGGTGAGCCTCCACGTCCCGCCGGTTCACAAAACTTCTAAATAAAGTCCAGGCTCCTGATGAAGCCCCAACCACCTTTCAATTTAAAGCTCCGTACTGCACCCTTACGCCGCGCTCACACAGGGTTCCTTTATCCTTTCTCATCCGGTCCTTATCTGCCCGGTCCTTCTCCAGTTGACGTTGCGAAGTTTTTGGGATTCTCGCTGCTCCCTTTGTCGCTCTGCTTCCCGCTCTCAACGTCTCCACTCTTCCTCCTGACGCCGGTTGTAAATTCTCCTCCACCAGCTGCTCCATGTCTCCACCATCAAACTGCAGCTTACAGTGTCCGGTTTGCGGCAGCTCTCCTGGCGCCCCCCAGTCCTGGCGGCGCTCACCTGCGGAGGAAGCAGCGGCTCTGGAATCAGATGACAGTCGGGGCTCCGGTACAGACAGGTAGACTCTGGTGCCTGCGCGGCCCCTCCATGAGGACGGGTGTCGCTTCTTCTGTCTCAGCGACAGGGGGCAGACAGCGGGATCTGGGGTGCTGAGGTGGCAGAGTTTTTTGCACGAACGGGTGCCTCCACTGCGACAACGTCAACCGGATCACATTGCAAGGACTCCTCTACTAGAATGGGTGCCTCACCTTCCGGTACAGACACTTCAGGTAAGAGGGATTGGCGCCGCTCCAAGTTTAGTTTTAGGGCACGCCAGCTGGCTTCCATCCTGGCGACCTCCTCCCGGTGCCGGGCCAGGCCTCTTAGGGTATCCTCCGCTTCTTGCAGCGTAGGAGGGTTTCCAGGCCGGGTGCCCAACGGTGGTTCCGTGGCGATCGGGTCGCTTCCGTGGGGGGAGAGCTCTGACTGCTCCATCCCTTCACACTTCTGCTCGTGTCCATTAGCCATCTCTGCCAAGTCACATGTGTCATCATTAGCATCTGGAGAGGGCCCCTCTTTTGTAGGGAGGCGGGACCTTCGTGTTAGTTTCCGCACACTGAGGAGGATGAGGAGGCGGAACTGAAGAGCTGTGGGGCACGATCTTACATTGCAGTACCATTTAGAGCCATCGTTTTCGCGTCACTGAGTGAGTGTACACCCATGAAGAGCACGCCCTTCTTCTTCACCAGTGCCTCGTCGTGACGCAGATATGGCGGAAAAATGGCAAATACATTCTCTGATGATTTTAGCAATTCTCAAGCACAAAACCAGTTCAATTCAGGCACACAGGACTCGCTTATAGCGAGCTACAGAATACTGTTCGTGACGCCCAAGTTGAGTCGCACAGAGCCAGAGGTTTTGGGGGTACTCGGCACCGAGCCCGTCGACTTCTATGGGGTATGTCACGGCTTTACCCGGCAATTGAATCAGAGTCTATTTTACTATGTAGAAGTGTATAAACTATAAATATATGTATATATATATGTCACAATGACATGTATATATATATATATATATATATGTATTCTATGTGTGTATATTCTGTGTTTACAACGAAAGAAAGGGTTTTTTTTGTTGCGATATTTTGTTCCCATAGACTTACATGGGACTTCCGGTATCGAAATCGGATATCGACGATATTTAGTGCTATCGGCGATACAATTTCGATACGATATTTTTAGATATCGAGCATTATCGCTCAACACTACTAAAAATCCATCTATTTAAAACTGTAGTTTGTCTGTCACATGGATCCCATACAGTATAAGTGGGCTCAAAATTCTGCCATTTCTTGCCTCCATTTAAATTTTGTTGCAGTGTGTTAGGCTGGTTTCACATTTGCGTCTGTACGTGCAGCGTTAGATCCATGTACACATGAGTCGTTTCTCGGTGTGCGGCGGTGTCCGGCGAACGCAACATGATGCATTTTTTGAAGCGTCAAAAATCTGTATGCAGTCATGCGCATGCGGATGAGTGCGTCAAAAAAGCACATTACTGTCTATGGGAACGCATTGGTACGCAAGGACATGCGCATGGATGCGTTCGATGCGCATGCGGACTTCAGACTGCGCATGTCCAGGAACTGATTACAGCACCTGGAAATATCAAACGCATGCGCATAAACAATAAAAACGAATGCACACGCAGCGGGTTTTTTTGCGTCATGTGTAAGATGATGTGGATAAAAAAACGCTGCGTAAACATGCATTCATTTGCATATGCAGATGATACGCTGCAGACATATACGCAAATGGGAACCTAGCCTAAGCGAAGTTATTGGCAGACACCAGTTTGCTGTTAAAAATAGTTACCTACAGGCCAGCTATTTAAAACTGTGGTTTGTCCATCACACGGATTACATTTAAGTGGGCTCAAAATTCTCTAATTTCTGGCCTCCATTTATATTTTGTTGCAGTGTGTTAGCGAAGGTATTGACAGACACCAGTTTGTTGTTAAAATAGTTAGTTACCTACAGGCCAGCTATTTAAGGCTGGTTTCACACTTGCGGATGGAGGTGCTGCGGAGGGATGTACGCAGCTGTACGCAGACTGAGGAAGTACGCAGCGCTCCGCAGCACCTCCATCCGCAAGTGTGAAACCAGCCTTAAACTGTGGCTTGTCCGTCATACGGATCACATATATGTTCGCTCCAAATTCAGCCATTTGTATTGAATGTGGAAAATATTGTTTTCCATTTAAAATGGCAAGGCACCTGGAAAAGGACGGGGAACTGGACTTGATGGTGATGGTGCATGCAGAGGACGAGGCCATGGGCAAGCTGAAATTGTGCCACAACAAACACCCACATCTTCTCGCCCGAACTTCCTGTCCCAATTACTAGGGGACCGCAGCACATCACTATTGAACCCAGAGCAGTGTCAAAAGGTTGTTGGTTGGATAGCGGATAATGCTTCCAGTCACTTTGCCACCACCACTACCCTGTCTTCCACACGGTCAAGTATCAGTAGCCATGAATCTGGACCACATACTCCTCACCCTGTTCCTTCTTCACCCACCATGCCGAGTGCCCGGAGACAACTGATCCCACACTTGGACACTCTGAAGAGCTGTTCACTTTTCCATTTATAGGTTAGGGCCTCTCGCCCGGTCCACTTGAAGCGGGGCAAGAGGAGATCGCATGTAGCGATGTCCAAATATTTGAGCAGCCATGGTCACACGAAGGCGACAGTGGGAAAGTGTCATAAGAGGTGGACGATGATGAGACACAATTGCCAGAAAGTCAGGAGTAGGATCAAGGTGCGGAAGTGGAAGACGAAGTGGTGGATGATATAGTAACTGACCCAACTTGGCAGGAGGAAATGCAGAGCGAGGACAACAGCACACAGGGGGGGAGGTGTAGCACCCCAACAGGCAGGAAGAAGCAGTGTGGTGGCCGCAGACAGAAGGCGGGCAGCCGTTCCTTGTAACACCAACACAACAGAAGTTGCCAGTACAACTGTTAGTCTTCCTGAGTCTGCTTGTTTTTTAAAGACTCTGCCGATAACCGCAAAAAGGTCATTTGCACTACCTGCCAGGCCCGCATCATCAGGAGTAGCGAAACCACCAGCCTGATCACCACCAGCATGATCAGGCACATGGCAGCAAAGAACTCGACTTTGTGGGCCAAACGCCAGGGTCCAGGAACAGATATATAAACTTAATTCCAGCTCACCCAGTTGCTCTATGCTCATCCACCTGGGGCTCATAAGTAAGACTGCTTAGTGCAGTCGAAACGCATCGACTGGCTCATGTCGACCATGAAACTTTTCTTTTGAATGCACTATAATTTCTTTTGAAAAGAAAAAGAAAAGGAAAATCCAGTCCTATTCAGCCGGACAACAATTTTTTCTATTGTCCAGGAACAGTATCTGCTTGTGACACAACTGCTTCTTCCGCTGTTGTGCATGCAAGTCAATCCACTGTCCATGGTGCATGCGAAGATGCCTCCTGCCCTGCACCTGTCGTTACACACACTCAAATAGCACCAACAGCAAGCACGCCCACATCATTGTCCCAGCGCAGCATTCAGTTGTCTTTACCACAGTCCTTGGAACGCAAGCTCAAATACGCAGCCAATGCCCCATAGGCCCCACTATTAAAATCCCACATTTCACGACTGCTTGGGCTCGAAATGTTGCTTTTTAGGCTTGTAGAGATGGAAGCTTTCCACAACCTAATGGCAGCGGCCATCCCTCGTACTCGGTCCCCAGCCACCACTATCTCTCCCAGTGTGCCATCCCCGCATTACACAAGCACGTGTCACACAACATTAGCCGTGCCCTCAACAATGCAGTTACTGGGAAAGTCCACCTAACTACGGACACGTGTACAAGTGCTTGTGGGCAGGGACGGTACAACTCGCTGACAGCACACTGGGTTAACAGTGGTAGCCGGTACCCAGATGGACCTTGGGATGGAACAAGGCCTCCTGATGCTGAGGATTGTGGGCTCTAGTTCAATCAGTGTTGCCCCCACAGTCTACAGCTCCTGAACCTCATCCTCCTCCTCCTTTTCCTCCTCTTCAGCCTCCATCTCTGAAATAACCACATCAGTCACAAGCTGGAAGCACTGCAGCACTGCCTCAGCCAAAAGGAAACAGGCTGTGCTGAAGCTAATATGCTTTGGTGACAAACCGCACAATGCTGAAGAGTTGTGGACAGCTCTGAAAGAGCAGGCAGATCTGTGGCTGACATCGCTGAACCTACAGCCAGGCACGGTCGTGTGTGATAATAGAACCTGGTGTAGCTCTGAGGTGAGCTGAGCTCACACACGTACCATGCCTGGCCCATGTGCTTAACCTCGTGGATCAGTGGCTTCTCAAACCTACCCGGAGCTGCCGGATCTGGTTGTGAAATTACGCTGCCTGTATGCCCATTTTACAAAGTAAGCAACAGCTTCCGCCGCCCTTGCCTTGCTTCAGCAGCGTTTGCATCTTCCGGCTCACCAAATGGTGTGTGATGTTCCCACTCATTGGAACTTTACACTGGAGATGTTGGGAAGGATTTATGAGCAGAAGTGGGCAGTTGTTGACTACCAACATCAACAAGGACATTGGTATTCAGTTCGGACTCCACACATAAGACCTCAGGAGTGGACATGGATGTCAGACATATGTACCATCCTCCAAAACTTTAAGGACTCCAACAAGATGGTGAGCGGTGATGACGCCATAATTAGTGTCACCATCCCGCTTCTCTTTGTTCTGAAAAGCTCTCTGCTCACAATCAAAGAGGATGCAATGCAGGTGGAGCACGAAGAGATGGAGCAAAGAACCATACAGGGTGATTACACAGAGCCCAGCCTCATCTCATCCCAACGTGGATTGGGTGACAATGAGGAGGAGGAAGAACAGGAGCCAGTTTCATGCGCTATAGATGATACTACCTGCACAGCTGTCATACCATCTGTTCAGCGTGGATGGCCTGAGGAGACAGGGAGGAGGAGGAGAGCATGGTCAGTCGTCCTCTTGGTGAGGACACGTAAGTCTTGCCTGTTAGCAGTCTGGCATGCATTGCTGAGTTTGTTACGCTGCCTTTCCCGTGACCCTCATGTTCTCAAAATTTTGAGTGACAGTCATTACTGGTTGGTGACACTTCTAGACCCACACTACAAGGAGAACTTTCTATCTCTTATTCCTGAGGTGGACAGGTCTACTAAAATGGCGCAATACCAGAAGGCACTTGCTGCGGAATTATTAAAAAAAAAATTCCCATCTGAAAATGCTGGTGGCAGAGGTCACAGTTCGTTGGACAGCCAAGGAGTACAGGCGAGAGAGACACAACTCCAATCCATCAGAGGCAGGGGAACACTGTCAAAGTTCTGGGAGAGTTTTCTAAGACCCTCCCATTGCACAGGTCCTGAGGCGCGGGTACTCTCACAAGGAGTGCAAAGTTTGGGAAGATGCTGAGGGAGTACCTTGCTGACCGTACCAACGTTCTCCGTGATTCCTCTGTGCCTTATAATTATTTGGTATCCCAGCTGGATACGTGGCATGAACTGGCTCTCTACGCCTTGGAGGTCTTGGCCTGCACTGCCGCTAGCGTTTTGTCAGAGCAGGTTTTTAATGCCACTGATGAACTGATAAGCACATTCGCCTGTCAACTGAAAATGCTGACAGGCTGACTCATAAAAATTAACAAGGGCTGGATTGGGCCAGACTTCTCAACACCACCGAAAGATAGAAGCATAATGTAAACTCATATTCAGTGTCTTTTTTTGGGAGGTCTATTCTCATGCACCTCTTCACACCCACACATGTATATGCTTCCTGATTTTGGCTATGTGCTGTTGTCTTCCTCCTTCTCCTCATACTCATCCTCCACCACCATATCACCAGGCATACCATGGTTCGTGATGTAACACCCACATAATTTTTTTAAAGCGTGTTTATGATTAACGTAAAAAAAAAATTGTTACGTATACCCCCAGGGGTAGATGTTTGTCAGTTCATACACTTAGTGCATGGACATTACAAGTATAGGAGACCCGATCTGTAGCTACCTGAAGAGACAAGAGTAGCAGCCACCTTAAAGAAAAGAGAAGCCAGAAGATCAGGAGGAATAGTTAAAGGAAAGGCCAAGAAGAGTAAGTGTAAGAGTTTTTATCTGTTTATAACTCCTTTTTTGACCCCCTTCCTGGGTCCTTGGAATCCAGCAAAATGGTGAGTGGCTGTCATTCTGTTGAATTTGTGCAAGTTGAAGCTTCAAAAAAGTTTAATTCATTGAAACTCAAAACTTTAGGGCAATTCGTAGCAAAATTAATTTGTTCATAATCAATATGCTAATCTCTAATGAGGAATGAAGACTAGCTTTACTTGTCTCTTCCCTGAAAGTGCTGTAAATGTTACTACAGGATATGATAGAAAAATGTCAGAACAGGTGCATTGTGTGATATTGTAATGAATGACCAGAGGTCTGAAAAAGATCCAGTGAGTCACAACTGTGACAGAGACAGAAATAAAACACTTCCTCTACTGGAATAGGAGTAGAAGTGAAATTCAAGATTAGTGTTGAGCGATACGATACTGCAAATATCGGGTATCGGCCGATATTAGCTGTATCGGCCTTTCGATTCCGAATACCGATATTTTCGTCATATTGAATACCGGAATCGGATTTGTCACTGTCACTGTCTGTGTCCGTCGGTCGGGTCTGTCACTGTCAGTGTCCGTCGGTCGGGTCTGTCAGGAGTCAGCGGCACTTACCTGGCAGAAGATCTCCGGCGGTCACGGCTGGACTGCTTCATGGCCGCCATCCTCTTCTCCCCGGCGGTCACATGCAGTTTCTCGCGATAACTGCAGTGACTGCTGGGTAATCGCGGCCGTAAAGCAGTCAGTCCGATGACGTCAACGCCGGGGAAGCAGGTAATCTGCCTGTCATTGCGATGTAGCAGAGCTGGATCGTCGTGGGACAGTCGTTACTATGGACTGCGTCGGACAGGTGGTATACTGTTGGTTTGTTTTTTTTCTTTTTTTACAGGAGATCGATGGCGTCGCAGGAATGAGAGTACAATAAAAGAAATGAAAAGTGTGTTGTCTCTTTTATTTCATTAAAATACTTTTTTCTTGCTTTGTCTTTTTTTTATGCATTTAATAACTTTGGGATTAATAATGGATCGGTGTCTTATTGACACCTCTCCATTATTAACCGGGCTTATTGTCACCGTGCAATCAACGGTGACATTAACCCCTTATTACCCCACTTGCCACCGCTACAGGGCAGTGGGAAGAGCCGGGTAAAGTGCCACAATTGGCACATCTTTTGATGCGCCAAATGTGGGGCTGCTGTAGCCTGGTATTATCAGGCTGTTGAGGGCCAAAATCCATGGGCCTTGACAGTCTTTTAATACCAGGCCGCAGCAGTCTGCATTTTACTTGGCTGGTTAACAAAAATAGGGGGACCCCTATACCGTTTTTTTTTCGAGGGG
>JARQOD010000008.1:103219696-103279262 GCA_033576555.1 Oophaga sylvatica | reverse complement strand
AATATCCCTATGATGCTCTCCTATTCTCTTCCTAAATTCTCTTCTTGTTTTCCCTATGTATTGTACGCCGCACTTGCAGGTGATGTTATAGACAACCCCAATGCTTTTGCAATTAATGAATTGTCTAATGGGGTATGTCTTCTTGGTAATGGTGCTACTAAATTCCTTCCCTTGTTTTATGGCCCCGCAATATTTGCACCCTCCACATTTATAACACCCTTTGATTTGGCTGTTCAGCCATGTAGGGTTTTTTGGTTCTGAGGAGGCAAAATGGCTGCGTACTAATCTGTCTTTAATAGAGCGTCCTTTCTTAAACGTGATCTGTGGGGTCGTGGAGATTACCCTAGATAACTCCTTGTCCATACAAAGGATTGGCCAATGACGCGTGATTATATCCCTCATTTCTTTTGACCCATTAGAGAATTTAGTGATGTACCTAATAGTATTCTCTTCCTGTTTTCTCCTTTGGGGTGAGGAGATCTTTCCTCTCTCGTGTTAATGCTGTTTTGTATGCGTCTCTAAGTACATGATCGGGGTATCCTCTCTCTGTAAAACGATGTCTCAATTCATCTGCTTGTTGTTTGAAAAGGTTCAGGTTTGAGCAATTCCTCTTGATTCTAAAATACTGCCCTTTTGGTATACCTTTTTTGAGAGGGACGGGGTGATTTGATTCCCATCTTAACAGGGAGTTTGAGGAGGTGGGTTTTCTATATGTTTTAGTAACCAAATGACCTCCTTCACCTCTCTCAATCAAAATGTCCAAAAAAGAGAGACTCTGTGCATTGGCCTCAAAAGTGAAATGAAGGCCGATGTTGTTATTATTAAGACCTTGCACATATTCGCTAAAGCTCTCCACGTCACCTCTCCAGATCACAAAGACGTCGTCGATGTAGCGGAGCCACATAACAATTTTGTCCTCCGCTACACCCATTGATTCGTCAAAAACAATGTTTTCCTCCCACCAGCCCAGGAGCAGGTTGGCATATGAAGGTGCACATGGACTGCCCATGGCGGTGCCCCTGAGCTGGTGGAAGTACTTATTGTCAAAAAGGAAATAATTCCTGGTTAAACAAAATTCAAGGGCCCTCAGAACAAATTTATTATGTTCATTGTACTGGCAGCCTTTAGTTTTCAAATAATATTCCGCAGCCATAATGCCTTTCTCATGAGGAATTGAGGAATACAAAGCCTCCACGTCAATTGATCCTAAGATCATATTATCACTCAACTCGATATTATCAATTTTAAGAAGAAGGTCTGTCGTGTCTCTAACGTATGAGCTCAGGGAGGAAACAAAAGGCCTCAGAATTTTGTCTATGTATAGTCCCAGGTTTTGAGTGAGACTATCAATGCCTGATACAATAGGCCTACCTTTAAGTGGGTGAAGGCCTTTGTGCACTTTAGGTAGACAATAAAAAGTCGCTACCATGGGATGGGTAAGGATCAAGAATTATTTTTCATCATGACTAATAAGTTTCTTACATAGCGCTTCATTGACCAATGTTTTTAGTTCTTCAAGATTCCGGGCTGTGGGATTTTCTCTCAGTTTTTCATATCCCATGCCCTCTCCTAAAAGGGAGCAACAGAGTGTTTTATATTGGGATATATCCATCACCACGATGTTGCCCCCCCTTATCTGAGGGTTTTATGATAATGCTCCCATCATTCTCAAGATCGTTTAGTGCCCTCATCTCAGTTTTAGTGAGGTTATGAAATCTTTTATGTTTACATTTCTCAAGTTCCAAAAAATCTCTGGAAACAAGATTGGTGAAAATATCGATGGCACTAACATCGGTCACAGGGGGCATACGTTTACTTTTGTTTTTTAAATCTGTAAATGGACCTACTCCCTCCTCTCCAATGGGATCCCCCAAATGGTATAGAAATCTGACATCAGCCAACATATTATCATCAATTCCAAGTTCGGCGCAGCTTTTTTTTGTCCATATTTATAAAGTGCTTTTTCCACTTGTCTCCTAGAGAAGAGGTGCAAATCTTTAGTAGCTTCGAAACATTCAAAGTCTGAGGTGGGGACAAATGACATGCCTTTGCTTAGTACTGTCATTTCTTCTCTCGTGAGATGTCTAGAGGAGATATTGACAATTGCATTATCTAAATCGGGTTTCGTGTGTTGAATCTGGTCCTCAGATGGTACCCTGAATCTAAAAAAAGATCAGACAAAATCAAAGAGGAGGAGACTGGGATAAACGGATCCTTCAGAGAGAAACATTTTGGATCTTTAATTTACAGACAACCCATCCGAAAGGATTAAATGAATTGATAACCCTTTCTTCCTTCTTGTAGAGTAAGGACCACTAGGGCGTCCAAAATAGGGTGAGCCGCCGTCGAGTGGGGGCGCCACTGCGCAGGTCTTAAGGTGCCAACCTCCGCGTGAGGTAGGGATTTAATAGAAAGGGTAAAACAGGGAATCCTTAGCGTGCACCCTTTCTATCCTTCCCTTAGAAGGTTTGTCATGTTTTAACCGCATGCAACATTTTCTAATTTACAGTCAAGTACATTTCCATACAAAATTTGTTTTTTCTTTCCTAATATACCCACGTCATTTACCCAATGAATGTGATTTGCTCACTTTTCCATGTATCGCCATGAATGGATTTGTTATCTCCTGCAAATTTACACATATAGGCATAAAATAATATTTGGTAGATCTTTCACATAAGGAGTCTATGCCACAAAATTTTCCCAACTAATTTTCATTGTTAGGGGGATTATACAATTTCTTCCTCTATACTGCACATGCAGAAGTCACAGGGACGAATCGCCATATTTTGCAGACACATATACACTTGCTTATATGTGGGATTCTTTCTTCCTTAAACAGGAAATGACGTTCCTAGAGGTTGAAGCGGCTCGGATCATAGCGCATGCGCTATATGACCAGCACATGCGTTCCATTTACCGGATATGACGTTTTTAGCGTCCGGAACAGGAAACTGAACTATACACTCTGTGTCTATAAAAGACACGATCGCACACACGCCGCCAGGTCCTGTCTCAGCACAAAACGACTGAAAATCTCCCCTGAAGATTCTTAAAGTGATGAAACGCGTCGGGAGACGCTCCTGGGATAGAGACCGCCTAACATGATACACGTGTATGGAATGGATCTCCCCCAGGCGAAATGAATCACGCCCATAATATGAAACCGCAGATGAGTATCACAAATATTTGATAACCACAGTGGGGGTTAATATTGACTGGGCCCAAGTTACCCTGTTACCCCCCTGATGGGATTGTGTTTATTCTGCTATGAGGAGCATTAATATTATGGATTCATGTGACAGGAGAAAATATCTTACATAGCTCCAAATTTTTAGGGAGCAATTTATCTATTTCCATAAAAACCAGTGATATAAGAGTGGTATATGGACAACGTGCACACAAGGGGTCATTATACATGAGAGGTTTAAAACGCTTATTTCAATATTAAGGCCCACTTGAAAGAAAGGAATACTATTCCTGACAAATACCGCCAATATAAGGGAAACTTATTTTTGGTACAGTCCCATTTAATAGTGCGGGTAATATGTCAATATAGATGCATTCCGTCCATTTAAGGGTTTCTGGTAAACCATTGGATTTCTTGTCTTTTAGCATATAGACACGTCTTGTTTGTTTGGTTTTTCTTTTGTTTTGCACATGCATTTTCAGCACAAATTGCACTTTTGTTCTGTGTTTTTAATATTAGATTAAAGGTTAAGTTTTATTATTTCAATCAGCTTCTATCTAGCCCTATTTTTATTGAATACATTTGCCTTTGCTCATACATACCTGTGCTCCAAAGCACTACCAAGGACAAGGAGACGTTGCTGGAACTCGGATACCGAGATGGAGGCACCTAGGCCAAAGGCAATGCGGAGAACCAGTTGACGGTACTGGAACCCGGACGGGTAGCAGAAGGTACAAGAGCCAATGCAAGTAACGAGGACCAGCTGACTGTGCTGGAACCCGGAGGGGCAGCAGAAGGAAAAGAGCCAATGGCACAACCGAGGACCAGCAGACGTTACTGGGACACGGTTACTAAGCAGGAGGTACCTGTGCTCCAAAGCACTACCAAGGACCAGCAGACGTTGTTGGAACTCGGATACCGAGATGGAGGCACCTAGGCCAAAGGCACTGCGGAGAACCAGCTGACGGTACTGGAACCCGGACGGGTAGCAGAAGGTACAAGAGACAATGGAAGTAAAGATGACCAGCTGACTGTGCTGGAACCCGGAGGGGTATCGGATGGTACAAGAGACAATGGAAGTAACAAGGACCAGCTGACTGTGCTGGAACCCGGAGGGGCAGCAGAAGGAAAAGAGCCAATGGCACAACCGAGGACCAGCTGACGTTACTGGGACACGGTTACTAAGCAGGAGGTACCTGTGCTCCAAAGCACTACCAAGGACCAGCAGACGTTGCTGGAACTCAGATACCGAGATGGAGGCACCTAGGCCAAAGGCACTGCGGAGAACCAGTTGATGGTACTGGAACCCGGACGGGTAGCAGAAGGTACAAGAGCCAATGTAAGTAACGAGGACCAGCTGACTGTGCTGGAATCCGGAGGGGCAGCAGAAGGAAAAGAGCCAATGGCACAACCGAGGACCAGCTGACATTACTGGGACACGGTTACTAAGCAGGAGGTACCTGTGCTCCAAAGCACTACCAAGGAACAGCAGACGTTGCTGGAACTCGGATACCGAGATGGAGGCACCTAGGCCAAAGGCACTGCGGAGAACCAGCTGACGGTACTGGAACCCGGACGGGTAGCAGAAGGTACAAGAGCCAATGCAAGTAACGAGGACCAGCTGACTGTGCTGGAACCCGGAGGGGCAGCAGAAGGAAAAGAGCCAATGGCACAACCGAGGACCAGCTGATGTTACTGGGGCACGGTTACTAAGCAGGAGGTACCTGTGCTCCAAAGCACTACCAAGGACCAGCAGACGTTGCTGGAACTCGGATACCGAGATGGAGGCACCTAGGCCAAAGGCACTGCGGAGAACCAGCTGACGGTACTGGAACCCGGACGGGTAGCAGAAGGTACAAGAGACAATGGAAGTAAAGAGGACCAGCTGACTGTGCTGGAACCCGGAGGGGCAGCAGAAGGATAAGAGCCAATGGCACAACCGAGGACCAGCTGACGTTACTGGGACACGGTTACTAAGCAGGAGGTACCTGTGCTCCAAAGCACTACCAAGGACCAGCAGACATTGCTGGAACTCGGATACCGAGATGGAGGCACCTAGGCCAAAGGCACTGCGGAGAACCAGCTGACGGTACTGGAACCCGGACGGGTACCATAAGGCACCCATGAAAATGTAAGTTGACAGGCCGCAAGCCGTCCGAAGTTACCGAATCACACAGTCCTACAGTGGGGGTTGTCCTATTGTCACAACGGAAACAGCCTTTATTTACATATCCCACAGCACACATAGGAATCACCTAAACTGCAGGCACCATAGAGTCGGCTAACCCGAATGCAACACGACAGGACTACTTATTGGAGGCTAATTGACGTTGACACTGCCAGGAAACAGCTGTCGTGCTGTAACCAGCCTGGGCAGGAGTCAGTACCCGTGCCAATTACTTCCGAGCAACAACTGGCGGTGTTGGAGCCCAGGGATGAGAAGAGAACAGGGTGGAGGCAGCAGGACTTTTTGCCGTACACACAGCAGGGGAACAGCTGACATTACTGAACCCCAGTAACACTGGAGCAAGTGTTGACTGTGCTAACAGCACTTCCGAGCAACAACTGGCGGTGTTGGAGCCCAGGGATGAGAGGAGAACAGGGTGGAGGCAGCAGGACTTTTTGCCGTACACACGGTAGGGGAACAGCTGACATTACTGAACCCCAGTAACACAGGAGCAAGTGTTGACTGTGCTAACAGCACTTCCGAGCAACAACTGGGGGTGTTGGAGCCCAGGGATGAGAGGAGAACAGGGTGGAGGCAGCAGGACTTTTTGCCGTACACACAGTAGGGGAACAGCTGACATTACTGAACCTCAGTAACACAGGAGCAAGTGTTGACTGTGCTAACAGCACTTCCGAGCAACAACTGGCGGTGTTGGAGCCCAGGGATGAGAAGAGAACTGGGTGGAGGCAGCAGGACTTTTTGCCGTACACACAGCAGGGGAACAGCTGACATTACTGAACCCCAGTAACACTGGAGCAAGTGTTGACTGTGCTAACAGCACTTCTGAGCAACAACTGGCGATGTTGGAGCCCAGGATGAGAAGAGAACAGGGTGGAGGCAGCAGGACTTTTTGCCGTACACACAGCAGGGGAACAGCTGACATTACTGAACCCCAGTAACACTGGAGCAAGTGTTGACTGTGCTACCAGCACTTCCGAGCAACAACTGGCGGTGTTGGAGCCCAGGGATGAGAAGAGAACAGGATGGAGGCAGCAGGACTTTTTGCCATACACACAGCAGGGGAACAGCTGACATTACTGAACCCCAGTAACACTGGAGCAAGTGTTGACTGTGCTAACAGCACTTCCGAGCAACAACTGGCGGTGTTGGAGCCCAGGGATGAGAAGAGAACAGGGTGGAGGCAGCAGGACTTTTTGCCGTACACACAGCAGGGGAACAGCTGACATTACTGAACCCCAGTAACACTGGAGCAAGTTTTGACTGTGCTAACAGCACTTCCGAGCAACAACTGGCGGTGTTACATAGTAACATAGTAACATAGTTATTAAGGTTGAAGGAAGACTTTAAGTCCATCTAGTTCAACCCATATCCTATCCTAACCTGCCCTAACATGTTGATCCAGAGGAAGGCAAAAAAAACCCAAGTGGCAAACAGTAAGCTTCACATTGGGGAAAAAAATTCCTTCCCGACTCCACATACGGCAATCAGACTAGCACCCTGGATCAACGCTGTATCTAGGAAACTAGTGAATATAGCCTGTAATATTCTACTTTTCAAGAAAGGCATCCAGTCCCTTCTTAAATTTTAGTAAGGAATCACTCATTACAACATTAGACGGCAGAGAGTTCCATAGTCTCACTGCTCTTACAGTAAAGAATCTGCGTTTGTGATTATGGCTAAACCTTCTTTCCTCCAGACGTAGAGGATGCCCCCTTGTCCCCGTCACAGGTCTAAGAGTAAAAAGATCATTAGAAAGGTCTTTGTACTGTCCCCTCATATATTTGTACATTGTAATAAGATCACCCCTAAGCCTTCGTTTTTCCAAACTAAATAACCCCAAGTGTAATAACCTATCTTGGTATTGCAGACCCCCCAGTTCTCTAATAACCTTGGTCGCTCTTCTCTGCACCCGCTCCAGTTCAGCTATGTCTTTCTTATACACCGGAGACCAGAACTGCACACAGTATTCTAAGTGTGGTCGCACCAGTGACTTGTATAGAGGTAAAATTATGTTCTCCTCATGAGCATCTATGCCTCTTTTAATGCATCCCATTATTTTATTTGCCTTGGCAGCAGCTGCCTGACATTGGCCACTAAATGTGAGTTTGTCGTCCACCCATACACCCAGGTCTTTTTCAGTGACAGTTTTGCCCAGTGTTTTACAATTAAGCACATATTTATACATCTTATTTGTTCTACCCAAGTGCATGACCTTACATTTATCCCCATTAAAGCTCATTTGCCATTTATCAGCCCAAGCTTCTAGTTTACATAAATCCTCCTGTAATATAAAATTATCCTCCTCTGTATTTATTACCCTGCAGAGTTTAGTGTCATCTGCAAATATTGAAATACTACTCTGTATGCCCCCTACAAGGTCATTAATAAATATGTTAAAGAGAAGCGGCCCCAATACTGACCCCTGTGGTACCCCACTGCTAACCGTGACCCAGTCCGAGTGTGCTCCATTAATAACCACCCTTTGTTTTCTATCCATGAGCCAGTTCTTAACCCACTTACACATATTTTCCCCTATCCCCATTGTTCTCATTTTATGTATCAACCTTTTGTGTGGCACTGTATCAAAAGCTTTTGAGAAGTCCATGAACACCACGTCCACTGCATTCCCTTGGTCCAGTCCTGAACTTACCCCTTCATAAAAGCTTATCAGATTAGTCTGACAAGAACGGTCCCTCGTAAACCCATGCTGATACTGTGTCATGAGGTTATTCAGCTTCAGATACTCCAATATAGTATCCCTTAAAAAACCCTCCAGGATTTTACCCACAGTAGATGTTAAGCTCACTGGCCATAATTTCCAGGTTCAGTTTTTGCCCCCTTTTTGAATATTGGCACCACATTTGCTATATGCCAGTCCTGTGGTACAGACCCAGTTATTATGGAATCTTTAAAGATTAAAAATAAAGGTCTATCTATAACTGTACTTAATTCCTGCAGTACTCGGGGGTGTATCCCATCTGGGCCCGGGGATTTGTCAACTTTAGTGATTTTTAGACGCCGCCGTACTTCCTGCTGGGTTAAGCAGGTGACATTTAATGGAGAAATTTTTTTATCTCTGATCATGTTATCTGTCATGGGATTTTCTTGTGTAAATACAGTTGAAAAAAAGTCATTTAGCATATTGGCTTTTTCCTCATCCTCATCCACCATTTTACCCAGACTATTTTTATGGGGACCAACACTATCATTTTTTAGTTTCTTGCTATTTATGTAGTTAAAGAATATTTTGGGATTATTTTTACTTTCTCTGGCAATGAGTCTCTCCGTCTCAATCTTTGCTGTCTTGATTTGCTTTTTACAGAATTTATTCAGTCTTCTGTATTTATTTAATGCCTCTTCACTACCTACTTGCTTTAATTCCCTAAACGCTTTCTTTTTGTCCCTTGTTGGAGCCCAGGGATGAGAGGAGGACAGGGTGGAGGCAGCAGGACTTTTTGCCGTACACACAGCAAGGGAACAGCTGACATTACTGAACCCCAGTAACACTGGAGCAAGTGTTGACTGTGCTAATAGCACTTCCGAGCAACAACTGACGGTGTTGGAGCCCAGGGATGAGAGGAGAACAGGATGGAGGCAGCAGGACTTTTTGCCGTACACACAGTAGGGGAACAGCTGACATTACTGAACCCCAGTAACCCAGGAGCAAGTGTTGACTGTGCTAACAGCACTTCCGAGCAACAACTGGGGGTGTTGGAGCCCAGGGATGAGAGGAGAACAGGGTGGAGGCAGCAGGACTTTTTGCCGTACACACAGTAGGGGAACAGCTGACATTACTGAACCCCAGTAACACAGGAGCAAGTGTTGACTGTGCTAACAGCACTTCCGAGCAACAACTGGCGGTGTTGGAGCCCAGGGATGAGAGGAGAACAGGGTGGAGGCAGCAGGACTTTTTGCCGTACACACAGTAGGGGAACAGCTGACATTACTGAACCACAGTAACACAGGAGCAAGTGTTGACTGTGCTAACAGCACTTCCGAGCAACAACTGGCGGTGTTGGAGCCCAGGGATGAGAAGAGAACAGGGTGGAGGCAGCAGGACTTTTTGCCGTACACACAGCAGGGGAACAGCTGACATTACTGAACCCCAGTAACACTGGAGCAAGTGTTGACTGTGCTAACAGCACTTCCGAGCAACAACTGGCGGTGTTGGAGCCCAGGGATGAGAGGAGGACAGGGTGGAGGCAGCAGGACTTTTTGCCGTACACACAGCAGGGGAACAGCTGACATTACTGAACCCCAGTAACACAGGAGCAAGTGTTGACTGTGCTAACAGCACTTCCGAGCAACAACTGGCTGTGTTGGAGCCCAGGGATGAGAGGAGAACAGGGTGGAGGCAGCAGGACTTTTTGCCGTACACACAGTAGGGGAACAGCTGACATTACTGAACCCCAGTAACACAGGAGCAAGTGTTGACTGTGCTAACAGCACTTCCGAGCAACAACTGGCGGTGTTGGAGCCCAGGGATGAGAGGAGAACAGGGTGGAGGCAGCAGGACTTTTTGCCGTACACACAGTAGGGGAACAGCTGACATTACTGAACCCCAGTAACACTGGAGCAAGTGTTGACTGTGCTAACAGCACTTCCGAGCAACAACTGGCGGTGTTGGAGCCCAGGGATGAGAGGAGGACAGGGTGGAGGCAGCAGGACTTTTTGCCGTACACACAGCAAGGGAACAGCTGACATTACTGAACCCCAGTAACACTGGAGCAAGTGTTGACTGTGCTAATAGCACTTCCGAGCAACAACTGGCGGTGTTGGAGCCCAGGGATGAGAAGAGAACAGGGTGGAGGCAGCAGGACTTTTTGCCGTACACACAGCAGGGGAACAGCTGACATTACTGAACCCCAGTAACACTGGAGCAAGTGTTGACTGTGCTAACAGCACTTTCGAGCAACAACTGGCGGTGTTGGAGCCCAGGGATGAGAGGAGAACAGGGTGGAGGCAGCAGGACTTTTTGCCGTACACACAGTAGGGGAACAGCTGACATTACTGAACCCCAGTAACACAGGAGCAAGTGTTGACTGTGCTAACAGCACTTCCGAGCAACAACTGGCGGTGTTGGAGCCCAGGGATGAGAGGAGAACAGGGTGGAGGCAGCAGGACTTTTTGCCGTACACACAGTAGGGGAACAGCTGACATTACTGAACCCCAGTAACCCAGGAGCAAGTGTTGACTGTGCTAACAGCACTTCCGAGCAAAAACTGGCGGTGTTGGAGCCCAGGGATGAGAGGAGAACAGGGTGGAGGCAGCAGGACTTTTTGCCGTACACACAGTAGGGGAACAGCTGACATTACTGAACCCCAGTAACACAGGAGCAAGTGTTGACTGTGCTAACAGCACTTCCGAGCAACAACTGGCGGTGTTGGAGCCCAGGGATGAGAGGAGAACAGGGTGGAGGCAGCAGGACTTTTTGCCGTACACACAGTAGGGGAACAGCTGACATTACTGAACCCCAGTAACACTGGAGCAAGTGTTGACTGTGCTAACAGCACTTCCGAGCTACAACTGGCGGTGTTGGAGCCCAGGGATGAGAGGAGGACAGGGTGGAGGCAGCAGGACTTTTTGCCGTACACACAGCAAGGGAACAGCTGACATTACTGAACCCCAGTAACACTGGAGCAAGTGTTGACTGTGCTAATAGCACTTCCGAGCAACAACTGGCGGTGTTGGAGCCCAGGGATGAGAGGAGAACAGGATGGAGGCAGCAGGACTTTTTGCCGTACACACAGTAGGGGAACAGCTGACATTACTAAACCCCAGTAACACTGGAGCAAGTGTTGACTGTGCTAACAGCACTTCCGAGCAACAACTGGCGGTGTTGGAGCCCAGGGATGAGAGGAGGACAGGGTGGAGGCAGCAGGACTTTTTGCCGTACACACAGCAGGGGAACAGCTGACATTACTGAACCCCAGTAACACAGGAGCAAGTGTTGACTGTGCTAACAGCACTTCCGAGCAACAACTGGCGGTGTTGGAGCCCAGGGATGAGAGGAGGACAGGGTGGAGGCAGCAGGACTTTTTGCCGTACACACAGCAGGGAACAGCTGACATTACTGAACCCCAGTAACACTGGAGCAAGTGTTGACTGTGCTAACAGCACTTCCAGGCAACAACTGGCGGTGTTGGAACCCAGGGTCAAGGAGGATGTTTAAAAACTAGATCAAGTATTTTCCTTGTTATGTGTCAATTAAAAATGTCTATACTCCAAACAAGAGAAAGATAACCTTTACTACCATAAGATGATGATTTTAGTTAAAAAAAATCAATATAAATAAAGAATTGACAAACATAAACGCATACATTAACATGTTGAAAAGCAATGCAAACCACAAAAAAAATTGGTTAAGGAATCTGCTATACGGTTGTAAATAAAAGCATACAAGTACATATCAGAATCCATTAATGATGGATAAGTAACAGTATGTACACCATTTTTATTGTATAGACAATGAATGTCTGACTTCAAAACATCATCAGCATTACAAGTTATGTGACATTCATAAAATGTTACATTTGCTGAATAATGTCACTAAACAGTTTATAAAAATATATAAAATTTCCATCATGTAATACTCATAATATGTGCCAATAATCATTTTTATTAACAAACATAACCTTTAAAAAGTGCATAGTGCATAGTGAAAATTGCTATTTATGCCTGACTGTGGACTTGCAAGCATGACAACGGATAGATAAGGTATATATAGATGAGACTGCATAGCCACAGATGGTGAATGGCGATGTAATACTGTACCTCAATAAAGTGTGCGTCACTACTACATAAATTTTTTTATATAGCTTTATAAACAGGGTACGTGCATGTATGCTTGCGCCTTTGTTTGGACGCACAGACTGCCTTCCTGTTGTGACGCGTTGGGTAGTGGAGCGTCTGTGCGTCTTATGACGCAGACTAACATTCACGTTGCGCATCGTTCATCATCGCTAGCGTACCGACAACACAAAGGCGTTGTCATGACTGCTTTACTCAGTAAACATGCACCTATGATGAAACATACACGCATGTTCCCTATTACATAAGAAGCTACAAGAAAAATGCGTGTGAGGTGTGACGCAGCCTTTTTGTTAAGGTACAGTATTATATCGACATTGTACAGGTGTCGCTATTCAGTCTGATAACTAGATATCATTCACCTTTTCTATCAGTTGTCGTTGTTTCAGCACCACTTGCAGGTATATATTTTGCTATTGTGACTATGCACTATTGACTTTAACAAGGTAATGCATGATTTTTGTTACCGATTCTCATGTTTACATGATGGACCTTTATGATATGGGGTGTTAAATTTGTAATTAAATATGTATTTTTTTCAAATGACACAAATATAAGTAATGTTGAAGAGGACTAGTTCTACATCCATTGTTTGCACAATATTACAGGTGTACATCACGTCCCTTAATCAACAATGGATTATTATATTTACTTGTATGCTTTTATTTAAAAGCCAAGAACACTGAAGGCTAACCTTCGCACTGCAGCTGTTGTCAAAGTTCAACCCACTTTATGCACTTCCAACATTGCAGCATTTGAGGCATGATGTGAGTTGGATTTGTCTAAGTTATGGAGTGACAAGGTTCACCATCAGTACCCTATAGCATAAGTAGGCTTTTGTGTTAGCATTTGTGTTCGACATGTGCATATCTGCACTAATATGTCACAATTATTTTGTTACAGATTTGTGACAAAGACTAATCATTTTATGGTTTTAAAGCTGACGTTTCACTTGTTTACAGCTTAGAAATAAAGGTGTAGCCTCATATCTATGTGTAGCACTAGCCACTTTGACATGTCATGTTTTTTTCAACATGTGTAGCTAGCTAGCAGTAATTTTTGCCGGACACACAGCTGGGGAACAGCAGGCGTTACTGAACCCCACAAACACATCAGCGATTGTTTTGATCTGTGCATCCAACACTTCTGAGCAGCAACTGGAGGTGTTGAAGCCCAGGGTCAAGGAGGGTGGAGGCAGAGGCCTAGTATGAGATGTTGGAAGTTTAATTTGGAGTTAGCAGCAGTAATTTTTGCCAGATACACAGCAGGGGAACAGCAGGCGTTACTGAACCCCAGAAACACATCAGCGATTGTTTTGATCTGTGCATCCAACACTTCTGAGCAGCAACTGGCGGTGTTGAAGCCCAGGGTCAAGGAGGGTGTAGGCACAGGCCTAGTATGAGATGTTGGAAGTTTAATTTGGAGTTAGCAGCAGTAATTTTTGCCAGACACACAGCAGGGGAACAGCAGGCGTTACTGAACCCCACAAATACATCAGCAATTGTTTTGATCTGTGCATCCAACACTTCTGAGCAGCAACTGGCGGTGTTGAAGCCCAGGGTCAAGAAGGGTTTTGAAATAAAATATTGAGTTATTGCCTTGTTACATGGCCATTGCAAATGTATGTACTTCAAACAAGAAAAAATGAAGGTTTACTAGGACAATAAAATGATGAATTTCAATTCCAAGAATAAAAATAAACACCCTTAAAATATAAACGCATATAAGCACATGGCAACAAGAAATGGAACAACACACCACCCAAAATTTATTTTACAAAATATAGTGTTGTAAATTTCTGAATAAAAGTCCATTTTTGTATTTAGGAATGATGCGTAAGGAACGCTATGTTAAACCATAACATAGTGAAGACAATGGATTTTGTAATAGTCACTCATCATCATCATTACTATTTATATGTGACAGTCACACAGATTTTAATTATTTCAGTTACGAAAATTGTTACTTCGGACAGCATTTATTACATGTCCAGCATGGACTCATCAATGTGATGACGCAATAATGTACGATAAAAAATAAACATTTAAAAAAAACATTATGCATTGTCACAATTTAAGTGGGTGCCTGCAAGTGGAGGTGAAACAAAGGCTACGGATAGCAAAGGTATATACTATGTCTGTATCAGACAGTGGCCAGCCTCTGATGGGTAATGGCGATGTTATACTGTACGTCAATAAAGGCTGCGGCTGCAATCATGCATTTTTTGCTTGTACAGTGTTGAAGAGGGTAAAAGCATGTCTGGTTGCGCAAGGCTTTATCCGGCAACACTACCTTCCTACTGTCACGCGTAGGGTAGGGTAGCGTGTGTCTATTATATGACTCTCTCTAAAATGTGACGTTACGCAGCGTTATTCTGCCCTAGGGACGCCAAAAATACGACAGCAGTAATCATTTACTGTATAAAACTCCACCTATGAGCAACAAAACAAGCACGTTCCCTCTTCAACAATCTACAAGACAAACAAGCATGATGGGTGACGCTGCCTTTATTGAGGTACAGTATTAGATCGACATTGTCCATGAGTAACTATGCACTGTGATACCTATATAACATTATTAATTTATATCTGTTGTGGTTGTTTCACCAGCACTTGCTGGTCTAACTACCTATTGTCAGTATGCATGATGCACTTTCTAGATGTAATTATTTATTATTGCGCATTATTACCAGGTTTAGATGCTGGCCATTTCATATATGGTGTGTGAAGTTACAGTTGTCCTCAGTCTGTGTGTTTTATTATGTCTGTCATAAATATAACTCGTGAGGATGATGATGATGATGTTTATGATTCGTACATCCATTGACTGCATTATCTTACAGGTACAGATAACGTTCCTTAAGAAGCATTAATTGATAATTATGAAATGTACTTTTATGCATTAATTTCAAAAAGTAAACACTATGTTTTAGTTTTTGTTACCATTTCTACTAGCCATGTGCAGATATGCGCTGTGATGACAAATTAATATTTGTCCATATTTGTTATAAAAATTTATCATTTTAGGCCTTAAAAACATCAATCTTTCCTGTTTTAAGCATAACAATCAGGGTGACGGCTCTTCCCTATTTGGAGCATGTTCGACATGGGTTTTTCTGTGCATGTGTAGGGAACAGGAGACTTCTTGCCGGACACACAGCAGGGGAACAGCTGGCATTACTGAACCCCACTAACACTATAGCTTGTGTATTGGTCTGTGGACACGACACTTCTGAGCAGCAACTGGCAGTGTTGTAGCCAGGGAGTAGAGTTCAGGTGGTAGAAAGATGAACATAACAGGAGACATGGATAACGTTGCCAACCAGTTATTTAATCGGAAACCGGACAGGCAAATTCAGGCGAGATCCATGCCTTGTTCATTTTCAGAAAAGTAAGCCGGTCTACATTATCGGAGGATAGTCGCATGCGACGGTCTGTTAGTACACCACCTGCAGCACTAAAGACGCGCTCCGATAATACACTGGTAGCAGGGCAAGCCAGCACCTCCAATGCATACTGGCTAAGCTCTGGCCATGTATCCAGCTTAGAGACCCAAAACTTGAATGGGGAAGAGCCATCTGGGAGTACACTGAGAGGGCAAGACATGTAGTCTGTCACCATCTTACGGAAAACGTTGCCTCCTGCTGACTGGAGCCGTCTCGGATGGTGTAGACATTGGTGGCGCTGCCACAAAACTTCGCCACATTTGGAACATACTGGTCTTGCCTTGTGCAGAGGCGCTGCTTGTGCTCCCTCTTGTTGCAGAGCTGTCTCCACTGCCTCGACGCACAGAGCTGCTTTGTAAAGCAGTAGCAGCAGCAGTGCTCTCGGCAGGAATGGAGAACATTATGGATTGCACCAGTGTGTCTTGGTACTCCCGCATTTTACGCTCCCGGTTCAACGGTGTGATGAGGCTTTGTAAGTTGTCCCGGTAGCGAGGGTCTAGGAGGGTGTACACCCAATAATCAGACGTGGTGAGAATGTGGGCGATGCGGCGGTCGTTTCTCAGGCACTGCAGCATGAAATAAACCATGTGCTGCAGACTCCCAACTGGCCAAGAAACGCTGTCCCCTGCAATTCCTGATGGAATTTGTGACTCCTCATCCTCCAACTCTTCCAAAACCTCATCCCTTAGTGCTTGCAGTGTTTTTTGAAGCAGGCAGATAATGGGGACAGTCAGGCTGACTAGTGCATCATCTGCACTCGCCATCCGCGTTGACTCATCAAACGCACGCAAAACGTGGCAGATGTCCTTCATAGAGGCCCACTCAGTAGTGGTGAAGTGTGAACGGCGCAAATTGCGAGTTGATTGCGCCTGATGCAGCTGATACTCCATTACTGCTGGCTGCTGCTCACACAACCGCTCCAACATATGTAACGTGGAATTCCACCTGGTGGGTACGTCACATATGATGCGATGTTCAGGAAGGCGAAATCTGCGTTGCAGAGCTGCAATGCGCGATCTGGCCATGCTGGAACGTCGCAAGTGAGTGCACTCTAGGCGGACCTTGTGCAGCAGTGCATCAAGATCCGGATAGTCCCTCAAAAAACTCTGCACGACCAAGTTGAGCACATGTGCCAGACATGGTATGTGAGTGAGGTTGCCAAGGGCCAGAGCTGCCACCAGATTTCGGCCATTGTCACACACTACCAAGCCTGGCTGGAGATTCGCTGGCAAAAACCACACGTAGCTCTCCTGCTTGATGGCATTCCAGAGCTCCTGCGCTGTGTGGCTTCGATTCCCCATGGAAATTAATTTCAGGACGGCCTGTTGACGTTTGGCCATGGCTGTGCTCATATCGGTCGCAACAGGTAAGCGTTCACGGGTCCATGTGGAGGTAGACCGTGACGGCTCCTGCAGCGATGATTCTGAGGAACTGGAGTAGGAGGAGGAGTCAATGTGGACAGACTTGATTCCTGCAATCCTTGGAGTTGGCAGAACACGTACAGCGCCACTCGCAAGATCTGTACCCGACTCCACAACATTGACCCAATGGGCAGTGAGGGAAAGGTATCGTCCCTGGCCATGGGTACTGGTCCACGCATCGGTGGTCAGGTGGACCTTGCTACTGACGGAGTTTAGTAGCGCATGTTTAATTTTTCCCTCAACATGCTTTTGCAGACCAGGGACGGCTTGCCTGCTGAAATAAAATCGGCTTGGCACATTGTATTGTGGGACTGCCAATGTCATTAAGTTACGGAAACTGTCAGTCTCCACCAGCCTGAATGACAGCATTTCAAGGGACAGGAGTTTTGCAATGCCAGCATTCAGAGCCTGTGCTCGTGGATGGTTTGCCGAGTATGGCCGTCTTTTATCCCATGCCTGTGCTACCGATGGCTGTTTTGTGGCCTGGGAGTGTGAGGATGACAGGGAACTTGCTGCTGTGGGTGGAATAACACTTTGTCTCTGGACAACAGTGACCGAGGTTATTCCATGGCGATCCTGTGAGGAAGCCGAACCAGCTGTGTGTGAGCTGGAGGAAGAGGCTCCAACACGACCTGAAGATGTAGGTGCTGCTGTAGGTTGCTGCTGTGTCTTTGTAACTCAACTACGTGCTTTGTCCGCACATGTTTCCACATATTAGTGGTATTGAGGTTACTGACACTTTTACCTCTTTTTACTTTTTGATTACACAGCTTGCATTTGACATAGCAAATATCATCTGCAAGTGTGTCAAAAAGGACCACGCAGTGCAAGTCCTGGGAGCGCCCGTTTTGACTTTTGGAAGAGAACTGCTCCGAACAGGTGCCAAACTGGAGGCTACAGGCAACCGAGTCTGCAGCCTACCTCTCCCTCCTGTTTGGACCGTTGGGGCAATCTCTTCCTCAGAGCTGCTCCCACCACCTTCCTGTTCCTCACGCCATGTTGGGTCTTGGACCTCATCATCTCCACTACCCTCTTCCAACACCTGTTGCTGTTGGGTGGTCTGGCCAGCACCATGCTCAACAGAAACTGGCACCTGAGTCTCATCATCATCAGATGCGTTCTGCGGTGTGCTGACCATCGGCACTGGCTCACCCGCCTCTTCAGATTCAGAGAGACACAGCTGTTGCGCATCACTGCATACTGCCTCTTCTTCACATTCCAGAATGCTGCTTGGCTGGGCCCCTGTTTGCAAGCCAACAGATTCTGAGAGCAGAAGCAGAGACTCAGCTGGCTCCTGTACAGAACTCTCTGACTGCCTGGGCAATTTGGCAGGCGGTGAAGAGACAGATGGTTGCTCAACAGTGCTGTGGTCCTGAGAGGAGGTGGAAGCAATTGAAGTCGATGCATTGGCTGCCATCCAACCAACAACGGCTTCAATTTGTTCTTCCCGCAGCAGGGGGGTACGCCGAGCTCCTACAAAAGTGCGCATAAAGGAACGCTCACGGGGAAAACTGGTGGATGCTGTTTCACTGGGGGCGGCAGCAGCCACAGAATCCCCACATCCTCTCCCTGCTGAAACTCCACGGCCACGACCACGTGCCTTACTCCCTGTCTTCTTCATCTTGGTAGATTGATAAAGAAAGTCAGAAAAGTTATAAGGCCTAAGTGTGGTTATTCCGCAGAGACTGCAGTGAACACTGCAGACAACTGTTCAGTAGCTGTGAAAGGCCCTTTGTGTACTTCTATAGTGTTTGCAACCAATGTATTGTATACGGATGGAAGCGCGTCACACTAATAGATTTGAGTTATTTGAAATAGAATGGAGCAGCACCAATTAGAGAAAAATGTCAAGGATGAGGCAGTGACACACGCTCAGCAGACTACAACCAGCAGTGGTTGAAGAACTAACTGGTGCGTGATCTGCACTCAAAAAATCAAAACCTCACAGACTACAGTGAACACTGCACACAACTGTTCAGTAGCTGTGAAAGGCCCCTTTGTGTACTTCTATAGTGTTTGCAACCAATGTATTGTATACGGATGAAAGCGCATCACACTAATAGATTTGAGTTATTTGAAATAGAATGGAGCAGCACCAATTAGAGAAAAATGTCAAGGATGAGGCAGGGACACACGCTCAGCAGACTCCAACCAGCAGTGGTTGAAGAACTAACTGTAGCGTGATCTGCACTCCAAAAATATAAACCTCAGACTACTGTGAACACTGCACAGAACTGTTCACTATCTTTGAAAGGCCCCTTTGTGTACTTCTATAGTGTTTGCAACCAATGTATTGTATACGGATGGAAGCGCGTCACACTAATAGATTTGAGTTATTTGAAATAGAATGGAGCAGCACCAATTAGAGAAAAATGTCAAGGATGAGGCAGTGACACACGCTCAGCAGACTACAACCAGCAGTGGTTGAAGAACTAACTGTAGCGTGATCTGCACTCCAAAAATATAAACCTCAGACTACAGTGAACACTGCACAGAACTGTTCACTATCTTTGAAAGGCCCCTTTGTGTACTTCTATAGTGTTTGCAACCAATGTATTGTATACGGATGGAAGCGCGTCACACTAATAGATTTGAGTTATTTGAAGTAGAATGGAGCAGCACCAATTAGAGAAAAATGTCAAGGATGAGGCAGGGACACACGCTCAGCAAACTACAACCACCAGTGGTTGAAGAACTAACTGGAGCGTGATCTGCACTCAAAAAATCAAAACCTCACAGACTACAGTGAACACTGCACACAACTGTTCACTAGCTGTGAAAGGCCCCTTTGTGTACTTCTATAGTGTTTGCAACCAATGTATTGGATACGGATGGAAGCACGTCACACTAATAGATCACTGTTAATTTCAATTGAATGAAGCAGCACCAATTCCACCAAATAAAAAAAAAAAAAGAGTCAGTGAGTGACACGTGCAGATGACTACAAACAGCGTTGGATGCAGAGCAAACTGCAGCGTCACCTGCACTCACACACACACCTTGCACGGAGCTGTGAAAACAACACTGCAAGGAAAAAGGATGATTTACACAGCGGTTTCTCAAATAGCCTGCCTACAGAACAATTCACAAAAACGCTATCTGTAACTGTCCCTCAGAGTCAGCAGAGCAGCGTTCTGTCCCTAACTGAATTCACAGCACAGTGACGCTAAAATGGCGGCGGCGCCTTTTATAGTGCATTCTGACATCATTTCAGCATCCAATCACAGCCATGCCATTAGTTAACATGACCGCAGCATTACAGGATGTGCCCACACTTCGTAGGATTCCTCATTGGCTGACTAAAATCACAGTGCCTCTCAAAGAATTATGGGAACTTCCGATTCCGGTATACGATATAGGAAAAATATCGGAACTAAGTATCGGAATTCCGATACAGCGAATATCGGCCGATACCCGATACTTGCGGTATCGGAATGCTCAACACTAGTTAGCACAGAGGACCAGAAAGCAGGCAATCGGAAATGCAGTATAATGTTGGCATGGTGGGCCAGGCAGTGGGCAATTGGAGTTTCAGTGTAAGGTTGGCATGGAGGATTAGACAGCAAGCAATCTGAGATGCAGTGTAATGTTGGAACGGGGGACCAGACAGCGGGCAATTGGAGATTCAGTGCAATTTTGACATGGAGGATGAGACAGCAAGCAATCGGACAGTGGGTAATCAGAAATAATGTGTAATGTTGGCATGGAGGACCAGACAACGGGCAATTGGAGACGCAGTGCAATGTTGGCACGGAGGACTACCAGACAGCAGGCAATCGAAGATACAGTGTAATGTTGGCAAGGAGGACCAGGCAGCTGGAAGTCGGAGATATAGTGTAATGTTGGCACTGAGGATGAGACAGCAAGCAATCGGAGGTGAAGTGTAATGTTGACACGGAGGAGGAGACAGCGTACAATTGGAGATGCAGTGTAATGTTGGCACGGAGGACCAGACAGCCAGCAATTGGAGATGCAGTGTAATGCTTGCACGGAGGACCAGACAGCGGGCAATTGGAGATGCAGTATAATGTTGGCACAGAGGAACAAACAGTGGACAATTGTCAATGAGGGCAGCTGGAGAGGTAAGTGACTGCAAAAGGTTGAAAAGAAAAAAAACATACCTCATAGCTCAAGCAATATAAGAATCTAAAAATATCCATAGCTTGAAAGGAGCCACTGCCAAACCAGACATGCAATGTGCATTAAAGCTACAGTACAACTAAATGTCTTTGGTAGTGTTGAGCGATACTGCTCGATATCTAAAAATATCGGATCGGAATGGTATCGCCGATATCACTAAATATCGGCAATATCCGATTCCGATACCGGAAGTCCCATGTAAGTCTATGGGAACAAAATATCGCAACTAAAAAAACCCTTTCTTTCGTTGTAAACACAAAATATACACACATAGAATACATATATATATATATATACATGTCATTGTGACATATATATATATACATATATGTATAGTTTATACACTTCTACATAGTAAAATAGCCTCTGATTCAATTGCCGGGTAAAGCCGGCTTCTGTGAAAAGACAGAAGCACCCGACATGAAATGACACTTGGTGTACATAGGGTTAACCATGTCTTTTCATGTCGTTTGCTATCTGATTTGCACAAACAATTACATCAGTCTATGTGTGCAAAATTTCACACCTGTAGGGGTTAATTAAAGGTGTAAATTCGTTGTAAAAAAACGGACTTTTTTGCTACGAATTTACACCTTTAATTAACCCCTACAGGTGTGAAATTTTGCACACATAGACTGATGTAATTGTTTGTGCAAAGGACATGAAAAGACATGGTTAACCCTATGTACACTAAGTGTCATTTCATGTCTGGTTCTGCATTTTCACAAAAGCCGGCAATTGAATTAGCGGCTATTATACTATGTAGAAGTGTATGAACTATAAATATAAATATATATATATGTGTCACAAATTCAATGACATGTATATATATATATATATATATGAGGTGTAAAATTGTTTAAAAAAAATGCGTGGGCTCCCGCCCTATTTTCGCAACCAGACAGACAAAGCCAGCGAATGGGGGCAGATAATAATAGCCCAGAGAGGGACCATTATTTTTGGCCCCCCCCCCTGGCTACTAACATCTGCCCCAGACACCCCAGAAAAGACAAATCTATAATTAGATTCGCCCTTTCTGGCACTTTGCCCGTCTATTCCCATTGCCCTGTAGCGGTGGCGAATGGGTTAATATGGGGTTAAAGCCACCTTGCAATTGAAAGGTGACCTTAAGCCAGGTTAATAATTGAGAGCTGTCAATTAGACAACTATCAATTATTAATCCTATTGCATGAAATAAAAATAAAACACACACACTTTAATTAAAAATCATTTTAATGAAATAAAGACACATGTTTTTGACCATCTTTTATTTGACTGCAAATAAAAAAGCAAAATTATTCTTACCTATCCCATGCACAGTCAGGTCCCACGGTGTAATCCTTCAGAAAGGGTTAATGTTTACTGCAGGGACCGCAGCTAATGCTGCAGCCTCACAGTAAACCCCCAAATGAATGAGCTCCTCTCCTGGCTGACAGGAGAGGAAGTGGAAAGCTTAATTGATTGCTTTCCACTTTCACTTCAGGTCAGCCAGGGACACAATCAGTGACGTCAGAGGGAACTGATTAACAAAAATAGGGGTTCCCTTCGAATAAAAAATGGCGTCGGTCCCCCTATTTTTGTTAACCAGCCTGATGAAGCAGACTGCTGAGCAGTGGCGTACCGTGAATGAAGCAGACCAAGCAGCTGCTATGGGGCCCGGACAGGTGAGGGGGCCCTCGACGGTCGGGTAGCTGTGCTGACACAGTGCTACCAGGGGGTCGGCGGGGGAGGGGGAGCGCAGCTCTTCTATATACTCACCCCTCCTGGTGCGGTCTCTGCAGCCCCTGCTCTTCTCCCACGGTCTCCGACGCCTGTGTTCAGCCATCAGGTGGTACCGCTCATTACAGTCATGAATACGCACATATTCATGACTTTAATGAGCTGTCCCGCGTGACCGCTGAACACTGACGGCGGAGACCGTGGGAGAAGAGCAGGGGCTGCACAGACCGCGCCGGCGGAAGGGTGAGTATAAGGGATATTTACCTGTCCCGTTCCACCGTTGCTCGCGTCCTCTTGCTGCAATGTTCAGGTCAGAGGGCGCGATGACGTCGTTAGTGCGCGCCGCGCCCTCTGCCTGATCATTCACTGCTGGAGGACCCCGAAGACAGCGGCACTCAGCAGTGGAGAGAGGACAGGTAAATATCTCAGGTGCCGGGGCCCTGAGCGAGCGGTGACATCGGCACCTGGTGTCACCCCCTGCTCAGGACACCGGCACCTGGCCCCCAGCGACGAAAGGTGAGTATGTCTTTTTTTTTTTTTTGGTTGCAGCAGCTGCGGCAGCATAAGGGCCTATACTATGGAGCATCTATGGGGGCACAATCTATGGGGGCATAATACATTTTTTTGTTTAATGTGTCCCCTCACTGTGCTGGCACTTTACATTTACAATGGCTCTGGGTTTTTTTTTTGGGGGGGGCCCATTCAGACTTTTGCTATGGGGCCCCATGATTTCTATGTATGCCCCTGCTGCTGAGGCATGGTATTTAAGGCTGTTAAGGAGCCAATATCCATGGACCTTGCCAGCAGCGTCGGACTGGAGTACCTTGGGCCCACCAGAGAAAAAATATTCTTGGGGCCCACCATCATACTTCCCAACCTTTGAAGAAGGGAAAGAGGGACAAAGGCTGTGGCATGCTGTGCCTGCTGCAGCAAATTTTAGGCCATGCCACGTTGCACCACAGACTGTCCAGGAGTTGGTGGATGCTTTAGTCCAGGTGTGGGAGGAGATCCCTCAGGAGACCATCCGTCGCGCTCATCAGGAGCATGGCCAGAAGTTGTAGTGAGGTCATACAGCATACCTCCCAAATTTTGAAGACAGGAAAGAGGGTTAAAGGCTCTGGCGCGCGTAGGGCGTCGCTGCAAATTTTAGGCCACGCCCGACCACACCCATTTAACAGCTAATCACACCCATATCCTGGCCCCAAGCGTACCCATTTAGCACTGCTGATCACACTGACTGGTAATGAGGGCACAGTGGCTGGTACTGAGGAAAAGAAAGAAAGAGCAGCGAGAGAGAAAGAACAAACAGAGAAAGAAAGAGAGGAAAGAAAGAAAAGAGAGAGAGAAAGAAAGAACAGAGAGAAAAAAGAACAGAGAGCGAGAAAGAAAGAACAGAGAGCGAGAAAGACTAGAGAGAGAAAGAAAGACTAGAGAGAGAGCCAGAGGCGTAGCTAGAGTTTTGGTTTAGTGGGGGCGAAACTTCTGAGTGGGCCCCTAATCAGAGAACCTCAGCAAATGACCGCGCTGTTGCCAAAAATAATCTATATATAAAAAGACCAATATTGATATTACCGCCATATGGTCTGTGGTAAATAATACCAGTCCTACAGAACATATAATAGATTACAGCACAGGTACAGATAATGACTTACCGCTGATGTTCTTTCTAATGGAATTGTTCACTTTTCATTTCTTTTCCATCTGGCCCAGACCGACATGACGACTTCTCCAGCCAGGACTCGACTGCAGAAATTACAACAAAGACACATTTCACTTCTCATATTTTTAGCACTGTCTTGGTCACCAATTGGACTATTCTCAACCTGCACAAACTCCTCATCCTGCTGATACCCCAATACTGAGCCGCTGCTGCCATATGTGTCCCTATTACTGCACGTGATACCCCAATACTGAGCTGCTGCTGCTGCCGTATGTTTCCCTATTACTGCACCTGCTGTGTGGTTCTATGTGACCTCTAAATTTTAAAGCACCCCTCTAGAATATAGTAATGCCGGGTGCAAGTGCCCAGGAAAACAGTGACCACATTTTGTCCCCTAGACTGTAATAATGCCCTGTGTGCCCCTTTGACAGTCACAGTAACCCGAGTTCCCTATAACAATAAGTGTCCACTTTACATTTAATAATGTCCCAAGTCTCCCCTGTACATCTCCCCTATACACAGAATAATGCCCCTCACTGGATATATACTGACCCCTTAATGTCCCCAAACTATTTAATGGGTCCAACACTGTATGATGGCCCCTAGATAGCATTCATACAGCATAATACACCAGATAGTCCTCAATATAGTATAATGCACCCCCATAGGCAGCCTCTATATTATAATAAACCCCCATAGGCAGAGTCTATAATATAATGCACCACCATAGGCAGCCGCTATATTATAATGCACCCCCATAGGCAGCCTCTGTAGTATAATGCATCCCATAGGGAGTCTCTGTAGTATAATGCACCCCAATATGGAGCCTCTGTAGTATAATGCAGCCCCCATATACAGCCTCTGTAGTATAATGCACCCCCCATATACAGCCTCTGTAGTATAATGCACCCCATTAAAAAAAAAAAAAACAATACTCACCTCCCGGCTCCTGTGCTGCTCACTGTTCTCCCTCTCAGCGTCTGACAGCGGGCGCCGGCAGGTGATGTCATCGCGCCCGCTGTCAGACGCTGAGAGGGGGATTATGGGAGAGAAGGAGCGCTCGCTCCTTCTCTCTCTATGCGGTCAGCTGTATCGGCTGGATGCCGATACAGCTGACCCTCCGATGACGGGTGGGGGGCCCACTGCTGGCACCGGGCCCCCCCAACGCCTGTTCAGGCCCCATAGCTTCTGGGCGGCAGAGCAGGAAGATCGATTTTCCCTGCTCTGCCGCAGAATGTAACTGTATCGGCGTGCTGTGCACGCCGATAGAGTTACTGTAGCGTAGCTCCGGGTGGGCCCCTTCAGAGCGCGGGGCCCGGGGCCACCGCCCCCTCTGCCCCGCGACCTATCCTTTCAAATCAGGGCCCACCACGCAGGAGCTGGGGCCCACCGGAGGTTTCTCCGGTGTCCCGGTGGCTCAGTCCGACCCTGCTTGCCAGCCTGATAATACCAGGCCACAGCAGTCTGCTTATCTTTGCTGGTTAACAAAAATAGGGGATCCCCTCAAAAAAAATTGGCGTGGGGTCCCCCCTATTTTTGTTAACCAGCCAGATGAAGCAGACCGCTGAGGCCTGGATTTTCAGGCTGTTAAGGAGCCAAGATCCATGGACCTTGCCAGCCTGATAATACCAGGCCACAGCAGTCTGCATATCTTGGCTGATTAACAAAAATAGGGGATCCCCTCGAAAAAAATTGGCGTGGGGTCCCCCCTATTTTTGTTAACCAGCCAGATGAAGCAGACGGCTGAGGCCTGGATTTTCAGGCTGTTAAGGAGCCAAGATCCATGGACCTTGCCAGCCTGATAATACCAGGCCACAGCAGTCTGCATATCTTGGCTGATTAACAAAAATAGGGGATCCCCTCGAAAAAAATTTGGCGTGGGGTCCCCCCTATTTTTGTTAACCAGCCAGATGAAGCAGACCGCTGAGGCCTGGATTTTCAGGCTGTTAAGGAGCCAAGATCCATGGACCTTGCCAGCCTGATAATACCAGGCCACAGCAGTCTGCATATCTTGGCTGATTAACAAAAATAGGGGATCCCCTCAAAAAAAATTGGCGTGGGGTCCCCCCTATTTTTGTTAACCAGCCAGATGAAGCAGACTGCTGAGGCCTGTTTTTTCAGGCTGGTAAGGATCCAATATCTATGGACCTTGCAAGCCTGATAATACCAGGCCACAGCAGTCTGCTTAGCTTGGCTGGTTAACAAAAATAGGGGATCCCCTCGAAAAAAAAACGGCGTAGGGGTCCCCCTATTTTTGTTAACCAGCCAAGTAAAATGCAGACTGCTGCGGCCTGGTATTAAAAGACTGTCAAGGCCCATGGATTTTGGCCCTCAACAGCCTGATAATACCTGGCTACAGCAGCCCCACATTTGGCGCATCAAAAGATGTGCCAATTGTGGCACTTTACCCGGCTCTTCCCACTGCCCTGTAGCGGTTGGCAAGTGGGGTAATAAGGGGTTAATGTCACCGTTGATTGCACGGTGACAATAAGCCGGTTAATAATGGAGAGGCGTCAATAAGACACCGATCCATTATTAATCCCAAAGTTTTTAAATGTATAAAAAAAAGACAAAGCAAGAAAAAAGTCTTTTAATGAAATAAAAGAGACAACACAGTTTTCATTTCTTTTATTATACACTCATTCCTGCGACGCCATCGATCTCCTGTAAAAAAAGGAAAAAAACAAACCAACAGTATACCACCTGTCCGACGCGGTCCATAGTAACGATTGTCCCACGACGATCCAGCTCTGCTACATCGCAATGACAGGCAGAGCCTGACATCCCGGCGCAGCACAGCTGATTACCTGCTTCCCCGGCGGTGACGTCATCGGACTGACTGCTTTACGGCCGGGATTACCCAGCAGTCACTGCAGTTATCGCGAGAAACTGCATGTGACCGCCGGGGAAAGATGATGGCGGCCATCAAGCAGTCCAGGCCGTGACCGCCGGAGATCTTCTGCCAGGTAAGTGCCGCTGTCTCCTGACAGACCCGACCGACGGACACTGACAGTGACAGTGACAATTCCGATTCCGGTATCCGATAAGACGACAATATCGGAACTCGGAATCGAAAGTCCGATACAGCTAATATCTGCCGATACCCGATATTTGCAGTATCGTATCGCTCATCCCTAGTCTTTGGTTTTAAGATGATAGAGAGTAATAAAATTGTCATTGTGTCCATCATATCATAAGAGTTTGTCCTGGATTAATAGGAACATTTTACTCCTATACATTTATATGCCATAGTGTAAGCGCTATATGACTCCTGGCATGAACTTATTATTTTATGCTAATAATTATTGATAATTTCCACTGTAGTTGTATCTTACCGTAATGCTGTAAATAAAAAGTGAGCTTTTTTCTGTCTTTTTCTAAAAGTACAGAGCACTGAGCTTCAGCTCTGGAAAGAGCCAACAGCCCATCAGCTCATTACAGATTCCCACAGCCTCTCCATACTCATACAGTGCTTGTAGTGAAGTGACCTCTCCATTCACTGCCTTCTCCAGCCCTGATCCCTGCTGTCATCCTCCCATATGTCTATTGTGGCGCTGAGCAGCCCCGCACTGTGCAAATAGCAATCCTGTTTGCAATGAGGATCTGTGATGACTGGAGGTAGTGAGGTCAGTGGATGTTAACCTGCCAGCGATGAGACTATTTAATCCTCCTAGGAGCCAGCGCTGTAGAGCGCTGAAGAAGACGCAGACGCCGCACCTAGAGCAGAGCGTTATTCACGTTTGTGCAAACACGCGGTATTGTTCAGTGCATTTAGAAGTGTTTATGGTGGTGAACATTTCCCGTCTGCATGTGCCCTGACATTGGTCCTGTAATGTTTCCCTTAGTGTTGGCAATGCTTCATCATCTTCTTAAAGGGAAACTCCAGGCAAATTTTCACAGTTAGTAAAATGAACCACCTAGAGCAATGTATCAACAGGTCATGCTTTCAGGATTTCCTTAGTATTTCACAGTATTGAACCCGTGACAATTTCTGATGTCTTGATAATAATTCTGTCACCTGTGCAATACTGCAGAAATCCTGAAAACATGATCTGTAAGGCATCGTGTACAGAGATGAGAGAACATCGCCGACTCCCTCCTTATTCGGCAAGCTATAGCACTTACCCAATAAGCTGCACCAGGAGCTCAGATACCTGGAGCGCTGACAATGATCAGCTGTTTGGTGCTGCAGCTGCATGTGTCACGGCTGTGTGACAGTCACAACACATACATGGAGAGACCAACAAACAGGCTTTCGGTACATGTGTTGTGACTGTCACACAACAGAAATATAAAAAAGCTATGGCTTTTGGAATAAGAGGTAAAAGCGATAGCGCAAAAACGAAAAATTGTCCTGGAATGAAAGAGTTAAGTATAGTGAAAAATTGACATTAGGAGGTCTAGAGCAAAATCATTAACAACTCTGGGATGTTACATGATCTTAGCAACTTTTTCTGGAATTTAACCATTGGCAGCAAGATGAAAAAAAAATTTGGAGCAAAAATTCAAAGAATACCGTTCCAGGGTCGAATGATGAAAGGATGGGGCAGAGAAGGGGATAATGATTCAGGACAATTCAGATTAAGAACCTCAGCACTTCCTGAATGTTTTATTCATTAGGGAAATGAACTGGTGTAGTGAAAAAAAGCTAAATAAGGACAATGACAAGAAGAGGAATAGAAGTGATCAGCAAATTTATACATGGTCTTAGTAAACAAATTTCCTAGTCCTTTTAGAGCCATTTAGGCCTATTAATGTAGCACATCATTGAGTCATCAGAACAGATGTGAAGCTTTGTTCTTTGATTGTAAAGTAATTAAAATGTCATCATTTGTCAAACAGATAAACAGAATGAGTAGACTCATTCCAGGGTATCACTTGCCAGGGATTGATTAGAACAGGTATAACTGGTCTTTGCAGACACCCATGTACTTCTCAGTCCTGATCTTTAATGTTTTAAATGGGCTTGGTTATTCGTGAATGACATTAATAAAAAGAAAACTGCAAGGGTCAAGGGAATCGGAGAACAAAGAGGAGGTCAGCCAGAAATAGAAGCAAATGCCCGCTCAATGAGAACAATTAGATCTGTTCAGTAATGTCTCCCACCAGCCAACCTGAGGACAATTCAGTTCAAATGGTTCAAAACCAGATCAAAGACTTTTTTTTTTTACTTTAAACTATATAATTATTTGTTTAATTAATTCAGACTGTTTTTATTACGGAATTTGTAGCATACGGCAGATGGATTGTGGTTCTCTTAGCAAAAACAGATTCTGCAGTCGATAGTCGGGCTCTGTTTTTTTTTTAGCATCACCATTATTACCTTGGTCTAGGGAATACTGTTTCTCCTTGGGGAAACTGTATGTTGGTGTAGGGAGACTTATAGGCCAGGAAATGTTAACTAAGAAAAAGTTATGCACATTAGCTTTCCTCCAAGAGCAAAAAAAAAACGTGCTGTCTAATGGCACCTATCAGAGGTATCTACCGTGTAATTCAATGTTCAACACTAGACCGGACACATGACTTAGGATATTTATGTAAAGCGGAGGCCAATAGAGAATGATCCTTACTTGTAATGTCAGCCCATTTGCTCATTTAGTTTTTATCTTAGGTTGTGTTCATGTAAGGTGGCGTGGGGCGGTAGCCATGGGCGAAATACTTGCTTCTTACACCCGAGGCACATCTTTGCTTCATGTATTCTGCTCTGTCTTGGTCAGAGACCTCTTGGAGTTATAAACTCTGGGCCGTACTGATAGGCATTCTTCCCCTGGACCGGTCTCCGATTGCTCACTCTGCCATTTGGTCACTTCTCTCTTATTCTTTTCGGATCTCGATATCCTCTGTATCGGTCTATTCTCACATTAGGACACTCATGTCATGCGGCACTGCTCACATCGGACCTTAGGTCAGATTTCTATGCAGTGTCCTTATCTGACATTCTGACAGGAAACTGTCTCTGTCCCTTGAGTTTATCCCCTCCCACTCTGGGCTAGTCCCAAAGTTATTTACACATATCACAGTTCACATTACATGATACAACATTACACTTGTTCATCAATAGGAGGAATGTAGGCAGTATATCCGTCTCCTTACATTTGTTAACGGCCACAGTGTGAATGTGCATCTACTCATTGCACTTTTACCAACATGTGCCCTAGTATATTTCTTTGGTTTTAGTTTTTTTACTTTGTACATACAGTGGCGTGGCATCCCCTTTTTGGGTTGTGCATTTAGTTTATATAGCTTTCCATGGGCAGGGTTTAAACAGTTAGATCTGGGTCCTGCTTTGCCCCTGTCTACTGAGACCTGCTGGTACATAGAGAGATTAAATACTAAAGTTAGTGACCATCCTGATTGGGGTACACCTTGTCGCAGTGGAATGGCTTTTACACTTTTTTTTTATCAAAATAATGTTAACCAAGTACTCTATGTTAAACCAATAGTAAATAAACTGACCGCACTCAAAGAGAGATTAACACAAATCCAGGTAAATCAGAATAAGCCAAATGAAACACAAAGTCAAAGAGTATCTAGTAGCTGTCC
The DNA here is from genome assembly GCA_033576555.1 of Oophaga sylvatica. NCBI lineage: Eukaryota > Metazoa > Chordata > Amphibia > Anura > Dendrobatidae > Oophaga > Oophaga sylvatica. The sequence goes on along the minus strand of JARQOD010000008.1, from coordinate 103,248,146 downwards.
AACAAATAATTAAAATCAAATAGTAGTCCTAGATCGTATCAAAAATAACGACATAGGTAGTCCCCTAATGTCACACTAACTACGGTGGCAGTGATGCCCCGTAGTTAGTGTGACGTCACACGCTTAGGGAGCTTGCCGGGCATCCAGGGAATGCCGACGGCTGGGGCTACCCCTGGCTCTGCCCGTTGTAATTACCATCCTGCTCTGTTGCCATCCGTAACTGCAATCCACACTATTATTCCTGCGGATCTGCCAGCCCACGCATGGTACTCATCACTAAACTTTACATTTACTTATAGTGGACTACCTATGTCGTTGTTTTTGATATGATCTAGGACTATTATTATTATTATTTATTATTATAGCGCCATTTAATCCATGGCGCTTTACATGTGAGGTGGGGTATACATAATAAATACAAGTACAGTAATCTTAGACAATACAAGTTACAACTGGTACAGTAGGAGAGAGGACCCTGCCCGTGAGGGCTCACAATCTGCAAGGGATGGGTGAGGATACAGTAGGCGAGGGTAGAGGTGATCGTGCAGCGGTTTGGTGGATCTGTGGTTACTGCAGGTTGTAGGCTTGTCGGCAGAGGTAGGTCTTCAGGTTCTTTTTGAAGGTTTCCATGGTAGGCGAGAGTCTGATATGTTGTGGTAGAGAGTTCCAGAGTAGGGGGGATGCGCGGTAGAAATCTTGCATGCGATTGTGGGAAGAGGAGATAAGAGGGAGAGTAGAGAAGGAGATCTTGTGAGGATCGGAGGTTGCGTGCAGGTAGGTACCGGGAGACGAGGTCACAGATGTATGGAGGACACAGGTTGTGGATGGCTTTGTATGTCATGATTAGGGTTTTGAACTGGAGTCTTTGTGTAATGGGGAGCCAGTGCAGGGATTGACAGAGGGGAGAGGCCGGGGAATAGCAGGGGGACAGGTGGATTAGTCGGGCAGCAGAGTTTAGAATAGATTGGAGGGGTGCAAGAGTGTTAGAGGGGAGGCCACAGAGCAGGAGGTTGCAGTAGTCAAGGCGGGAGATGATGAGGGCATGGACTAGGGTTTTTGCAGATTCCTGGTTGAGGAATGTACGGATATGTGAGATATTTTTGAGTTGAAGTCGGCAGGAGGTGGAGGGCTTGGATATGTGGTTTAAAAGAGAGATCGTGTCAAGGATAACCCCGAGGCAGCGAGCTTGTGGGACTGGAGAGAGTGGGCAGTCGTTTACATTAATTGATAGGTCCATTGGATGGGTTGTGTGAGATGGGGGAAAGATGATGAATTCTGTTTTGTCCATATTAAGCTTTAGGAATCTAGCGGAGAAAAAGGATGAAATAGCGGGCAGACATTAAGGGATTCTGTTTAGTAGGGAGGTGATATCTGGTCCAGAGATGTAGATCTGTGTGTCATCAGCATAGAGGTGATATTGAAAGCCGTGAGATTCTATGAGCTGTCCGAGGCCGAAGGTGTAGATGGAGAAGAGCAGGGGCCCTAGGACTGAACCTTGCGGGACTCCCACAGATAGAGGGTGCGGTGAGGAGGTGGTGTGTGAGTGGGAGACGCTAAATGTCCGGTCTGTTTGGTATAACGTGATCCAAGATAGGGCCAAGCCTGTGATACCAAGAGATGAGAGGGTCTGTAGTAATAGGGAATGGTCCACTGTGTCAAAGGCAAAGGTCAGGTCCAGGAGGAGGAGGACAGAGTAGTGTCGCTTGGCCTTGGCAGATAGTAGGTCATTGGTGACCTTAGTTAGGGCAGTTTCAGTGGAGTGGTGTGGCTGGAAGCCAGATTGTAGGTGGTCGAGGACTACTATTTGATTTTAATTATTTGTTGGACGGCTACTAGATACTCTTTGACTACTTGTTTCATTCGGCTTATTCTGATTCACCTGGATATGTGTTAATTAGAGTTGAGCGATACTTTCCGATATCCAAAAGTATCGGAATCGGAATGGTATCGCCGATACCCAAAAAATATCGGCGATACCCGATACCGATACCGGAAGTCCAATGTAAGTCTATGGGAACAAAATATCGAAATTAAAAAAACCCCATTCTTGCCTTGTAGGTTAATTGTACATGAAGGAAAACAACAAAGAGTAATGTAGAATGTATTGGGGGAGGTTGAGGAGACATTAAAGGCATAGATGTTTAACCCAATCCAATGGAATAGCATTAATTTTTTTTTTTTAGGAAATACGTTCGGATTGACGAAGAAATTGACAATTTTGTTAACGTTTTTTCTATTTTGGCAAATATGTATATTTCACAACTTCCATGCTCTTCACCTTTTTAACTTTTGACACACTTTCTCCTTCATAATCTTCAGCAGCATCATCTTTTTCATCAAATTATTCTTCATCTTCACCTTCTTTATCTTCTTCTTAAACTTCTTGCTATTCATCTTTTTGTTAACATTACTCATATTGTTCTTATTAAACTATTATTCTTCTTCATATTCTACTTCTTCATCTTCTTCCTCTTCATCATATTCTTATTTGTGACAGAGATTCCTGTACTTGTAATCTGTAAAAGTATGAATTTTTCATCCTTCCGTTCTTGCTGTCATAAAAGATTTAAATTACAACAGTATTTGTCCGTGTTCAGTTTAGTCTGCAGCAGCAGGCATTTTCCAGGGGCACCATGAGGAGGAACGGACTCACCCCCATACACTGCTTAGTCTTCTTCTTCTTATAATTTAGAGCATATATTTTGCTCTTCATTTTGGTCTTATACTTCATGTTCTTCTGCTTTTTGATCTTCTGCTTATTGTTCTTAAGTCTCTTGTTCTGTATCTTGTAGTTTGTCTTAACCTTCTTAGTCCTGTTTGGTAATCTTTTATTTCTTCTTTGTGATGGTGTTTAGGCTGGTTGGCTTGATGCTCGTCGTCCTTGTGGTGGTCATCTTCTTCGGGGTGGTCATCAGGGTCGTCGTCTTCATTGTTGGAGATCCAGAGTGATTTCCCAAAAAAACATTGAAAAAATCTTCAATTTGTAAATGTAGCTGAAGGCCAAAGGCACTGCGGAGAACCAGCTGACGGTACTGGAACCCGGACGGGTAGCAGAAGGTACAAGAGCCAATGCAAGTAACGAGGACCAGCTGACTGTGCTGGAACCCGGAGGGGCAGCAGAAGGAAAAGAGCCAATGGCACAACCGAGGACCAGCTGACGTTACTGGGACACGGTTACTAAGCAGGAGGTACCTGTGCTCCAAAGCACTACCAAGGACCAGCAGACGTTGCTGGAACTCGGATACCGAGATGGAGGCACCTAGGCCAAAGGCACTGCGGAGAACCAGCTGACGGTACTGGAACCCGGACGGGTAGCAGAAGGTACAAGAGCCAATGCAAGTGACGAAGACCAGCTGACTGTGCTGGAACCCGGAGGGGCAGCAGAAGGAAAAGAGCCAATGGCACAACCGAGGACCAGCTGACGTTACTGGGACACGGTTACTAAGCAGGAGGTACCTGTGCTCCAAAGCACTACCAAGGACCAGCAGACGTTGCTGGAACTCGTATACCGAGATGGAGGCACCTAGGCCAAAGGCACTGCGGAGAACCCGCTGATGGTACTGGAACCCGGACGGGTAGCAGAAGGTACCCATGGAAATTTAAGTTGACAGGCCGCGAGCCGGCCGCACTTACTGAATCCCACAGTACTACAGTGGGTGATTGTCTTATTTTCACAACGGAAACAGCCTTTATTTGCATATCCCGCAGCACACATAGGAAGCACCTAAACTCCAGTCACCATAGAGTCGGCTAACCCAACCGCAACACGACAGGACAACTTATTGGAGGCTAAGTGACGTTTACACTGACAGGAAACAGATGGCGTGCTGTAACCAGTCTGGGCAGGAGTGAGTACCCATGCCAATGACACTTCCGAGCAACAACTGTCGGTGTTGGAGCCCAGGGATGAGAAGAGAACCGGTTGGAGGCAGCAGGACTTTTTGCCGTTCACACAGCAGGGGAACAGCTGACATTACTGAACCCCAGTAACACAGGAGCAAGTGTTCACTGTGCTAACAGCACTTCCGAGCAACAACAGGCGGTGTTGTAGCCCAGGGATGAGAAGACAACAGGGTGGAGGCAGCAGGATTGTTTGCCGTACACACAGCAGGGGAACAGCTGACATTACTGAACCCCAGTAACACAGGAGCAAGTGTTCACTGTGCTAACAGCACTTCCGAGCAACAACTGGCGGTGTTGTAGCCCAGGGATGAGAAGACAACAGTGTGGAGGCAGCAGGACTGTTTGCCGTACACACAGCAGGGGAACAGCTGACATTACTGAAACCCAATAACACAGGAGCAAGTGTTCACTGTGCTAACAGCACTTCCGAGCAACAACTGTCGGTGTTGGAGCCCAGGGATGAGAAGAGTACCGGTTGGAGGCAGCAGGACTTTTTGCTGTTCACACAGCAGGGGAACAGCTGACATTACTGAACCCCAGTAACACAGGAGCAAGTGTTCACTGTGCTAACAGCACTTCCGAGCAACAACTGTCGGTGTTGGAGCCCAGGGATGAGAAGAGAACCGGTTGGAGGCAGCAGGACTTTTTGCCGTTCACACAGCAGGGGAACAGCTGACATTACTGAACCCCAGTAACACAGGAGCAAGTGTTCACTGTGCTAACAGCACTTCCGAGCAACAACTGGCGGTGTTGTAGCCCAGGGATGAGAAGACAACAGGGTGGAGGCAGCAGGACTGTTTGCCGTACACACAGCAGGGGAACAGCTGACATTACTGAACCCCAATAACACAGGAGCAAGTGTTCACTGTGCTAACAGCACTTCCGAGCAACAACTGGCGGTGTTGTAGCCCAGGCATGAGAAGACAACAGGGTGGAGGCAGCAGGACTTTTTGCCGTACAAACAGCAGGGGAACAGCTGACATTACTGAACCCCAGTAACACAGGAGCAAGTGTTCACTGTGCTAACAGCACTTCCGAGCAACAACTGGCGGTGTTGTAGCCCAGGCATGAGAAGACAACAGGGTGGAGGCAGCAGGACTGTTTGCCGTACACACAGCAGGGGAACAGCTGACATTACTGAACCCCAATAACACAGGAGCAAGTGTTCACTGTGCTAACAGCACTTCCAAGCAACAACTGGCGGTGTTGTAGCCCAGGCATGAGAAGACAACAGGGTGGAGGCAGCAGGACTTTTTGCCGTTCACACAGCAGGGGAACAGCTGACATTACTGAACCCCAGTAACACAGGAGCAAGTGTTCACTGTGCTAACAGCACTTCCGAGCAACAACTGGCGGTGTTGTAGCCCAGGGATGAGAAGACAACAGGGTGGAGGCAGCAGGAATGTTTGCCGTACACACAGCAGGGGAACAGCTGACATTACTGAAACCCAGTAACACAGGAGCAAGTGTTGACTGTGGTAACAGCACTTCCGAGCAACAACTGGCGGTGTTGGAGCCCAGGGTCAAGGAGGATGTTTAAATACTAGATCAAGTATTTTCCTTGTTACGTGTCAATTAAAAATGTCTATACTCCAAACAAGAGAAATATAACCTTTAGTACCATAAGATGATGATTTTACTTAAAAAAATATATGTAAATTAATAATTTACAAACATAAACGCATACATTAACATGTTGAAAAGCAATGCAAACCACAATTAAAATGGGTTAAATAATGTGCTATACGGTTTAAAATAAAAGCATACAAGTACATATCAGAATCCATTAATGATGGTTAAGTAACAGTATGTACACCATTTCTATTGTGTAGACAATGAATGGCTGACTTAAAAACATAATCAGCATTACAAGTTATCTTTGACATTCATAAAAGTTTACATTTGGTGAATAATATCACTAAAAAGTTTTTAAAAATATCTAAAATTTCCATCATGTAATACTGATAATATGTGCCAATCATTTATATTAACAAACAAAAACTTTAAAAAGTGCATAGTGCATAGTCAAAACAGCTATTTATGCCTGACTGTGGACTTGCAAGCATGACAACGGATAGATAAGGTATATATAGATGAGACTGCATAGCCACAGATGTTGAATGGCGATGTAATACTGTACCTCAATAAAGTGTGCGTTACTACTACATCCTTTTTTTTATATAGCTTTATAAAAGGTTACGTGCATGTATGGTTGCGCCTTTGTTTGGACGCACAGACTGGCTTCCTGCTGTGACGCGTTGGGTATTGCAGCGTCTGTGCGTCTTATGACGCAGACTAACATTCACGGTGCGCATCGTTCATCATCGCAAGCGTACCGACAACACAAAGGCGTTGTCATGACTGCTTTACTCAGTAAACATGCACCTATGATGAAACATACACGCATGTGCCCTTTTACATAACAAGCTACAAGAAAAACGAGTGTGAGGTGTGACACAGCTGTTTTGTTAAGGTACAGTATTATATCGACATTGTACAGGTGTCGCTATTCAGTCTGATAAATAGATATCATTCACCTATTCTATCAGTTGTCGTTCTTTCAGCACCACTTACAGGTATATATTTTGCTATTGTGACTATGCACTATTGACTTTAACAAGGTAATGCATGATTTTTGTTAGCGATTATCATGTTTACATGAAGGACCTTTATGATATGGGCTGTTAACTTTCTAATTAAATATGTATTTTTTAAAATTACACAAATATAAGTAATGTTGAAGAGGACTATTCCTACATGCATTGTTTGCACAATATTACAGGTGTACATCACGTCCCTTAATCAACATTGGATTATTATATTAACTTGTAAGCTTTTATTTAAAAGCCAAGAACACTGAAGTCTAACCTTCGCACTGCAGCTGTTGTCAAAGTTCAACCCACATTATGCACTTCCAACATTGCAGCATTTGAGTCATGATGTGAGTTGGATTTGTCTAAGCTATGGAGTGACAAGGTTGACCATCAGTATCCTATAGCATAAGTAGGCTTTTGTGTTAGCATTTGTTTTCGACATGTGCATATCTGAAATAATATGTCACAATTATTTTGTTACAGATTTGTGACAAAGACTAATCATTTTATGGTTTTAAAGCTGACGTTTCAAATGTTTACAGCTTAGAAATCAGGGTGTAGCCTCATATCTATGTGTAGCACTAGACACTTTGACATGTCATGCTTTTTTCACCATGTGTAGGTAGCTAGCAGTAATTTTTGCCAGACACACAGCAGGGGAACAGCAGGCGTTACTGAACCCCACAAACACATCAGCGATTGTTTTCATCTGTGCATCTAACACTTCTGAGCAGCAACTGGCGGTGTTGAAGCCCAGGGTCAAGGAGGGTGTAGGCAGAGGCCTTGTATGAGATGTTTGAAGTTGAAGTTGTAGTTAGCAGCAGTAATTTTTGCCAGATACACAGCAGGGGAACAGCAGGCGTTACTGAACCCCACAAACACATCAGCGATTGTTTTCATCTGTGCATCTAACACTTCTGAGCAGCAACTGGCGGTGTTGAAGCCCAGGGTCAAGGAGGGTGTAGGCATAAAATATTGAGTTATTGCCTTGTTACGTGGCCATTGCAAATGTATGTACTTCAAACAAGAATAAATGAAGTTTTACTAGTACAATAAAATGATGAATTTCAATTCCAAGAATAGAAAAATATTTAGACTTGAGAGTCCTCAGTGGTTGATACCGTTTAATGGCTAACTGAAAAGATGGTAACAAATTCCAAGCTTTCGAGACTACTCAGGTCTCTTCATCAGGCTAAGACTAAAACAAAAAATGAAGAATCACATATTTCTACACACAACAGGACACAGGAATAGGTAAGACAAGTGAGGGAGGGACAAGTGAGGGGAGACCGGCCAAAAAATGAGAACAAGGATGAATTATCAGCGCCACACAATGAGAGAAAAAATAATGGATTTACCTGTGGCAAAACACTTTTGTATGCCCGGTCATAGCATGATGGATATGGAATTACTGGTATTAAAATATAACTTCAAATATGAGAAAGATACAAAGGTTTCAGAATATAAGCTCATCATGACCTTTGACACTCTTAGTGATGGAATGAATAGATCACACGGATTTATGTCATTCTATATCAATTAAGGAATCTGCGTCTCTGCCCTTCCAGGGGCATGAAAACAGAAAACCAGAGCCCAATCAGAGGGCAATAAAACGTTCTATCCTTATCTAGGAACTGTTCCAATATTTATGTTCATCCCTCTGTCATAATGACAGTTCTGCTACACGTGACTTACTTGTCTTACCTATTGCACTATTCCTGTGTCCTGTTGTGTATAGAAATATGTGATGCTTCATTTTTTGTTTTAGTCTTTGCCTGATGAAGAGACGTGAGTAGCCTCGAAAGCTTGCAATTTGTTACCATCTTTTCAGTTATCCATTAAAAGGTATCAACCACTGCGGACTCTCAAGTCTAAATATTTGTCTATCTAATGGCTAACACGGTACGAAGATACACGTTTCCTAACTTCAAGAATAAAAATAAAGACCCTGCAAATATAAACGCATATATGCACATGCCAACAAGAAATGGAACAACACACCACCCAAAAAATTGGTTACAAAATATAGTGTTGTAAATTTAAGAATAAAAGTCCATTTTTGTATTTATGAATAATGCTTAAGGAACGCTATGTTAAACCATAACATAGTGAAGACAATGGATTTTGTAACAGTCACTCATCATCAACATTGCAATTTATATGTGACAGTCACAGACATTTCAGTTATTTAAGTTAATAAAATCGTTACTTTGTACAGCATGTATGACATGTCCAGCATGGACTCATCAATGTGATGATGCAATAATGTACGATAAAAAATAACCATTTAAAAAAACATTATGCATTGTTTGTCACAATTTAAGTGTGTGCCTGCAAGTGTAGGTGAAACAAAGGCTACGGATAGCAAAGGTATATTCTATGTCTGTATCAGACAGTGGACAGCCTCTGATGGGTAATGGCGATGTTATACTGTACGTCAATAAAGTCTGCGGCTGCAATCATGCATTTTTTGCTTGTACAGTGTTGAAGAGGGTAAAAGCATGTCTGGTTGCGCAAGGCTTTATCCGTCAACACTACCTTCCTACTGTCACGCGTAGGGTAGGGTAGCGTGTGTCAATTAGATGACTCTATAAAATGTGACGTTACGCAGCGTTATTGTGCCCTAGGGACGCCAAAAATACGACAGCAGTAATCATTTACTGTCTAATACTCCACCTATGACCAACAAAAAAAGCACGTTCCCTCTTTAACAATCTACAAGACTAACAAGCATAATGGTTGACGCTGACTTTATTGAGGTATAGTATTACATCGACATTGTCCATGAGTAACTATGCACTGTGATACCTATATAACATTATTAATTTATATCTGTTGTGCTTGTTTCAACAGCACTTGCAGGTATAACTACCTATTGTCAGTATGCATGATGCACTTTCTAGATGTAATAATTTATTATTGCACATTATTACCAGGTTTAGATGCTGGCCATTTCATATATGGTGTGTGAAGTTACAGTTGGCATCAGTATGTGTATTTTATAATGTCTGTCATAAATAAAACTCGTGATGATGATGATGAGGATTTTATGATTCGTACATCCATTGACTGCATTATCTTACAGGTACAGATAAAGTTCCTTAAAAAGCATTAATTGATAAGTATGAAATGTACTTTTATGCATTAATTTCAAAAAGTGAACACTATGTTTTAGTTTTTGTTACCATTTCTAATAGACATGTGCAGATATGCGCTGTGATGACAAATTATTATTTGTCCATATTTGTTATAAAAATTTATCATTCTAGGCCTGGAAAACTTCACAATTTCCTGTTTTAAGCATAACAATCAGGGTGACGGCTCTTCCCTATTTGGAGCATGTTCCACATGGGTTTTTCGGTGCATGTGTAGGGAACAGGAGACTTCTTGCCGGCCACACAGCAGGGGAACAGCTGGCGTTACTGAACCCCACTAACACTATAGCTTGTGTATTGGTCTGTGGACACGACACTTCTGAGCAGCAACTGGCAGTGTTGTAGCCCAGGGAGTAGAGTTCAGGTGGTAGAAAGATGAACATAACAGGAGACATGGATAACGTTGCGAACCAGTTATTTAATCTGAAAACGGACAGACAAATTCTGGCGAGATCCATGCCTTGTTCATTTTCAGAAAAGTAAGCCGGTCTACATTATCGGAGGATAGTCGCATGCGACGGTCTGTTAGTACACCACCTGCAGCACTAAAGACGCGCTCCGATAATACACTGGCAGCAGGGCAAGCCAGCACCTCCAGTGCATACTGGCTAAGCTCTGGCCATGTATCCTGCTTAGAGACCCAAAACTTGAATGGGGAAGAGCGATCTGGGAGTACACTGAGAGGGAAAGACATGTAGTCTGTCACCATCTTACGGAAACGTTGCCTCCTGCTGACTGGAGCCGTCTCGGATGGTGTAGACATTTGTGGCGCTGCCACAAAACTTCGCCACATTTGGAACATACTGGTCTTGCCCTGTGCAGAGGCGCTGGTTGTGCTCCCTCTTGTTGCAGAGCTGTCTCCACTGCCTCGACGCACAGAGCTGCTTTGTAAAGCAGTAGCAGCAGCAGTGCTCTGGGCTGGAATGGAGAACATTATGGATTGCACCAGTGTGTCTTGGTACTCCCGCATTTTACGCTCCCGGTTCAACGGTGTGATGAGGCTTTGTAAGTTGTCCCGGTAGCGAGGGTCTAGGAGGGTGTACACCCAATAATCAGACGTGGTGAGAATGTGGGCGATGCGGCGGTCGTTTCTCAGGCACTGCAGCATGAAATCAACCATGTGCTGCAGACTCCCAACTGGCCAAGAAACGCTGTCCCCTGCAAGAGGCGTAATCTCTGCCTGCTCTGCATCACCCCACCCTCGCTCTACATACTGACTAGAGCGTTGTGTACCTCCCTCTGGAGCGATGTCTTCCTCCTCCATTGACTCCTCCTCATCCTCCTCACAAAGTGAGCCCTGCCCAGCCCTTTGTGAGGAACCACGTTGCGCTGACTGTCCAGAAGGTGATGGAATTTGTGACTCCTCATCCTCCACCTCTTCCAAAACCTCATCCCTTAGTGCTTGCAGTGTTTTTTGAAGCAGGCAGATAAGGGGGACAGTCAGGCTGACTAGTGCATCATCTGCACTCGCCATCCGCGTTGACTCATCAAACGCACGCAAAACGTGGCAGATGTCCTTCATAGAGGCCCACTCAGTAGTGGTGAAGTGTGAACGGCGCAAATTGCGAGTTGATTGCGCCTGATGCAGCTGATACTCCATTACTGCTGGCTGCTGCTCACACAACCGCTCCAACATATGTAACGTGGAATTCCACCTGCTGGGTACGTCACATATGATGCGATGTTCAGGAAGGCGAAATCTGTGTTGCAGAGCTGCAATGCACGATCTGGCCATGCTGGAACGTCGCAAGTGAGCGCACTCTAGGCGGACCTTGTGCAGCAGTGCATCAAGATCCGGATAGTCCCTCAAAAAACTCTGCACGACCAAGTTGAGCACATGTGCCAGACATGGTATTGTGAGTGAGGTTGCCAAGGCCCAGAGCTGCCACCAGATTTCGGCCATTGTCACACACTACCAAGCCTGGCTGGAGATTCGCTGGCAAAAACCACACGTCGCTTTCCTGCTTGATGGCATTCCAGAGCTCCTGCGCAGTGTGGCTTCGATTCCCCATGGGAATTAATTTCAGGACGGCCTGTTGACGTTTGGCCACGGCTGTGCTCATATCGGTCGCAACAGGTAAGCGTTCACGGGTCCATGTGGAGGTAGACCGTGACGGCTCCTGCAGCGATGATTCTGAGGAACTGGAGTAGGAGGAGGAGTCAATGTGGACAGACTGGATTCCTGCAATCCTTGGAGTTGGCAGAACAAGTACAGCGCCACTCGCAAGATCTGTACCCGGCTCCACAACATTGACCCAATGGGCAGTGAGGGAAAGGTATCGTCCCTGGCCATGGGTACTGGTCCACGCATCGGTGGTCAGGTGGACCTTGCTACTGACGGCGTTTAGTAGCGCATGTTTAATTTTTCCCTCAACATGCTTTTGCAGACCAGGGACGGCTTGCCTGCTGAAATAAAATCGGCTGGGCACATTGTATTGTGGGACTACCAATGCCATTAAGTTATGGAAACTGTCAGTCTCCACCAGCCTGAATGACAGCATTTCAAGGGACAGGAGTTTTGCAATGCCAGCATTCAGAGCCTGTGCTCGTGGATGGTTTGCCGAGTATGGCCGTCTTTTATCCCATGCCTGTGCTACCGATGGCTGTTTTGTGGCCTGGGAGTGTGAGGATGACAGGGAACTTGCAGCTGTGGGTGGAATAACACTGGGTCTCTGGACAACAGTGACAGAGGTTCTTCCATGGCGATCCTGTGAGGAAGCCGAACCAGCTGTGTGTGAGCTGGAGGAAGAGGCTCCAACACGAGCTAAAGATGTAGGTGCTGCTGTAGGTTGGCCTACATCTCCAGTGTGTCTTTGTAACTGAACCACGTGCTTTGACCGCACATGTTTCCACATATTTGTGGTATTAAGGTTACTGACACTTTTACCTCTTTTTACTTTTTGATTACACAGCTTGCATTTGACATAGCAAATATCATCTGCAAGTGTGTCAAAAAGGACCACGCAGTGCAAGTCCTGGGAGCGCCCGTTTTGGCTGTTGGAAAAGAACTGCTACAAACGGGTGCCAAACTGGAGGCTACAGGCAACCGAGTCTGCAGCCTACTCTCCCTACTGTTTGGACCGTTGGGGCAATCTCTTCCTCAGAGCTGCTACCACCACCTTCCTGTTCCTCACGCCATGTTGGGTCTTGGACCTCATCATCTCCACTACCCTCTTCCAACACCTGCTGCTGTTGGGTGGTCTGGCCAGCACCATGCTCAACAGAAACTGGCACCTGAGTCTCATCATCATCAGATGCGTTCTGCGGTGTGCTGACCATCGGCACTGGCTCACCCGCCTCTTTAGATTCAGAGAGACACAGCTGTTGCGCATCACTGCATACTGCCTCTTCTTCACATTCCAGAATGCTGCTTGGCTGGGCCCCTGTTTGCAAGCCAACAGATTCTGAGAGCAGAAGCAGAGACTCAGCTGGCTCCTTTACAGAGCTCTCTGAATGCCTGGGCAATTTGGCAGGCGGTGAAGAGACAGATGGTTGTTCAACAGTGCTGTGGTCCTGAGAGGAGGTGTAAGCAATTGAAGTCGATGCATTGGCTGCCATCCAACAACAACGGCTTCAATTTGTTCTTCCCGCAGCAGGGGGGTACGCCGAGCTCCTACAAAAGTGCGCATAAAGGAACGCTCACGGGGAAAACTGGTGGATGCTGTGTCACTGGGTGCGGCAGCAGCCACAGAATCCCCACGTCCTCTCCCTGCTGAAACTCCACGGCCACGACCACGTGCCTTACTCCCTGCCTTCTTCATCTTGGTAGATTGATAAAGAAAGTCAGAAAAGTTATAAGGCCTAAGTGTGGTTATTCCTCAGAGACTGCAGTGAACACTGCAGACAACTGTTCAGTAGCTGTGAAAGGCCCCTTTGTGTACTTCTATAGTGTTTGCAACCAATGTATTGTATACGGATGGAAGCGCGTCACACTAATAGATTAGATTTTTTTCAAATATAATGGAGCAGCACCAATTTGAGAAAAATGTGAAGGATGAGGCAGTGACACACGCTCAGCAGACTACAACCAGCAGTGGTTAAAGAACTAACTGGAGCGTAATCTGCACTCAAAAAATGAAAAGCTCACAGACTACTGTGAACACTGCACACAACTGTTCACTATCTGTGAAAGGCCCCTTTCTGTACTTCTATAGTGTTTGCAACCAATGTATTGTATACGGATGGAAGCGCGTCACACTAATAGATTAGATTTTTTTCAAATATAATGGAGCAGCACCAATTTGAGAAAAATGTGAAGGATGAGGCAGTGACACACGCTCAGCAGACTACAACCAGCAGTGGTTGAAGAACTAACTGGAGCGTAATCTGCACTCAAAAAATGAAAAGCTCACAGACTACAGTGAACACTGCACACAACTGTTCACTATCTGTGAAAGGCCCCTTTCTGTACTTCTATAGTGTTTGCAACCAATGTATTGTATACGGATGGAAGCGCGTCACACTAATAGATTAGATTTTTTTCAAATATAATGGAGCAGCACCAATTTGAGAAAAATGTGAAGGATGAGGCAGTGACACACGCTCAGCAGACTACAACCAGCAGTGGTTGAAGAACTAACTGGAGCGTAATCTGCACTCAAAAAATGAAAAGCTCACAGACTACAGTGAACACTGCACACAACTGTTCACTATCTGTGAAAGGCTCCTTTATGTACTTCTATAGTGTTTGCAACCAATGTATTGTATACGGATGGAAGCGCGTCACACTAATAGATCACTGTTAATTTCTATTGAATGGAGCTGCACCAATTCCACAAAATAAAATAAAAAAAAGAGTCAGTGAGTGACACGTGCAGATGCCTACAAACAGCGGTGGATGCAGAGCAAACTGCAGCGTCACCTGCACTCTCACACACACACCTTGCACAGAGCTGTTAAAACAACACTGCAAGGCAAAAGGAAGCTTTACACAGCGGTTGGTAAACTAGCCTGCCTAAAGCACAGTACACAAAATCGCAATCTCTAACTGTCCCTCAGAGTCAGCAGAGCAGCGTTCTGTCCCTAACTGAGTTCACAGCACATTGACGCTAAAATGGCGGCGGCGCCTTTTATAGTGCATTCTGACATCATTTCAGCAGCCAATCACAGCCATGCCATTAGTTAACATGACCGCAGCAGTACAGGATGTGCCCACACTTCGTAGGATTCCTCATTGGCTGTCTAAAATCACAGTGCCTCTCAAAGAATTATGGGAACTTCCGATTACGATATATGAAAAATATCGGAACTAAGTATCGGAATTCCGATACAGCGAATATCGGCCGATCCCCGATACTTGCGGTATCGGAATGCTCAACACTAGTGTTAATCTCTCTTTTAGCGTGGTCAGTTTTACTATTAGTTTATTTATGTGTTAATATGCATTTTATTTTGCATACACATTATTTTACTTTTTCAGCTCAGGTCTAGTTTTATATTTTGTTCAAAGTGCATCTTGTGCATAGAAGGGTGTGACCACCCTGTTTCTGAGCTGAGAAATCCATCCTGTTTGGCCTATGCTTTAACTGGTGGGTTCAGTCCCTCTGTCCTTGTTCACATTTACGTCACTTGACAAATGGAAAGGTTTTTAATACAAGAGTTAGGACTGTCCCACAGGGGTTGCCTTGACGTGGCGGGATGGCTTGTACATTCTTTTGATCAAAATTATGTTTACTAAATACCCTTCTAATTATTTTATTTTAGGATATTTGTGTTTTGTGTCTGGTTTTCTCTGTGTAATGGTCGTGTGTTAATATGCATTTATATTTTGCATACACATTAACTTACTTTTTCAGATCTAGTTTTTTAGTTTTTTATTTTGGTTTATTTATCTATAAGGGTGACATCTACCCCCTACTGACCCTAGCAGCTGAGGGGATTCTAGCGGTTCTTTTTCTGCCACTTGGTCAGGCAGCGCTTGTGTGTCTTTTTACACTTAAGTACTCTATGTTATTTACATGTACTATTCCTAGTTACTTACTGCAGGATATTTACTCATTTTGCTTTTATCCTAGTTTATATTTGTTAATGATCACAGTGTGAACACGCACCAATACATTCACTTATACCAACATGTGTTCTAGCTCATTTCTTTGGTTTTAGTTCTTCGGACTGTAAGCCAGCAAGTGCAGGGCCCTCTCTTTTCTGTTCCAGTCTGTCATTGTTAGTTTGTTCATTGTCATTTATATTTGTATTTGGTATGTAACCTCTTTTCACATGTACAGCGCCATGGAATCAATGGTGCTTGAAATATAGATAATAATAACTTGGCTAAATATCCAGCCATTTAGTAAGACTTGAAATTGGCATTTAGGATTCCGGTTTTCAATACGTAGTACTAGAAAGTTAATTTTGTTACTATTGGATACACGCTGATTTTTCCTACTATCATTTTGTGCATTGGACTTGCTTGTTATGGGTCTACCCTTAAGTAAGCTTGAACTTTTCTTATAATGTATTGCCTGCATAACTATAATACTACTTTTGGGGGAGGGTGGGTTTGTGCTTTTTTGTCTTTGTTTTCAGGTAATCTCTTTCTTATCATTTTGATAACTATAACTTATTGTAAAAACAGAATGGCTGCGTTACATCTCTGATTTACTGTTTCAGGCATTCTGACATACACCACTTCTCTCCATGCAGAAGACCACAAGGAAACATCTTTATGACAAACGTATTTCCCTGATTTAGAATACATGGGAATTGGGGAAAGTGAGCTGAGTCCAGCATTCTGCAATGACAGCTTTGCTATTTATCACTACAGTCACTGGGGTTTCGTCTGGTTCACCTACACTTAACATGAACCATTTAATGGTAAAAGAAAACTGACTGGCACATCCAAACCAGTGTGAATTAGGTGCAAACCAGGAGCAGCTACCTCCATAGACAATATACAAAAAAAGGTTTCACTCTATCGTGCCAAAGCAAGTCAATGTGAAATATGAAACATGAATAGCAATATGGCTTTTGAATATTAGAAAAAAATTAATGAGACGCTTTGCACAAAATTTGGCCAAATAATGCCTGCCCATACACCAACGTCAAGGTGGTCTCAGAACGTATGGGTCCCTGTCTATGTGAACATACCTCTATTAGGCTGATATCTGAATTCCTGGGTGAATGTGGACACCTCTGTCAGTAAAGCTTGCCTTTTTTGGGTGAGCAGGAACCTGCTATAATTAAAATCACCACATGGTGATGGGCGGAGTGCTCGGTCAGTAAGCTAACATAGAAGTAGAAGAAAACTGACTGGCACATCCAAACCAGTGTGAATTAGGTGCAAACCAGGAGCAGCTACCTCCATAGACAATATACAAAAAAAGGTTGCACTCTATCGTGCCAAAGCAAGTCAATGTGAAATATGAAACATGAATAGCAATATGGCTTTTGAATATTAGAAAAAAATGAATGAGATGCTTTGCACAAAATTTGGCCAAATAATGCCTGCCCATACACCAACGTCAAGGTGGTCTCAGAACGTATGGGTCCCTGTCTATGTGAACATACCTCTATTAGGCTGATATCTGAATTCCTGGGTGAATGTGGACACCTCTGTCAGTAAAGCTTGCCTTTTCTGGGTGAGCAGGAACCTGCTATAATTAAAATCACCACATGGTGATGGGCAGAGTGCTTGGTCAGTAAGCTAACATAGAAGTAAAAGAAAACTGACTGGCACATCCAAACCAGTGTGAATTAGGTGCAAACCAGGAGCAGCTACCTCCATAGACAATATACAAAAAAAGGTTGCACTCTATAGTGCCAAAGCAAGTCAATGTGAAATATGAAACATGAATAGCAATATGGCTTTTGAATATTAGAAAAAAATGAATGAGACGCTTTGCACAAAATTTGGCCAAATAATGCCTGCCCATACACCAACGTCAAGGTGGTCTCAGAACGTATGGGTCCCTGTCTATGTGAACATACCTCTATTAGGCTGATATCTGAATTCCTGGGTGAATGTGGACACCTCTGTCAGTAAAGCTTGCCTTTTCTGGGTGAGCAGGAACCTGCTATAATTAAAATCACCACATGGTGATGGGCGGAGTGCTCGGTCAGTAAGCTAACATAGAAGTAAAAGAAAATCAGCCTAATAGAGGTATGTTCACATAGACAGGGACCCATACGTTCTGAGACCACCTTGACGTTGGTGTATGGGCAGGCATTATTTGGCCAAATTTTGTGCAAAGCGTCTCATTCATTTTTTTCTAATATTCAAAAGCCATATTGCTATTCATGTTTCATATTTCACATTGACTTGCTTTGGCACGATAGAGTGCAACCTTTTTTTGTATATTGTCTATGGAGGTAGCTGCTCCTGGTTTGCACCTAATTCACACTGGTTTGGATGTGCCAGTCAGTTTTCTTTTACTTCTATGTTAGCTTACTGACCGAGCACTCCGCCCATCACCATGTGGTGATTTTAATTATAGCAGGTTCCTGCTCACCCAGAAAAGGCAAGCTTTACTGACAGAGGTGTCCACATTCACCCAGGAATTCAGATATCAGCCTAATAGAGGTATGTTCACATAGACAGGGACCCATACGTTCTGAGACCACCTTGACATTGGTGTATGGGCAGGCATTATTTGGCCAAATTTTGTGCAAAGCGTCTCATTCATTTTTTTCTAATATTCAAAAGCCATATTGCTATTCATGTTTCATATTTCACATTGACTTGCTTTGGCACGATAGAGTGCAACCTTTTTTTGTATATTGTCTATGGAGGTAGCTGCTCCTGGTTTGCACCTAATTCACACTGGTTTAGATGTGCCAGTCAGTTTTCTTTTACTTCTATGTTAGCTTACTGACCGAGCACTCCGCCCATCACCATGTGGTGATTTTAATTATAGCAGGTTCCTGCTCACCCAGAAAAGGCAAGCTTTACTGACAGAGGTGTCCACATTCACCCAGGAATTCAGATATCAGCCTAATAGAGGTATGTTCACATAGACAGGGACCCATACGTTCTGAGACCACCTTGACGTTGGTGTATGGGCAGGCATTATTTGGCCAAATTTTGTGCAAAGCGTCTCATTCATTTTTTTCTAATATTCAAAAGCCATATTGCTATTCATGTTTCATATTTCACATTGACTTGCTTTGGCACGATAGAGTGCAACCTTTTTTTGTATATTGTCTATGGAGGTAGCTGCTCCTGGTTTGCACCTAATTCACACTGGTTTGGATGTGCCAGTCAGTTTTCTTTTACTTCTATGTTAGCTTACTGACCAAGCACTCCGCCCATCACCATGTGGTGATTTTAATTATAGCAGGTTCCTGCTCACCCAGAAAAGGCAAGCTTTACTGACAGAGGTGTCCACATTCACCCAGGAATTCAGATATCAGCCTAATAGAGGTATGTTCACATAGACAGGGACCCATACGTTCTGAGACCACCTTGACGTTGGTGTATGGGCAGGCATTATTTGGCCAAATTTTGTGCAAAGCGTCTCATTCATTTTTTTCTAATATTCAAAAGCCATATTGCTATTCATGTTTCATATTTCACATTGACTTGCTTTGGCACGATAGAGTGCAACCTTTTTTTGTATATTGTCTATGGAGGTAGCTGCTCCTGGTTTGCACCTAATTCACACTGGTTTGGATGTGCCAGTCAGTTTTCTTTTACTTCTATGTTAGCTTACTGACCAAGCACTCCGCCCATCACCATGTGGTGATTTTAATTATAGCAGGTTCCTGCTCACCCAGAAAAGGCAAGCTTTACTGACAGAGGTGTCCACATTCACCCAGGAATTCAGATATCAGCCTAATAGAGGTATGTTCACATAGACAGGGACCCATACGTTCTGAGACCACCTTGACGTTGGTGTATGGGCAGGCATTATTTGGCCAAATTTTGTGCAAAGCGTCTCATTCATTTTTTTCTAATATTCAAAAGCCATATTGCTATTCATGTTTCATATTTCACATTGACTTGCTTTGGCACGATAGAGTGCAACCTTTTTTTGTATATTGTCTATGGAGGTAGCTGCTCCTGGTTTGCACCTAATTCACACTGGTTTGGATGTGCCAGTCAGTTTTCTTTTACTTCTATGTTAGCTTACTGACCGAGCACTCCGCCCATCACCATGTGGTGATTTTAATTATAGCAGGTTCCTGCTCACCCAGAAAAGGCAAGCTTTACTGACAGAGGTGTCCACATTCACCCAGGAATTCAGATATCAGCCTAATAGAGGTATGTTCACATAGACAGGGACCCATACGTTCTGAGACCACCTTGACATTGGTGTATGGGCAGGCATTATTTGGCCAAATTTTGTGCAAAGCGTCTCATTCATTTTTTTCTAATATTCAAAAGCCATATTGCTATTCATGTTTCATATTTCACATTGACTTGCTTTGGCACGATAGAGTGCAACCTTTTTTTGTATATTGTCTATGGAGGTAGCTGCTCCTGGTTTGCACCTAATTCACACTGGTTTGGATGTGCCAGTCAGTTTTCTTTTACTTCTATGTTAGCTTACTGACCGAGCACTCCGCCCATCACCATGTGGTGATTTTAATTATAGCAGGTTCCTGCTCACCCAGAAAAGGCAAGCTTTACTGACAGAGGTGTCCACATTCACCCAGGAATTCAGATATCAGCCTAATAGAGGTATGTTCACATAGACAGGGACCCATACGTTCTGAGACCACCTTGACGTTGGTGTATGGGCAGGCATTATTTGGCCAAATTTTGTGCAAAGCGTCTCATTCATTTTTTTCTAATATTCAAAAGCCATATTGCTATTCATGTTTCATATTTCACATTGACTTGCTTTGGCACGATAGAGTGCAACTTTTTTTGTATATTGTCTATGGAGGTAGCTGCTCCTGGTTTGCACCTAATTCACACTGGTTTGGATGTGCCAGTCAGTTTTCTTTTACTTCTATGTTAGCTTACTGACCGAGCACTCCGCCCATCACCATGTGGTGATTTTAATTATAGCAGGTTCCTGCTCACCCAGAAAAGGCAAGCTTTACTGACAGAGGTGTCCACATTCACCCAGGAATTCAGATATCAGCCTAATAGAGGTATGTTCACATAGACAGGTACCCATAAGTTCTGAGACCACCTTGACGTTGGTGTATGGGCAGGCATTATTTGGCCAAATTTTGTGCAAAGCGTCTCATTCATTTTTTTCTAATATTCAAAAGCCATATTGCTATTCATGTTTCATATTTCACATTGACTTGCTTTGGCACGATAGAGTGCAACCTTTTTTTGTATATTGTCTATGGAGGTAGCTGCTCCTGGTTTGCACCTAATTCACACTGGTTTGGATGTGCCAGTCAGTTTTCTTTTACTTCTATGTTAGCTTACTGACCGAGCACTCCGCCCATCACCATGTGGTGATTTTAATTATAGCAGGTTCCTGCTCACCCAGAAAAGGCAAGCTTTACTGACAGAGGTGTCCACATTCACCCAGGAATTCAGATATCAGCCTAATAGAGGTATGTTCACATAGACAGGGACCCATACGTTCTGAGACCACCTTGACGTTGGTGTATGTGCAGGCATTATTTGGCCAAATTTTGTGCAAAGCGTCTCATTCATTTTTTTCTAATATTCAAAAGCCATATTGCTATTCATGTTTCATATTTCACATTGACTTGCTTTGGCATGATAGAGTGCAACTTTTTTTGTATATTGTCTATGGAGGTAGCTGCTCCTGGTTTGCACCTAATTCACACTGGTTTGGATGTGCCAGTCAGTTTTCTTTTACTTCTATGTTAGCTTACTGACCGAGCACTCCGCCCATCACCATGTGGTGATTTTAATTATAGCAGGTTCCTGCTCACCCAGAAAAGGCAAGCTTTACTGACAGAGGTGTCCACATTCACCCAGGAATTCAGATATCAGCCTAATAGAGGTATGTTCACATAGACAGGTACCCATAAGTTCTGAGACCACCTTGACGTTGGTGTATGGGCAGGCATTATTTGGCCAAATTTTGTGCAAAGCGTCTCATTCATTTTTTTCTAATATTCAAAAGCCATATTGCTATTCATGTTTCATATTTCACATTGACTTGCTTTGGCACGATAGAGTGCAACCTTTTTTTTGTATATGAACCATTTAATGGCCTTTTCTGAGGGGTTTTTTTATGCATAAATGTCTTTGATGCATCTATTCCACCTGTTGGATGAAATCCAGTGACGGAGCCTCGCAAGTTACTACTCTGGGAGACTTTATCACTTGCCTCTATGGGTCAATGAATACAGTTATAATAATAGTGGGGCGGTGAAGTTGTGAGGAGATGGAAAATAAAAGGGGTGGGGAATTGTTTCACTATAAAATATGGGGCTTCTGCTAATATGGAAAGAAAAATGACTTTAGCCATGCCAATAGTTACATTATTCCCAGATGAAATGTCAGGAAAGGGAAAATTATAGATCACGGCAAAATGTCAAGATATGGGTTCTCTACAAATAGCTCATATAACCGAAAAAAAAAACTAAAGTTCTTTGAAACCATTACTCCACCCTTCCATTTGTCTCATATATGAGCTGTAATCTATTGGATCGGCTATTGAGCACCAATGAACCTTTTGAACTCCAAGATTGATTTACAAAACATCTGAATGACATTCTCCTTTGGTTTATAAGCATTTCCTCACAATAGGCCAAATTTGTAGTATGTTCCACTACGTCCTTATCAGCTTCTGAACTTATCTGATCCTTGCTGCAAAATGCAGACTTGTGCGGTGCAAATAAACAGTTTATATATTGACTTATGGAAAATTAGGGACTGGTCCATATAGAGTAGCAGTGACAAGCTGTGTACAGGAGACATGGTTATAGTCGTTTTAAAAAATGAGGACAAACAATTTATCATGAGTAAAATATACGGCCTTAAAGAAAGCTACAAACTAACATACTGCGCTAAACACAGCCACAAGTATAGATAGAATGGTTAACCAGGTGTTCATGACTGAGGAACGAGCTACAATAAAGTAAAAAATAATTAAAGAACAACAAAAAATAAATGTGTATCTTCGTACCATGTTAGCCAGTAGATAGAAAAATATTTAGACTTGAGAGTCCAAAAAGGTATCAACCACTGAGGACTCTCAAGTCTAAATATTTTTCTAACAAAAAATAAAGACATTGAAAAAAATGAAAATAAGGAAAATTAAAACCAATAGACAGACAATGGCCATTAAAGGGAATCTGTAACCCTAATTTTGCCATATCAACTAAAGATATGGCTGAATAGTGCGTCCCATAACAAAGCTATCGGTAGGTATCATATATCCTGATACCCCTGTTTTCATATCGAAATACCTTAGTAAACTTCAGTTTCTGCGCTGTCAATCACGGTGTGTTGTGAATGGGTTTGAGATGAGTTCTGAGCAGAGACTCCCTCTGGTGGTTACAAGCGGTACTGGTCTGTTCAGTGAAGATTGTGAGGACTGGGAATCAGGTGTTACTGACTGGTCTTATATAAGGGAGTCACCTTCCCATCGGGGTTGCCGGTGATCAATTGTTCTGGTCTGAATCCTTCATTCCTGTTTCCCTTGTAGCCTGCTGTGTCGTGTCTGCATCTCCTGCTAACAGATAAGACATTTTCTTCTTTTTGTTTTTGTACTATATTTTTGCATTTTGTCCTGCACTTCTGTGGGGGCCTTCTGGGTCCCCTTCGGGGGCTTTTGCCCTCTCAGTTTAGTTCAGCCACTGATGTTTGTACTTTTGCTTTTTCCAGTTTTTTCAGTGGCTGCTGTTTTGATTTTGTTACACCAGAGAACTAATTTAGGTGGTAGAGGTCGTGTGATCTCAGGTGATTTTGAAATTAGTAGAGTTGGTGCTTTTCAGGGTTTTCTGGGATTGCAGTAAGTACCCTTCCTATCCTTTTCTATTTAGTTAGTTTGGGCCCCAGCGTTTGCTCATACTATTTTCTTTCTGTGTCAGTATTTCTTCTTGTCTAACCGCCATTACTTGTTTGGGGGCTTTCTATTATCTTTGGGGTTCTGCTCCGGGGCAGATAGCTTTCCTATTTCTATCTTTAGGTGTAAATCAAGAAAGGCACATCCAGCCCATGAATGGCAGCGCTTCCCAGGACTCACATCCAAAGATGATATTTCATATTTTTTTATTTAATAAGTTAAAATGGAGGAGATACAACGCGTTTCGGATACAGTATATATCCTTCATCAGGTATCATAAAAACACAGTACAAATCCTAATAATATTAAATTCAGTAACACTTATATATAGTGGCAAACCTTTTATCCCAGTCTCAGACACTTGATTTAGGGAGTGGACCAAGTTCAGGAGCACACCCACCAACTTTGACAGCATAGATGCAAGAAGAAAAAAAAAAAAAAAAAAAAAAGCATTCAAACTCTCTCTATGATATCATTCAATCCATTTGGATATAATGTTCCCAGACGATATATCCAAAAAGTTTCTTTCCGGTTTAAAAGAGCATTCCTATTTGCAACACCAGAGGGTATCTGTTCCACTGGAGTTACTTTTATGTTGAAAATTTTGTTATGTTTAATTAGCAGATGCCTTGAGAGAGTGTACATGTCATCACATGCAGTTGCGGTTTGCAATATGTGGGACGCACTGTGCAGACACTGCGGTCCCGCATTAATGGTCACAGAAATAGAGCAAAAAATGGGTTTTTAAAACATAGTCTCTCAAGGCATCTGCTAATTAAACATAACAAAATTTTCAACATAAAAGTAACTTTTTTTTCTTCTTGCATCTATGCTGTCAAAGTTGGTGGGTGTGCTCCTGAACTTGGTCCACTCCCTAAATCAAGTGTCTGAGACTGGGATAAAAGGTTTGCCACTATATATAAGTGTTACTGAATTTTATATTATTAGGATTTGTACTGTGTTTTTATGATACCTGATGAAGGATATATTACTGTATCCGAAACGCGTTGTATCAAGTATTAAATAAAAAAATATGAAATATCATCTTTGGATGTGAGTCCTGGGAAGCGCTGCCATTCATGGGCTGGATGTGCCTTTCTTGATTTACTCATCCTGTGTGAGCCTGAATCTGGCTCTTTCACTTGGATCCACCTGAGGCAAGCTGCAAGCCCTGTCTATTGAAAAGTATCCAGAAGGATTTTTGAGGATACACAATCTAAAGCCATATTAGTCTTCTGTCAGGTGAGTGCATAAAATTGTGCACACTCTAAAGACTATAATATTGTTTTTACGCACTTAGGGCGCCGCGATTTGTCTATTCTTCTCTCCCAAACAGGGTTTTTTTTGTTTTTTTTTTGTATATATTTAGGTGTAGTTAGTTTCTCAGGCTGTGACGAGGCGTCTAGGACCAACGTAGGAACGCTCCACGGCTGCCTCTAGTTGTGGTGGTTAGTCAGGGTACTGCAATCTCATAGATTCCAACTGCTCTGGTGTATTGCCTTTTTTACCTGCACTCCTCAGCTACCGAAACAAACAACAGTATCACCGGCCTAAAAATTGAAAATTGTATGGTACTCACAGAAGGGAAAAAATATTGTGAAAGAAAAAAGGTTGTCAGAGTTGTCAGAGATATTTTTCTGTTTGTTGCATTTTTTTTTCCCTCTGTATCTCTGGGTGCTGGGGAGGATCTTTTCTCTCAATGGAGTTTGCACGGTTGTCTGGCCGTGTGGATCAGCTTGCCACTGAGGTTCAGAGTATTGCTGCATATCTTGCTAGGTTGCCTGTTGTGGAACCTAGGATCCCCATGCCAGATTTGTTTTTGGGGGATCGAGCTAAGTTTCAGAATTTCAAAAATAATTGTAAATTGTTTTTAGCCTTAAAATCTAAGTCCTCAGGGAACGCAGCGCAGCAGGTTCAAATTATCATCTCTCTCATGCGCGGCGATCCTCAGGATTGGGCTTTTTCCCTGACACCTGGGGATCCTGTTTTGAGTGATGTTGATGCATTTTTTCAGGCTTTGGGGTTATTGTACGATGAGCCTAATGTCACTGATTAAGCTGAAAAAGCCTTGTTGGCATTAAATCAGGGGCCTTATGACGCTGAGTTATACTGTCAGAGATACCGTAGGTGGGCAGTCCTCACCAAATGGAATGACGGCGCTTTGGCAGCCCTTTTCCGGAAGGGTCTGTCAGATAATATAAAGGATGTTATGGTGGGATTCCCTGTCCCCTCTGGTCTCAATGATTCTATGTCATTAGCGATTCAAATTGACAGACGTTTGCGTGAGCGGAGAAGTATGCGTGAAATGGTGTTGCCTTGTGAACCAGCTTCTGAATCCATGCAGTGTGATAGAGAGGTGTCTGGGGCACAGCGTCATGAGTTTCGAAAGCGCAATGGGCTATGTTTCTACTGTGGTGATGCCTCTCATGCTATTTCAGTCTGCCCTAAGCGGGGAAGACGTTTTGCACGCTCAGTTGTCTTGGGTAGTGTTCAGACTAAGTTTTTATTAACTGTCACTCTGATATGCTCTCTGTCCTCATTTTCTGCTCAGGCTTTCGTTGATTCTGGAGCAGCTATTAACCTGATGGATTATGATTTTGCTAAACGTTGTGGGTTTCCCTTGATACCCCTACAGAAGTCTATTCCCCTACTGGGGATCGATTCTACCCCTTTGGCTGAGAATAAACCCCAGTTTTCTACTCAGGTGATAATGAGGGTTGAACCTGATCACCAGGAGTGCTGCAAATTTTTGGTTCTGTATAATCTGCATGACATTATCGTGCTGGGTTTCCCTTGGTTACAGTCTCATAATCCTGTTTTGGATTGGAAATCTGTGTCTGTAACCAGTTGGGGCTGCCAATGTGTTAATACCAACACTCCTGTTTTTTCTGCCTCCCCCCAGGCTCAGGATGTTCCTGACTTTTTGATTGATTTTTCTGATGTGTTTAGCGAAAGTAAATCTGCATCCTTGCCTCCCCATAGGAGCTATGACTGCGCTATTGAATTAGTGCCGGGTAGTAAATTCCCTAAAGGTCGCCTTTTTAACTTGTCTGTACCTGAACATGACGCTATGCGGTCTTATATCAAGGAATCATTGGAGAAGGATCATATCAGACCATCCTCTTCACCCTTAGGTGCCGTTTTTTTCTTTGTGGCCAAAAAAGATGGTTCATTAAGGCCGTGTATTGATTATCGTCTCTTGAACAATATTACTGTGAAATATCAATACCCGTTACCCTTGATTTCTGACCTGTTTTCCAGGGTGAAAAACGCTACTTGGTTTACCAAGCTTGACCTCAGGGGGGCGTATAACCTTATTCGCATTAAGCACGGGGATGAATGGAAGACGGCATTCAATACCCCTGAAGGGCATTTTGAGTACCTAGTGATGCCCTTTGGGCTCACTAATGCTCCTTCCGTCTTCCAGTCCTTCATGAATGACATTTTCAGGGATTTTGTGGACAAATTTCTGATTGTTTATTTGGATGATATCTTGATTTTTTCTAATGACTGGGACTCTCATGTGAAACATGTTCGAACTGTGTTCCAGATTTTGAGAGAGAATGCTCTGTATGTGAAGGGATCAAAGTGTCTTTTTGGAGTACAGAGGATCTCATTTCTGGGATTCATTTTGTCCCCATCTGTTATTGAAATGGACCCGGTCAAGGTTCAGGCCATCTGTGATTGGGTCCAACCTACTTCATTAAAGGCTCTTCAGAGATTTTTGGGTTTTGCCAATTTTTATCGTAAATTTATTGGTAATTTCTCGGTTATTGTTAAACCATTAACTGATTTGACCAGAAAGGGTTCTGATGTGGTGAATTGGCCTCCTGAGGCAGTCTCTGCGTTTCAGGAACTTAAGCAGAGATTCACTTCTGCTCCTGTTCTACGGCAGCCTGATGTTTCTCTGCCATTTCAGGTGGAGGTTGATGCCTCTGAAATTGGGGCAGGTGCCGTTTTGTCCCAAAAAGATCCAGAGACCTCTAAAAGTAACCCTTGTGCCTTTTTCTCTCGAAAATTTTCTCCTACTGAACGTAATTATGACGTGGGTAATCGGGAGTTATTGGCCATGAAGTGGGCTTTTGAAGAGTGGAGACATTGGCTGGAGGGAGCCAAACATCAGGTGGTGGTCCTTACGGACCATAAGAATCTGGTCTATCTGGAATCTGCCAAGCGACTCAATCCTAGACAGGCCAGGTGGGCCTTGTTTTTCACACGTTTTAATTTTGTGGTTTCCTTTCTTCCTGGCACTAAGAATGTTAAGGCGGATGCCCTCTCGAGGAGTTTCCTTGCGGACTCTCCTGAGTTATCTGATCCTTCTGTTATTTTGAAAGAGGGTGTAGTTCTTTCCGCCATCTCGCCCAATTTGAGACTTGCTCTGGAGGGGTGTCAGGAGGATAGGCCCGAGTGCTGCCCTGTTGGAAAATTGTTTGTCCCGGACCAGTGGAAAAAGAGTGTGATGTCTGAGATTCATTGTTCCGCATTGGCTGGGCATCCCGGAATTTTTGGTACCAGAGACTTGGTTAGTCGGTCCTTTTGGTGGCCTACCTTGTCTCGTGATGTCAGGGAATTTGTGCAGTCCTGCGGGACTTGCTCTCGCTCCAAGCCTTGCTCTCGCTCTAGTGGTTTGTTGATGCCATTGCCTGTGCCCAAGAGACCATGGACCCATATCTCTATGGATTTCATTTCCGACCTTCCTGTTTCTCAGAGAATGACCACCATCTGGGTATTTTGTGATAGGTTTTCCAAAATGATACATCTTGTGCCATTACCTAAGTTGCCTTCCTCCTCTGAATTGGTGCCGTTGTTCCTTCAGCACGTGGTTCGTTTACACGGCATTCCTGAGAACATTGTGTCTGACAGAGGAGTCCAGTTTGTTTCCAGATTTTGGAGGACTTTTTGTTCTAAA
>JARQOD010000008.1:103167468-103219596 GCA_033576555.1 Oophaga sylvatica | reverse complement strand
ATAAATAGAATCTTTCCCCCTTTTCTATCATTGTCGTTTTTCCCCCCACTTAAGGATATATTTTGCATTGGACTTGCACTATTGACTTTCCAAGGGAATGCATGTTTTTTGTTAGCGATTATCATTTTAAAAAGGGGGCCCCTTTAAATTTAGGGGGGAAATTTCTAATTAAATTGTATTTTTTAAAAGAAAAAATATAAAAAATTTTAAAAATGACTTTTCCGCATGTTTGACAATATTACAGTTACCACGCCCTTTTAATCAACATTGGATTATTATATTTATTGTATGCTTTTATTTAAAAGGCAAAACATGAATATAACCTTCGCCTGCGCGTTCCCCAAATTTAACCCCCCATTTTATGCATTAAACTTGCACCTTTGAGTCATGATGTGATTGGATTTGTCTAAAGCTATGGAGTACAAGGTTCCCCTTCAGTATATAGCTAAGTAGGTTTTGGGGTTTGCATTTGTTTTCGAATGTGCAATCTGTAATAAATGTCACAATTATTTGTTACAGATTTGTGACAAAGACTAATCATTTTATGGTTTTAAAGTTGAATTTTCAAATTTTACAGCTTAGAAATCGGGGTTTTGCCTCTTTTTTTTTTACCTAGACACTTTTAATGTATGTTTTTTTCACCCTGATTGGTACTAGCAGTAATTTTTTCCGACCAAGCGGGGGAAAGCAGGCGTTCAAAACCCCCAAACCTCCGATTGTTTTCACTGTGCATCTAACATTTTGACACAACCGGTGTTAAGCCCAGGGTCAAGGAGGGGTAGAAGGCCTTTTTATGGAAATTTTTTAAATTAATTGTAGTTAGCAGCGTAATTTTGCCCGACACACAGCGGGGAACACAGGTTACTGCCCCAAAACACTCAGAATTGTTTTCTTTGGATCAACACTTCTGGCGCAACTGGCGTTTTAAGCCCGGGGGGCAAAAGGTGTAGAAGGCCCCGTATGAGAGTTTAAATTGAATTTTTTTTTAAAGCACAGAATTTTTTTCCAGACACACAGCGGGGAACAGCGGGACAAAAACCCCAACACACCCAAATTTTTTTATTGTGATCAAAAAAATTCTGACACAATGCGGTGTTAACCCCCGGGCAAGGAGGTGTGGGGAAAAAATTGATTATTCCCCTTTTTAAGGGGGTTGAAAGTATTACTTCAAACAAAAATAAAAAATTTTTTCTAGGACAATAAAATGATGAATTTAATTCCCCAAAATAGAAAAATATTTATACTTGAAGTCCCCTGGGGTTGATACGTTTAAGGGTAACTAAAAAAAAAGGTAAAAATTCCAACTTTTCCCCTATCGGTCCTTCATCAGGCAAATAAAACAAAAAAAAAGAACCAATTTTTCTACACACAACGGACACAGAATAGGAAAAAAAAAGTGAGGGAGGGCAAGTGGGGGAGCCGGGGAAAAAATGGAAAAAGGATGTTTTCAGCCTAACAAAAAGAAAAAAAAGGATTTCCTGTGGAAAACCTTTTGATGCCCCGGGTAACTTTTCGGGGGGTTAGCTTTGATCGTGTCTGGGGAGACGAATGACAAAACATTCCCTTCGCAGCATTTTTTTGTAAAACGGCCCCAACCCGCTTTTTTAAAGTCCCAGAAACAGATAAAAAATTTCATAAAAAAGAAAACCTAGGTTTTACCCCCCCTTTTTTTCCCCCATAAAAGCCCCCCTTTTAACGGAACCCCGGGTCTACAGGGGGGCCCAAAAAAAACTTTGATAATTTACCCGTATGGATTTCACAGATACCCCCCTTTTTTGCCCCGAAAACTCCAAGCCAACTTGACAGAGACACCTCCTGTTTTTAGTCACCACTGGAGTTCGCGATTCCCCCCTTTGTGCGGGGTACCTCGAGCACCCAACAGAGAGAGCCCACCTCCGGGTCTCCTTCCGGCCTGGACTCCTTCCAACTGAATACTCCACTCCGGAGTCTGCTCTTGTGCCGAACACCTTCCTGTGTCCGGCTAAGCTAGCTCTCAGACTGTGTTTGCAGACACCTACTTCTGGTCTCCTAATTAACCTGAGTAGTTTCAGGCCTGAGCTGCAAGTGTGTAATGAATGTAAGGTGTAGTGACCTTTCTCTCCACTAGGTCTACAAGCCACACACCTCCCTTATACCAGTCAGTAAATAGCTAGGTGAAATATACACCCCATTCAATACACATACTCTCACTGTCTCACATATCCCCCCCCTCTTCCCAGACCGGAGGGCTGGTCATCCAGACCGGAGGGCTGGTTAACAATCTAACAGAGACAGTGAAACTCTGGACCAGTCATGGCCCTCATCAGCTTCATCTTCCACCACTGTCATTTGTATCTTCACCTGAGTCTAGCCAACATCAGCTTTCTCTTCATCTGAAGCATCCATACTACCCTGTACCCTCCCAGGCCTATGCTCTCTGCGGGCCTCGGGTATCCTGCAACGGTTTCATCTTGACCTTAGGGCCGGGCTCAGTTTCGATATAGAGCCTTGCCAGAGAAGGTAACGACCCCGGCACCATCAGAACACTTCTGCTGACTCTTCCTCAGAAACTCACGTACCTCCTGTTTCCTGGTGCACTGACCAGTGTCACCAACTATCACAGAAGGTATAGGGGTTTTCACTTTTCTCCAGTTCCCCTTGAACCCTCTTTACTTCATTGAGCTTCTCCAGAAGATGCTTATGCTCTCATCACGCTCCTCTCACAGTTTGGAGTTTTCTTCGAGAAGCAATCAATTCATCTGTACCCGTTGGACGTCCTTCATGTCCTCAGCCCCTCTTCAGGCTCTTTGGTAGGACATGCTCAGAAGCCCCACCGTCAGTCTTACATTCTACTTTTCATTCACATCACTATGTCTCCAATATCTCCATCCATTCCAGCTCTCAAATTCTCCTTGACAGCTGCATCTGTACCTCAGAACCCACCGGATTCTTCTCTTCCACCATGTTCTGCATCCCATCTGGGCTCCCGTGTGTCTGCAGCGGCAACGGAGTGACACATCGCTTTTCCCATTTGTTAGGGACGTGGCTCGATGTAGACTCCATGAAAGTGCGCTTGAGCTCACCAATGCCAGCTACTGATCCGGACCGTAACCCGTCCACTCCGCGTCTTCGGCAGAAACAATTCCTGGACAGAGTCAGTCCCCATATCTTCAGTTTTGTTCCTCACAGCTTCACTTGAAACCTCAGCTTCTGATGGGGCATCTGGCTTGGGGGACCACCACTTCATGGCTTTTCCACCCCCCCCTTGCAGCATTACCTTCAGAGTCCTGGCATGATGCAGCTCCATACCATACAAACCCACAACTTCCATCTCAACAGCATCCACTTGTGCTGTGTTCAGGTTCAGAGTCCTGCCTTTAAAGCTCAGCTCTCCTCCTTTCACTTTAGTCTTCGCCAGGGAACCGGCCAACTGTAAAACATCTTCAATGCCATCTTCTGTCTGGCTGTAAGGTCAGCATCAGCTTTCTTCTCAGGGCTCTCAACCTCCTCTGCTACCAGCCTTCCTCATTTGCACTGGTTGCTTTTTGTCATCAGAGATTCACAATCATTCCCACTATCCCTGTCTGACCTCTTTTTCTCAGCCACATCCGGGTCACTTTCAGGGTTACACACTTCATTTTCATTCACACTTGATCTGGACCTTAGTTAAACATGTCATCCACAACATTAACTGACACATCTGGTCCCTCAAGTATGTGATATGTGACAACCCCCGCACTATACTTCTATATAGTTCAGGTACTAGGAGCTGACTCACGACCTCTCCCTGGGCTTCAGTGTCCCTATACAATTTGGCTATTGTCCATGGCAGCATGAGAAACCTCTCCTCAGGCCAGCTCCTGGGAAACCTCATTTAGAACAATCATTATTTTCCTGTGCGTTTCCCAAGAGTGGGTCTCGCCACTGCTCACTCTCAAAATTGTCACAGGATACAGGCAAGTCAGGACACTCACTCCCAGAACCACCTCCTCGTTTTCCCAACATCACCTCAAAGGAATTTCATCACTATCACATCATCATTTTTTATCAATATTAATTATCATGACTATGATCAGTATCATCATCACTATCATGATATCATCACTATCATTATCAGCATCATTATCATGGTCATCATCATTATCATGATCATCACATCATCACCATTATCATCATCAAATAAGTTTAACGGCCCACTAGCATTGTGTTCCGCCCTCGGGACTGCGCACCCTCAGTAGGAGCTTCATCACACTGTCCATCAAAAACATTTCTTCACCCCAGAGACCCTTAGATCGGGGAAAGTCATTACCCATTTTTGACGAGGTGCACCCGTTCTTCACTACCCCCACTTCATATGAAACCTCCCCGAGTTTGGGGACCAAGTCCACGGCAGTCTCTGGTAACTTTGGTGTCTCCATGGACGCACACCACACTCAGGTGCTTATCAGGGACGAAGTCCCCTATCAATCAGGCTGTCACAATTTCGGAAGTCACTGACTCTCTGAGTCCAAGAGGGCCTGTGCTGGGCAGTCATCTACAACCACCGGGAACCCTGTGGTCCTGTCTCTTCGGCTGAGGTGACACACACACAGCTCTGCGCAGGAAGAGGGATTCACCAACATCACAACACATAGGCTCCCCCTCTATTGGACAGTTGGCTGCAATTTCACGACATCTCCAACACTGTCCATTACACGTTTCCCACCCTATGCCCCCCTCGGGCCTGAACCCGCTTATCAGCATACCCCATGTCCCCAACAGCTGGAACGCTCTTACCGCGAGAGTTCAGCGTCCGGGAACTCTGAGTGACGACCTCTCAGACGGCTGTCACGGAGACCAGTCTTTGCTGGCGAAGGCCTTCT
This sequence comes from Oophaga sylvatica, assembly GCA_033576555.1. Lineage (NCBI taxonomy): Eukaryota > Metazoa > Chordata > Amphibia > Anura > Dendrobatidae > Oophaga > Oophaga sylvatica. The sequence continues at coordinate 103,214,755 of JARQOD010000008.1, read as the reverse complement.
CCATCAGGCTGACCAGACGATTGGCGTCCTCAGAGGACATGCTCGGGTGTAGCGGTTCACTTCACCTTTTCAACCCCATAATCAGGTTTGCTTACTGCAGACTCCCAACTGCATCTCCAGTCATGAACTCCCTGGCACGGGCTGTCACCATAACACCCAGCCGGGTAAGAATCGCCGCTTTCAACTTGGCATAGTCTTCGCTGTCCTGCTTGCTCAGGTCAGCCCAGACTTTTGGGGTTCCCCAGTCAGATAGGGTACGACCGCCATGGCCCATTCAGATAGTGGCAGATTCTCCTTCTCTGCCATCTCTCAAACCTAGTAAGATATACCTCACATCATCACGAGGTGTCATTTTTCTCAAGGACCGTCTTACCGCTTTCTTATAGCGGACCAACGCCGTGCTTCACAACATTACTTCGGGACGCGGCACCGAAATCCTTTTTTGGGTGCTGTCATCTGCTCAACAAATAAACCGGTTATTCTCCTGCTGCTGCTGCAGGAATTGCTGCTGGGCCTGCTGCATGCGCTGCGGGTGCTGCAGACGCTGCTGCTCCATGCTCTGCTGCATGCTTCGCTGGGCCTGCACCAGGTACTCAACGAGCTCATCCATACTGCCGGACTCCATCTGTCTCAATCACAGCAGTCTTATGTTGCATATTAACTTGCGCCATTTGTTCAAACAGCGCCTCCATGCTGTCATCCATGCTGTCAGACTTCTCTGTTTTAAACACGGCATCTTCACTCAAGACATACACACTCTACAGTCTTTTCCATAGAAAAATTCGCTCTGCTGTGCAGACACTTTTTTTTTTTTTTGCAAAGTCTATTAGGCTACTGTCTCTTTAAGACTGCTCCACAGACTTTTCTTTTGCTGCTGCACATTCCACAGTCATTTTCACAAGTTCACTTTGCTGTGCATACATTTTTCTCTCTGCAACCCTATCAGGGCCCACTGTCTCTCCAAGACTGCTCCAACAGACGTTTTTTGCTGACACACTTTTTTTTTTTTTTTCTCTGCTGCTATTTCAACAGACTCACCTTTATTGCTGTCTCTAAGCCTCTGTGCTGCATGCCACACTCCAGCACTAACTGTATCAGCCACTGCGCTGCCCCAGCATTCTCCGCCAATTGTAAGCTTTTCAGGGGATATAGCTCTAGGATCGCTGTCTGGGTAGACAGAATGGCACAAAACAGTTCATTCAGACAGCAGTTTCTGGTGTAAAAACTGGCCGCAACCAGCTTTATTAAAGTCCACAGCAAACAGATAAAAATAAATCATAAACAGAAAACCTAGGCTTTGTCTAGCCACTAATTAACACATGAAATGTCCCTTTCTAACAGGAACCCGGCTCTACCAGCCTAGGCCCAAAACAACACATATGATAGATGTTACCAGTATGGAGTTTCACAGATACTCCTCTTTATGTCTGAAGGCAACTCCAACGTCCAGACTTGACAGAGATCACCTCCTGTTCAGTAGTCACCAGCATGGAGTGTCGCAGAGTCTCCTCTTTGTGTCCGGGGTACCTCGAGCACCCAGACAGAGAGAGCCCACCTCCCGGAGTCTCCTTCCGTGCCTGGACTCCTGTCCAGACTGAATGAGCTCCACTCCTGGAGTCTGCTTCTTGTGCCGAGACACCTTCCCTGTGTCCAGGCTAAGCTAGCTCTCAGACTGTGTTTGCAGACACCTACTTCTGGTCTCCTAGTTAAGACTGAGTAGTTCAGGCCTGAGCTGCAAGTGTGTAATGAATGTAAGGTGTAGTGACCTTTCTCTACCCTAGGTCTACAAAGCGACACACCTCCCTTATACCAGTCAGTAAAGTAGCTAGGTGAAATATACACCCCATTCAATACATTACTCTCACTGTCTCACACCGGTCATAGCATGATGGATATGGAAATTACTGGTATAAAATATAACTTCAAATATGAGAAAGATACAAAGGTTTCAGAATATAAGCTCATCATGACCTTGACACTGTTAGTGATGAATGAATAGATCACACGGATTTATGTCATTCTATATCAATTAAGGAATCTGCGTCTCTGCCCTTCCAGGGGCATGAAAACACAAAACCAGACCCCAATCAGAGGGCAATAAAACTTCTATCCTTATCTAGGAACTGTTCCAATATTTATGTTCATCCCTCGTGATAATGACAGTTCTGCTACACGTCACTTACTTGTCTTACCTATTGCACTATTCCTGTGTCCTGTTGTGTATAGAAATATGTGATGTTTCATTTTTTTGTTTTAGTCTTTGCCTGATGAAGAGACGTGAGTAGCTCGAAAGCTTGCAAATTTGTTACCATCTTTTCAGTTATCCATTCAAAGGTATCAACCACTGCGACTCTCAAGTCTAAATATTTATCTATCTACTGGCTAACGCGGTACAAAGATACACATGTTTCCTAACTTCAAGAATAAAAATAAAGACACTGCAAATATAAATGCATATATGCACATGCCAACAAAAATGGAACAAACACCACCCCCAAAAAATTGGTTTCAAAATATAGTGTTGTAAAATTTAAGAATAAAAGTCCATTTTTGTATTTATGAATAATGCTTAAGGAACGCTATGTTAAACCATAACATAGTGAAGACAATGGATTTTGTAATAGTCACTCATCATCATCATCATTGCAATTTAGATGTTACAGTCACAGACATTTTTAATTATTTAAGTTAATAAAATCGTTACTTTGTACAGCATGTATGACATGTCCAGCATGGACTCATCAATGTGATGACACAATACCTCTTTGAGTCCAACTGTCCAGAGACTCCTTCCCTATGTAACATTACCGTACACACCTGTGGGCTCTTATCAAACGGGAAGTCTATGCCACAGCATTTTTTGCTTGTACAGTGTTGAAGAGGGTAAAAGCATGTCTGGTGCGCAAGGCTTTATCCGTCAACACTACCTTCCTACTGTCACGCGTAGGGTAGGGTAGCGTGTGTCAATTAGATGACTCTATAAAATGTGACGTTACGCAGCGTTATTGCGCCCTAGGGACGCCAAAAATACGACAGCAGTAATCATTTACTGTCTAATACTCCGCCTATGACCAACAAAAAAAGACCGTTCCCTCTTTAACAATCTACAAGACTAACAAGCATAATGGTTGACGCTGACTTTATTGAGGTACAGTATTACATCGACATTGTCCATGAGTAACTATGCACTGTGATACCTATATACCATTATTAATTATATCTGTTGTGGTTGTTTCATCAGCACTTGCAGGTATAACTACCTAGGGTCAGTATGCATGATGCACTTTCTAGATGTAATAATTTATTATTGCACATTATTACCAGGTTTAGATGCTGGCCATTTCATATATGGTGTGTGAAGTTACAGTTGGCATCAGTATGTGTATTTTATAATGTCTGTCATAAATAAAACTCGTGATGATGATGATGAGGATTTTATGATTCGTACATCCATTGACTGCATTATCTACAGGTACAGATAAAGTTCCTTAAAAAGCATTAATTGATACGTATGAAATGTACTTTTATGCATTAATTTCAAAAAGTGAAGACTATGTTTTAGTTTTTGTTACCATTTGTAATAGACATGTGCAGATATGCGCTGTATGACAAATTATTATTTGTCCATATTTGTAATAAAAATTTATCATTCTAGGCCTGGAAAACTTCAAAATTTCCTGTTTTAAGCATAACAATCAGGGTGACGGCTCTTCCTATTTGGAGCATGTTCGACATGGGTTTTTCTGTGCATGTGTAGGGAACAGGAGACTTCTTGCCGGACACACAGCAGGGGAACACTGGCGTTACTGAACCCACTAACACTATAGCTTGTGTATTGGTCTGTGGACACGACACTTCTGAGCAGCAACTGGCAGTGTTGTAGCCCAGGGAGTAGAGTTCAGGTGGTAGAAAGATGAACATAACAGGAGACATGGATAACTTGCGAACCAGTTATTTAATCTGAAAACGGACAGACAAATTCTGGCGAGATCCATGCCTTGTTCATTTTCAGAAAAGTAAGCCGGTCTACATTATCGGAGGATAGTCGCTGCGACGGTCTGTTAGTACACCACCTGCAGCACTAAAGACGCGCTCCGATAATACACTGGCAGCAGGGCAAGCCAGCACCTCCAATGCATACTGGCTAAGCTCTGGCCATGTATCCAGCTTAGAGACCCAAACTTGAATAGGGAAGAGCCATCTGGGAGTACACTGAGAGGGAAAGACATGTAGTCTGTCACCATCTTACGGAAACGTTGCCTTCTGCTGACTGGAGCCGTCTCGGATGGTGTAGACATTTGTGGCGCTGCCACAAAACTTCGCCACATTGGAACATACTGGTCTTGCCTGTGCAGAGGCGCTGCTTGTGCTCCCTCTTGTTGCAGAGCTGTCTCCACTGCCTCGACGCACAGAGCTGCTTTGTAAAGCAGTAGCAGCAGCAGTGCTATCGGGTGGAATGGAGAACATTATGGATTGCACCAGTGTGTCTTGGTACTCCCGCATTTTTACGCTCCGGTTCAACGGTGTGATGAGGCTTTGTAAGTTGTCCCGGTAGCGAGGTCTAGGAGGGTGTACACCCAATAATCAGACGTGGTGAGAATGTGGGCGATGCGGCGGTCGTTTCTCGGCACTGCAGCATGAAATCAACCATGTGCTGCAGACTCCCAACTGGCCAAGAAACGCTGTCCCCTGCAAGAGGCTTCATTTCTGCCTGCTCTGCATCACCCCACCCTCGCTCTACATACTGACTAGAGCGTTGTGTACCTCCCTCTGGAGCGATGTCTTCCTCCTCCATTGACTCCTCCTCATCCTCCTCACAAAGTGAGCCCTGCCCAGCCCTTTGTGAGGAACCACGTTGCGCTGACTGTCCAGAAGGTGATGGAATTTGTGACTCCTCATCCTCCACCTCTTCCAAAACCTCATCCCTTATTGCTTGCAGTGTTTTTTGAAGCAGGCAGATAAGGGGGACAGTCAGGCTGACTAGTGCATCATCTGCACTCGCCATCCGCGTTGACTCATCAAACGCACGCAAAACGTGGCAGATGTCCTTCATAGAGGCCCACTCAGTAGTGGTGAAGTGTGAACGGCGCAAATTGCGAGTTGATTGCGCCTGATGCAGCTGATACTCCATTACTGCTGGCTGCTGCTCACACAACCGCTCCAACATATTAAGTGGAATTCCCCCTGGTGGGTACGTCACATATGATGCGATGTTCAGGAAGGCGAAATCTGCGTTGCAAAGCTGCAATGCGCGATCTGGCCATGCTGGAACGTCGCAAGTGAGCGCACTCTAGGCGGACCTTGTGCAGCAGTGCATCAAGATCCGGATAGTCCCTCAAAAAACTCTGCACGACCAAGTTGAGCACATATGCCAGACATGGTATGTGAGTGAGGTTGCCAAGGCCCAGAGCTGCCACCAGATTTCGGCCATTGTCACACACTACCAAGCCTGGCTGGAGATTCGCTGGCAAAAACCACACGTCGCTCTCCTGCTTGATGGCATTCCAGAGCTCCTGCGCTGTGTGGCTTCGATTCCCCATGGAAATTAATTTCAGGACGGCCTGTTGACGTTTGGCCACAGCTGTGCTCATATCGGTCGCATCATGTAAGCGTTCACGGGTCCATGTGGAGGTAGACCGTGACGGCTCCTGCAGCGATGATTCTGAGGAACTGGAGTAGGAGGAGGAGTCAATGTGGACAGACTTGATTCCTGCAATCCTTGGAGTTGGCAGAACACGTACAGCGCCACTCGCAAGATCTGTACCCGGCTCCACAACATTGACCCAATGGGCAGTGAGGGAAAGGTATCGTCCCTGGCCATGGGTACTGGTCCACGCATCGGTGGTCAGGTGGACCTTGCTACTGACGGCGTTTAGTAGCGCATGTTTAATTTTTCCCTCAACATGCTTTTGCAGACCAGGGACGGCTTGCCTGCTGAAATAAAATCGGCTGGGTCACATTGTATTGTGGGACTGCCAATGCCATTAAGTTAGGAAACTGTCAGTCTCCACCAGCCTGAATGACAGCATTTCAAGGGACAGGAGTTTTGCAATGCCAGCATTCAGAGCCTGTGCTCGTGGATGGTTTGCCGAGTATGGCCGTCTTTTATCCCATGCCTGTGTACCGATGGCTGTTTTGTGGCCTGGGAGTGTGAGGATGACAGGGAACTTGCAGCTGTGGGTGGAATAACACTGGGTCTCTGGACAACAGTGACAGAGGTTCTTCCATGGCGATCCTGTGAGGAAGCCGAACCAGCTGTGTGTGAGCTGGAGGAAGAGGCTCCAACACGAGCTGAAGATGTAGGTGCTGCTGTAGGTTGGCCTACATCTCCAGTGTGTCTTTGTAACTCAACCACGTGCTTTGACCGCACATGTTTCCACATATTTGTGGTATTAAGGTTACTGACACTTTTACCTCTTTTTACTTTTTGATTACACAGCTTGCATTTGACATAGCAAATATCATCTGCAAGTGTGTCAAAAAAGGACCACGCAGTGCAAGTCCTGGGAGCGCCCGTTTTGGCTGTTGGAAGAGAACTGCTACGAACGGGTGTCCAAACTGGAGGCTACAGGCAACCGAGTCTGCAGCCTACCTCTCCCTACTGTTTGGACCGTTGGGGCAATCTCTTCCTCAGAGCTGCTACCACCACCTTCCTGTTCCTCACGCCATGTTGGGTCTTGGACCTCATCATCTCCACTACCCTCTTCCAACACCTGCTGCTGTTGGGTGGTCTGGCCAGCACCATGCTCAACAGAAACTGGCACCTGAGTCTCATCATCATCAGATGCGTTCTGCGGTGTGCTGACCATCGGCACTGGCTCACCCGCCTCTTCACATTCAGAGAGACACAGCTGTTGCGCATCACTGCATACTGCCTCTTCTTCACATTCCAGAATGCTGCTTGGCTGGGCCCCTGTTTGCAAGCCAACAGATTCTGAGAACAGAAGCAGAGACTCAGCTGGCTCCAGTTCAGAACTCTCTGACTGCCTGGGCAATTTGGCAGGCGGTGAAGAGACAGATGGTTGTTCAACAGTGCTGTGGTCCTGAGAGGAGGTGGAAGCAATTGAAGTCGATGCATTGGCTGCCATCCAACCAACAACGGCTTCAATTTGTTCTTCCTGCAGCAGGGGGGTACGCTGAGCTCCTACAAAAGTGCGCATAAAGGAACGCTCACGGGGAAAACTGGTGGATGCTGTGTCACTGGGTGCGGCAGCAGCCACAGAATCCCCACGTCCTCTCCCTGCTGAAACTCCACGGCCACGACCACGTGCCTTACTCCCTGCCTTCTTCATCTTGGTAGATTGATAAAGAAAGTCAGAAAAGTTATAAGGCCTAAGTGTGGTTATTCCTCAGAGACTGCAGTGAACACTGCAGACAACTGTTCAGTAGCTGTGAAAGGCCCCTTTGTGTACTTCTATAGTGTTTGCAACCAATGTATTGTATACGGATGGAAGCGCGTCACACTAATAGATTAGATTTTTTTCAAATATAATGGAGCAGCACCAATTAGAGAAAAATGTGAAGGATGAGGCAGTGACACACGCTCAGCAGACTACAACCAGCAGTGGTTGAAGAACTAACTGGAGCGTAATCTGCACTCAAAAATGAAAAGCTCACAGACTACAGTGAACACTGCAGACAACTGTTCAGTAGCTGTGAAAGGCCCCTTTGTGTACTTCTATAGTGTTTGCAACCAATGTATTGTATACGGATGGAAGCGCGTCACACTAATGGATTAGATTTTTTTCAAATATAATGGAGCAGCACCAATTAGAGAAAAATGTGAAGAATGAGGCAGTGACACACGCTCAGCAGACTACAACCAGCAGTGATTGAAGAACTAACTGGAGCGTGATCTGCACTCAAAAAATCAAAACCTCACAGACTGCAGTGAACACTGAAACACAACTGTTCACTATCTGTGAAAGGCTCCTTTCTGTACTTCTATAGTGTTTGCAACCAATGTATTGTATACGATGGAAGCGCGTCACACTAATAGATTAGATTTTTTTCAAATATAATGGAGCAGCACCAATTAGAGAAAAATGTGAAGGATGAGGCAGTGACACACGCTCAGCAGACTACAACCAGCAGTGGTTGAAGAACTAACTGGAGCGTGATCTGCACTCAAAAAATCAAAACCTCACAGACTGCAGTGAACACTGAAACACAACTGTTCACTATCTGTGAAAGGCTCCTTTCTGTACTTCTATAGTGTTTGCAACCAATGTGTTGTATACGGATGGAAGCGCGTCACACTAATAGATTAGATTTTTTCAAATATAATGGAGCAGCACCAATTAGAGAAAAATGTGAAGGATGAGGCAGTGACACATGCTCAGCAGACTACAACCAGCAGTGGTTGAAGAACTAACTGGAGCGTGATCTGCACTCAAAAAATCAAAACCTCACAGACTGCAGTGAACACTGAAACACAACTGTTCACTATCTGTGAAAGGCTCCTTTCTGTACTTCTATAGTGTTTGCAACCAATGTATTGTATACGGATGGAAGCGCGTCACACTAATAGATTAGATTTTTTTCAAATATAATGGAGCAGCACCAATTAGAGAAAAATGTGAAGGATGAGGCAGTGACACATGCTCAGCAGACTACAACCAGCAGTGGTTGAAGAACTAACTGGAGCGTGATCTGCACTCAAAAAATCAAAACCTCACAGACTGCAGTGAACACTGAAACACAACTGTTCACTATCTGTGAAAGGCTCCTTTCTGTACTTCTATAGTGTTTGCAACCAATGTATTGTATACGGATGGAAGCGCGTCACACTAATAGATTAGATTTTTTTCAAATATAATGGAGCAGCACCATTAGAGAAAAATGTGAAGGATGAGCAGTGACACACGCTCAGCAGACTACAACCAGCAGTGGTTGAAGAACTAACTGGAGCGTGATCTGCACTCAAAAAATCAAAACCTCACAGACTGCAGTGAACACTGAAACACAACTGTTCACTATCTGTGAAAGGCTCCTTTCTGTACTTCTATAGTGTTTGCAACCAATGTATTGTATACGGATGGAAGCGCGTCACACTATAATTTCTATTGAATGGAGCAGCTAGAATTACACTAAAGAAAAAAAAAAAGAGTCTGTGAGTGACACGTGCAGATGCCTACAGACAGCGTTGGATGCAGAGCAAACTGCAGCGTCACCTGCACTCTCACACACACACCTTGCACAGAGCTGTTAAAACAACACTGCAAGGCAAAAGGAAGCTTTACACAGCGGTTGGTAAACTAGCCTGCCTAAAGAAAGTACACAAAATCACAAATCTAACTGTCCCTCAGAGTCAGCAGAGCAGCGTTCTGTCCCTAACTGAGTTCACAGCACAGTGACGCTAAAATGGCGGCGGCGCCTTTTATAGTGCATTCTGACATCATTTCAGCAGCCAATCACAGCCATGCCATTAGTTAAGATGACCGCAGCATTACAGGATGTGCCCACACTTCATAAGATTCCTCATTGGCTGACTAAAATCACATTGCCTCTCAAAGAATTATGGGAACTTCCGATTCCGGTATACGATATTGGAAAAATATCGGAACTAAGTATCGGAATTCCGATACAGCGAATATCGGCCGATACCCGATACTTGCGGTATCGGAATGCTCAACACTAAACAGGAGGCAATTTACAGCTCATTTAACAACATTGTAGTAGCAAACATATTTAAGCTACCTACATTTTTAAAAGGGTCAAAAACTATCCAAAACACCTGCCTTATAGGTGTTCATACAGAGGCGGTGCATATGGAAGAAGCTGTGGCAAGTGCGGTGTAAAACTGACACTTGTATGGGGAGAATAAATAGTTCTGATTTTTGGTAAATTAAGAAGAGACAGCTTTTCTACAAGCCATCCAAAATGTATCTTTTTATTCAGGTAGCTGAAACAGGTGTGCTGTTTTTGAAATTGAAGAAGCAATGGTTCTCAACTAACAGTTAAAAGTTCCACCTTTTGTGAGAAACAGATGTAAGAGAAAAGCTAGAATTGTTTTCAATATTTGTCCAGAGAAGTCTATCTGTCACCTACTCCATCTTTGCCGCTCTATTGAGACACTGGAGTCCTAGAGAATATTCTGCTCATGCATCTAGTGCGGGTGGCTCTTTTACCCTATGCACATGTGCAGATGTTACCAGGGGCGTACATAGAAATCATGGGGCCCCATAGCAAAAGTCTGAATGGGGCCCCCCCAAAAAAAAAAAATCAACAGGTGCTCTTAACTCCAGGCATGCATGTTATAGGTCAAAGTTCTGAGAACAATAATAATCTATGCACACAAAACAATCTATACTGATCATCCTGTGGCTGTGAGCATAAGAAATGCCAAAATGGGCTATCAGCTATTGGCCAACAAGTAGCTGATTGATTGTCAATATATATAACACAGACATTTAGCAAGGCAGAATAAATCATTGGTGGCTCAGGGGTGCATATATATATATATATATATATATATAACACACTCACACACACACCTCCACCCTCCACAGTGCGTGCAGCCAGGCCCCCAACCCTAAGGTGCAAAGTGCAGCCAGAGCCATTGTAAATGTAAAGTGCCAGCACAGTGAGTAGACACATTTAACAAAAAACTCCACCCCGTCCCCCAGCCAGCCGGGCTCACCGTCTTGTGTGTGTGTCCCTCTCCCTTAGTGAGAGAGGCTCATGAATTTTTCTGCTTTCTGCTTCCTGCTTCCTGCAATGCACGTGTGCTGCTCTCTGGCTGCCAGGAGGCATGGCGTTCTTATGCAAATCCAGCCAGAGACTTCAGCCAACTGCTGACCAGGAAACAAGGAAATGGGAGCTTCAAGGGACAAGGGGGTATACATGTAAACTCCAGGTAGAGCATTGCATAACCAATAAGTCTCCCTATGTCAAATTGGTACTTTCCACATGAATAGACTTTCGCGGGCCCCCTCACCAATCCGGGCCCCATAGCAGCTGCGTGGTCTGCTACTATTGACGGTACGCCGCTGGATGTTACGATGCCATCCGATGTATTCAATCTGTCTCTCATGGTCATGTACTCTCTTGCTGTCATGTGATCTAAATTGCATTTCCACACCTTAGTTGGCTTTCAAGTACTTGTCTAGGACGAATATCCTAGGTAATAGAGGTATGTTAGTCCCTGTTACTGGTTCTGATAGACAGACTTTAATTTTTGGTTTGCTTAAAAGGTCTCATTTTATTATACCCCAAAGTAAAGATTGCTGTATTTTTCGGATTATGAAACGACATCATGGGTCCCAGATCTCCATCTGTACACCCATATCTCGATGCCCCGCCATAATAAATTGTCACAAGGGGAAGAGCAGAGACATTTTGTTTTGTGTCATTAAGGTGGTTAAACAAAGGAATAAAAAAATAAGTTATGAAACAGTTATATTTAAGCGAATGAAATGGTTTTTGTACAAAGTTGTTGGTGCTCGATGGAGAGCTACTTGAGCAAGGTGACTTGCTACCAAGCACCGACAACTATCTTGTTCAAATACCATTTCATTAGTTTAATGTAATTGTGTCATTAATTTTAAATTTATTTTTGTAAAGATTGTTTATTTACTTTGTATGTAACCCCTTATGTACAGCATCATGGAATTAATGGCGCTATATAAATAAATAATAATAATAATTTACCTGTTTTAATTTTAAGTATATAAACAAAATATAAGTTTGTTTTAATGATATTATTGTTGCATATTATCTATTACATATTACTATCTATTGCAGATTACTATTTCATAGTGACAATAACTAACTAATAGACAATAATTAATCCCATAGCTATGTGATTAGAGCAGTCCACGGTTGATCGATACCACTGAAGCACATAGTACACTAATACAAAACTTTCTTAGGCCCCTTTCACACATCAGTATCTCCAGTACGTGTGGTGACAGTTTTCTCATGTCCCAGAGACACTAACATGTAGACCCATTTAAATGAACGAGTCTATGTAGATGTCAGTGCTTTTTGAAGGACCGTGTGCAAAACACGCAGACATGTCCAATTTCACACGGACACATGGACCGCAAAACGTGCCGCACACGTGCACACGGAGAACAGTGCACACTGTCATCCGTGTGCTCAGATGGCCACCGGGGAAGTAGCGCTAATATAAGCCGCTGTCCCCCAGCGGCTGGTGCCGAAGCCGGCTGTCATTATCCCCTGCCTGTCTGCGAGCAGTGGAGAATTATGAGCGGTATATTAAAGTCCGAACGACAGCAGGTGGAGCCTTTGGGACTGTTACCCCCATCATCTGACACCTGCTGTTGTTCAGACTTTAATATAATACCGCTCATCGTTCTCCTCTGCTCGCTGGCAGGCAGGGGAGAATGACAGCCGGCTTCAGCACCAGCCGCTTGGAAAAGCACTTACAGTAGCAGCTTCTTTCACAGTGGCCATCCGTGTGTCCGTGTGGTACTGATGCGGCACATGGGTCGCACACGATTGCAACACGTGTGCCGCATGTAATACACACACAGACACTGAAATCTCCGGTACCATTTTTTCCGGTATCGGAAATATCAAGACGTGTAAAACCAGCCTTATACCTATTAATTTTTAATGATGAAGTAAACAGTCATTATTTGCTCTATTTTAGATATTTTTTATTGAGATTTGTAAATATTGATTTTAAACGTGATTGTTTCCCTTTCCGGTCATGTTTTATTTCTTAATAACTATAGCTTTTGATTTTTATACCAATATTAGTCCTTTAACAGTATTAACTATTTATTCACGCCCAAGTGGGTGGTTCCCCTTTTTTAGCTGTTGGTATTTTCCTTCAATATATAAACCCCCGTTCCCTGTTATATTGATTGTGCTATGTAGTTGATTTTTGAAAAAGAGCCTGGTGCGAGCAGAAAACGCGTAGAAATAAAAACTATGAAATTGCTATTCCACTCTGAAACTGCTTCCTTTATATAGCAGTGCAATGTACTCTGAAACATCAATCTCATTTTTTTACTAATCGATAGGCAAAAGAGGGTTCATCTTCATTTGATGACCGGACTGCGGCAGCTGTAATATTTATAGGCTATTAATGGAGTTGTGACAATCACAACCTTTTCGGGTGAGCACCACCTTAACTCCCTTCTCATCTGTAACTTTCACTACCGCCCTGTATGGACTTGTCTCACCCTTTTTTTTAGGCATACAATGCCACACATTTCCTTCCCCAATCTGTCATATTTTACACCGTGCAGTTGCTGTCATTAGCACATAGACTGCTACTTCCAATAGACAGTAACATACATCTGCTTGTCATTTTTATCCGATAGCTATACTTTACCTGTCTTTGGAACTCTATCCAGTTCAGGGTAAGTAAACCGGAAATTCCTGCCACATAAAGCATAATTTTTTTAATGGATTTTAAGAATCCATTGCTTCCTTACTTTTAAAACAGCAACCTATTGCTGCTTCCTAAAAAGGATATGTTTGGGATGGCTTGATAAAAAGTCATTGTTTCTTCAATTTGCAAACAGAAAACCTGCTTCTGATTACCAATATAACAGGGATTATTTTTGCATGGCTGTTAAGATGCCATTGTTTATTCTTTCCCAACAATGAATCTGTTCCTGATCCCAAAATAGGGATAATATTTGGAAAGCTTGTTAAAAAGCTATAGCTTCTTCATTTACCAAACAACAAACCTTATGCTATTCCCCAAACAGGGATAATTTTTGGACCACTGCTTGCCAAAAAGCCTTGTTTACTTCAACTTGTGCTCCTCGATTTTTTAAAAAAATGCTTATTGCAAATGCTTTGTCAAAAACTTAAGTGAAAATATTTAAGTTATTTGTTCTGCTGCCAGGGACAGTTTACAGCAACTATATTCACTATTTATTTCAATGTATCAATCCTTATGCTGTGAGCTCATCCTAGTGGTGGCTACAAGCAGTCAGAATGTAATCAATTCGCTTATACTTATTATTTAACCTCAAAACCATTGTTACTTACCGGGAACATTAGATATTAACTCATTAGCATCCTATAATGATAACAATTATGAATATTACCACAAAATCCACCACTAATGTGGATCAGAAGCCATACTATAGTAGATAGCTCACACTGAACAAAACTAAGACCACCATGAATATTTTAGCAATAGTAGGTTTGAAAGTTCTACATAAAATATAGTACTGCTAATTAAATTCATACATGCATTTTTCCTCTCTCTCTATGCTGATGGAAATATTGGTAAATTATGTAAACATGCATATCATGGGATTGGTGATATTAAGATGACCCCAACAAAGGCATAAGCTAATAAATAATTGCATTCTTCAGATTAAAAAATGAGTTAATACAGGTTGTTGGCTGCATTTGAGTTTAACACCCCCTCTTTGACCGTTCTCCCCCTACAATTCACCGGCTTCACTTTAATTCCTTCACTGCCTCTGATGGAGATAGGAGAAATAAATCTGTTCAGAGATTTTCAGGGGGAGTGCTATACAAAAGGGAATAAGGGGGAGATGTATAGGAAACGCAATGAGAAACAGATGTACGTGGAAAGCTTGAATTGTTTTCAATATTTGTCCAGAGAAGTCTATCTGTCACCTACTCCATCATTGCTCTGCTTACCCATCACTTCCAGCCTGCTTATCCTAGCAGCTGTCCGCTGGGCTGTTTTACAGCTCAACTCTTTTTGTCAGCCCACTTGTCTCACAACAGCTATATAAAAGAGATAAAGTGTTCACACTATACCTATGTGTATTGTACATCACATCCATACTTCCTTAATTCAAAATAAATAAATAGTAGAGCCAAGCTTTCTTTACATTAGATATACCGTAAGTGATGGCTTATTCTGACCAAACAGAAATGCCAAAATTAATATCCTAAAAATAATCACCATTTAGCATAGCTGTAGAAGAGGACATGGACCGCATAACCATAGAAACTTATACATTGATCTACTGTGGTTAAGTAAAATTTACAAAACCAAACATGAGGTTTTTAGCTTAACATTCTTATCAGCCTACTGCCACATCAGTGAAAACCTCTTAGCGGGTCCCTAACTTTAATGGTGCGGCGTTGTGCCCTGACCACTACCTAGATGTTATGGCACATGGAAAGGTTAGACATTAATGAGAGGGATTATTCATATTTAGGTACACCTTGACGAGGTTGAATGGCTTTTTTGATAACAAAATGTTAACTAAGTACATTACGTTTTAACGTGTACAGCAGTATTGGAATTCATTTATTCTGCTGATGCATAATGTATGTACTGTATATAAGTTTTTACCTCAGCTACAGAATATTTGTGCACCTATACATTAATTTAATACTAGAGGTAAGAGGGCCTATTTTGTTCTGTTATTTTTTAAAGGTATAAATATTGAGTTGCTGTCAGTTAATGTGCGACTATAGCACTAGATGAGGTTCAAAGCCAGTATATATGGCACCAAAATTAATAATGTATGCAAGTCGAGCAATGATATTATGATCTTCAAATGATTGTACCTTTGTAAATATTTTTAATACCTCTCTGTATACACTGTTACCTAAAGAAAACCATGAAAAACAGCGCTAACATATTATAAGGTATGAATAGTATTTAACTTTTATTGTATTGCATTTTTTTTATAGTATTTAACTTTTACCTCACTTGAGATACCTCTAGTAGAGGTGAGCGATACTTTCCGATATCCTAAAGTATCGGAATCGGAATGGTATCGCCGATATCACTAAAATATCGGCGATACCCGATACCGATACCGGAAGTCCCATGTAAGTCTATGGGAACAAAATATCGAAATTAAAAAAAACCCATTCTTGCCTTGTTGGTTAATTGTACATGAAGGAAAACAAGAAAGAGTAATGTAGAATGTATTGGGGAAGGTTGAGGAGACATTAAAGGCATAGATGTTTGACCCAATCCAATGGAATAGCATTAATTTTTTTTTTTTAAAGATGTTCGGATTGACGAAGAAATTGACAATGTTAACGTTTTTTATATTTAGGCAAATATGTATATTACACAACTTCCATGCTCTTCATCTTCACCTTTTAACTTTTCACACACTTTCTCCTTCATAATCTTCTGCAGCATCATCTTTTTCATCAAATTATTCTTCATCTTCACCTTCTTTATCTTCTTCTTAAACTTCTTGCTATTCATCTTTGTTAACATTACTCATATTCTTCTTATTAAACTATTATTCTTATTCATATTCTGCTTCATCTTCTTCATCATATTCTTATTTGTGACAGAGAATCCTGTACTTGTAATCTGTCAA
Source organism: Oophaga sylvatica (assembly GCA_033576555.1). Taxonomy (NCBI): domain Eukaryota; kingdom Metazoa; phylum Chordata; class Amphibia; order Anura; family Dendrobatidae; genus Oophaga; species Oophaga sylvatica. Next base: position 103,198,490 of record JARQOD010000008.1, on the reverse strand, counting down.
AGTATGAATTTTTCATCCTTCCGTTCTTGCTGTCACAAAAGATTTAAATTACAACAGTATTTGTCCGTGTTCAGTTTAGCCTGCAGCAGCAGGCATTTTCCAGGGGCACCACGAGGAGGAACGGACTCACCCCCATACACTGCTTAGTCTTCTTCTGCTTAGAATTTAGAGCATATATTTTGCTCTTCATTTTGGTCTTATACTTCATGTTCTTCTGCTTTTAGATCTTCTGCTTATTGTTCTTGTGTCTCTTGTTCCGTATCTTGTATTTGTAGCACAATCTTGTACCAGCTGATGTTACTGGACACGGTTACTAAGCAGGAGGTACCTGTGCTCCAAAGCACTACCAAGGACCAGCAGACGTTGCTGGAACTCGGATACCGAGATGGAGGCACCTAGGCCAAAGGCACTGCGGAGAACCAGTTGACGGTACTGGAACCCGGAGGGGCAGCAGAAGGAAAAGAGCCAATGGCACAACCGAGGACCAGCTGACGTTACTGGGACACGGTTACTAAGCAGGAGGTACCTGTGCTCCAAAGCACTACCAAGGACCAGCAGACGTTGCAGGAACTCGGATACCGAGATGGAGGCACCTAGGCCAAAGGCACTGCGGAGAACCAGTTGACGGTACTGGAACCCGGACGGGTAGCAGAAGGTACAAGAGCCAATGCAAGTAACGAGGACCAGCTGACTGTGCTGGAACCCGGAGGGGCAGCAGAAGGAAAAGAGCCAATGGCACAACCGAGGACCAGCTGACGTTACTGAACCCCAGTAACACAGGAGCAAGTGTTGACTGTGCTAACAGCACTTCCGAGCAACAACTGGCGGTGTTGGAGCCCAGGGTCAAGGAGGATGTTTAAATACTAGATCAAGTAATTTCCTTGTTACCTGTCAATTTTAAATGTCTATACTTCAAACAAGAGAAAGATAACCTTTACTACCATAAGATGATGATTTCATTTAAACTAATATCTAGATAAATAAAGAATTGACAAACATAAACACATACATTAACATGTTGAACAGCAATGCAAACCACAAAATAAATTAGTTAAGGAATCTGCTATACGGTTGTACATAAAAGCATACAAGTACATATCTGAATCCATTAATGATGGATAAGTAACAGTATGTACACCATTTTTATTGTATAGACAATGAATGTCTGACTTCAAAACATCATCAGCATTACAAGTTATCTGTGATATTACTAAAAAGTTCCATTTGCTGAATAATGTCACTAAATATTTTATACAAAATTATACAATTTCCATCATGTAATACTCATAATATGTGGCAATAATCATTTTTATTAACAAACATAACCTTTCAAAAGTGCATAGTGCATAGTGAAAATTGCTATTTATGGCTGACTGTGACTGTCGACTTGGAAGCATGACAACAGATAGATAAGGTATATATAGATGAGACTGCATAGCCACAGATGGTGAATTGCGATGTAATACTGTACCTCAATAAAGTGTGCGTCACTACTACATAATTTTTTTTATATAGCTTTATAAACAGGGTACATGGATGTATGCTTGTGCCTTTGTTTTGACGCACAGACTGCCTTCCTGCTGAGACGCATTGGGTAGTGAACAGTTGTGTGCAGTGTTCACTGCAGTCTCTGCGGAATAACCACACTTAGACCTTATAACTTTTCAGACTTTCTTTATCAATCTACCAAGATGAAGAAGGCAGGGAGTAAGGCACGTGGTCGTGGAGTTTCTTCAGGGAGAGGATGTGGGGATTCTGTGGCTGCTGCGGCCCCCAGTGACACAGCATCCACCAGTTTTCCCCGTGAGCGTTCCTTTATGCGCACTTTTGTAGGAGCTCGGAGTACCCCCCTGCTGCGGGAAGAACAAATTGAAGCCGTTGTTGTTTGGATGTCAGCCAATGCATCGACTTCAATTGCTTCCACCTCCTCTCAGGACCACAGCACTGTTGGGCAACCATCTGTCTCTTCACCGCCTGGCAAATTGCCCAGGCAGTCAGAGAGTTCTGTACAGGAGCCAGCTGAGTGTCTGCTTCTGTTCTCAGAATCTATTGGCTTGCAAACAGGGGCCCAGCCAAGCAGCATTCTGTAATGTGAAGAGGGAGTATGCAGTGATGCGCAACAGCTGTGTCTCTCTGAATCTGAAGAGGCGGGTGAGACAGTGCCGATGGTCAGCACACCGCAGAACGCATCTGATGATGATGAGACCCAGGTGCCAGTTTCTGTTGAGCATGGTGCTGGCCAGACCACCCAACAGCAGGTGTTGGAAGAGGGTAGTGGAGATGATGAGGTCCAAGACCCAACATGGCATGAGGAACAGGAAGGTGGTGGGAGCAGCTCAGAGGAATAATAATAATATTTATTTATATAGCGCCATCATATTCCGCAGCGCTTTACAGTTTAGCCGTTTCAGAACACAAGTCATAAGTAACAACGTTAACAATACAATAATTTAAGCTAAATAAGTCGCCCCTGCTCGTGACAGCTTACAATGTACAATGAGATGGGGGAGATACAAAGTATAGGTGTTTATATACAATGGTGCATTTACAATGATGTTCCAGCCATCTTAAGGGACTGAGGGATGGAGATAGTGAATGGGCTAGAGACACACACACACTTACACAGAATACATAGAATGACTTTGATTAGTGAATGTGATAGGCCGCTCTGAACAAATGTGTTTTGAGGGAGCGCCTGAAACCATGCAAATTGTGGATAGTCCTAATTTCTTGGGTACAGCATTCCAGAGGATTGGCGTAGAGCAGGAGAAGTCTTGGAGTCGGGAGTGGGAGGTACGTATTAGTGCAGAGGTTAGTCGAAAGTCGTTTGCAGAGCGCAGCAGTCGGTTAGGCCGATAGATAGAAATGAGGAGGAGATGTAGGAGGGGTGCTGCACTGTGGAGAGCTTTGTGGGTGAGAACCAGTACTTTGGTTGAAAGCTGGGAGAGGCCTAGAGAAATGGTTAGTGATAGAAGGAAGATAGAGGAAGACATTGCCCCAACGGTACAAACAGGAGGGAGAGTTAGGCTGCAGACTCGGTTGCCTGTAGCCTCCAGTTTGGCACCTGTTCGGAGCAGTTGTCTTCCAAAAGTCAAAACGTGCGCTCCCAGGACTTGCACTGCGTGGTCCTTTTTTCACACACTTGCACATGATATTTGCTATGTGAAATGCAAGCTGTGTAATTAAAAATTAAAAATAGCTAAAAGTGTCAGTCACCTCAATACCACAAATATGTGGAAACATGTGCGGACAAAGCACGTAGTTGAGTTACAAAGACACACTAGAGATGTAGGCCAACCTACAGCAGCACCTACATCTTCAGGTTGTGTTGAAGCCTCTTCATCGAGCTCACACACAGCTGGTTATGCTTCCTCACAGGATCGCCATGGAAGAACCTCGGCCACTGTTGTCCAGAGACAAACTGTTATTCCACACACAGCAGCAAGTTCCCTGTCATCCTCACACTCCCAGGCCACAAAACAGCCATCGGTAGCACAGGCATGGGATAAAAGACGGCCATACTCCGCAAACCATGCACGAGCACAGGCTCTGAATGCTGGCATTGCAAAACTCCTGTCCCTTGAAATGCTGTGATTCAGGCTGGTGGAGACAGACAGTTTCCGTAACTGAATATCATTGTCAATCCCACAATACAATGTGCCAAGCCGATTTCATTTCAGCAGGCAAGCCGTCCCTGGTCTGCAAAAGCATGTTGAGGGAAAAATTAAACATGCGCTACTAAAAGCCCTCAGTAGCAAGGTCCACCTGACCACCGATGCGTGGACCAGTACCCATTGTTATGATCTGCTACAACCAGTAAGGAAAGAAGGGAATTCTGTCCCTACAATACAACTAAGCTGAATCCCTACGATGTAACGGGGAACCTGATCCTGCGACCAGACCCGCTAAAGTCCTCATCTAGTGTGAACGAAGACCTATAGTTGCGAGGGAGTAATCCCTACAAGATCTAGGGACTGTGAGAAAAGGTGGACACCTCCTAACATAAATTGTAGCATGGATAATTAAACAGAAAAATAAATACTTTGTGATCCTAACATCAAGCAAAACTGACAGATTAAGGCACCTAAGCACCCGGCTAGCTTAACAGTAGATAATACAATGAAGTCAAGCAAAGCCAGAAGGGCGGAGCCAGACTAAATAGGGAAAAAAGGTCATGTGACCAGCAAACTGAAACAAAACCTAACAAGAGGGTTCTAACACCCATGGCCAGGGACAATACCTTTCCCTCACTGCCCATTGGGTCAATGTTGTGCAGCCGGGTACTGATCTTGCGAGTGGCGCTGTACGTGTTCTGCCAACTCCAAGGATTGCAGGAATCAAGTCTGTACACATTGATTCCTCCTCCTATTCCAGTTCCTCAGAATCATCGCTGCAGGAGCCGTCACGGTCTACCTCCACATGGACCCGTGAACGTTTACCTGTTGCGACCGATATGAGCACAGCCGTGTCCAAATGTCAACAGGCCATCCTGAAATTAATTTCCATGGGGAATCTTAGCCACACAGCGCAGGAGCTCTGTAATGCCATAAAGCAGGAGAGCGACGTGTGGTTTTTGGAAGAGAATCTACAGGCAGGCTTGGTAGTGTGTGACAATGGCCGAAATCTGGTGTCAGCTCTGGGCCTTGGCAACCTCACTCACATACCATGTCTGTCATATGTGCTCAACTTGGTCGTGCAGAGTTTTTTGAGGGACTATCCGGATCTTGATGCACTGCTGCACAAGGTCCGCCTACAGTGCGCTCACTTGCGACGTTCCAGCATGGCCAGATCGCTGATTGCAGCTCTGCAACGCAGATTTCACCTTCATGAACATCGCATCATATGTGACGTACCCACCAGGTGGAATTCCTCGTTACATATGTTGGAGCGGTTGTGTGAGCAGCAGCCAACAGTAATGGAGTATCAGCTGCATCAGGCGCAGTCAACTCGCAATTTGCGCCGTTCACACTTCACCACTACTGAGTGGGCCTCTATAATAAGAATAATAATATTATTTATTTATATAGCGCCATAATATTCCGCAGTGCTTTACAGTTTAACAGTTTCAAAACACGAGTCATAAGTAACAACGTTAACAATACAATAATTAAAGCAAAATCAGCCGCCCCTGCTGGTGAAAGCTTACAATCTACAATGAGGTGTGGGAGATACAAAGTACAGGTGTTTATATACAATGGTGTTTTTACAATGATGGTCCAGCCATTTTAAGGAAGTGAGGGATGCATGGAGATAGTGAATGGGCTACACACACAGAATTACACATAGAATGACTTTGATTAGTGAATGTGATAGGCCACTGTGAACAAATGTGTTTTGAGGGAGCGCCTGAAACCATCCAAATTGCGGATAGTCCTAATTTCTTGGGGTAGAGCATTCCAGAGGATTGGCGCAGCGCGGGTGAAGTCTTGGAGTTGGGAGTGGGAGGTACGGATTAGTGCAGAGGTTAGTCGAAGGTCGTTTGCAGAGTGCAGCAGTCGGTTAGGCCGATAAATATAAATAAGGGAGGAGATGTAGGGGGGTGCTGCGCTGTGGAGAGCTTTGTTGGTGAGAACCAGTAATTAGAATTGGATCCTATAATGAATGGGCAGCCACTGCCAGTGTAATGAGTGGCGAATAACTCTATGAAGGATATCTGCCACGTTTTGCGTGCGTTTGATGAGTCAACGCGGATGGCGAGTGCAGATGATGCACTAGTCAGCCTGACTGTCCCCCTTATCTGCCTGCTTCAAAAAACACTGCAAGCACTAAGGCATGAGGTTTTGGAAGAGGTGGAGGATGAGGAGTCACAAATTCCATCACCTTCTGGACAGTCAGCGCAACGTGGTTCCTCACAAAGGGCTGGAGGACTTTCAAAGTACCATGCTGTATCAACAATTGAACCTCCAGAGTCGCTGTCTATATTTTCAGAACCATTACAAACTTTTAATGTATTTACAAAGCACATAATGTACATTTTTTGTCTATCCTTTTGTAATGCTATTGTGTTTCCATAAACTGATGTTACAGAATTATGATACAAAGTTTTTAAATTTTGAGTTTTAAATTTTGTAAATTTATATGTATTTGAAGGACTTTGTGAGGAGGATGAGGAGGAGTCAATGGAGGAGGAAGACATCGCTCCAGAGGGAGGTAGACAATGCTCTAGTCAGTATGTAGACCAAGGGTGGGGTGATGCACAGCAGGCGGAGATGACGCCTCTTGCAGGGGACAACGTTTCTTGGCCAGTTGGGAGTCTGCAGCACATGGTTGATTTCATGCTGCAGTGGCTGAGAAACGACCGCCGCATCGAACACATTCACACCACGTCTGATTATTGGGTGTACACCCTCCTAGACCCTCGCTACCGGGACAACTTACAAAGCCTCATCACACCGTTGAACCGGGAGCGTAAAATGCGGAAGTACCAAGACACACTGGTGCAATCCATAATGTTCTCCATTCCAGCCGAGAGCACTGCTGCTGCTACTGATTTACAAAGCAGCTCTGTGCGTCGATGCAGTGGAGACAGCTCTGCAACAAGAGGGAGCACAAGCAGCGCCTCTGCACAGGGCAAGAACAGTATGTTCCAAATGTGTCGAAGTTTTGTGGCAGCGCCACCAATGTCTACACCATCCGAGACGGCTCCAGTCAGCAGGAGGCAACATTTCCGTAAGATGGTTACAGACTACATGTCTTGCCTCTCAGTGTACTCTCAGATGGCTCTTCCCCATTCAAGTTTTGTGTCTCTAAGCTGGATACATGGCCAGAGCTTAGCCAGTATGCATTGGAGGTGCTGGCTTGATCTGCTGCCAGTGTATTATCGGAGCACGTCTTTACTGCTGCAGGTGGTGTACTAACAGACCGTTGCATGCGACTATCCTACGATAATGTAGAACGGCTTACTTTTCTGAAAATGAACTAGGCATGGATCTCGCCTGAATTTGCCTGTCCGGTTTCAGATTAACTAACTGGTTGGCAACGTTTTCCATGTCTCCTGTTATGTTCATCTTTCTACCACCTGAGCTATACTCCCTGGGCTACAACACTGCCAGTTGCTGCTCAGAAGTGTCGTGTCCACAGACCAATACACAAGCTATAGTGATAGTGGGGTTCAGTAACGCCTGCTGTTCCCCTGCTGTGTGTCCGGCAAAAATTACTGCTACCTAGCTACACATGTTTAAAAAAACATGACATGTTAAAGTGGCTAGTGCTACACATAGATATCAGGCTACACCCTTATTTCTAAGCTGTAAACAAGTGAAACGTCAAATTTAAAACCATTCAATGATTAGTGTTGGTAACAAATCTGTAACTAAATAATTGTGACATATTATGGCAGATATCCACATGTCTAACACAAATGCTAACACAAAAGCATACTTATGCTATAGGGTACTGATGGTGAACCTTCTCACTCCATAACTTTGACCAATCCAACTCACATCATGCCTCAAATGCTGCAATGTTGGAAGTGCATAATGTGGGTTGAACTTTGACAACAGCTGCAGTGCGAAGGTTATCCTTCTGTGTTCTTGGCTTTTAAATAAAAGCATACAAGTAAATATAATAATACATTGTTGATTAAGGGACATGATGTACACCTGTAATATTGTGCAAACAATGGATGTAGGACTATTCCTCTTCAACATTACTTATATTTGTGTCATTTGAAAAAATACATATTTTAGTTAAAAATTAAAAACCCATGTTCAGTAGCTGTGAAAGGCCCGTTTGTGTACTTCTATATTGTTTGCAACCAATGTATTGTATACGGATGGAAGCGCGTCACACTAATAGATTAGATTTATTTTAAATGGAATGTAGCAGAACCAATTGGAGATAAATGAAAAGGATGAGCCACTGAGACACGCTCAGCAGAGTACAAGCAGCAGTGCTTGAACAAGTAACTGGAGCGTGATCTGCACTCAAAAAAGTAAAAAACACAGACTGAAGTGAACACTGAAACACAACTGTCCACAATCTGTGAAAAGCTCCTTTCTGTACTTCTATAGTGTTTGCAACCAATGTATTGTATACGGATGGAAGCGCGTCACACTAATAGATTAGATTTATTTTAAATGGAATGTAGCAGAACCAATTGGAGATAAATGAAAAGGATGAGCCACTGAGACACGCTCAGCAGAGTACAAGCAGCAGTGCTTGAACAAGTAACTGGAGCGTGATCTGCACTCAAAAAAGTAAAAAACACAGACTGAAGTGAACACTGAAACACAACTGTCCACAATCTGTGAAAAGCTCCTTTCTGTACTTCTATAGTGTTTGCAACCAATGTATTGTATACGGATGGAAGCGCGTCACACTAATAGATTAGATTTATTTTAAATGGAATGTAGCAGAACCAATTGGAGATAAATGAAAAGGATGAGCCACTGAGACACGCTCAGCAGAGTACAAGCAGCAGTGCTTGAACAAGTAACTGGAGCGTGATCTGCACTCAAAAAAGTAAAAAAACACAGACTGAAGTGAACACTGAAACACAACTGTCCACAATCTGTGAAAAGCTCCTTTCTGTACTTCTATAGTGTTTGCAACCAATGTATTGTATACGGATGGAAGCGCGTCACACTAATAGATTAGATTTATTTTAAATGGAATGTAGCAGAACCAATTGGAGATAAATGAAAAGGATGAGCCACTGAGACACGCTCAGCAGAGTACAAGCAGCAGTGCTTGAACAAGTAACTGGAGCGTGATCTGCACTCAAAAAAGTAAAAAACACAGACTGAAGTGAACACTGAAACACAACTGTCCACAATCTGTGAAAAGCTCCTTTCTGTACTTCTATAGTGTTTGCAACCAATGTATTGTATACGGATGGAAGCACGTCACACTAATAGATTTGATTTTTTTCTAATATAATGGAGCTGCACCAATTCCACTAAATAAAATAAAAAAAAAAAAAAAAAAAGTGACACGTGCAGATGCCTACAAACAGCGGTGGATGCAGAGCAAACTGCAGCGTCACCTGCACTGTCACACACACACCTTGCACAGAGCTGTTAAAACAACACTGGCAAAATGAAGCTTTACACAGCGGTTGGTAAACTAGCCTGCCTCAAGCACAGTAGTACACAAAATCGCAATATCTAACTGTCCCTCAGAGTCAGCACAGCAGCGTTCTGTCCCTAACTGAGTTCACAGCACAGTGATGCTAAAATGGCTGCGGCGCCTTTTATAGTGCATTCTGACATCATTTCAGCAGCCAATCACAGCCATGCCATTAGTTAAGATGACCGCATCATTACAGGATGTGCCCACACTTCGTAGGATTCCTCATTGGCTGACTAAAATCACATTGCCTCTCAAAGAATTATGGGAACTTCCGATTCCGGTATACGATATTGAAAAAGTATCGGAATTAAGTATCGGAATTCCGATAACGCGAATATCGGCCGATACCCGATACTTGCGGTATCGGAATGCTCAACACTAACCTCTAGTCATCAAAATATTGGATCCTAGTCCTCCATTCCTCATAGTCACAAGAGGAGTTTGAATAGAGCGGCACTGAAAATTCACCTGACGCTTCCATTCAAAATCTTTGACAGTCATGGAAAGTTGATCTGATTGCATGTCAATTAAAAACTGAACTTATTTGCAGTGATGGGAACCGGATAGCTGATAAACGTTTTAGAGTGGAATTCTTCTCTAAGCACATATGGAGTATAGAAGACATTGTAAATTTGCATTTGCAAGAGAGAAAGAATAAACCGCTGTGGATTTTGCCTGGAGATTTTCTTTAATGTTGATGTGAATACTTTTCCGTCCAAAGATGACAAGAGTATTCTTAGAGTGATACCTTTATTGGCTAACCAGAAAATTATATGTTCGCAAGCTTTCAGAGCGCAGAGGCTCCTTCTTCAGGCAACATTACATTTGGATTAATAAGAAAAAGACACTTTGAGGCTTAAGGTACTGCCACACTTAGTGATCTCGTTAGCGATCACGATAACGACGCAAGCTAATGAGATCGTTGGTGTGATCGCTTTTAGGTCGCTAGTAGCTGCCAAACAGGAGATCTCATAAATGACACATCAGCGGTCAGCGATCTCTTTAACGACTTTGGCGGTCATTAGGATCTGTCATTAGCATGTACTGAGCGCTTCTGATTCATAGGAATTTCCAGCATCGCTCCTGCTCTCTGCGTCCTGCTAGCCTGCTTTGCAACTTCTGCGATCCTCTCTGTGATGCAAAAGAGAACTTACAGATATTGCGATCCACTCCGTGACGCTAAACACACATGCGTCACAAACGAGGTCGCTCGTCGTTCGCAAAAGGTGCCAAACACAGCGATATAGGCTCACCAGCGGGACGCCAACGATCAAAAAACGGTCCAGAACGCTAGTGAACGATCAGCGACATCACAGCAGGGGCCACATCATTGCTACATGCCACACACAACGAGGTCGCTAACAAGATCGCTAAATAGTGACGTTTTTGCGATCTCGTTAGCGATCTCGTTAGTGATCTCGTTTAGTGTGGCATACCCTTTACTACAGTGGGAAATTTGTTCAAGAGGTGGGAGGTGTGATGCCTTCTACAGATAAGCAATGGAAATCGAATTAGCATTTTCTTACAAATGGAGAGGCAGTGGGAATGTGTTTTTAGCTATCTGGAGTCCTTCTGGTGAAGGTATGGACTGTGACCATGTAGTGAGTCATAAATCCAGGTGCTAAATTAAGTCCTAGTGTCAAAGTATTGAACATCCTTATAAGTTTGAATTCCCATATTTTTCTCTCCCTGTCATCCTTGAAATTACCTTTTAGCATTAGGACTTTTAAGTCTGTCATACAATGTCCAGTTCCAGAGAAATGTTTTCCCACAGGCGTGTCCATTTCATTCCTGATTGTATGTTGTGTAAATTCATCCTTGTCTGTAGTTTTTGCATGGTTTTTCCAATACAGATAGCTCCAGGGCACCTCGTACATTGTATCATGTACACCACATTAGAGGATGTACATGAAAAGGAACCCATGACAATTAGCCAAGTAGTCATGAAAAACTGAATCAAAGTAGAGTACCTAATATAACTTGTTTCTAGTGAGAGATGAGTAGTGCCTGTTATCTGCTCAAAGATGAGTGATGACTAAATACACACTATAAGGCGAGCGGCACACGTCTCTCCTTAGCATCGCGGATCATCATGGCCCCGTACCAGTGTGTAACACCAGACAGTAGGCATAATTAAATGAAACAGCCCGGAACAGTTATGACAATTGTAATGATAAAATGCAGATGGGTTAGAGGTTGAACTTGCTTAGATGAGGTCACCATGCATCTACAAAATCTGAACACTGTGACAACGTGTAGAGAGAAGGTCACCATGCAGTTCTTTAGGAGGATATTTTTCTCTATTAATCTACAATTATGAATCCATTCTCAATTCATTTTATATTATCACTGATGTTTCATGAACTCTTCAGTATGCAGTACATATAGTTTGTGCAGCCACCCTCCCTTAACTCCAGGATGACTCATAGCCAAGAAGAAGATTCAAAGATTTCTGATTATGGAGGTGGGAGGTTGACAGAACAGTTATTACATGCTAGAGTGAAGGTGCTTTCTTTGCTGAATGAAGATGAGAGATTCTGTCAGTGCAGATAAATGGGGAGTTGGTGAATTTCTCCAGACTTTCTGTTTAGGTAACATATAATTTACAATTTGTAGTTGATGAAATCCTATACCACAAATGTTTCCTCATTTGCTAAATGAGTCCAAGAGAAATAGAAGGCCGTTAACTGGAGACGTGGTTCCTTGCCATTAATAACATAGGTTTAAATGAAATCTATAAAACATTACTAAAAAATTAACATTAGCAATGGGAAATCCTCAAAATAGATCTCATTTGGAAATAATCCGAATGATTCAGTTTTGTTTCTCCATGAAAATACATTTTTCTTATTGTTCCATAATGCAAAGATGCTCATCTAATGAGAAGAATCATTCAGCTTTTATGATGCTGTCGAGATTGGGAAAACAATAAAGGTAGTACCCATCCCGTTTACCTAGCACATGATGAATATTGATTTTGGAGCTGGGAAGATTAAAGACACTGGATCAAAGACCTCACTGATATTGGCTGCTAATGTGGGATTGTGGCTGTCATGGTGCTCACACATTCACCAGGACATAACTGCATTATGCATGGATTACCTCCTGCCAATACCGTATTTTACCAACATCACTAAATTTTATTCTGACCACTTGAAACTTTTGTAAATTTTGTAGAAATTTTGTTATAAGGCAAAAGCTACTGTGTCTATAGTCAAGGATACCCTTGCACAAAGATCAATAAATTATTATTAAAAGATGAATAAATTAATTTGATGTTAATCAAATTTGTGTCACGTTTTTAAGCATTTTGGTTTCAAACAATTTGTAATTTGCTTTGCACTAATAGTCTGAACTTGCCGCTGACATTTTACATGTTACAGAAGTTTGTATCAGCCAGAGAAGGCTTGCATGATATTGGCTGTGACTGGACAGGCTTCCCAATATTGCCTTTCAGCTATCACAGATTATAGCAAAGCCAATCAGGAGAGACCATTACAACCACCAGAAAAGCAGCTTGGCATGTTACATCCATCTTAGGGTGAATCTGGATAGAGAAAGAACATCACAGCTGACTGCTTTGCAATAGAGATAGGGAGAGAAAGCTTTAAAATAGTGAAGGTTTTCTGAAGAAAAGAGAGATGTCAGCAGTGATTATTCACAAAGTGTGCGTGTTGCAAACTACAGTACTGATTTTTTAAAATTTTTTATATTTTTAACAGTTGTTTTTTAATTTTTTCTTGGGGATAAAAAAATACCGGGTTCCATTTATTTTTCAGTTCTGTTTGGAAAGGGGAAATAATAATGTTAAAAAGCGCAAAAGACAATTTAAAAAATGTAGACAATTAAAAGCAACTGAATACCTCACAATGTGTTCATGTCACAAGCTTCTGTTTTTATTGCATGTTCGTTTTCCTAGCTACATTTAATTTCAAAACACACCGCACCTGTACATACTGTGGCTTGTTCCTGCTCCTAGTTTTTCGTTTGTGTGCCCTAGCACTTCTTGTTCAGTTTTTAGGAAAGGGTGAATTTTTTGTTGAAAACAGTGAGATAATGCTAGTGTAAAAAAAAGTGTACGGCAAAAGAAAAAATAGCAAAGGCAATAGACAGAATAATGTAAATGGGCAAAAAATGTACAATAGCTTCCAGCAATAAGTATGAGAGCTGCAAGCAGTAGCAGGGCTTCCAACAGTGGAATGAGCTGTTCTGGCAAAAGTATTACTAAACATAGATCACAAATGTTTTTCCTTTGTCTCTGGCAAACAAATTAGTAGGGAGGAACTGGAGGACATTATAAAATATATGGCACATTATTCAGTTACCTCTGACAGTGACACTGTCAGTTTCAGTCAGTGTTCTGAACATTATTCTTCCCTTGCCACCACACAGTTATTTTTTTTTATAATGTGAACTTTCAATTGCATCAATTACACTCTTGCTTTTCTTCTCTTCAGCTTCTTAAGTCACAAAACAGCACTCCAAAAATTTCACAATAAGAACCTCTTCCAGATAATGTGTTTTAAATTGGTTAGTAACTACTGGTAACCATCCATTTACTATAGTAATATATGTTGAGATCACTGACATTAAAAAGCCTGTGTTTGGGGTAAAGGGGTTGGATACAGCCCTGCGAGACCTCAGAGTTTTAAACAGTTTGCCCTAATCAAATTTTGGGGAAATATTTGGTACATATGGCAAAATCAAATAAAAAAAAGATTCAGTCATCTCTAATTATTACATGATATTGTAAAAAATTATATGACATTATGATTAATGTTGGACATAGGCATTTTGTTTGTGGGTATTAGGATTTTCTGACCCTTTTGGGCATAAATATGTTTTACTGTTAGTTTCTTCATGAAGTTAGCACAGCATAGGATTTCAAGCTCTATACTGGCACAGATATGTAATAATTAGAAAATGGTATGCATTATGTCTGCATGCAGTTAGAAGGTCATAATACCATGCAAAAATGAAAGTTTCAGTGGAGTCTGCATGCCTTTGAATTTAGGAAAAAGACGGAGCCTAAGATTTTTAAGCGTGAAGTTTATTTACTTATTCCGTGAAGCGTAGAGCGTTCCTGTGACACAATATGATTTCCTTAGTAATAGCTGCCACATGCTAAGCTATAATAGGAGATCAGGCACATCAGTCAGATATACTTAGAGTCCTTCATCTCATGCACGGCACACTACATGACTGACAACAAGGCATTTCTCTCCCACATAGCAGCTGAATAGTAGTCATCTGCTGGTAGAGGGCATGACTAGTCAGTATAAACAGTTTGTGTCCTCCTCCCTGAGTACAAGTCACCAACCTCCACCACATACAAAGCCACTTTAGTTAGTGACCCTTGTCAGGATATTGTGGGGCGCTAGTTTCTGTAACTTGTTTAGTCACACACATGCAGCTAGTTATAGCAGCAATCTCCTGTGTCTGAGTTAAATTTTTGCCTGTTTTGCACATTTTCTGCTTTTGTTTCATCTTTTCTATACGGTTCCTTGTTGCTGGGGCTGATTCTCCATACCTAGATGAATAAATACACATTTACAACTATATTACACATTTCCCAGATATATTAAATACATTGTTATTGTATGTTCACAGAAGCGACTAATGCATGTATATAGATTCCTGTTCCAGTGTTACCACTGGTTAGGCAATTAATTAACACACATGATAAAATCACATTCTAAAATACTCTGTTAGATTATGTGCACACGTTGTGGATTTGTTGCATTTTCGCAGCGTTTTTTTCCGGGCGGAAATGCTCCAAAAATGCAAGTAATTACTTAAGCAATGTTAATCAATGGCATTCCTGAATTGTTGTTACATGCTGTAGAAATTTCCATCTTTATTTTCAGCGTTTTATTTTCTGCAGCATGTCAATTTTTTTGCGGATCTGCAGCGTTTCTGCACCCATTGACTTCCATTGAGTCAGTCAAATCCGCAGCAAAACCACAGGTGTAAAAAGGTTTGCGAATTTGCTGCCAAAAACATGGCAGAAAAGGAAATGATGTCAGAAGGAGGAAGAGTGTGTGGGCGGAGAATATGTGTGAGTGGAGAATATGTGCGTGTCTGTCTGTGGGTGTCTGTGTGTGTCTGTGTGTGTGCGGCTGTGTGCGGGTGTCTGCGGCTGTGTGCAGTAATGGTACCGCCAGTAGTGCAGTAGTGTCGGACACAGCGCTGCGGGATCATGCTGGCAGATGCTGCAGTGGTGACCTGCGGTAAAAAAGCAGGTGTGGGCCGATGAGACTACTGCTCCCATCTGGCTATGTCTGCTGTCACTGATAACAGTGACAGCAGGTGCCACTGATGGGAAAGTAGTATTATCTGACGCCGCCTGTGCTCACAGCTAAAGCAAAAATGTAAAATTACATACATATTCACATAAAAATAAAAACCCATTATACTCACCTCACACCAAATCCCTGACGCCCTCGTCTCTTAGAAATAATGTAAAATAATAAACCAACATATACTCCCTGTCTGCCATAGTCCAGGTAATCCGAGTGGCCCACAGCGATCTCACGTGTAGAACAGTCACATCACCACTCTACCCGGCCTCCGTCGATACACTGACAGGATGTAGTCGCTCCCGCAGTGTATCACTGCTCCTCCGTGAAAGTTCACCAGAGTTCATCAGCTCTGGTGCTCTCACTTACTGCACCGCTGCGTGGGAAAGTTCTCACACAACAAATATCACTGCATGGTAAGTTAAAGATAATCTATGACCACATTTGATCTATCTAAGCTATTAATATGGGCATACAGGTTATAGACTGCTGAAAACAGTCCTCCCTGTGTGTCTCCTATCAGATGTCATGTTGAGAGATCATCTTTTATCACTTTATATAATTGACCTCTTCCAGGATCCGAGGCAGTTGGTGTCTGAAGATAACTCTGCTTTCAGAGCTTATTTTAAATGAAGGAGGTGTTAGCAGTGAGACAAATAACTAACAGAGAACAGAAGAGATGACATTTTCTGCTTGCAAACCCATTTTTTGCTTCTTTCTCTGTGCTGCTGTATTGCAACAATGTCATCCCTGTCTGCATGTGAGCTGGAAGCTGAGAGGAATCTGTAGATGTGTCAGTTATAATCGCACACAGCTCTGCAGTGAGATCAGGAGAGCAGAGTAACCATTACACACAGGTAACCATTACACATCACACTGGTAACTATTATACATCACACTGGTAACTCCCCCTTAATGTAAAACAGCTCTGGAGGCAGAGTTATCTTCCAGGCAGCATCCGCCCCAGAGCCTGGAATAGGTCATTTATATAAAGTGATAAGAGATGATTTTTCAACAATAACACATCTGATATGGAACACACAGGTAGGACTGTTTTTGGCATTCTGCAGCTTGTATGCCCATATTAATAGTTTAGATAGGTCAAATGTGGTGACAGATTCCCTTTAAGTCGCACAGCCTGCATTCCTTTTGGCACTGCCTGTGTTGCCCTGTCATGTGTCGCCACAAGAATTTAATTAATTTTGCTGAATTGCAGCATGTGTTTCTTACTTGGGAATTCCGCTTATAAATTCCTTTTCTTAGAAATTCTATTTTCCCATTTTGTCATTTCCTTCTGGATAAAAGTATACATGGGGTTTATTGCACAACCTCTGACATATTTGTATATGAATGATTCTTAAGCAATGCCCCTATAATAATTGGGATGAGCTAGTGTTTCTGCTTTTTGCAAATGCCTTCAAGTCTATGAGATACAACCTTCTGTAGAACTCGTAAAGCTTTATATTTCTTGTCAGACAATAAAAGGTATTCACTAACAAAGGATTAAATAGCAGTGACCACTGTGTATACAGAATTGTACAGCAAAAGGCTGGATTATTTTAGGTCCTATATAAAGACTTGAAAAAGAGACAGAATCTGCTCAGTCCCTGGCTATCATCATCCACTGACGGCTCATAAGACTTTAGTCTTCAAGGCTTCAAAGCTGGCAGATTTCCCAGCTTTAAATACACAAGAAAATGTTTAAATAAAGGAAAAAAAGTGAATGTAATCATTGCTAATTTAATTGTCTCCAAGTATTCTTCCAGCACTGTTAAAAACAAATGTGGATAAGGTGGGCCCCATAACTCAGCGATGTACTGTCCCTGACAGTAATGGAGCCAAAAAGCCTATAAAGCAGTCACTGCGATGAGGAATTGTCCAGAGTAGAGTGTTCTCCATCACTGGTCCAGAGCGTTCCCTGCCAAAAAACAGCCATGGGATCAGGAGAGACATAAGCATCCACACTGGTTGATGAGGCACTAAAGAAGCAATGAAGCAATAAACCTGCGTTAATTGTTGGACTGCTCATACTAAGTGTGCTGTACATACAGTTTGTATTGTGGCATATATATATATATATATATATATATATATATATATATGAGTTTAATGTCAGCTTTATCTATTAACCATAAACATTAAGGCCACGTTCACATGTTCAGTATTTCTCAGTATTTTACCTCAGTATATGTAAACAAAAACCAGGAAGGGCTTCAGCTATGTTAAGTACACTGATAGTTAAAAATATTAAAACCATTGATAGGTACAGAGGGTAACATTGGGTAACCTTGATTACCCAGTGACAATAGAGTACTGATAAATATCAATAAATACAAATATACTGTAAATGCATAAACAGAAATATATCAATAAAGTATGTATCAATATAAGTATCTGTGAGGTGACCAGGGTGGTAGTCGTGGCGAGGAGCTGTTACGTTCCCTCACCTTGGCACACCACAAAGGAAACAAAATGTCCCACCTGTTGTGTGTAAAGTAGAACGCTCACATTTGCCTCCAGATTTCCTTCCGATCCTGTAATCTCAGCTCCAGATTCAAGAATCACACAAACAATTCCAGACTCCATGTTCATACTCAACAGTTCAACTTTACTTGAACACAGGGATTTTAGCACAGATATAGCACAGTTCACATCCATTTGCATTCCTTGAGCTCTCCCTGCCTCTTCTGACAACTTCTATCCTGCAGACACTCCTTTCACTTCTGCGGCATCCGTTCCCCTAGGTCCACCATCTTCCTCCCATTCCCCTTGTCAGGTTTTCATTGGAAAAAGATAAAAGGCGTGCTCAGCTCTGCCTAGTCCCGGCAGTTAACCCCGGATCCCCTTTGGAATGGTTACTTCAATAGATGGTGACCGCTTGCACACTGCTTAGCCTGGGGTCCCTAATTGCCTCAGCAATCTCCAGCCCCAGGGCTATCTGTCTTCTCTCTCGTTGCTACATCACTTCATGTCTAACTTAATCAGGAAGTCTCACCACTATATCTTACTGCTCTGCACTACACCCATCTCTAACTCCTCCCAACCTGGAAAACCTCTCATTTTAACTATGCTTATGCTAACACTCTCATTTCCTATCTCTATAGTGCATCACTAATTTATACCCAATCTTGTCCTATTCAACAACTGCCCTCCTATTCTATATCTTTCCCTAATCTTGCAAAAAATAGATGTCAAGCGCAAAGACATTATAATAACAGTAAACGAATACATTAACATTCATAAAACTCTATGAAGCAGATCTTATTCCATGTTAAAACTGTTTAGAGAGGGGAGGCATATGGCGGCCTCTGTCACCCCTTTACATATCAATGTATGTAAATAATGCATCATTGTGATTTCCATAATTCCACTACTTTTACTTCTTGATGCTGAAATTTCAATGTCAGCAGGAGGTATATACCTACAGAATTTTATATTAACGACCACATGGACCCCATTATTTTCTAGAGGATGTCCAACTCATTTGGCATCTGATGATGCATTGCACAATGTTTCTTTATCTGGTAACACACATTGCCACAATACAAGACCATCTCCTTAGACACATACGGCATAAGACAGAGGTATGAAATATTACTTAAATTTTTATGGCTCTAAATCCGAAATTCATCTCTTCCATTTGAAAACACACAGGCCCAAGCTGCCCCCAACTCTTCTCCAGATGGTGGTCTGTATTACAAATATTACTCTGCCTGGAAGTAATCAGGATTTACTACAACAGCAATATTACCAATAATGCTCTATAAAATTAAATAATACTGCTTCACAATGATTACATAACAGCACATAGCGACAGAATAATGCTATCATGCTGATCATTAACCCCCTTCTGACATTTGTTGTAATAATATGTCCCTGTGCCCTTTGCCTATCTGACCAGGGACATATTATTATGACATCACGATCGCCGGCACACACGGTCTGTGCGTGGGCAATTGCTGCCGAGTGTCAGCTTATTCTGACAGCTGACACATGGCACTAAGTGCCAGGAGCGGTCACACATCGCTCCCAGCACTTTAACCCGATAAATGCGATCAAAACCAATCGCAGCATTCCGGAAACTGGCAGAGAGCTGACAGCCGCTCTGCCTTTGGATCGGAGACCCCGTGGCGTGACGCAGGGTCCCGATCATTGGCATGGTGACCTGATGTGCAGTGCATGATCAGCAAGTCTCTCTGTCAATGCAGAGCTGACAGTTTCTACAGCATGGGGATGCTGCTGCATGCCCATGCTGTACAAGCGATCAACCTGCAAAAAATAAAGTCTCATATTGGGACAAAGTAGAAAAAAAGTAAAAAAAAGTTTTCAATAATTGTAAAAATATTAAAAATAAATCAAAAATAGTAATAAAAAAATCAAAACTTATTGCATCTATAAAAAAATATTTGAATTAAGAAAACAAAAAAACAATAAAAGTAAACATATTTGGTATCACCACGTCTGCAAAGACCCAGCATATAAAAGTGTCCCACTAGTTAATCCCTTTAGTAAACACCATAAAAAAATAAATAAAAAACAAGGCAAAAAACAATGCTTTATCAGCATACCTCAGAACAAAAAGTGTAATAAAACACGATCAAAAAGACAGATATAAATAACCATGGTACCTCTGAAAACATCATCTTGTCCCACAAAAAACAAGCCACCATACAGCTCCATCAGCAGAAAAATATAAAAGTTATAGCTCTCAGAATAAAGCGATGCAAAAATAGTTATTTTTTCTATAAAATACTGTAGTTTTTATTGTGTAAAACAATCAAATTATAAAAAACTATATAAATGAGGCATCGCTCTAATCATACTGACCCGAAGAAAAAAACTGCCTTATCAATTTTACCACACAAGGAACGGCATAAACTCGTCCTGCAAAAAACAAGCCATATCATGAATCTGTGGGCCAAAACATGGAAAAAATTATAGCTCTCAAAATTTAGTAATGTAAAAACTATTTTTTGCAATAAAAAGCGTCTTTTAGTGTGTGACTGCTGCTAAACATAAAAACCCGATATAAATCTGGTATCGCTGTAATCGCACCAACCTGAAGAAAAAAGTTGCCTAATCTCTTATATCACACAAGGAACGGCGTAAAAATAAATAAAACCAACTCTTCACCTGTAGTTGATTTTTTCATTTTGCCTCCCAAAGATCGCAGTAAGGCTTGGACACATTTATCCTGCGTTCTGCGCGGAGCGCTTGCACCAGGATTTCCGTGTAAATCTCTGAAATATGTGAATCAGACGGAATCCCTGGCAGAAGATTCCCTAAAATGAGGCAGATGGAGACACTGTGGTCACCGTCTGACCTGTGATCCAGCTTTGTTCGTCTTTTTAGGATTGCATAAAAATGCCGTAGGCCACAGTTTTGTGCACTTCTGAAAAGTAGGACACCGCTGAATAGAGGCCAGACAGAGTCCAGAGTAACTCTGCTGCCTCATTTAAGTGAATGGATCCCTCACGAGTTTCATCTGAATCACGTCACCCGAAGTAAGTGTTTAGCGTAGAGCGCCGGATAAATGTGATCCCAAACGTTCTGTAAAATGTTCCCAATAAAAGCTTCAACTCAATCACAAAAACAGCAAGCCCCCACTCAGGTCTGTCATTTGTTAATGGAAATATAGGGGGCTTCCATATTGCTGGTAATACAAAGGCACTGGAAAAAATGGCTACTTACCGCCAAAAGAAATTCAGAAAATTCTGTGCTCCAAAATCCAATGCCCCACTCCCTTGTGAACCCCACAGTGTACCTAAACCACATATTGCATCCACGTTTGGCAGAAGCACGGGCTGTGCATAACGTACTGGTGACTACAGCGTACTGGTCACTACAACGGCAGTTTGCAATATTCACTCGGCAACATTCATTGCTGCATGTGTCTGGAAAATATCTATGGAGTCAAAATCGTCACTACACCTTGTTAAAATCTGCAAATCGCAATGAATATAAATTAGAGGAAGGTGCGATCGCGACCTGGGGTCCACCGTGTGGAGATGGAGAAACCGCAGCTAGAGAACAGTGGCAGAGCGTAGCTACGAATATGCACCGTAAACACACCAAGTGAAATTTCACTGGCTGTGAACAGAATGCTAAGTACCTGACTCCATTACTCCATGGAGCCAACACAGACTGAGATCACTCAAATCAATACCCTGTTAGGCATCACAGGGGTACATAGAGTATGGAAGCTAGTTGGGGGTCCCTATAACTTAACTCCCCACTGAGCTGGTGGTTGTGCTTGTTCTGAACTCTGCTGTGTTAACCACACACAGAATGGGAACCGTTACCAAGGCAAGCGGGAAATCCAACCCTACACTGCCTGATAAGAAATACACTCATAGAGCACTCAGCAGCACACGGAGTGGTCACGTTTCCACCACCACACACAGCAAGTATGAATGATCCTTGCGCGTCGACGGGCGCCCCAAGGATCCTTTTATAGACTGCGCCTAAGTCCAGTCAGAAAGGACCTTACTTGCGGACCAATCCGGAGATGGCGCGTGACCTGAGCAGCTGACACCCGACCACCAATGAGAGGTCGCCACTAGTGTTGAGCGATATTGCTCGATATCTAAAAATATCGTATCGAAATTGTATCGCCGATAGCACTAAATATCGTCGATATCCGATTTCGATACCGGAAGTCCCATGTAAGTCTATGGGAACAAAATATCGCAACAAAAAAAACCCTTTCTTTCGTTGTAAACACAAAATATACACACATAGAATACATATATATATATATATACATGTCATTGTGACATATATATACATATATTTATAGTTTATACACTTCTACATAGTAAAATCGACTCTAATTCAATTGCCGGGTAAAGACGTGACATACCCCATAGAAGTCGACGGGCTCGGTGCCGAGTACCCCCAAAACCTCTGGCTCTGTGCGACTCAACTTGGGCGTCACGAACAGGATTCTGTAGCTCGCTATAAGCGAGTCCTGTGTGCCTGAATTGCACTGGTTTTGTGCTTGAGAATTGCTAAAATCATCAGAGAATGTATTTGCCATTTTTCCGCCATATCTGCGTCACGACGAGGCACTGGTGAAGAAGAAGGGCGTGCTCTTCGTGGGTGTCACTCACTCAGTGGCGTGAAAACGATGGCCGCCCACTGTAAATGGTACTGCAATGTAACATCGTGCCCCACAGCTCTGGAGTTCCGCCTCCTCATCCTCCTCAGTGTGAGGAGGTCCCGCCTCCCTACAAAAGAGGGGCCCTCTCCAGATATGACACATGTGACTTGGCAGAGATGGCTAATGGACACGACGAGCAGAAGTGGGAAGGGATGGAGCAGTCAGAACTCTCCCCCCACGGAAGCGACCCGATCGCCACGGAACCACCGTTGGCCACCCGGCCTGTAAACCCTCCTACGCTGCAAGAAGCGGAGGATACCCTGAGAGGCCTGGCCGGCACCGGGAGGAGGTCGCCAGGATGGAAGCCAGCTGGCGTGCCCTAAAACTAAACTTGGAGCGGCGCCAATCCCTCTTACCTGAAGTGTCTGACTCTGTACCGGAAGGTGAGGCACCCGTTATAGTAGAGGAGCCCTTGCAATGTGATCCGGTTGACGTTGTCGCAGTGGAGGCACCCGTTCCTGCAAAAACCGCAGCACCGTCAGCAGCACCCCAGATCCCGCTGTCTGCCCCGGTCGCTGAGACAGAAGAAGCGACACCTGTCCTCATGGAGGAGGCCGCGCAGGCACCAGAGCACTACCTGCCTGTACCGGAGCCCCGACTGTCATCTGATTTAGAGCCGTCTGCTTCCTCCGCAGGGAGCGCCGCCAGGACTGGGGGGCGACAGGAGAGCTGCCGCAAACCGGACACTGTAAGCTGCAGTGGAGTGGTGGAGACATGGAGCAACTGGTGGAGGAGAATTATAACCGGCGTCAGGAGGAAGAGTGGAGACGTTGGGAGCGGGAAGCAGAGCGACAAAGGGAGCAGCGCGAATCCCAGAAACTTCGCCAACATCACCTGGAGAAGGACCGGGCAGATAAGGACCGGATGAGAAAAGATAAAGGAACCCTGAGTGAGCCGCGGCGTAAGGGTGCAGTACGGAGCTTTAAATTGAAAGGTGGGTGGGCTTCATCAAGGAGCCTGGACTTTATTTAGAAGTCTTTGTGACCCGGCGGGACGTGAGGCTCACCTCCCAGAAGGACACCCGGGGAGGGACCTGTTGCCAGGAGACTTGGTGACTTACACCCGACACTGGGGTTACAATGGGTGGTACGCCCTAAATGTTACCAGGTGCGACCCCTACTCCCCAGAGTGTCAGAAACTTGTGAGACCCTCGAAGCCTTCAGCCTCCCACATCCAGGCCTCTGCACAAGTGCCCACCCCACACCGTAAATCTCCCCAGCCTCCCTCAGTGGTCTCCTCAGCAGCCCCAGCTATGGACATGATAAGTATAGCTGGCCCGTACCGGCGCCTGTTAGGCCCCCTGGGGTTCGTACAGTCCGTGACATAGGGCTCCAGACCCGGAGAGAGATGAAAGAGGTGGCCACACAGACCCAGATAGCGGGTCACGACTTGACTGTACAGGCCACACGACGTCATCAGGTCCTGGTGGTCCTTGGTGTCTCGGATGTTTGGCAAGCACCAGAAGAGTACCAGGTGGTACCTGGAACACCCCTGCCAAAGAAGTCTAAATAACCCGGACAGGGTCCCTGTATGTAAATAAATAGTTAAATTGTTTATGTACCCGGACGGGTGAATGTTCCAAAAAAATTTTTTAATTTAATAAAAAAAAAAAGAACCACAGTTTTCATTTCTTTTATTACTGTCTCATCCTGCTGCGACGCCATCGATCTCCTGTAAAAAAATGAAAAAAAAAAAAAAAGTATACCACCTGACCGACGCAGTCCATAGTAACGAGTGTCCCACGACGATCCAGCTCTGCTACATCAGAATGACAGGCAGAGCCTGTCATCCCGGCGCAGCACAGCTGATTACCTGCTTCCCCGGCGGTGACGTCATCGGACTGACTGCTTTACGGCCGGATTACCCTGCAGTCACTGCAGTTATCGCGAAAAACTGCATGTGACCGCCGGGGAGAAGAGGATGGCGGCCATGAAGCAGTCCAGGACGTGACCGCCGGAGATCTTCTGCCAGGTAAGTGCCGCTGACTCCTGACAGACCCGACCGACGGACACTCACAGTGACAGTGACAAATCCGATTCCGGTATTCGATAAGACGAAAATATCGAAACGAATTATCGAAAGGCCGATAGAGCTAATATCGGCCGATAGCCGATATTTGCATTATCGTATCGCTCAACACTAGTCGCCACCTCACGAGCATGCCCAGTAGAGCGAATCCTGGACTTAGCCTCAGGAATGACTGCTCGCCGCTGTCTAGTGTTAGTTACCATAGCTGAACCTGGAGAGGCAGCGGTAACAACACGCACAGCCCAAGTCTGAGCAAGAAGCTGAGACAGATGTCTTTGCCGAGCAGCATCTTCTGCGGTTGAGACTGAATGGGAGACCACAGGAGAAGACAAAGCTTGGGATTCATCCTGTGCAGAGGGAGAATCCCGGCGCCTAACACACCTGTAGATAAGTTCCCAAGAGGTATAGTTTCCAAAATGGGGTCACTTGAGGGAATATTCTGCTCTTCTAGCAATTAGGGGCTCTGCATATAGAGTATGCAAACTGTTCTAGGAAAATCTGCGTTCCTGGTAGCAAATAGCGCTCCATCCCTCCCGAGTCTCCCTCCCATATGGTTAAGTAGTATTGTGCATCCATATATGGGTATTGCCACGTTCAGTAGAAATTGTGGGACAAATGTTGGTGCCATTTTACCCACTTCTTGTGTGAAAATGTAAAATATGGGGCTAAAACAACATTTTGGTGGTAAAAATGTAGTCAGTTTTTCTTCACTGCCCAATGGTATAAAATTCTTTGACACGCCCATGATATCAATGTGGCATCTCACATAGTGGCCATTTCTATGGGATACTGGATATACAGTACAGACCAAAAGTTTGGACACACCTACTCATTCAAAGATTTTTCTGTATTTTCATGACTATGAAAATTGTAGAATCACACTGAAGGCATCAAAACTATGAATTAACACTTGTGGAATTATACATTACACTTTACAAAAAAGTGTGAAACAACTGAAAATATGTCTTATATTCTAGGTTCTTCAAAGTAGCCACCTTTTGCTTTAATTACTGCTTTGTATGCAGAAAAGGTGAACGGATGGACTCTACATGCCTGGTTCCCACCGTGAAGCATGGAGGAGGTGGTGTGATGGTGTGGGGGTACTTTGCTGGTGACACTGTTGGGGATTTATTCAAAATAGAAGCAGTGAGTGGTCCAGCTCACCCCAAACCATCTCGATTGGGTTCAGGTCTGGTGTCTGTGGAGGCCAGGTCATCTGGCGTAGCACCCCAACACTCTCCTTCTTGGTCAAATAGCCTTTACACAACCTGGAGGTGTGTTTGGGGTTATTGTCCTGTTGAAAAATAAATGATGGTCCAACTAAATGCAAACCAGATGGAATAGCATGCTGCTGCAATATGCTGTGGTAGCCATGCTGGCTCAGTATGCCTCAATTATGAATAAATCCACAAAGTGTCACCAGCAAAGCACCCCCACACAATCACACTACCTCCTCCATCCGTTCACCTTTTCTGCGTGCAAAGCAGTAATCAAAGAAAAAGGTGGCTACTTTGAAGAACCTAGAATATGAGACATATTTTCAGTTGTTTCACACTTTTTTGTAAAGTGTAATGTATAATTCCACATGTGTTACTTCATAGTTTTGATGCCTTCAGTGTGATTCTACAATTTTCATAGTCATGAAAATACAGAAAAATCATTGAATGAGAAGGTGTGTCCAAACTTTTGGTCCGTACTGTATAGTGTGTTTTCATATACAGTAAATGCTGTGAATTTTTATGTGGACTGTGCATTTTAAATACATTGTGAGACCTGCTAACAGGCAGCACAAAAGGGTTAATCTTCTCCTCCCAGGCTTGATCAGGTGACACAGCTCTGTGTTAATATGCAGATGTTTTTGGAAAAACGCCTCAGGGCAGTCAGCCGATGACTGCAGCTCTACAGTCACATAGAAGG
The DNA here is from genome assembly GCA_033576555.1 of Oophaga sylvatica. Classification (NCBI taxonomy): domain Eukaryota; kingdom Metazoa; phylum Chordata; class Amphibia; order Anura; family Dendrobatidae; genus Oophaga; species Oophaga sylvatica. The sequence continues at coordinate 103,172,012 of JARQOD010000008.1, read as the reverse complement.
GGAGGAGACAAGTCCTGGGAGAAAGTTTTAAATTTGAAGTGGCAGTTGGTGGTCGGACATCTTGAGAAGAGGGAGCCAATTTGTAGGTGAAGGAATTACCTACTTTCTCCCGGCCGGCTTTGCTTAAAAAGGGGACTGGCACGATAAGGGGAGTTAATATTCTTGATATGAGGAAAACTACAATTGCACCTCTAGGAGGAAGAATTACCTCAGGGCAGAAACAAGGCAGAGTGCTGAAGAGATATTCAGACTTAATAAAACCAGAGGTTACTAAGATCTGCCTGTCTGCAGGTACACAGCAATCATCAACCATGAGTATAATCCTGTACTTCAGTTTACTGCTGTTTGTAAATAATAATTTGCCCCATTATCTTCAGTAAAAAGACTTCTGTTTCAAATTCTTACGGCTCCTTCATGTCTGGGGCTCAAATGCACCAACTACTACCACCATCATAATCTTCTGCCTAAAGGCAGTTACTGTGCAAACATTGCATTGTGGAGTTTCCTGTGTGTGTGTGTGTGTAGTTTGAGAAGGAAAGACTTTTATCCTGACAGAATGCTTGGCCACTGTAAGATACATCATACCCTGTCAGGAGTACAACCCTCAGCCATACACCTCATGAGAATGTCACATCAATATGATCACTGCACCCCTAGATGAATTCATTTAGAGGTGTAGTTTGTAAAATTGGGTCACTCATGGGGGATTCTGCTGTTTTGGCACCTCATAGGTTCTCCCAGTGGGTCATGGCACTTGCAAACCATAACAGTACAATCTGGCGCTCCTTGCCTTCTGAGCTTTGCACTTTGCCTGAAAAATATTTCCCGATTACATGTAGGGTATTGGTGCACTCAGGAAAAAATGGACTTCAGTTTATGGTAAAAAAAAAATGTCCTGTTAGCCCTTAGAAAAATTAAAAACTTGTCGCTAACACAACATTTTAGTGGTAAAAATGTGATTTATTCTTTCCTAACAGCTCAGTGGTATACAATTCTGTGAGGCACATGAGGTGTTAATATGATCACTGCACCACTAGATGAATTCATTGGAGAGTGTAGTTTGTAAAATGAGTTCACATATTCTCTTGTTCTGGCATCTGAGGGGTTCAGTGTATCAATGTGCTCAATGTGACAAGGCACCCTCAAACCATTACAGCAAAATCTGAACTCCAATATGGCGCCTCTGCCCCTTCTGAGCTTTAACCCACATATGGGGTATCGGCGTACTCAGGAGAAATTGCACAACAAATAGTATGATGAAATTTATCCTATTACCCTTATGAAAATGCAAAATTTGGGGCCAAAATAACATTTTTGTGGGGAAAATGAGATTTTTTTCTTTTCATTGCTCAATGTTATAAACTTCTATGAAGCATCTGGGCGTTCAAGGTGCTCAATACACATCTAGGTAAGTTCCCTAAGGGGTCTAGTTTCCAAAGTGGTTTTACTTGTTGAGGTTTCCACTGTTTAGGCACACCAGGGGCTCCCCAATCGCAATATGGTATCCACTAATTATTCCAGCAAATTTTACATTCAAAAAGTAAAATTGTGCTTCCTCCCTTATAAGCCCTGCCGTGCACCCAAACAATTGTTTTCCTCCACATATTGAATATTGGCACACTCAGGGTAAATACACAACAAATTGTATGGAACAATTTCTCCTGTTACCCTTATGAAAAGGCAATATTTTGTGCTAAAAACATATTTATGGGGAAAATTAGATTTTTTTATTATTTTTATGGCTCAACGTTATAAACTTCTGTGAAGCACCTTGGGGTTCAAGGTGCTCACCACGCATCTAAATACATTTCTTGAGGATTCTAGTTTCTAAAATGTGTTCATTTTTGGGGTTTCCACTGTTTAGGTTCATCAGGGTTTCTCCAAATGGGACATAATGTTCGCTAATGATTGCAGGAAATTTTACATTCAAAACGTCAAATGACGCTCCTTAATTTTTTCACTTAAGCAGAGATTCACTTCTGCTCCTGTTCTACGGCAGCCTGATGTTTCTCTACCATTTCAGGTGGAGGTTGATGCCTCTGAAATTGGGGCAGGTGCCGTTTTGTCCCAAAGAGATCCAGAGACCTCTAAAAGTAACCCTTGTGCCTTTTTCTCTCGAAAATTTTCTCCCACTGAACGTAATTATGACGTGGGTAATCGGGAGTTATTAGCCATGAAGTGGGCTTTTGAAGAGTGGAGACATTGGCTGGAGGGAGCCAAACATCAGGTGGTGGTCCTTACGGACCATAAGAATCCAGTTTATCTGGAATCTGCCAAGCGACTTAATTCTAGACAGGCCAGGTGGGCCTTGTTTTTCACACGTTTTAATTTTGTGGTTTCATTTCTTCCTGGCACTAAAAATGTTAAGGCGGATGCCCTCTCGAGGAGTTTCCTGGCGGACTCTCCTGAGTTATCTGATCCTTCTGTTATTTTGAAAGAGGGTGTAGTTCTTTCTGCCATCTCGCCCAATTTGAGACTGGCTCTGGAGGGGTGTCAGGAGGATAAGCCCGAGCGCTGCCCTGTTGGGAAATTGTTTGTCCCGGACCAGTGGAAAAAGAGTGTAATGTCTGAGATTCATTGTTCCGCGTTGGCCGGTCATCCCGGAATTTTTGGTACCAGAGACTTGGTTAGTCGGTCCTTTTGGTGGTCTACCTTGTCTCCTGATGTCAGGGAGTTTGTGCAGTCCTGCGGGACTTGCTCTCGCTCCAAGCCTTGCTCTCGTTCTAGTGGTTTGTTGATGCCATTACCTGTGCCCAAGAGACCATGGACCCATATCTCTATGGATTTCATTTCCGACCTCCCTGTTTCTCAGAGAATGACCGTCATCTGGCTGATTTGCGATAGGTTTTCCAAGATGATACATCTTGTGCCATTACCTAAGCTGCCTTCCTCCTCTGAATTGGTGCCTTTGTTCCTTCAGCACGTGGTTCGTTTACACGGCATTCCTGAGAACATTGTGTCTGACAGAGGAGTCCAGTTTGTTTCCAGATTTTGGAGGACCTTTTGTTCTAAAATTGGTGTTCAATTGTCTTTCTCCTCGGCGTTTCATCCTCAGACCAATGGTCAAACTGAGAGAACAAACCAGACATTGGAGACTTATCTAAGATGCTTTGTGTCTGCTGATCAGGATGACTGGGTCTCTTTTTAGCCTTTGGCTGAGTTTGCTCTTAATAATAGGGCTAGCTCTGCCACTTTGATGTCTCCATTTTTCTGTAATTCTGGGTTTCACCCTCGATTTTCTTCAGGACAGACGGAGGCTTCTGTCTGTCCAGGTGTTGACTCTGTTGTGGAGCGTATGCAACAGATTTGGGACCAGGTAGTGGAGATGTTGTCCCTCTCTCAGGAGAGGGCCCAGCGGTTTACTAACTGGCATAGGACTGATGGTCCTCGGTTTAAAGTGGGGGACTTGGTCTGGTTGTCCTCAGGAAAGATTCCTATGTGAGTGGCATCTCCTAAATTTAAGCCCAGGTTCATTGGACCTTATAAGATCATGGAGATTCTTAATCCTGTTTCTTTTCGTTTGCTTCTTCCAGGGACATTTAAGATCCATAACGTGTTCCACAAGTCCTTGTTGAAGAGGTTTGTTGAGCCAGTGGTTCCTACTACTGTGCCTCCTGACCCTGTTTTGGTTGAGGGCAATCTGGAGTATGTGGTTGAGAAAATATTGAATTCTCGTTTTTCTAGACGGAAACTCCAGTATTTGGTTAAATGGAGAGGTTATGGTCAGGAAGACAATTATTGGGTGTTTGCTTCGGACATCCATGCTAGGAGACTCATCCGTGCGTATCATAGAACTCATCCTGACTGACCTGGTTGCTCAAATGAGGGTTCGGTGACCCCTCCTCAAGGGGGGGGTACTGTTGTGAATAGGCTGGAAATGAGTTCTGAGCAGAAGCTCCCTCTGGTGGTTACAAACGGTACTGGACTGTCCAGTGAAGATTGTGAGGATTGGGAATCAGGTGTTACTGACTGGTCTTATATAAGGGAGTCGCCTTCTCATCAGGGTTGCCGGTGATCAATTGTTCTAGTCTCAATCCTTGATTCCTGTTTCCTTGGTAGCCTGCTGTGTCGTGTCTGAATCTCCTGCTAACAGACAAGACATTTTCTTCTTTTTGTTTTTGTGCTTGATTTTTGCATTTTTGTCCTGCACTTCTGTGGGGGCCTTCAGGGTTCCCTCTGGGGGCTTTTGCCATCTCAGTTTAGTTCAGCCACTGATGTTAGTACATTTGCTTTTTCCAGTTTTTTCAGTGGCTGCTGTTTTGTTTTTGGTTACACCAGAGAACTAATTTAGGTGGTAGAGGTTGTGTGATCTCAGGTGTTTTTGAAATTAGTAGTGTTGGTGCTTTTCAGGGTTTTTTGAGATTGCAGTAAGTGCCCTTCCTATCCTTTTCTATTTAGTAAGTTTGGGTCCCAACGTTTGCTCATACTATTTTCTTTCTGTGTCAGTATTTCTTCTTATCTAACCGCCATTACATGTTTGGGGCTTTCTATGTTCTTTGGGGATCTGCTCCGGGGCAGATAGCTTTCTTCTTTCTATCTTTAGG
>JARQOD010000008.1:103133557-103167368 GCA_033576555.1 Oophaga sylvatica | reverse complement strand
TGACGCAGACTAACATTCACGTGCGCATCGTTCATCATCGCAAGCGTACCGACAACACAAAGGCGTTGTCATGACTGCTTTTACTCAGTAAACATGCACCTAATGAAACATACACCGCATGTGCCCTATTACATAACAAGCTACAAGAAAAACGAGTGTGAGGTGTGACACAGCTGTTTTTAGGTACAGTATTATATCGACATTGTACAGTGTCGCTATTCAGTCTGATAAATAGATATCATCACCATTCTATCAGTTGTCGTTCTTTCAGCACCACTTACAGTATAATATTTGCTATTGTGACTATGCACTATTGACTTTACCAAGGTAATGCATGATTTTTGTTAGCGATTATCATGTTTACATGAAGGACCTTTATGATATGGGCTGTTAACTTTCTAATAAATATGTATTTTTTAAAATGACACAAATATAAGTATGTTGAAGGGGACTATTCCTACATGCATTGTTTGCACAATATTACAGGTGTACATCACGTCCCTTAATCAACATTGGATTATTATATTTACTTGTATGCTTTTATTTAAAAGGCAAGAACACTGAAGTATAACCTTCGCACTGCAGCAGTTTGTCAAAGTTCAACCCACATTATGCACTTCCAACATGCAGAATTTGAGTCATGAGTGAGTTGGATTTGTCTAAGCTATGGAGTACAAGGTTGACCATCAGTATCCTATAGCATAAGTAGGCTTTTGTGTTTCCCATTTGTTTTTGACATGTGCATATCGTAATAAAATGTCACAATTATTTTGTAACAGATTTGTGACAAAGACTAATCATTTTATGGTTTTAAAGTTACGTTTCAAATGTTTACAGCTTAGAAATCAGGGTGTAGCCTCATATCTATTGTAGCACTAGACACTTTGACATGTCAAGTTTTTTTCACCATGATTAGGTAGCTAGCATAATTTTTTGCCGGACACACAGCAGGGGACAGCAGGGGCGTTACTGAAACCCCACAAACACATCAGCGATTTGTTTTCATCTGTGAATACTAACAAACTTCTGAGGCACAACTGGCGGTTGAAGCCCAGGGTCAAGGAGGGGTAGGCAGAGGCCTAGTATGAGATGTTTGAAGTTGAAGTTGTAGTTAGCAGCATTAATTTTTGCCAGACCACAGCAGGGGAACAGCAGGCGTTACTGAACCCCACAAACACATCAGCGATTGTTTTCATCTGTGCATCTAACACTTCTGAGCAGCAACTGGCGGTGTTGAAGCCCAGGGTCAAGGAGGTGTAGCAGAGGCCTAGTATGAGATGTTTGAAGTTGAAGTGTAGTTAGCAGCATAAATTTTTGCCAGACACACAGCAGGGGAACAGCAGGCGTTACTGAACCCCACAAACACATCAGCGATTGTTTTCATCTGTGCATCTAACACTTCTGAGCAGCAACTGGCGGTTTGAAGCCCAGGGTCAAGGAGGTGTAGGCATAAAATATTGAGTTATTGCCTTGTTACGTGGCCAATCCATTGCAAATGTATTACTTCAAACAAGAATAAATGAAGTTTTACTAGGACAATAAAATGATGAATTTAAATTCCAAGAATAGAAAAATATTTATACTTGAGAGTCCTCTGTGGTTGATACCGTTAATGGCTAACTGAAAATATGGTAACAAATTCCAAGCTTTCGAGACTACTCTGGTCTCTTCATCAGGCTAAGACTAAAACAAAAAATGAAGAATCACATATTTCTACACACAACAGGACACAGGAATAGGTAAGACAAGGAGGGAGAGACAAGTGAGGGGAGACCGGCCAAAAAATGAGAACAAGGATGAATTATCAGCGCCACAGAATAAGAGAAAAATAATGATTTACCTGTGGCAAAACAATTTTGTATGCCCGGTCATAGCATGATGGATATGGAATTACTGGTATTAAAATATAACTTCAAATATGAGAAAGATACAAAGGTTTCAGAATATAAGCTCATCATGACCTTTGACACTGTTAGTGATGGAATGAATAGATCAACGGATTTATGTCATTCTATATCAATTAAGGAATCTGCGTCTCTGCCCTTCCAGGGGCATGAAAACACAAAACCAGACCCCAATCAGAGGGCAATAAAACTTTCTATCCTTATTAGGAACTGTTACAATATTTATGTTCATCCCTCTGTGATAATGAGAGTTCTGCTACACGTCACTTACTTGTCTTACCTATTTCACTATTCCTGTGTCCTGTTGTGTATAGAATTATGTGATGCTTTATTTTTGGTTTTAGTCTTTGCCTGATGAAGAGACGTGAGTAGCCTCGAAAGCTTGCAATTTGTTACCATCTTTTCAGTTATCCATTAAAAGGTAACAACCACTGTGGACTCTCAAGTCTAAATATTTTTCTATCTACTGGCTAACACGGTACGAAGATACACATGTTTCCTAACTTCAAGAATAAAAATAAAGACACTGCAAATATAAATGCATATATGCACATGCCAACAAGAAATGGAACAACACACCACCCAAAAATTGGTTACAAAATATAGTGTTGTAAATTTAAGAATAAAAGTCCATTTTTTGTATTTATGAATAATGCTTAAGGAACGCTATGTTAAACTATAACATAGTGAAGACAATGGATTTTGTAATAGTCACTCATCATCATCATCATTGCAATTTAGATGTGACAGTCACAGACATTTCAATTATTTAAGTTAATAAAATCGTTACTTTGTACACCATGTATGACATGTCCAGCATGGACTCATCAATGTATGACACAATAATGTACGATAAAAAATAACCAATTTAAAAAAACATAATGCATTGTCACAATTTAAGTGTGTGCCTGCAAGTGTAGGTGAAACAAAGGCTACGGATAGAAAAGGTGTATTCTATGTCTGTATCAGACAGTGGACAGCCTCTGATGGGTAATGGCGATGTTATACTGTACGTCAATAAAGTCTGCGGCTGCAATCATGCATTTTTTGCTTGTACAGTGTTGAAGAGGGTAAAAGCATGTCTGGTTGCGCAAGGCTTTATCCGTCAACACTATCTTCCTACTGTCACGCGAGGGTAGGGTACGTGTGTCAATTAGATGACTCTATAAAATGTGACGTTACCAGCGTTATTGCGCCCTATGGACGCCAAAAATACGACAGCAGTAATCATTTACTGTCTAATACTCCACCTATGACCAACAAAAAAAGAACGTTCCCTCTTTAACAATCTACAAGACTAACAACCATAATGGTTGACGCTGACTTTATTGAGGTACGAATTACATCGACATTGTCCATGATAACTATGCACTGTGATACCATATACCATTATTAATTTATATCTGTTGTGCTTGTTTCAACAGCACTTGCAGGTATAACTACCTATTGTCAGTATGCATGATGCACTTTCTAGATGTAATAATTTATTATTGCACATTATTACCAGGTTTACATGCTGGCCATTTCATATATGGTGTGTGAAGTTACAGTTGGCATCAGTATGTGTATTTTATAATGTCTGTCATAAATAAAACTCGTGATGATGATGATGAGGATTTTATGATTCATACATCCATTGACTGCATTATCTTACAGGTACAGATAAAGTTCCTTAAAAAGCATTAATTGATAAGTATGAAATGTACTTTTATGCATTAATTTCAAAAAGTGAACACTAAGTTTTAGTTTTTGTTACCATTTCTAATAGACATGTGCAGATATGCGCTGTGATGACAAATTATTATTTGTCCATATTTGTCATAAAAATTTATCATTCTAGGCCTGGAAAACTTCACAATTTCATGTTTTAAGCATAACAATCAGGGTGACGGCTCTTCCCTATTTGGAGCATGTTCGACATGGGTTTTTCTGTGCATGTGTAGGGAACAGGAGACATGGATAACGTTGCGAACCACTTATTTAATCTGAAAACGGACAGACAAATTCTGGCGAGATCCATGCATTGTTCATTTCAGAAAAGTAAGCTGGTCTACATTATCGGAGGATAGTCGCATGCGACGGTCTGTTAGTACACCACCTGCAGCACTAAAGACGCGCTCCGATAATACACTGGCAGCAGGGCAAGCCAGCACCTCCAATGCATACGGCTAAGCTCTGGCCATGTATCCAGCTTAGAGACCCAAAAACTTGAATGGGGAAGAGCCATCTGGGAGTACACTGAGAGGGAAAGACATGTAGTCTGTCACCATCTTACGGAAACGTTGCCTCCTGCTGACTGGAGCCGTCTCGGATGGTGTAGACATTTGTGGCGCTGCCACAAAACTTCGCCACATTTGGAACATACTGGTCTTGCCTTTTGAAGAGGCGCTGCTTGTGCTCCCTCTTGTTGCAGAGCTGTCTCCACTGCCTCGACGCACAGCGCTGCTTTGTAAAGCAGTAGCAGCAGCAGCAGTGCTCTCGGCTGGAATGGAGAACATTATGGATTGCACCAGTGTGTCTTGGTACTCCCGCATTTTACCTCCCGGTTCAACGGTGTGATGAGGCTTTGTAAGTTGTCCCGGTAGCGAGGGTCTAGGAGGGTGTACACCCAATAATCAGACGTTATGAGAATGTGGGCGATGCGGCGGTCGTTTCTCAGGCACTGCAGCATGAAATCAACCATGTGCTGCAGACTCCCAACTGGCCAAGAAACGCTGTCCCCTGCAAGAGGCGTAATCTCTGCCTGCTCTGCATCACCCCACCCTCGCTCTACATACTGACTAGAGCGTTGTGTACCTCCCTCTGGAGCAATGTCTTCCTCCTCCATTGACTCCTCCTCATCCTCCTCACAAAGTGAGCCCTGCAAAGCCCTTTGGGAGGAACCACGTTGGCTGACTGTCCAAAAGGTGATAGAATTTGTGTCTCCTCATCCTCCACCTCTTCCAAAACCTCATCCCTTAGTGCTTGCAGTGTTTTTTGAAGCAGGCAGATAAGGGGGACAGTCAGGCTGACTAGTGCATCATCTGCACTCGCCATCCGCGTTGACTCATCAAACGCACGCAAAACGTGGCAGATGTCCTTCATAGAGGCCCACTCAGTAGTGGTGAAGTGTGAACGCGCAAATTGCGAGTTGATTGCACCTGATGCAGCTGATACTCCATTACTGCTGGCTGCTGCTCACACAACCGCTCCAACATATGTAACGTGGAATTCCACCTGGTGGGTACGTCACATATGATGCGATGTTCAGGAAGGCGAAATCTGCGTTGCAGAGCTGCAATGCGCGATCTGGCCATGCTGGAACGTCGCAAGTGAGCGCACTCTAGGCGGACCTTGTGCAGCAGTGCATCAAGATCCGGATAGTCCCTCAAAAAACTCTGCACGACCAAGTTGAGCACATGTGCCAGACATGGTATGTGAGTGAGGTTGCCAAGGCCCAGAGCTGCCACCAGATTTCGGCCATTGTCACACACTACCAAGCCTGGCTGGAGATTCGCTGGCAAAAACCACACGTCGCTCTCCTGCTTGATGGCATTCCAGAGCTCCTGCGCTGTGTGGCTTCGATTCCCCATGGAAATTAATTTCAGGACGGCCTGTTGACGTTTGGCCACGGCTGTGCTCATATCGGTCGCATCAGGTAAGCGTTCACGGGTCCATGTGGAGGTAGACCGTGACGGCTCCTGCAGCGATGATTCTGAGGAACTGGAGTAGGAGGAGGAGTCAATGTGGACAGACTTGATTCCTGCAATCCTTGGAGTTGGCAGAAACGTACAGCGCCACTCGCAAGATCTGTACCCGGCTCCACAACATTGACCCAATGGGCAGTGAGGGAAAGGTATCGTCCCTGGCCATGGGTACTGGTCCACGCATCGGTGGTCAGGTGGACCTTGCTACTGACGGCTTTAGTAGCGCATGTTTTAATTTTTCCCTCAACATGCTTTTGCAGACCAGGGACGGCTTGCCTGCTGAAATAAAATCGGCTGGGCACATTGTATTGTGGGACTGCCAATGCCATTAAGTTATGGAAACTGTCAGTCTCCACCAGCCTGAATGACAGCATTTCAAGGGACAGGAGTTTTGCAATGCCAGCATTCAGAGCCTGTGCTCGTGGATGGTTTGCCGAGTATGGCCGTCTTTTATCCCATGCCTGTGCTACCGATGGCTGTTTTGTGGCCTGGAATGTGAGGATGACAGGGAACTTGCAGCTGTGGGTGGAATAACACTGGGTCTCTGGACAACAGTGACAGAGGTTCTTCCATGGCGATCCTGTGAGGAAGCCGAACCAGCTGTGTGTGAGCTGGAGGAAGAGGCTCCAACACGAGCTGAAGATGTAGGTGCTGCTGTAGGTTGGCCTACATCTCCAGTGTGTCTTTGTAACTCAACCACATGCTTTGACCGCACATGTTTCCACATATTTGTGGTATTAAGGTTACTGACACTTTTACCTCTTTTTACTTTTTGATGACACAGCTTGCATTTGACACAGCAAATATCATCTGCAAGTGTGTCAAAAAAGGACCACGCAGTGCAAGTCCTGGGAGCGCCCGTTTTGGCTGTTGGAAGAGAACTGCTACGAACGGGTGCCAAACTGGAGGCTACAGGCAACCGAGTCTGCAGCCTACCTCTCCCTACTGTTTGGACCGTTGGGGCAATCTCTTCCTCAGAGCTGCTACCACCACCTTCCTGTTCCTCACGCCATGTTGGGTCTTGGACCTCATCATCTCCACTACCCTCTTCCAACACCTGCTGCTGTTGTGTGGTCTGGCCAGCACCATTGCTCAACAGAAACTGGCACCTGAGTCTCATCATCAAGATGCGTTCTGCGGCGTGCTGACCATCGGCACTGGCTCACCCGCCTCTTCACATTCAGAGAGACACAGCTGTTGCGCATCACTGCACACTGCCTCTTCTTCACATTCCAGAATGCTGCTTGGCTGGGCCCCTGTTTGCAAGCCAACAGATTCTGAGAACAGAAGCAGAGACTCAGCTGGCTCCAGTTCAGAACTCTCTGACTGCCTGGGCAATTTGGCAGGCGGTGAAGAGACAGATGGTTGTTCAACAGTGCTGTGGTCCTGAGAGGAGTGGAAGCAATTGAAGTCGATGCATTGGCTGCCATCCAACCAACAACGGCTTCAATTTGTTCTTCCCGCAGCAGGGGGGTACGCTGAGCTCCTACAAAAGTGCGCATAAAGGAACGCTCACGGGGAAAACTGGTGGATGCTGTGTCACTGGGTGCGGCAGCAGCCACAGAATCCCCACGTCCTCCCTGCTGAAACTCCACGGCCACGACCACATGCCTTACTCCCTGCCTTCTTCATCTTGGTAGATTGATAAAGAAAGTCAGAAAAGTTATAAGGCCTAAGTGTGGTTATTCCTCAGAGACTGCAGTGAACACTGCAGACAACTGTTCAGTAGCTGTGAAAGGCCCCTTTGTGTACTTCTATAGTGTTTTCAACCAATGTATTGTATACGGATGGAAGCGCGTCACACTAATAGATTAGATTTCTTTCAAATATAATGGAGCAGCACCAATTAGAGAAAAATGTGAAGGATGAGGCAGTGACACACGCTCAGCAGACTACAACCAGCAGTGGTTGAAGAACTAACTGGAGCGTAATCTGCACTCAAAAATGAAAAGCTCAGACTACAGTGAACACTGCAGACAACTGTTCAGTAGCTGTGAAAGGCCCCTTTGTGTACTTCTATAGTGTTTGCAACCAATGTATTGTATACGGATGGAAGCGCGTCACACTAATAGATTAGATTTTTTTCAAATACAATGGAGCAGCACACAATTAGAGAAAAATGTGAAGGATGAGGCAGTGACACACGCTCAGCAGACTACAACCAGCAGTGGTTGAAGAACTAACTGGAGCGTAATCTGCACTCAAAAAATGAAAAGCTCAGACTACAGTGAACACTGCAGACAACTGTTCAGTAGCTGTGAAAGGCCCCTTTGTGTACTTCTATAGTGTTTGCAACCAATGTATTGTATACGGATGGAAGCGCGTCACACTAATAGATTAGATTTTTTTTCAAATATAATGGAGCAGCACCAATTAGAGAAAAATGTGAAGGATGAGGCAGTGACACACGCTCAGCAGACTACAACCAGCAGTGGTTGAAGAACTAACTGGAGCGTAATCTGCACTCAAAAAATGAAAAGCTCAGACTACAGTGAACACTGCAGACAACTGTTCAGTAGCTGTGAAAGGCCCCTTTGTGTACTTCTATAGTGTTTGCAACCAATGTATTGTATACGGATGGAAGCGCGTCACACTAATAGATTAGATTTTTTTCAAATATAATGGAGCAGCACCAATTAGAGAAAAATGTGAAGGATGAGGCAGTGACACACGCTCAGCAGACTACAACCAGCAGTGGTTGAAGAACTAACTGGAGCGTAATCTGCACTCAAAAAATGAAAAGCTCAGACTACAGTGAACACTGCAGACAACTGTTCAGTAGCTGTGAAAGGCCCCTTTGTGTACTTCTATAGTGTTTGCAACCAATGTATTGTATACGATGGAAGCGCGTCACACTAATAGATTAGATTTTTTTCAAATATAATGGAGCAGCACCAATTAGAGAAAAATGTGAAGGATGAGGCAGTGACACACGCTCAGCAGACTACAACCAGCAGTGGTTGAAGAACTAACTGGAGCGTGATCTGCACTCAAAAAATCAAAACCTCACAGACTGCAGTGAACACTGAAACACAACTGTTCACTATCTGTGAAAGGCTCCTTTCTGAACTTCTATAGTGTTTGCAACCAATGTATTGTATACAGATGGAAGCGCGTCACACTAATAATTAGATTTTTTCAAATATAATGGAGCAGCACAATTAGAGAAAAATGTGAAGGATGAGGCAGTGACACACGCTCAGCAGACTACAACCAGCAGTGGTTGAAGAACTAACTGAGCGTGATCTGCACTCAAAAATCAAACCTCACAGACTGCAGTGAACACTGAACACAACTGTTCACTATCGTGAAAGGCCCTTTTGTACTTCTATAGTGTTTGCAACCAATGGTATAGTATACGGATGGAAGCGCGTCACACTATAATTTCTATTGAATGGAGCAGCTAGAAGTACTAAAGAAAAAAAAAAGAGTCTTGAGTGACACGTGCAGATGCCTACAGACAGCGTTGGATGCAGAGCAAACTGCTGCGTCACCTGCACTCTCACACACACACCTTGCACAGAGCTGTTAAACAACACTGCAGGCAATGTTTTTACACACGGTTGGTAAACTAGCCTGCCTAAAGCAAAGTACACAAATCGCAATCTCTAACTGTCCCCAGAGTCAGCAGAGCAGCGTTCTGTCCTAACTGAGTTCACAGCACAGTGACGCTAAATGGCGGCGGCGCTTTTATAGTGCATTCTGACATCATTTCAGCAGCCAATTACAGCCCTGCCATAGTTAAGATGACCGCAGCATTACAGATGTGCCCACACTTCATAGATTCCTCATTGCTGACTAAATCACATTGCCTCTCAAAGAATTATGGGAACTTCCGATTCCGGTATACGATATTGGAAAAATATCGGAACTAAGTATCGGAATTCCGATACAGCAAATATCGGCCGATACCCGATACTTGCGGTATCGGAATGCTCAACACTACTCATAAATAGAGTATTATTACTTATTGGGTTAATTTCAGAGGTATCTAACCCTCAAAAAAATTGTTACTTTTTTTGGCATTATATTGCTCATCCATAGAGTACTACATGTTCTTTGGTACATTTTGGTGGTATCTAAAAATAAAAAAAAGTTAAAAATGTATCAGTATTATATTGCTCATCTATAGAGTATTACGTTTTCTTGTGTAAATTTCGGTGGTATCTTAACTCTACCAAAAACTGGTTCAAAATGTACTGGTATTTTATTGCTCATCCGTAGAGCATTACGTCTTCTTGGGCACATTTTGGTAGTCTCTAAAGTTCAAAAAATTGTTAAAAATGTATTGGTATTATACTTCTCATCCACAGAGTATTACGTTTTCTTAGGTGCATTTCGATGGTATCTAACCCTCAAAAAAAGTGTTAAAAAATGTATCGGTATTATATTGCTCATCCAAAAAGTATTACATCTTCTTAGGTACATTTTGGTGTTATTTAACTCTCCAAAAAATTGTTCATAAATGTACTGATTTTATTTGCTCATTCATAGAGTATTACATCTTTTTGGGTACATTTAAGTGGTATCTTATCCTCCCAAAAATTGTAAAAAAATGTATCGGTATTATATTTCTTATCCATAGACTATAATGTCTTCATTATTTTTCAAACTGTTTTCAGTATTACATTGCTCATCCATATAGTATGACACGTTCTTGGGTACATTTCAGTGGTATTTAACCCTCAAAACAAGTTGTCAATTTTTTTTTTCGGTATTATATTAGTCTGCATACAGTAATTTGAGTTCTTGGGTACATTTCGGAAGTATGTATAACACTAAAAAAAAGCAGTGAGAAATTTTCCGGATTCAATTACTCATTCATACAGTTTTATGTGTTTTCTGTTATATTTACATGTTATATAAAAAAAGAAAACATTTTTATTGATTCCATTACTGATCCATGCAGTATTATGTGCTTTCTGTTACATTTTGGTGTTATATTAAAAAAAACACCTTGAAAAAATAATTATGAATTCAGTGATTTATCCATACAATGTAACACATTTCTTGTTATATTTTGCTGATATACAAAACTCTAAAAAAACTTCCAAAACTTTTCATAGATTCCAGTATTCCTCCATATACTGTAACATGGTTCTTTTTACATTTCACTGATATATTATACTCTTAAAACGCTTTTAAACATTTTTATGGATTCAATGATTCATGCATACTGTATAACGTGCTTTATGTACAACTGCGGTAGGTTAAAATTTTTAAAAAATGCTTGGCCTGGAAGAGTTCACAAAATATTTTTGATCAGCTTGGCAACCTTTTTTCTACTGGCTACCATAAATACAGAGTCATGCCTTAAGTTTTAGGTAGAAAATAATCTTAACAGGTTCCCTTTAAATTGCAGCTCTGCCTGTGCTATTTACGGTATAGCTAGATATGTATGTTATAGATACATTGTAAATAAAGTAGTTGAAAAATAATAGGAAAAATAAATAAAATGAAGAGCCGAATCCAATCACAATTAGCTTGTCCACATTCTATAACCTCTGCAGCAGATATAATACTGTGCACTCTTACTAGAGAGGTAACTTGCTAAAAGATGCTATCTCTTTCCTTCAAAAGTGAAAACAGAATGTGCTGATTTTTACCTTCATCAGAGTCAACTCGTTCTCCTCCTGTGCTTTTAATCACAGTGATTTGCGCATTACTTTCTCATACATGTGATGGGCTTGTTGCCAGCATATAACGTTCAGTGGTCTTCTTAAACATTGACAGACCAGGTGGCCGCCACATAGAACAGGATGTATATGCGATATGGCAATCATTTCATCTCTAACATGTTCATTACTGAATCTCCAAAGCAAGGTATTTTATGTGTGGTTTAATATGTCATCAATGCATCTAGAAGCTGTCAAGTGCAGAGAGATAATCTAAGCTATTGTAATAGTAATGTAAATGTATCTACTGTAGACATCAGTGCAATTGTGAAATGTCAATCATTCTCAGCCTTCCATGTATACTGAGCAATAATAAAAGCAATTACTGGCTAACTGCAGCAAGAAAAGTGTCTTCTTTCCATAAAATACAGAGAACATATGTTCTGCACAATCATATACAACCTATATTCTGGATTCCAAAGATGTTGTCTTTAATGGGGCTCATCATAATACCCCACACTTTATGATTTCAGCTTGAAATAAAAAGGAGAAAAATGCAGCCCACCAACAATACAGTAAATGGATACAGTATCTGGAATATGTTTGTGATTTCAATAGCTTAGAGTATGGTAAATAATCTAATTGCAGGAGCCACATCTGCACATACTCAGCCAGCTGTGTGATCTCTCATATGCTTCTCAGCCCATGTTTTTCGGCACTCAGCTTTCGTATGGCCGCTTCCACTCGGAGATCTCTGGAGCAGTCGGAATATTTTAAACAGAAGAGGATTTTCCATCTCTCGCCACACAATACTCTAAACATATGTATAGTTCACTTAAATCTGTATAAAATATGTCAGTATCTTAGAATAAAAAAAATCAGCCAAAGAACAAACGTCCCTTTGTAAAAGGGGATAAATAAACCAAAGCATGTAAAAACTGGAAAACAAGCAAAAGAGACATTTGTTACATTATAGAAATTACTCAACCTTCTTATGCAAAACTGTTCAAACATGTTCAGTAATAGATACAGCTCACCCCATCCAATATACTGTATGTATGTCGATCAGCTTATTTTCCTGGGCAATCGCCTCTACTATGCACCGATAAAGCTTGAGATGTATCAAGCAGCTTTGCTCAAAGCTGTAAAAAGAAGATTTTCAATCGAGCAAAGTGAATTAAAAGCAAAAATACTTTATTGTGATTTCATTAAAATAGTAGCATGGGCATAAATATTATACTGACGCGTTTCGGGTCTAGCTGACTTAAAGAAGTTATCCGCTACGCTTTTTTATTATTTTTTTTATTCATTACTCTTGCTATTATTTGCCAGTAAATGCATCTATACTCCTATTGTATTAATATATACCTTTATCTAGAGATACCATCACATTGTGTCTGCCAGCTGAGGCTCTGATGTTTACATTGATCACTTCCGGTCCCCAGGTAGATGTTCTAATACTACATGTTCCATCATACATTGCAGTGGCCTGTGAGCCAGCACTTATCAGGCCCCTCCATTCTTTGCTCAAACTCCTCCCTCATTTTACAAATTGTAGCCAGTATTCTGAAGCAATAGCTTTACTCAGATTAGATTACATAACTCATTTGCTTTTGAAACGCAGATCGCAGCACTTCACTAGCAGAGGTGTCATCCCCTGCTATACTGCTGAATCACTCTGCCTGCTCAGCTTGCCTAAGGCAGACAAATTGTGTCTTCAGGATGCATGCTCAGGCAAGCTGTCATTCAATCCAAAATGTCTACACCCACCAGCTGGAGCACAGTGACAACTTCCTTTCATTTTGTGTAATTCCTGAAGAACAATTTCCAGAACAATCCAGTAATATGTGATCCCTGCTGAGATATGTTCATAGAAACTATACATCTAATACACGTGTATTACGAAAGTGTTGTTTTGAAAAGCTATGATATATAATGGGGGTGTTAGGGTTCGAGTTCCCGCTGCTGCACAAGGGGAGTCTCGAACAGGTCCCGCTGCGGTCCCCCATCCATCTCCGTCCGCAGTGGAACCTGCTCAGCAGAGACGTCGGTCCCAGCGTCTTGCCCATTCCAATACTGTGCAGAGACTTGCTGCTGCCCCTCCTGGATCTTCTATTATAGCCAGTGCTGGAGCAGACGTCTTTGGGACAAAGTCCTGCTTTCCCCTTCTGAGCATGCCCAGGGTAAGATCTCTCATTGGAGATCAGGGGTCACATGTTCAGGTACTGCAGCAGCTCCTATTGGTCCATCAGGAAGGTCCTGAAACTACATGTGTTTTGGAACAGTTTCTCATTCGTCCTTTATCTGGCAGGTCCTGTAGCTGTTTCTATAAAAGGGTGGCATGGCTGGGCCGCCATGCGCTAGTATCAATTGCATTATGTGCTTTGCGCCAGTGTGATCATGCACACATGTGGTTAGGGCTCGGCTGAAATAAACCCCTAGAATACCGGCTTCTCCGGTGAGGAGATTTGGATGCACGTGGTTAGGGCTTGGCTGAAATAAGCCCCTAGAATACCGGCTTCTCCAGTGAGGAGATTGCTTTATTGCATTGCTGTCTGCATGATCATGGACTGCTATCCACACAGCAGTTATATTGTGTATCCCTGTGAGTCTAACAGGACACAGTCTTTTTCTCAGCGACTCTGTGACGCAACAGGGTTCGCTTTATAATGCTGGTTCAGCTCCCTAGCGTTTTACTTTGCGACTCACTGAAGTTAAGTGAGTTCGTACTTACCGCCATATAGCGGCTCTGGGGATTAACAGAGTTCGCACTAACTGCCACAGAGAGCTACGGCGTTTATTTTAGCGACTCTGCGGGATAACAGAGTTCGCTACTTTCACCATCTTACTAGCAGCTGGCTTCACCTGCACGGTGGACCCCAGGCTGCGAACGCACCTCTCTACAATATGTATTAGGTGCGTTCTGCAGACCCTAACAGGGGGTGTGTGTAAAAGTAGTGGAAAATCCCTTTAATTGGAGATATAGTTACAAAAAAGAACAAAACTATTGGCATAAAAACAAAGAAAGCCAACTAATTACATGATATCACACATTGACAGCTCCTGGATAACAAAGGATTAACACTAGAATGGGATGAAAGTGTGATTACATACACTTTCAGATCTCCTCTCACAGCAGTATCAGTGTGAGGGGAGGGGAAGAGAAAACAGAGCTGGGAGAGGAGAGCTGCAGTCAGCTGCAGACTGGAGAGTATTGTGCCAGCCTGAAAACTTTATTTTGAAGGCCCACCGTTTGTCTAAAACTGATTAAATAGCATTAAAGAGTAGTGATGGGCAAACCCCTGGATGTTCGAGTCTGGCGGGTTCAGCAAAACATTTAGAAAAAGTTCTGTTCAGGTACTAGAACAGTACCCAAACTGAAACCGGACTCCATTCAAATGAATGGGGGCCCAAACATCCATTATTTGCCATGCTGTCATCTGCATCGGTGATAAGATCATTACTGCCAGTCAGAGAGCTGTCATAAGACAGCGTGAGCCAGCAGCTGTGACCGGCCATAAAAAGTTTACAGCCATCACAGAAGCTTATGCTGATGTGTGTACTACTCCCATCAGTCTACACTTGCTGTCACTAAAAATAATGAGAGCAGGCGCCGCTGATGGTAGTATTGATCAGCTGGCACCTGCGCTATAAATAGAGAATTTAAAAAAAATTATATTTTTAAAATCCAGCATGGCAAACTTTATCATGACTGGTTATTAAGAATAGAGGGACCCCATACCATTTTTGTAAATTTAAATAAATAATTTAAAAATAAACTGCATGGGGTCCCCCCATTTTTGACAACCATCAAAGCTAAAGCAGACAGCTAGGAGCTGGAATTCTTAGGCTGGTAAGGAGCCATGGATATTGACACCCCAGCCTAAAAATAGCTGCCCGCGGCTGCCCCAGAAGAAGTGCACCTATTTAATGTGCCAATTCTGGCATTTTACCAGGTTATTCCCAATTGCCTTGTGGTGGCAGCTAGTGGGATAATTTTTGTGAAGTTGATATCACCTTTGTGTTGTCAAGTTGGGAAGCTCGCAGCGCCACCACCACCACAGCACCTTGGTGCTCTTGACTTTGTGACTTAACAAAAACAAGACTTATTGGCAACTTTGCCTCATCATCATCTTCTTTATACCCAAATTTACCATTCCAAACCATCATGTTGTTGAGACCGTGGCTGTTCTTAGGTTTGTGCATAGCCAAACAACATGTTCTCCTCTCCTTCTCGGAGCATGTAGATTGAGAGTTCACAATCAAGAAATGATGTTGTAAAGAGCTCCTTGGAGTGTCCTATTTTCGGATCACTGGTCTCCTGGGACTCAACATGGTGGGAAGTAGGAGGATCAGGGTGAGGATTAAGTAATCCAGACTTTAGACTGGTGAGAATGGACTGTGTGGAAGATTGTGTGATGCTCCCAAACCTGCTAGAAGCATTATCTGCTATCCAACAGACCATCTGTTTGCATTACTCTGGCTTCAGAAGTGGTGTACCGTGCCTTCCTGCAAACTGAGACAGGAACCTATGCATCATTGATGGGCATGTTTCTTGTGCTCCAGCAAGAGGTGTAGTCACACCTGCACCAGGTTCTCGGCATCGACATGCACCATCATCAGCACTTCCACTTCGCCATCCCTTGTCACACGCCTTATGCATTTTCTAATTGCTAGGTCTCTTGAAACCAAGTTTATATTTAATAAAAGAAAAAAAGTTGGTCACCTGCAGCAATCAAAGCGACTTTTTTGAGTTCACTCTACTGTAATGTAACAGAACGCAAACGTATATGGATGACAATCAAATTCAGTCCAGAAAAATGTTTCAATGCTTTTTCTTAGTTTTATAGATCACAGAAATGGCCATAGATCATGTAACACTCTATAGTTGAGAAATGGAAGACTAGGAAATTTTTAAAAGCTTTTTAACAGTTTCAGAGATCACACAAATGTTCACAGACCACGTTACACTGAATGGATGAGAAATGGAAGCGTACAAAATTTTTAAAAGCTTTGGTTGAATTTTACAGATATAAATAATAAGGATCTACCAATCAAAATGAAGTGTATAAAGCAAGGTAGAAGTACAGGCTAAAATTTAACTTTTAATAACTGCCTTTAAAAACGAAGTATTCATTCAGTAAATAACAAACAACCAATAAGTGTATCCTAACCACCAATAACTTGTGAAAAAACAAAAAATTGTTAAAACCGTCTAGTAAAACAGACTTGACTTATTCATGGGATAGGCAAGGATAGATCTATCTAGAAACTATCCACAATATTCAATAAATCTAGGTATATATCAAATGACTATATGTGCTTTTTTTATATAACTTGCACATCTCAAAAAACAGAACAGTCTTACCATATGTTGATTTACTGTATGCTAGTAAATGGGGGAGGCTTTTTAAACAACGCCATACATTACCCCAAACCATGTGGACACATATGATCCAAAGACTGACAGTCTCCCAACGCGTTTCTCTGGCTAGATCATCAGGGGAGAGTTATGCCATTTTTGTCAGCTGTTAAGGTATATGTCACCCGCAGCGCTTGTGCAGACTGTTGAACGGGTGCACGTGTCTGAACCACGTGCGTTCTTAAATAGAACGCTAAAGCGGTCATATAGTGACGTCAGATCCTGTGCGTTCTCCTTAGCGACGTAATATCCTATGCGCTCATCATCTGGAACGCATATTTGGAACGCAAACTATCAAACAGGTGCACGCAAATGAATCATATGGGTTCCAATATAGAATGTTAAAATAACGTCATATCCTAAGCGCTCTCCATAGTGACGTAATCTCCTATGCGCTCCTCATCTGGGACGCTTGAATGGAACGCAAATTAACAAGCAGGTGCACACTAATGAATCACATGAATTCTAATCCAAAAAACAACGTCATATCCTACGATGTAATATCTTATGCGCTTCCCATATGGAACGCACAAATGGAACGCACAGGTCACATCAAAGATTCCAATATATTCAGCGTTCATGTGACTCCTCTGATGACGTCACATGGTAGACATCGTACCAATATATATTCAGACACGTGCACCCGTTCAACAGTCTGCACAAGCGCTGCGGGTGACATATACCTTAACAGCTGACAAAAATGGCATAACTCTCCCCTGATGATCTAGCCAGAGAAACGCGTTGGGAGACTGTTAGTCCTTGGATCATATGTGTCCACATGGTTTGGGGTAATGTATGGCGTTGTTTAAAAAGCCTCCCCCATTTACAAGCATACAGTGGATATCAACATATGGTAAGACTGTTCTGTTTTTTGAGATGTGCAAGTTTATATAAAAAAAGCACATATAGTCATTTGATATATACCTAGATTTATTGAATATTGTGGATAGTTTCTAGATAGATCTATCCTTGCCTATCCCATGAATAAGTCAAGTCTGTTTTACTGACGGTTTTAACAATTTTTTGTTTTTTCACAAGTTATTGGTGGTTAGGATACACTTATTGGTTGTTTGTTATTTACTGAACGAATACTTCGTTTTTAAAGGCAGTTATTAAAAGTTAAATTTTAGCCTGTACTTCTACCTTGCTTTATACACTGAATTTTACAGATCACAGAAATGTTCACAGACCACGTTACACTGTATGGCTGAGAAATAGAAGCCTACAACATTTTAAAAACTTTTTACCAGTTTTACAGATCTCAGAAATGTTCACAGACAATGTAACACTGCATGTCTGAGAAATGGAAGCCTACAACATTTTAAAACCTTTTTAGCAGTTTTAGAGATCACAGAAATGTTCACAGACCATGTAACACTGTATGTCTGAAAAATGGGAGCCTAAAAAATTTTTTAAAAGCTTTTGTTCACTTTTAGAGATTACAGAAATGTTCACAGACCACTTAACACTGTATGTCTGAGAAATGGAAGACTAAGTAATTTTTGAAAGCATTTGTTCACTTTTAGAGATCACAGAAATGTTCTCAGACCATGTAACACTTTATGGCTTAGAAATGGAAGCCTACAAAATTGTTAAATTTTTTTTATCAGTTTTATAGATCACAGAAATGTACTCCACACTAGGGAATAGCGTATGGCTAAGAAATGTAGCCCAGGAAAATGTTCCATCGATTATTGGGTGTGTTATATATATGTTATAGACAGCCAGTCAATCACAGTAATGCCACAACCAAGATGGCTACAGCGTTAGCCAAAGATACAGGGCAGGAATTTGAGTTTTGAGTGTAATGAGCACATCTAAGCACCGTGATACTCGAGTGATAACCTAGTATTACTGAGCATGTTCACTCATCCCTGCACTGTACCTGAAAAAGTAGCAAATAAAAATGTTACCTTGAATCAGCCTCCATATCGTTCCAAACAAAAAAAATGTAAAAGTTTTGCGTCTCAGACTTTGGCATCACAATGAAATTTTGCTGTCATTGTTTTAAAGTTTTTATTTAAAAAAAAAAGTATAAACACCAAAAACCATAAAATATGTATTGTCATAATTATAGTGTTTTAAAAAATGAAATGCATATGATCTTCTCAACAGATAAAACAAACAGAAAAAACTGATAAAAAGTGGACATGGTATGAAGGGGATTCAACATGAAATTATTATATACACACTGCATCAAATACAATCTACAAACAAAATATCAATCCATGCATGGTGCAGCAATGAAGGCAAGCTGAGTATGCACTTCACAAAAAGTGGAGAGTAAAAGACAATGGTGCATGCAAGACAATGCGAAAGAAGGGGAATATTTAAAAATCTAACTTCATGACCACTTAACATAACATTACTGCATCCATAACTGTAATCAGCAAACATCAGATAACAAATGAAAAGTTCAATTATATGTAATGCAGAACCTGACATTTTATGTACACTGTTTGTAATATATAGACAGATATACAATATGGTAGTGGAGGTTTAGATACATCAAATTAAGTGTCGGGTTACTGTTAATATATATTTTTCCAATCAGTTAAAGGACTCTACAAAGTATCTAAAAAAATAAATAAACAAATATATACACTAACTGATTTAATAAGCCATTTGCAGTTTCACTGTACCATCCGTGTGTACTTACACGTGCATCGATTAATATTTGAGACAAGCATAAGCTACTGGCAGGATCAACCAGAAATTCACACTTGCACTGCAGGCGTACTTGGAAATCATGGGGTCTCATAACAAAAACCTTAATTGAACCCCATCTCCTAAAATGTATATATATGTTGTTAGGGTCTGCGGAACGCACCTAATAGATATTGTAGAGAGGTGTGATCGCAGCCCGGGGTCCACCGTGCAGGCGAAGACCGCTGCTAGTAAGATGGCGAAAGTAGCGAACTCTGTTATACCGCAGAGTCGCTAAAATAAATGCCGTAGCGCGCTGTGGCAGTTAGTGCGAACTCTGATAATCCCCAGTGCCGCTAATGGGAATGCCACAGCGCTATATGGCGGTAAGTACGAACTCAATTAACTTCAGTGAGCCGCAAAGTAAAACGCTAGGGCGCTGAACCAGCGTTATAAAGCGAACCCTGTTGCGTCACAGAGCCGCTGAGAAAAGACTGTGTCCTGTTAGACTCAACAGGGATACACAGATAACTTCTGTGTGGATAGCAGTCCGTGATCATGCAGACAGCAACGCAATCAAGCAATCTCCTCACCGGAGAAGCCGGTATTCTAGGGGCTTATTTCAGCCGAGCCCTAACCACATGCGTACATGATCACACTGGCGCAAAGCACATAATGCAATTGATACTAGCGCATGGCGGCCCAGCCATGCCACCCTTTTATAGTAACAGCTACAGGACCTGCCAGAAGAAGGACCAATGAGAAACTGTTCCAAAGCACAAGTAGTTTCAGGACCTTCCTGGCGGACCAATAGGAGCTGCTGCAGTACCTGAACATGTGACCCCTGATCTCCAATGAGAGATCTTACCCTGGGCATGCTCAGAAGGGGAAACGCAGGACTTCGTCCCAAAGACGTCTGCTCCAGCATTGGCTATAATGAAGATCCAGGAGGGCAGCAGCAAGTCTCTGCACAGTATTGGAATGGGCAAGACGCTGGGACCGACGTCTCTGCTGAGCAGGTTCCACTGCGGACGGAGATGAATGGTGGATCGCAGCGGGACTGGTTCGAGACTCCCTTGTGCAGCAGCGGGAACTCGAACACTAACATTACCCCCCCTCCTAAGGCCTCACCTTCTTTGGGCCTCGCTGCGCTCAAAGGCAGAGATAAGCTGCGGAGCCTGAATACGCTCAGCAGGCTCCCATGACCTATCCTCAGGCCCATAACCCTCCAATCCACCAAATAAAACTTTTGCCACGTACCACCTTGCACCCCAGAATAGCATTCACCTCATAATCATCCGTAGACGAACCCGATGTCCCGGCAGATGACTCAGAAAACCGGGACAAGTATACGGGTTTCAGGAGGGAGACATGGAATGTGTCGGTGATACCCAGGCATTGCGGAAGGGCTAACCGGTAGACCACAGGATTGACCTGTTCAAGGACCTTGAAGGGACCCAAGAAGCGAGGTGCGAACTTAGTGGACTCTACGCGCAAGCCTGATGTTACGGGCGGAGAGCCACACTAAGTCGCCAGGGGCAAAAGTCGGAGCGGGGCGCCGATGTGCGTCAGCGGATGACCTCATTCTCTCCTTGGAGGCCTGAATGGCATCCTGAGTGCGGTCCCAAATGTCCTGTGCCTCCACAGCCCAGTCTGCCACCCTGGAGTCGGCGGAAGACTCGGGCATATGTACGGGAACCCGCGGATGCTGACCATAATTAAGGAGAAATGGGGTTTGTCCAGTGGAATCAGCCACAGCGTTGTTTAATGCAAACTCCGCCCACGGTAACAAGGATGCCCAGTCATCCTGCCTAGCCGAAACAAAATGTCGCAGATATGTGACCAAGGTCTGGTTGGCCCTCTCTACCAACCCATTCGTCTCGGGATGATAAGCAGAAGTGAGATTTAACTCAAAACTGAGAAGGCGACAAAGCTCTCTCCAGAACCGAGACGCAAACCGGGGACCCCGGTTGCTGACAATTTTGTCCGGCATACCGTGTAAGCAGAAGCTATGTTTGATAATCAGTGTCGCCAAGGCCCGTGCAGAAGGTAACCGGGGTAGCGGCACCAAGTGCACCATTTTGGAGAAGTGATCGGTGATAACCCATATGATGGTGCACCCACGAGATATGGGCAAGCCTACCACAAAGTCCATCCCGACAAATTCCCAAGGCCTGTCTGCCACCGGCAATGGGTAAAGTAACCCAGCTGGCCGTTGACGACGGGACTTATTTTTGGCACAGGAGACACATGCCCGAATATAGTCTCCAACATCCCGGACCATATGCGGCCACCAGTATGTCCTCACGAGTAGCTCAGATGTCCTTTATATCCAAAAATGTCCACCCAACCTGGACGAATGGGCCCAAGAGAGAACCTCCGGTCGCAAATTAGATGGTACAAAGGTCTTGCCCGGAGGGACAGACTCTAGCGACACCAGAGCTACAGTTCTCAGGTTCTCAGAGGGGACAATAAGCCGTGGCTCCCCCTCCTCCTCCTCAGAAGACACAACGGAGCGAGAGAGAGCATCAGCCCGAATGTTCTTCTCTCCCGACAGAAAATGGAGGGTGAAGTGAAAGCAGGAGAAAAACAAGGACCATCTTGCCTGATGGAAATTTAGCCGCTGGGCAGTTTGTAAATACACCAGATTTTTGTGATCCGTGAAGACTTGGAAGGGAAAGTGAGCCCCCTCCAACAGATGTCTCCACTCCGAGAAGGCCAACTTCATTGCTAGCAACTCCCTGTCCCCGATGGAATAATTCCTCTCCACTGGTGTGAAGGTCTTGGAGAAAAAGAAGCACGGGTGCTTCCGACCTTGAGCATCCTTTTGAAAGAGGACTGCTCCAGCACCAACGGATGAGGCATCCACCTCCAATATAAATGGCTTATCAACATCGGGGCGATGTAGGATGGGAGCACTAGCAAAATGGGACTTAATAGAAGTGAAGGCCTTGGAGACCTCTTCAGACCACAATTTGGGATTTGCTCCCTTTTTGGTGAGGGCTACCAAGGGAGCTACCAAAGTTGAGAAGTGAGGGATAAACTGGCGGTAGTAATTAATGAACCCCATAAAGCGCTGCACCGCCTTCAGAGAATGGGGTTCTTGCCAGTCCATCACCTCCTGTAGTTTGGCAGGATCCATAGCCAATCCCTGGGCGGAGATGATATAGCCCAGGATGGGTAAGGACTCCTGCTCAAACACACATTTCTCCAACTTTGCGTAGAGGGAATTTGCCCGTAAGAGGTCGAAACTCTGCAGACATCTCTCCGGCAGGAGTCAATATCTGGGGAAAAGATGAGAATATCATCCAGATAGACTATGACTGAGGTGGAGAACATATCCCGGAAGATGTCATTAACAAAGTCTTGTAAGACGGCTGGGGCATTACAGAGCCCGAAGGGCATCACCAGATATTCATAGTGCCCGTCCCTGGTATTAAAAGTCGTCTTCCATTCGTCCCCCTCACGGATGCGAATCAGGTTATAAGCACCCCGCAGATCTAATTTCGTAAATACCCTTGCCCCCGTAGCCTATCAAATAGCTCAGAAATCAGGGGCAACGGGTATTTATTCTTTACGGTGATGGCATTAAGACCCCTGTAATCGATGCATGGACATAATTCTCCGTTCTTCTTCTGCACAAAGAAGAACCCCGCCCCTGCAGGTGACACTGACTTCCTACTGAATCCTCTTGCCAGGTTCTCCTGAATATATTGAGACATAGCCTCCGTCTCGGGAGAGAAAGGGGATAGACCCGTCCCCGAGGAGGTTCTGCTCTGGGCAAGAGGTCAATAGGACAGTCATAGGGACGGTGAGGTGGAAGGATTTCCGCAGCCTTTTGGAGAATACGTCTGCATACGACCAATAGTATTTAGGAAGTGAAGTAAGATCTGCGGTATCTCTGTAGTGGCCACCTGAATGCATTCCCTCATACATCTGCCTTTACATGACTCACCCCAACCCAATATCCTCCCAGAGATCCACTCAATGTGTGGGGAGTGGAAACGAAGCCAGGGCATCCCCAACAAAACCTGGTCTATTCCCTCGGGAATGACCAGAAGAGAGATAATCTCCTGAAGGGAAGGGGACATTGACAACGTGAAAGGGATAGTCTGATGTGTGATTGGTGAAGGCAGTGTCGACCCATTCACTATTCGAACAGTCACGGGTTTGGCGAGCATCACCAGAGGTATAGAGTGGCGGAGAGCGAAGGTAGAGGACATGAAATTTCCTTTGGCTCCAGAGTCCACACAAAGCGTCACTGTTAAAGTGGATGAGCCAAAATTGATAGTCTCCCTAAAGGACAACTTGGAGGCGTGTACCGCTGTGTCTAGTGAACCCCCTCCAATGGTTACTAGACGCGGTCGTTTCCCGACCGCTGTGGACATTAATTAGCATAATGCCCTACTTGTTGGCAAGCATTACAAGTCACAGGTACTCGAGCGGCCCGAGACTTAGATCTCGCTCGAGAAATCTCCATGGCCTCAGGGGAATCAGGCGCCTGAATGGAAGATTCAAGAGGTCTGGCGAAGGTGGGCGCCAGCCGGAACCTCCGTCTACACTGGGCCCGCTCCAACCTCCGCTCGTTAAAACGGAGGTCGATGCGGGTAGATATGGTAATGAGCTCCTCCAGTGTGGCAGGAATCTCCCTGGCAGACAAGGCGTCCTTCACATGGTCTGCCAGTCCCCTCCAGTACACTGGTATAAGGACTTTATCAGACCACTCCAGCTCAGAGGCCAGAGTCCGAAATTGGACGGCGAACTGGCTGACCATGGATGAACCCTGGGTGATTGCCAACAGTTGGAGAGCCGTATCGTGGGTGACGTGAGGTCCTAAAAAGACCAGTTTCAGAGTGTCCAAGAGAGGAGCACTCTGCACCACACGATCATCGCGCTCCCACAACGGCGTTGCCCACTCCAACGCCCTGCCCGACGAAAGGGATATGATAAAACCCACTTTCGCCCGCTCCGTGGGAAAACGTGCAGCCAGAAGCTCTAGATGTATGGAGCACTGACTGACGAAACCCCGACATTGTTTACTGTCACCGGTAAACTTGTCTGGAAGTGGGAGGCGGGAAATAGTCGGAGCAGGGGTGGCAGAGGACAAACTGGCTGCGGCCACACTAGCAGCCTGAACCGCGACTGCGGTAACATCCACAGCTGAGGATGTGCACTCTAGAGTCGCCAACCTACCCTCCAGCTGCTGGATATACCGCTGCAGATGCTGGTCATCCGCCATTTTACCAGCCAGACCCTGGCGCTAGTATACTGTTAGGGTCTGCGGAACGCACCTAATAGATATTGTAGAGAGGTGCGTTCGCAGCCCGGGGTCCACCGTGCAGACGAAGCCCGCTGCTAGTAAGATGGCGAAAGTAGCGAACTCTGTTATCCCGCAGAGTCGCTAAAATAAACGCCGTAGCTCGCTGTGGCAGTTAGTGCGAACTCTGTTAATCCCCAGAGCCGCTAATGGGAATGCCACAGCGCTATATGGCGGTAAGTACGAACTCACTTAACTTCAGTGAGCCGCAAAGTAAAATGCTAGGGCGCTGAACCAGCGTTATAAAGCGAACCCTGTTGCGTCACAGAGCCGCTGAGAAAAAGACTGTGTCCTGTTAGACTCACAGGGATACACAGATAACTGCTGTGCGGATAGCAGTCCGTGATCATGCAGACAGCAGCGTAATCAAGCAATCTCCTCACCGAGAAAGCCGGTATTCTAGGGGCTTATTTCAGCCGAGCCCTAACCACATGACGTACATGATCACACTGGCGCAAAGCACATAATGCAATTGATACTAGCGCATGGCGGCCAAGCCATGCCACCCTTTTATAGTAACAGCTACAGGACCTGCCAGAAGAAGGACCAATGAGAAACTGTTCCAAAACACATGTAGTTTCAGGACCTTCCTGGCGGACCAATAGGAGCTGCTGCAGTACCTGAACATGTGACCCCTGATCTCCAATGAGAGATCTTACCCTGGGCATGCTCAGAAGGGGAAACGCAGGACTTCATCCCAAAGATGTCTGCTCCAGCATTGGCTATAATAGAAGATCCAGGAGGGGCAGCAGCAAGTCTCTGCACAGTATTGGAATGGGCAAGATGCTGGAACCGACGTCTCTGCTGAGCAGGTTCCACTGCGGACGGAGATGGATGGGGGACCCCAGCGGGACTGGTTTGAAACTCCCCTTGTGCAGCAGCGGAACTCGAACCCTAACATATGTATATTTATTTAGTGCTGTAGGTGGGATCACAAGGCATATGCAAGTCAAGTCACACAATAGCATACATCCCACCTTCTATAGACAGGGAGAAGAACGTGCTGCAAAGTTGAATGCCCTGACAACAGAGTATGAGGTCCTCAAATTCTCTATATACAGTATGATGGCCCACAGTCCCCTTATAAAGATCACCCCAGATAAAATACATAGTATGAAGCCCCCACAGCTCTATTTATACAGTATGAAAGCCCCACAGCCTATTATATAAAGTATTATGGTCCCCACTACCCCCTATACATATTATGAGACCCCTACAGCTGCCTATACACATTATGATGGATCTGTAGCCCCTATACACAAGGTTTGATGGCCTCACAGGTCCTCTGCATACTATGATGGTCCCCTATACACATTTAAGGTTTCCACAGCTCTCTATACATACTATGATGGCTTCATAGACTTCTATATACAGTGTGAGGCCCCAATTGCTCCATAACCACAGCATGATGACTTTCACAGCCCCTTATGCCCATTTTTAGGCCCCCACAACTCCATATAAACAATATGATGGCCCCTATCAGCCCCCTATATATAGTTTGATGTTACTAGCAGTTTTCTAAACAAAGTATGATGGCCTCCTAGCTGCTCTTTATACAATATGATGTGCCCCAAAGCCCCTAGGCAGAATAATGACCTCCATAGCCATGATTAGATATTATGAAGGCAACATAGCGACCCATATACAGTATGGTGCTTCCACAACTCCATACTGTATATACAGTATGATGGCCCCAACAACTTCACTGTGCACAGTGTAATTCCCCACAGCTCCACTAAACTGGTATGACCAATATTTGCTTATATACAATATTGTTATGGATTGTGTTATCGATTAGATAAATAAAAATATGATATCACTGGACAATGAGCAGCATTTTCTCTGTGAGTAGATAATTAAATTAACTATGACTTAAGGGTATGCCACACTAAACAAGGTTGCTAACGAGATCGCTAAAAAACGTCACTATTTAGCGATCTCGTTAGTGACGCTGTTGTGTGTGGCATGTAGCAACGACGTGGCCCCTGCTGTGATCTCGCTGATCGTTCACTAGAGTTCTGGACCGTATTTAGATCGTTGGCGTCCCGCTGGTGACGCTATATCGCTGTGTCTGGCACCTTTTGTGAGCGATGTGCGCTGTTTTTTACATCGCAATGACCGGTAAAGTCGTTAATGAGATCGCTAACCGCTTATGAGTCGTTAACGAGATCGCTAAGTGTGGCAGCTACTAGCGACATTAAAACGATCACAAAAACGATCGCATTAGTATGCGTCGTTATTGTGATCGTTAGCGGGAGCGTTTAGTGTGGCAGTACCTTTAGACAGCTTGCAGGGAGTCCAAAATTTCTCTGTGTGTTTCCTCATTAGCAAAGAAGTACTAATATATGCAGAAGATGATTGCTTCCTATGTAGACTGGATATTTCCATATCAGGGACATGCATAGAAATTTAATATCAACCGGGATTATGGATATATCAAATTCATGTGTGGTGTGTGGTGTGTCCAGGATGGTGAAAGTATGCTTGGAAAGTATGGCAATCATATTATCCCACAGGATCTTGTGAGAGAATATGACATAAGTTAAAATGATGTATTGCACCCATTTTTCCTTGAATACAATTCACCATCCTCCTCTTACCCTATATATTGTATTATGGACCTGTAGCTCTTTATACACAATATGATGGTCCAATAGCTTCCCTATATAACTTATTATGTGCAGTATGATGGTCTCCACAGTTATCTATTGTAAGGTTTCACTCACTCGGCTGCTTCAGAGGTAATCAGGAGACTCGATCTTATGCAAAAATCCTTAGGTTTTGTTGTGAGTGGGCTTGGGATGAGTTCTGAGCAGAGGCTCCCTCTGGTGGTTACAAGTGGTGCTGGTCTGTCCATGTGAAGATTGTGAGGATTGGGAATCAGGTGTTACTGACTGGTCTTATATAAGGGAGTCACCTTCCCATCAGGGTTGCCGGTGATTAATTGTTCTGGTCTGAATCCTTGATTCCTGTTTCCTTTGTAGCCTGCTGTTTCGTGTCTGCATCTCCTGCTAACAGATAAGACATTTTCTTCTTTTTGTTTTTGTGCTTGATTTTTGCATTTTGTCCTGCACTTCTGTGGGGGCCTTCAGGGTCCCCTCCGGGGGCTTTTGCCCTCTCAGTTTAGTTCAGCCACTGATGTTTGTACCTTTGCTTTTTCCAGTTTTTTCAGTGGCTGCTGTTTTGATTTTGTTACACCAGAGAACTAATTTAGGTGGTAGAGGTCGTGTGATCTCAGGTGTTTTTGAAATTAGTAGAGTTGGTGCTTTTCAGGGTTTTCTGGGATTGCAGTAAGTACCCTTCCTATCCTTTTCTATTTAGTTAGTTTGGGCCCCAACGTTTGCTCATACTATTTTCTGTCTGTGTCTGTATTTCTTCTTGTCTAACCGCCATTACATGTTTGGGGCTTTCTATTATCTTTGGGTTTTTGCTCCGGGGCAGATAGCTTTCCTATTTCTATCTTTAGGTGTAGTTAGTTTCTCAGGCTGTGACGAGGCGTCTAGGACCAACGTAGGAACGCTCCACGGCTGCCTCTAGTTGTTGTGGTTAGTCAGGGTACTGCAATCTCATAGATTCCAACTGCTCTGGTGTATTGCCTTTTTTGCCTGCACTCCTCAGCTACCGAAACATAACAGTATCACCGGCCTAAAATTTAAAATTGTATGGTACTCACAAAAGGGAAAAAATTTGTGAAAGAAAAAACGGTTGTCAGAGTTGTCAGAGATATTTTTCTGTTTGTTGCATTTTTTTTTTTTTTTTTTTTCCCTCTGTATCTCTGGGTGCTGGGGAGGATTTTTTCTCTCAATGGAGTTTGCACAGTTGTCTGGCCGTGTGGATCAGCTTGCACTGAGGTTCAGAGTATTGCTGCATATCTTGCTAGGTTGCCTGTTGTGGAACCCAGGATTCCCATGCCAGATTTGTTTTTAGGGGATCGAGCTAACTTTCAGAATTTCAAAAATAATTGTAAATTGTTTTTTGCCTTAAAATCTAAGTCCTCAGGGAACGCAGCGCAGCAGGTTCAAATTGTCATCTCTCTCCTGCGCGGCGATCCTCAGGATTGGGCTTTTTCCCTGACACCTGGGGATCCTGTTTTGAGTGATGTTGATGCATTTTTCAGGCTTTGGGGTTATTGTACGATGAGCCTAATGTCACTGATCAAGCTGAAAAAGCCTTGTTGGCATTAAATCAGGGGCTTGATGACGCTGAGTTATACTGTCAGAGATTCCGTAGGTGGGCAGTCCTGACCAAGTGGAATGACGACGCTTTGGCGGCCCTTTTTCGGAAGGGTCTGTCAGATAATGTAAAGGATGTTATGGTGGGATTCCCTGTCCCCTCTGGTCTCAATGATTCTATGTCATTAGCGATTCAAATTGACAGACGTTTGCGTGAGCGGATAAGTATGCGTGGAATAGTGTTGCCTTGTGAACCTGCTTCTGAATCCATGCAGTGTGATAGAGTGGTGTCTGGGGCACAGCGTCATGAGTTTCGAAAGCGCAATTGGTTATGTTTCTACTGTGGTGATGCCTCTCATGCTATTTCAGTCTGCCCTAAGCGGGGAAGACGTTTTGCACGCTCGGTTGTCTTGGGTAGTGTTCAGACTAAGTTTTTATTAACTGTCACTCTGATATGCTCTCTGTCCTCATTTTCTGCTCAGGCTTTCGTTGATTCTGGAGCAGCTATTAACCTGATGGATTATGATTTTGCTAAACGTTGTGGGTTTCCCTTGATACCCCTACAGAAGTCTATTCCCCTACTGGGGATCGATTCTACCCCTTTGGCTGAGAATAAACCTCAGTTCTCTACTCGGGTGATAATGAGGGTGTACCTGATCATCAAGAGTGCTGCAAATTTTTGGTTCTGTATAATCTGCATGATATTATCGTACTGGGTTTCCCTTGGTTACAGTCTCATAATCCTGTTTTGGATTGGAAATCTGTGTCTGTAACTAGTTGGGGCTGCCAATGTGTTAATACCAACACTCCTGTTTTTTCTGCCTCCCCCCAGGCTCAGGATGTTCCTGACTTTTTGATTGATTTTTCTGATGTATTTAGCGAAAGTAAATCTGCATCCTTGCCTCCCCATAGGAGCTATGACTGCGCTATTGAATTAGTGCCTGCTAGTAAATTCCCTAAAGGTCGCCTTTTTAACTTGTCTGTACCTGAACATGACGCTATGCGTCTTATATCAAGGAGTCATTGGAGAAGGGTCATATCAGACCATCCTCTTCACCCTTAGGTGCCGGTTTTTTCTTTGTGGCCAAAAAGGATGGTTCATTAAGGCCGTGTATTGATTATCGTCTTTTGAACAATATTACTGTGAAATATCAATACCCGTTACCCTTGATTTCTGACCTGTTTTCCAGGGTGAAAAACGCTACTTGGTTTACCAAGCTTGACCTCAGGGGGGCATATAACCTTATTCGCATTAAGCACGGGGATGAATGGAAGACCGCATTCAATACCCCGGAGGGGCATTTTGAGTACCTTGTGATGCCCTTTGGGCTCACTAATGCTCCTTCTGTCTTCCAGTCCTTCATGAATGACATTTTCAGGGATTTTGTGGATAAATTTCTGATTGTTTATTTGGATGATATCTTGATTTTTTCTAATGACTGGGACTCTCATGTGAAACATGTTCGAACTGTATTCCAGATTTTGAGAGAGAATGCTCTGTATGTGAAGGGATCAAAGTGTCTTTTTGGCGTACAGAGGATCTCATTTCTGGGATTCATTTTGCCCCATCTGTTATTGAAATGGACCCGGTCAAGGTTCAGGCCATCTGTGATTGGGTCCAACCTACTTCATTAAAGGCTCTTCAAAGATTTTTGGGTTTTGCCAATTTTTATGTAAATTTATTGGTAATTTCTCGGTTATTGTTAAACCATTAACTGATTTGACCAAAAAGGGTTCTGATGTGGTGAATTGGCCTCCTGAGGCAGTCTCTGCATTTCAGGAACTTAAGCAGAGATTCACTTCTGCTCCTGTTCTACGGCAGCCTGATGTTTCTCTGCCATTTCAGGTGGAGGTTGATGCCTCTGAAATTGGGGCAGGTGCCGTTTTGTCCCAAAAAGATCCAGAGACCTCTAAAAGTAACCCTTGTGCCTTTTTCTCTCGAAAATTTTCTCCTACTGAACGTAATTATGACGTGGGTAATCGGGAGTTATTGGCCATGAAATGGGCTTTTGAAGAGTGGAGACATTGGCTGGAGGGAGCCAAACATCAGGTGGTGGTCCTTACTGACCATAAGAATCTGGTTTATCTGGAATCTGCCAAGCGACTCAATCCTAGACAGGCCAGGTGGGCCTTGTTTTTCACACGTTTTAATTTTGTGTTTCCTTTCTTCCTGGCACTAAGAATGTTAAGGCGGATGCCCTCTCGAGGAGCTTCCTTGCGGACTCTCCTGAGTTATCTGATCCTTCTGTTATTTTGAAAGAGGGTGTAGTTCATTCCGCCATCTCACCTAATTTGAGACTTGCTCTGGAGGGGTGTCAGGAGGATAGGCCCGAGCGCTGCCCTGTTGGAAAATTGTTTGTCCCGGACCAGTGGAAAAAGAGTGTGATGTCGAGATTCATTGTTCCGCGTTGGCTGGGCATCCCGGAATTTTTGGTACCAGAGACTTGGTTAGTCGGTCCTTTTGGTGGCCTACCTTGTCTCGTGATGTCAGGGAATTTGTGCAGTCCTGCGGGACTTGCTCTCGCTCCAAGCCTTGCTCTCGCTCTAGTGGTTTGTTGATGCCATTGCCTGTGCCCAAGAGACCATGGACCCATATCTCTATGGATTTCATTTCCGACCTTCCTGTTTCTCAGAGAATGACCGCCATCTGGGTGATTTGTGATAGGTTTTCTAAGATGATACATCTTGTGCCATTACCTAGGTTGCCTTCCTCCTCTGAATTGGTGCCGTTGTTCCTTCAGCACGTGGTTCGTTTACACGGCATTCCTGAGAACATAGTGTCTGACAGAGGAGTCCAGTTTGTTTCCAGATTTTGGAGGACTTTTTGTTCTAAACTGGGTGTTCAATTGTCTTTCTCCTCGGCATTTCATCCTCAGACCAATGGTCAAACTGAGAGAACAAACCAGACATTGGAGACTTATCTAAGATGCTTTGTGTCTGCTGATCAGGATGACTGGGTCTCTATTTTGCCTTTGGCTGAGTTTGCTCTTAATAATAGGGCTAGCTCTGCCACTTTGATGTCTCCGTTTTTCTGTAATTCTGGGTTTCACCCTCGATTTTCTTCAGGACAGACGGAGGCTTCTGTCTGTCCAGGTGTTGACTCTGTTGTGGAGCGTATGCAACAGATTTGGGACCAGGTAGTGGAGAGGTTGTTCCTCTCTCAGGAGAGGGCCCAGCGGTTTGCTAACCGGCATAGGACTGATGGTCCTCAGTTTAAAGTGGGTGACTTGGTCTGGTTGTCCTCAAAAAATATTCCTATGAGAGTGGCATTCCTAAATTTAAGCCTAGGTTCATTGGACCTTATAAGATCATAGAGATTCTTAATCCTGTTTCTTTTCGTTTGCTTCTTCCAGGGACATTTAAGATCCATAACATGTTCCACAAGTCCTTGTTGAAAGGTTTGTTGAGTCAGTGGTTCCTGCTGCTGTGCCTCCTGACCCTGTTTTGGTTGAGGGCAATCTGGAGTATGTGGTTGAGAAAATATTAGATTCTCGCTTTTCTAGACGGAAACTCCAGTATTTGGTTAAGTGGAAAGGTTATGGTCAGGAAGACAATTCTTGGGTGTTTGCTTCGGACATTCATGCTAGGAGACTCATCCGTGCGTACCATAGAACTCATCCTGACCGACCTGGTTGCTCAAATGAGGGTTCGGTGACCCCTCCTCAAGGGGGGGGTACTGTTGTGAGTGGGCTTGGGATGAGTTCTGAGCAGAGGCTCCCTCTGGTGGTTACAAGCGGTGCTGGTCTGTCCAGTGAAGATTGTGAAGATTGTGAGGATTGGGAATCAGGTGTTACTGACTGGTCTTATAAGGGAGTCACCTTCCCAACAGGGTTGCCGGTGATCAATTGTTCTGGTCTGAATCCTTGATTCCTGTTTCCCTTTGTAGCCTGCTGTTTCGTGTCTGCATCTCCTGCTAACAGATAAGACATTTTCTTCTTTTTGTTTTTGTGCTTGATTTTTGCATTTTGTCCTGCACTTCTGTGGGGACCTTCAGGGTCCCCTCCGGGGGCTTTTGCCCTCTCAGTTTAGTTCAGCCACTGATGTTTGTACCTTTGCTTTTTCCAGTTTTTTCAGTGGCTGCTGTTTTGATTTTGTTACACCAGAGAACTAGTGTAGGTGGTAGAGGTCGTGTGATCTCAGGTGTTTTTGAAATTAGTAGAGTTGGTGCTTTTCAGGGTTTTCTGGGATTGCAGTAAGTACCCTTCCTATCCTTTTCTATTTAGTTAGTTTGGGCCCCAACGTTTGCTCATACTATTTTCTGTCTGTGTCTGTATTTCTTCTTGTCTAACCGCCATTACATGTTTGGGGGCTTTCTATTATCTTTGGGGTTCTGCTCCGGGGCAGATAGCTTTCCTATTTCTATCTTTAGGTGTAGTTAGTTTCTCAGGCTGTGACGAGGCGTCTAGGACCAACGTAGGAACGCTCCACGGCTGCCTCTAGTTGTTGTGGTTAGTCAGGGTACTGCAATCTCATAGATTCCAACTGCTCTGGTGTATTGCCTTTTTTGCCTGCACTCCTCAGCTACCGAAACATAACAGGTTTATTACATCATAAACCATAAAGCAACATATAGTACAAGTCTTCAATGCTTCAGCTCCTGCCTGGAGCCTCACTCTTCAGTCACAGAGACCTCTCTGTCATGTCCCGCCTGGACACATGGAAGCCTGTCCACACTGTCAGACTCCCACACACTCTCTCTCAGGTGCAAAACAACCTCCATTACATAGGTGTAACCCCATCCATAAGTGAGGTTAGGATCACATGGTTAGGTCACCTGATCATGACCTCATCACAGGTCCTTTTGATACACATAAACCATGCTTCCATGCATACCTCAAGGAGCATACACAGTGCCCCTAGCTGCATCAGGTATCACTACACCACATACCTCCCCCTCTGTTCAACTTGTGGGTTGAACACTTATTACCCGACCAGAGATCCTTCTCGGTCGTCTCTGCCAGTCAAACCATCTGGCTAAGTCGGGCCCTCTGTCAGACCACCCGCCTCCCCAGCGGTGAGTACGGCGTCGCAATTCATTTGCACCCATAC
>JARQOD010000008.1:102921516-103133457 GCA_033576555.1 Oophaga sylvatica | reverse complement strand
CCCAAAAATGGTACCAATAAAAACTCACCTCATCCTGCAAAAAATAAGACCTCACATGACTCTGTGGGCCAAAATATAGAAAAATTATAGCTCTCAAAATGTGATGATGCAAAAACTACTTTTTGCAATAAAAAGAGTCTTTTAGCGTGTGACAGCTGCCAATCATAAAAACCCGCTATAAATAGTAAATCAAACCCCCTTTATCACCCCCTTAGTTAGGGAAAAATAATAAAATTAAAAAAATGCATTTATTTCCATTTTCCCATTAGGGTTAGGGTTAGGGTTGGGGCAAAAGGTAGGGTTAGGATTGGGGCTAAAGTTAGGGTTAGGGTTGGGACTAGGGTTACGGGTGTGTTAGGGTTAGGTTTGTGGTTAGGGTTATGATTAGGGTTGGGATTAGTGTTAGGGGTGTGTTGGGGTTAGGGTTGGAGTTAGAATTGGGGGGTTTCCACTGTTTTGGCACATCAGGGGCTCTCAAAATGTGACATGGCGTCTGATCTCAATTCCAGCCAATTCGGCGTTGAAAAAGTCAAACGGTGCTCCTTCCCTTCTGAGCTCTGCCATGCGCCCAAACAGTAGTTTACCCCCACATATGGGGTATTAGCATACTCAGGACAAATTGCACAACAACTCTTGGGGTCCAATTTCTTCTGTTATCCTTGGGAAAATAAAAAATTGGGGGCGAAAATATCATTTTTGTAGAAAAAAATATGATTTATTATTTTTATGGCTCTACGTTATAAACTTCTGTGAAGCACTTGGGGGTTGAAAGTTCTCACCACACATCTAAATAAATTCCTTTGGGGGTCTAGTTTCCAAAATGGGGTCACTTGTGGGGGGTTTCCACTGTTTAGGCACATCAGGGACTCTGCAAACTGAACATGACACCCATCAAAGTCTGCATTCCAAAACGTCATTACTTCCTTTCCGAGCCTTGCGGTGCGTCCAAACAGTATTTCTCCCCCACATATGGAGTATCAGCGTACTCAGGACAAATTGGAAAACAACTTTTGGGGTCCAATTTCCTTGGGAAAAATCAAAGATTGGGGACTAAAAAATCATTTTTGTGGAATTTTTTTTTTTTTCACACCCAGGCATTATAAACTTTAGTGAAACACTTAAGGGTTCAAAGTGCTCACAACAGATCTAGATAAGTTCCTTAGGGGGTATAGTTTTCAAAATGGTGTCACATGTGGGGGTTTCCACTGTTTAGGCACATTAGGGTCTCTCGAAACGTGACATGGCGTCCAATCTCAATTCCCGCCAATTTTGGTTTGAATAAGTCAAACGGCGCTCCATCCCTTCCAAGCCCTGCCGGGCGCCCAGACAGTGGTTTTTCCCCACATATGGGGTATCGGCGTACTCAGGAGAAATTGCACAACAACTTTTTCTGTCCATTTTCTCCTTTTACCCTTGTTAAAATAAAAAAAATGTTTGTAAAAGATCATTTTTGTGACTAAAAAGTTAAATGCTCATTTTTTTCCTTCCAAGTTGCTTCAGCTCCTGTGAAGCACCTGAAGGGTTAATAAACTTCTTGAATGTGGCATTGAGTACCTTGAGGGGTGCAGTTTTTACAATGGTGTCACTTTTGGTTTTTTCTGCCATATAGACCCCTTAAAGTGACTTCAAATGTGAGGTGGTCCCTAAAAAAAATGGTTTTGTACAATTTGTTGTAAAAATGAGAAATTGCTGGTCAACTTTTAACCCTTATAACTTCGTAGCAAAAAAAAATTGGTTTCAAAATTGTGCTGATGTAAAGTAGACATGTGGGAAATGTGATATAGTAACTATTTTGTGTGACATATTTCTCTGTTTTAAGGGAAAAAAAATTAAAAATTTGAAAATTGCAAAATTTTCAAAATTTTCGCCATATTTCCATTTTTTTCATAAATAACCGCAAATTATATAGAAGAAATTTTACCACTATCAGGAAGTACAATATGTCACGAGAAAACAGTCTCAGAATCGTAAAGATCCATTGAAGCGTTCCAGAGTTATAGCCTCATAAAGAGACAGTGGTCAGAATTGTAAAAATTGGTGCGGTCATTAACGTGCAAACCACCCTTGGGGGTTAAGGGGTTAATAACCTTTTCATTCCCTTTAATTTTATTTCCTATAGGGGCCTTAAAATTACTTGTTCTATATACTGTAATACTAAAGTATTGAAAAGTATAGTGCAATTGACTTTCTCCTATGAAGCTCTGCTATGGCAACCCATCAACACACCATGATCATATCATGAAGGAGGAGGAAATAGGAGCCATCTTACTAGCAACAAACCCATTTAAATTCAGCTGTGATTGGCATCTTAAATAATAAATAGTAGAGATCGGAGCTAGCTTTGCTTCCTGCTGTTGTAAGAAGTTGTTGGCTGTATAAAACAGCCAGCATCTGCTGCATATAGTGAGGGCTCAACTCCTGAGACCGATCCATAGACATCCCCATGTGACATACATTTATGTCTACTGTTGAGAAAGGGTTAAAATCTCCTCCACTTGCCAGTTACTATTTTCCACTGCAGATTTTCTGCTAGTATAATCTGTAGCATGTTCATTCTGTTACATTTGCTCCGATGATCTACCACATGATGCTCTGTGTTCCTTATTTCTTGTTATTTAGCTCCCATGTTAATACCTCTTTGCCTTATGACAGGATTATTATTGAGGAAGCTATAATAATAATCATATTGAATGTTACAGACACAAAAGTACATTTTTATGCCCCCAAAAGAATATAAAATCTAGATAGAATCTGCAGCAGATTCATTTCTCATTTCAAAAGCAAATTTTCGTAGCGAATTTATACTTAGAAAAATGGCTTGGGTCAAGTCTATGAAAATTGTGAGGACTCCACATACCCTTCCCCCAGCTCCATTGAAATAAAACCTCCAACGTGATGAGATGCAAACTTCATCTCAGGTGTACTCTTATTATAGAAAACATCAACGTATCACTTAAGCATAATCATGGTGTTCATTACATCCTCTTCAGCCTGATTTCTCCTGAGGTTCAGTTCTAGATAGAGCGGATAACCCGTAAAGAAAACATGATTAATGCATACAAACAACAGTAAATTCAATATAAATGTGAACATAATAAAGAACATCCTTCCTCATATGGTGATATCAATGTATGGCTCCTGCAAGTGGGCCAGATAAATCTCCTACATAAACGACAATCACTTTCCTGAAGAGTATAAAGTCTAAATATGTTTCTCCGATATTGGAAATAAAGATGGTTGAGGTAGCAGCAACACCGATGCTACGGACGTTAGATATCTGTTACAATTTGTTTCAGACACAGAAATTTGGAAAATTGATGTGGTCATCTGTCTTGATACCACAAAACTATTTCTACATTTCTGTTTTTTATCAGTCAAGATGGGGTGCAGAGTGTACATTAATGAGAAAAAAATGAACTTTTTTGCATTTACCAAATGGCTGCAATGAAACAAAGTGAAAAATTTAAAGATGTCTGAATACTTTCCACACCCACTGTACATTTCAGACAAAAATAGAAACATTCATCATCAAATTTGCAAATATTTAATAAGCATTTTAGAGAAATCTAGCATTTTTACGCCAGTTTTAACTTGGAAAATAAAAATTCCAGCTCAGTTTATTTTAGGCCAATACTTTGGAGCCAGGTTTTAATTATCTGTTTAATTTTGGCACTTTTCTAAATTGTGATTGAATTTACAATTAGAATCTGGCATAAATACAATAGTCAATTATTTTTCCAGATCTCTGTCCTGATAATGTAATGATCTCACTGGTGCGTTGCTCATTACAATACAGGTATCAGAACTGTTTTTAAAATGAGCCATTCACGGTCTACGAACCGAGATTGTGAAAAATTGTGAAAAATTGTTCTTGAAGATATATGAGAGGGATAGGATTCTGAGTGATGTCAGATAAACCGTATGGCAATAAATGTAGCGGTATGGGCTGATATGACTGATATTCAGGCAGCTATTTCTAGTCCTGGAATAGAAAAGAGTCAGGAGCCCAACAGCTGAGGTTGTAGAATACAGGAAAGTGTTGAAAAGTAACCTTTTTGCCAGGATATATGCGAAAATGCTGTCAATGACTTTTCTAATAATTACTGAATCTTTACTAATTGCAAAGCTCCATACACAGAACTTTTCTTGATTAAAACCACACATTGCCAAAATGGGTAAAATGAATAAAGTACAGATGTAACAGAGCTCATTTTAGAACGGATGTAGACATAAAAAAATTAGGCGCTGCTTATACTAACATCATAGATTCTGTTTTTCAGGACTTATGTGCATGTGATGAGTCCATTCTCTTCCAGTTACTATCCCTTCAATTGGATCCATCGTTTTTCAGATTTTCTATTCCCATTTTGTTTATGTTATCTATTCTCCAGACTCTGACAGTTCTCAGGGGACACCTCTACACACCTATGTAGACATGTCAGAAAACTAAGTTGGGAAATTTTGCTCAAAAATATTCGATTTTTGGCTTTTTGACTTTTACACCAGCGTTTGGCACTTTT
Organism: Oophaga sylvatica; assembly: GCA_033576555.1. Lineage (NCBI taxonomy): Eukaryota > Metazoa > Chordata > Amphibia > Anura > Dendrobatidae > Oophaga > Oophaga sylvatica. The sequence goes on along the minus strand of JARQOD010000008.1, from coordinate 103,128,937 downwards.
CTAAAAATGGGTGACTTCATGGATAAATACACAATTGCAAATGTAACAACAGAGGGGGAAGTTGAATTGTTCGGGCATTGTTTACTTAACACATTGGTAGGGCATGGCTGACTTTCACACATTGGTTAGGCATAGTTTACTTTTACACATATCACTAATTTAACTAAATAACAAAAATAAATGGGTTTCACATCCTGCTGTACCTGCATTTTTTTCAACAAAAACTGGTAGTTGCATTTTTGCTGTTTTTTATAGCATTTTTGTAATTATACATTGATTTCTATATTCAAAAAAATGCTGCAAAAGCTCGCAAAGAATTGGCATGGTGCAGTTTTAAGAAAAGCAGCACTTTTCCAATTCAGTCAGGGCAAAAAGCAAACATGTGCATGAGATTTTTGAAATCCCATAGCTTTTGCTGGTGCTGTAAAAAACAGCTTATAATTTGAATAAAAATGCAGCAAAAAAATGCAGCAAAAATGCAATGTGTGAACATAGCCTTAGCATAAAATTCGCACATTGTGGGTTTTTTGTACAATATTTTGTCTTTTGGTAGAAATGACAAAAAAAAGCACAAAAACTCTAACATTATTGGTGTTTAGTATTCTGGCGGCATCACAATGGGAGGCCCACTTTGATTCTATTCTATGCAAGTCACAGCGGGTGAATATAAGGAGATTTTCAAATGTACACAAAAGGACACTATGTACTTCTTCCTCCAGATCTCAGCCTTTTTTTGTGTATGTAAGTAAAGAAAAATCTTTTTAAGCACCTAATAATTGCTTAAAAAAACAAGGATATTTCCTAGAGAAAAATATGAGAAAGAAAAGACTTTATAGCAGTGACAACTATACACTTTATGTGCAAGTGTTTGATCTTAGCAGGTGTTATAGAATCGCCTGCTACAAAGGAATGGATTACAAAGACAGTAAATTAAAATGAGAAAAGAACAAGAAGAGTAAGGTTCTGCTACCTCTCTCAAGGAATATCAAATATTTTAAAACTTTTATTTTCATAAAAACTACTACAATTCAAAGAAAAGTTATAAACCTTTAAACTGAAATGTTGAGAGTGGTTATAGTGCGCTGCTATTTCTTTTATCCTATAAAAAGCGAAAAAGGCAATATACATATCTTAATCAAGAAATGCCAAATGGACAGTAAAGACCGACTGCTAAATTAAGCAAGCAAAAAAAGGGGAAAGAGGACAACAGTCTAATGGTCATAAATGATGTAAACTTTATTAGAAAAATGGAAAAGAGGAATCTGGCAATTAAGGGAAAATATCACAAAACACACATGATCAAAGAAAGGGCCGGAAAAATGAAAGTGAACCACTAACATAAAACATCCTGCCAAATGGGCACAGTGTAAGCCATATATTACGTATATAGAGTGTCCCAAAATGCTATAGATGAAAAATTGTAGTCATGGTAGGTATCAACATAGCTGAAAGCTGCACAGATATAGTAACATAATCATGGTGAATACCAAAATAGCAATATACTGCACAGCATAGGGGATACACAAATATGGCGATAAGGGAGATAATGGCATGAATAATTACCACAGAATGCAGCGGTCCACGAACACCCAGCCCACCCCGACGCGCGTTTCGGAGCGGAAGCGCTCCTTCCTCAGGGGGCATGTAACCAGATAATGCACAGGTGGGTATATATATACTAAAACTAACGGAAATGTCACACACGCCGTCACCGCATCGCGCATATCCACCGCGCATCCCGGGACGTCACATCCGGAATCACGTAGGGCCCCACGTGATCCGAACATGCGACGTCACCAGAAGTGACGCGGGGGCGCGAGGAAAGGACGGCGCATGCGCAGAACCGCCCTGGTATGGAATACCAGGAATAAATATGGCCGCCACGATGCAAACAATGCAACGATATCTACAGAACATGTGAGTATAGATAATTATAATGAATAATAAAAGAAACAACAAAAACAGAATGAAAAATAACAAAGATGAATAACGCTACCACAAATGCAAATTTACTTAAAATACTAACACAGCACACAAAGTATGAATAGTGCACATGATTCAGGCCGCATAATTAGAATCCAGTGTCGCAACAGAGCAGAAGAAACCATGGTAGAGTAAACAGGGTCATCCAAGGGTCCTCCAAATAAGGTGCAGTCTATTCAGGACATGTAATAAGAGTCCGACAAAGCAATTGGAATAATTAACACAGTGATCCAAAGGTCCTCCTGGCGATCTTGAATTCATGTGCAAGAGTATAACGAGCATCAATAGGCGGAACTAAATATAAAGAAAAAACAATAAAGATTAAAATCTTAAAAACAAAGAACATTCGGATAAGGGATATAGATGATGCGCAAATGAGAAGATCACAAGAAGGGGACAAATGACATATTCTCATTCAACCCATGTGGATGAATGGTTCTCAATGTCCAAATCCATTTCGTTTCAGCCTGTGCTAACCTTCTGGACAAGTCACCGCCACGTATATTAATGTTAAGGGCATAAATGCCCTTAACTTTCAACAAAGAGCTGTCACATTGGTGGAATTCAGCAAAATGGCGTGGCAACGTTTTTAATGTCGCAGTGTCAGTGCAAGTAGATGCGGCTGCAATGCCCAGAACGTGCTCACGTACTCGAACTTTGAATTGTCGAGTAGTGAGACCCACATAGAATAATCCACATGGGCAGCTGGCACAATAGATGACATATCTGGTCATACATGAAATACGCTGCTTAATCACAAATTGTTTGGTGCCATCAGAGTTGGTAAATGTAGAGCACCGTACAATGTTTGGGCATGCTGAATTCAACCAATGTGACAGCTCTTTGTTGAAAGTTAAGGGCATTTATGCCCTTAACATTAATATACGTGGCGGTGACTTGTCCAGAAGGTTAGCACAGGCTGAAACGAAATGGATTTGGACATTGAGAACCATTCATCCACATGGGTTGAATGAGAATATGTCATTTGTCCCCTTCTTGTGATCTTCTCATTTGCGCATCATCTATATCCCTTATCCGCATGTTCTTTGTTTTTAAGATTTTAATCTTTATTGTTTTTTCTTTATATTTAGTTCCGCCTATTGTTGCTCGTTATACTCTTGCACATGAATTCAAGATCGCCAGGAGGACCTTTGGATCACTGTGTTAATTATTCCAATTGCTTTGTCGGACTCTTATTACATGTCCTGAATAGACTGCACCTTATTTGGAGGACCCTTGGATGACCCTGTTTACTCTACCATGGTTTCTTCTGCTCTGTTGCGACACTGGATTCTAATTATGCGGCCTGAATCATGTGCACTATTCATACTTTGTGTGCTGTGTTAGTATTTTAAGTATATTTGCATTTGTGGTAGCGTTATTCATCTTTGTTATTTTTCATTCTGTTTTTGTTGTTTCTTTTATTATTCATTATAATTATCTATACTCACATGTTCTGTAAATATCGTTGCATTGTTTGCATCGTGGCGGCCATATTTATTCCTGGTATTCCATACCAGGGCGGTTCTGCGCATGCGCCGTCCTTTCCTCGCGCTCCCGCGTCACTTCCGGTGACGTCGCATGTTCGGATCACGTGGGGCCCTATGTGATTCCGGATGTGACGTCCCGGGATGCGCGGTGGATATGCGCGATGCGGTGACGGCGTGTGTGACATTTCCGTTAGTTTTAGTATATATATACCCACCTGTGCATTATCTGGTTACATGCCCCCTGAGGAAGGAGCGCTTCCGCTCCGAAACGCGCGTCGGGGTGGGCTGGGTGTTCGTGGACCGCTGCATTCTGTGGTAATTATTCATGCCATTATCTCCCTTATCGCCATATTTGTGTATCCCCTATGCTGTGCAGTATATTGCTATTTTGGTATTCACCATGATTATGTTACTATATCTGTGCAGCTTTCAGCTATGTTGATACCTACCATGACTACAATTTTTCATCTATAGCATTTTGGGACACTCTATATACGTAATATATGGCTTACACTGTGCCCATTTGGCAGGATGTTTTATGTTAGTGGTTCACTTTCATTTTTCCGGCCCTTTCTTTGATCATGTGTGTTTTGTGATATTTTCCCTTAATTGCCAGATTCCTCTTTTCCATTTTTCTAATAAAGTTTACATCATTTATGACCATTAGACTGTTGTCCTCTTTCCCCTTTTTTTATTTCTTTTATCCTGTAAGAAGTTAGATGTAAGCTTTGGTCCACACCTTCTCTCCATCTATTCCTTTAAAAGTCTCTGAACAGACCCCTGTATCCTGCCCATCTGATTGTTCTTGCAATCACAGGCCATGGTCTTACACATCCGCTCTAGAATCACTTATTGTATGAAGCACATGGTATACGATGCTGGTGGCTACATTATTATGTTACATCAGGATTGCATTTTGCCACCTACCTTATTTATATCTTTGTCCAAGGGATTTAAAAGGGTTACCCATCCGCATTCTGAAAATTATTTTTCTGAAACAATACCGGAATTAAAATGATTTTCCAGATGATCCAACGTTGAACGTTCATTGATGCTCCCTGTGTTTGCGTCCATCAGTAGCTGCAGCTGTATTGATGGCTTTATGGCTCCCATCATTGAGAAGTGAAGCCAGTTATGTAGCACATAACCACTGAAGCCACAAATTGGCTGCATGTAAACGAAGATTCGGAGTACTGCTTGGTTGTTGGAAGTGAAAATGTAAGTAGTGTTTCTTTTGTTTTTATTGTTTTTATTAAATGGGTAGCTTTGTAAAAAATGTAGAGAAGATGTATACCATCCTTCTGTTCTCTTTGTAAACATTCCAATAAAGTGCATTTATATTGGTCAGTTATCATGAACAAGTGATTCTAAGAACGCTCATTTCCTCATAATCGGCCAGTGTAAACAGGCTGCCAATCGCTCGAATTAATGAGCAAGACACTCGTTTGTCATATGAACTGTTTTTTAAAGGGAATCTATTAGCAGGTTTTTGCTATGTAATCATAGGACAGCATGAGATAGAGGCTGAAACACAGAATTCAGGGATATGTCACTTATTAGGTTGTGTGCTGTTATTTCCATACAATGAATGCTTTATCACGAGGAGCTTATCCTTGCCAGACTAGCTGCCTAGTACCTGTTAGACAGAGCATGTTGCCTCCTCTAATAAGCAGCTTACTGTCAAGATACAATGTACACAGAAAGCTGTGGTGTAGGCAGGGTTAGCTTTCTCATCTCTGCTCCATTGCTAAATCTAAGAACTCTTAATGTGTCAGAATGGCTGCACCCAGTAATCCAAATGATACATCGTTGGAATCAGGGTCTCGTTCCTACATTCTGCTGCTTTCAGATGCAGTAGCAAAAACCTGGCAATGGATTTCCTTTTAGTGTGCTTAAAAATCCTCCTTTACAGTAAATTTCAGGGTCCGTACAAAACACCTACTGTTCAGGAACGGTCCCTGAATACAGACTTCTCCAGGAAGTCCGTGTTACTGTTTGGGTTCGGCACCCTGAACATTCGGTGTTTCCCACTCTGTAATCTGCATGACAGTGTGAGAAATACCGGCAGCTCTGATTGGTGGTAGGATTATTACCACCAGTGAGAGAGCTGTGGTTCCCACACTGACAGATGACAGAATGAGCGGTACTGCTGGACGGACCGCTCTCTCTTGCCCTACATACCAGCCTGCATGGGATTTGTTTCCTGCTTATCTTCTCTTTCCATATTCTGCATTCTCAGCGAGGTTTTTGAAAAAGACCACGTTTGGTCGAAACGTTAAACCCCATCAGCTTTGTCCGTTCTGAGCACACATCACACAGTTGTCTGTGCTGTTTATCTAGTTCAATGACTTAATAAATGAAACTTCACTATTTTCACAATCAGTATTGAGTGCGGCTGATTTTTCTACTATATCATGCTGTCAGATGACATTGTGGAAACCACAGCACTCTGACTGGTGGTAAAAATCTTACCGCCGATCAGAGGCAGTGTTTGCCGTGCTATCATGCAGATGGCAGCATGGCAAACAATGGATATTCAGGCCCCCCATTCATCTGAATTGGGTATGGGTTCAGGTTCAGGTACCATTCAAGTACCCGAGCTAAACTTTTTTTTAACTGTTCGGCCGAACCAAAACATCCATGGGTTCATCCATCACTAGTAATTAAAGACTGACGATCAACTTTTATGTAGCTGCTCAGTGTTCATTTAAAGCCGCTGATATGATAATCTAAAAGCACTCTTAATAACCTAAAGCATTTTTTTTTAACCTTGAAAAAGCCGCAAGTCTGGCGACAAAATGCATTAGTATGAACAAAACCTTTGTTGTATACCATCGAGACTTCTTCATTCCCATGAGTGAGTAAGTAGATCAAGAGTTTTAACCCTTGAAATGGTTGCATTCTTTTATGTGTGTTAGTGTAGGTATTCTATGTACTGTATGATGACATTTGTCAGTGTTATGTATGACTAGTGGTATGTATGGATCTAGATAGACAGTGCATCCTTGGGGACATTAGAGGAGGGCACTAGTATTATAGTATATATATATATATATATATATATATATATATATATATATATATATGGTAGATATAGTTTTGTAAGGATCACTAATTGGGGGCATGTTAGAGATCCAGTTAGGAAGTTATAAAATAAGTCAATGCAGTACCTGGGTAGGACTTTAGATGGGGACATTGAGCACATCCAGTCCAATAGGGACAAATAGTTAGGGACTTTTTTCAGGGAAAGATTCCCTCATAGCGGGAGTCAGTTGGGGGTGGACCTTGCTAGAGTAAGGACGTCCACGTTCCTGGGCCCTGCAACAGAGACAAGTAGAGTGGAAGGTATCAGCAACCTGAGAGCAGCCGGTGAAGGATTCACCGTGGGAACGTGAGCCCAAAGTCTGTGGGCTGACGTAGCAGAGGCCAGTGGAAGATCAACTGTGGGAACGCTCAGCAGAAGTGTGCGTGCATGAGCGTAGTACTGAGTGGGCCACCAGCGAGTTTCCGGGCAGGATAACTAGAATGGGGTGGACGACCTAGTAGATGCGTATTTCTATGCTGGATTGAAGTGTCTCCAGGGAAAGAGATCGAAGTGCCGTTTTCAGCGGGCTGCTCGTCCCGTCAATACTTTGTGGTCTATTCTGGTGTAGTAGAAGAGAAGAAGCGGAGTTGTGGAAAATGTATTGCTGGTACCGTATAAGACATGCTAATGGAGTATTGGATGTGCTGTGTCTGGAGCAAAATAAAGCAGAATTGTTTGTTGTGATATTGGACTCTGATTCTAATTATTCCGTATACTTTGTCACGGGGAAGATCACCCCAGGAAAATAGAGGTAACCGGAGAGAAGAATGCAGCTGCCCCCAGTAAGTGCACCCCTCGGCCAACCCTTTATAAGTGCAGCCCATGTACGGTGATATGCCCACTGAAGTGCATTATTCACTCATGTCACTGTGTAGCCCTGGTACACAATACCAGGAGGATGAGTGGAGAGGTAACAGTTAAGGTCTCTTCATGACATCATGTACACTTCTGACACACCCAGCAGGGGTGTGGAAGGGAGTGATTTTTAGTCAGTCAGTTTCCTGTCCTTGGACAGAGTAGACGTGTCCAGTTTGAGCCTGTTATCAGTTCAGAAAGTGGAGGCTGGTACAGGTGGTCTAATTCACCTTAGCCTAGTCAGAGCTGTGCCCCACTGGAAGAAAGACTGAGCTAACTTTTAAGAGTCGAGCAAATCGAAGGGCAAAGTGGAAGGAAGATAATTGGAAAAGTGCTTTTGACTTGGAAAAGTTCTGCACATTGCTACCGGTCACTGGGGACCGAAGGATCACTATTAGCTAGAGCATAGTGAAGAGAAAACCAGAGATTTACCGGACCCTAGGTCGCGGCAAACAAGCCCCTTATAGTCAGTACGTAACTGGGGTCAGGGTGAGTGAAGACTTTGAGTCAGTGCACGACAAGATAAGAATTCAGCTCCCTCGCAGGAAGGCTTCACCACAAATCTGACTGGGCAGAACAGCTTTGGAAAGCTGGAATCATAGAGGGGACTACGTTTCAGGCTGGTCGTACTCATCTTCATTGGACAGTAAAGGAGGCCCCTAACTTGCTTAGCTGTTGCCTCAAAGCTCATCCTCCATCAACCCCATCAGCCTCCCTGGGACCTGCCTTATCATCTTGCAAGTAAAGGTATGGAAAGACGCTGACCGTGTGAGACTGAGTTATTATTGCATGCCTGCACAATCCCTACCTAACTACCGACCTGAGGGAAGAGTCCCACCTGTAGGGGACCCGACATCTAGCTGCATCACCATCCCCTCAGAGATCTACAGCAGCGCTGGTACAAATTACCAGAATACTACAGGTGGCGTCACGAACTGTATATAAATCTATCCCCTGTAAATATTCCCCCAACATACGCCAGACCGCCAGGGCCACAGACCGAGCCACAGCTACCTGTGACAAATCCCCATAGACTTCTACGGGCTCGGCTCTGAGTACCCCATTGTCCTGGTAACCCACAATTGTGGTGGCGGGTCGACACAAAAATTTGGCGTCACGAACAGGATATAAATCTATCCCCTGTAAATATTCCCCCAACATACGCCAGACCGCCAGGGCCACAGACCGAGCCACAGCTACCTGTGACAATCCCCATAGACTTCTACGGGCTCGGCTCTGAGTACCCCATTGCCCTGGTAACCCACAATTGTGGTGGCGGGTCGACACAAAAACTTGGCGTCACGAACAGGATACGAAACTTGCAGCATTGCGAGCCCTGTGTGCCTGTGGAGTGTTTTTGTGAAAAAGGACTGTTTGCACTTTTGGCGCCAAAATCGCCATCTTTGTCGCCATATTCGCGCCCTCAGGCGCTGGAGAAGAAGGTGGGTGTACCTGAAAGAGCGCGCAAAGTCTTGGACACGCCCCCGGCTCTGACTCATCGGCAGGTCCTGCAACAGGAAGTGAACGCTCTGACATCAGAGCGCCTGCGACGAAGGTCCTGTTCTCACTGCGGTGCCTGTGAAATAGCAGCGTCTGAAACCGGTAGGCTCCGTTTAACCAAGGGGGCGCTAAGATGTCACAACAACCGGCTGACAGTGCGGCCCCGGCCGGAGGCCCTAATCCCGCACCGTCTGGTATTGTAGCGCCAGATGGGGGCGCAGGCCCTGCACCCAGTCCGGTAGTCCCGATCATGCCACTAACGCTCCCATATATGCCTGGGGCGAAATGGCTTCCCCAATACAGCGGTGAGCCAGGCACATTAGCAGGCTTCAAGCGGAAGTTATGCAGCATCCTAGAAATGTACTCCATGCCTGAGAGACAAAAAGCTGCTGTGCTAATAGGGCAGCTAACTGGCGCTGCTGAGAGGGAAGTGGAGACTTGGGATACTGTTGATCAGGAGTCGGTACCTGCGATCTTCCTGAAGCTGCATGCCATATTTGAAGACCGCACAGAAACGGATCTCCGGATGGCCTTCTATCACTGTTCACAGCAGCCAGGTGACAGCATCCGGGACTACGCTTGCCGACTACAAGGAGCCCTGAGAGCCCTCAAGCAAATTAACAATTTAAATGCTATCGACGAGAATAGAATGCTGAAAGAACAATTTATACAGGGATTGAGATCCCCAGAGGAACGCAGAACTGTAAATTGGTGGTCCTTAGATCATCCGGATGCTACCTTTGATGCCCTAAAGGACATGGCAATAAAAGGGCTGCGGCCCCTGGGCAAACCTGAGGTGGCCACCCAACATCATCAGGCTGAAGTCACTCCGGAACCGGCAGTAACCCCCTTTTCCCCGCTAGTGGCTGAAGCCAAAGCGCAGGTGACACCTCCTAGTGAATTGGACTGTCTGCGCTCAGAGGTGTGCCAGCTGACTAAAAATCTGGCTGCTGTGATGAGTGCCCTGCAGCTGCGGAAAGAGGAGGAAGGGAAGATCTTGTTAGCTGACTGCCCAGAGGACGTTCCGTGGATGCACCGGAGAAGAAAGAAGACGTCGCCCCCCCGGAGGAGGACAACGCCACCCCCAGGAGCAACCTCTGATCAACACCCTCCTCGTCGAGAGATCATCTGTTACCGCTGCAACCGGAAAGGTCATCTGTCTACACAGTGTCCTTTAAACGGGCAGAACCTGGGTCCAAGGGCCAACACCCAGGAGAATACCCGTCAGGCCCCCTAGACTGGAACCGCAGGTATGTGGGCGGGCGACCCTACCTGTCTATTATTCTAGATGGTATTGCTGTTCCAGCCTTGTTAGACACTGGGTCCCAGGTGACCCTAATACCCGATGCTCTATATACCAAGTACTGGTCAATGGACAGTCTTAAACCTCCGAGCCTTGACTTTACTGTGTATGCTTCTAATGGTCTTCCTGTAGAAGTACTCGGAACAAAATGTGTAGATGTAAAGGTGGGCAGAGAGGAGTTGAAAGACCAAGGGCTTCTGGTAGTAAAGACTGTAAATGAGGAGAACGGTTTAAATATAATTTTGGGTACTAACATTATCGGTAATTGTTTGGGAGAAGTTGTGTTCTTGCTCCAACAGCTCGCTGAGATTGCCCGACCAAGGCAGAAAGGAGTAATCCAAAGAGAGATCCGGGCCCTGGTGTGTCAGCAGCAAGCGAAGCTTACCGACGGCGAAATTGGTAATGTACGGGTCACTGACTCAGATCCTATTGTGATACCCCCAATGAGTGAAATGATCATTTGGTGCAGGGCAGCCATAGGTCTGAGAGGACAGAATTACCAAGCTGTAGTAGAACCCCACCATTCAGAACATAGACCTACACTTATGACTGCTAGAGGAGTAGTAGAAGTGGTGAATGGAAGAGTACCGGTACGGCTTCTCAATTGGGGAGATGATGAGGTAAATTTACCCCGTTATGCAACCATTGCTAAACTTCATGCTGTTGATAATAATTCTATTCTCCCGGCTGAGTCCTTAGACTCCTGTCAAATAGCGGAGGACAATGACCCAGCAACTCAGGTGGCGGAGTGGTGTCAGCAACTCCATGTTGGGACGGACACCACTCCCGCTCACCAGAAGCAAGGGGTATTACGGGTGTGCAAGAGTATGCCCAAGTGTTTAGCAAAAATCCACTTGATTTTGGGACAATTAAGGGAGTACAACATCATATCCCTACAGGCAGTCATCCTCCCATCAAAGAGCGGTATAGGCCCATACCTCCAGCTCATTATCAGAAGGCTAAAGAAATGTTGAATGATATGAAGAAAGCTGGGGTGATAAGGGATAGTTGTAGCCCCTGGGCAGCCCCTCTAGTTCTGGTTAAAAAGAAAGATGGTAGTATGAGAATGTGTGTGGATTACAGGCAGTGAACCGCATAACACACAAGGATGCATACCCGTTACCACGTATAGAGGAATCATTAGCTGCTCTGAAAACGGCTAACTACTTTTCTACCCTTGATCTGACTAGTGGTTACTGGCAAGTGGCTGTGGCTGAGGAGGATCGTGAGAAAACGGCTTTCACCACCCCAATGGGGCTCTGTGAGTTCGACAGAATGCCGTTTGGGCTCAGTAGTGCCCCAGGAACATTTCAGAGAGTGATGGAAAACTGTCTGGGACATCTCAATTTTGAAACCGTGCTGCTATACCTAGACGACGTTATCGTGTATTCCAAGACATATGAGGACCATCTGAAGCACCTGGCAGAAGTATTCGAGTCCCTGTCCAGGTACGGGATGAAATTAAAACCCTCAAAATGCCATCTACTCAAACAGAAGGTACAATACTTGGGGCACATCGTCAGTTCGGAAGGAGTAGCGCCGGACCCAGAGAAAGTCACTGCCATCCAGAAGTGGCCGGAGCCGAAGAACCTTAAGGAAGTGCGACAGTTCCTGGGACTAACGGGTTACTACCGAAGATTCGTGAAAGATTACACGAAGAAGGCAGCTCCTTTACAGGACCTCCTGGTAGGACAATCCTTAAAGAGCAGAAACCCTCCCTTTAATTGGGGTAAAGAACAGGCTGAAGCATTCCAAAAGATGAAAGAGATCCTGACAGGTGATGAGATCTTAACCTATCCTGATTACAGTCAACCGTTCCTGTTGTACACCGACGCCAGTAATGAAGGGTTGGGAGCCGTTCTCAGTCAGAAGCAGAATGGACAAGAAAAAGTCATCGCATATGCTAGCAGAAAACTCAGGCCAACTGAAAGGAATCCGGAAAATTATAGCAGCTTCAAGCTGGAGTTTCTGGCGCTGGTCTGGGCCATTACTGAAAGATTTAAGCACTATCTGGCCTCCAATAAGTTCACGGCGTACACAGACAACAACCCATTAACGCACCTGGAAACCGCCAAGCTGGGCGCCATGGAGCAGCGTTGGATGGCTCGGTTGTCCAATTACCAGTTTACTATCAAGTACCGGCAGGTCGAAAGAATGCTAATGCTGATGCGTTGTCCCGAATGCCGCATGACTCTGACACGGAAGAAGAATCGGACGATCTGGAAGAAATTGAGCTACCCGCGTTCCATCGAAATGGGGTAGTCCACGAGCATCGAGTCCACAGAAAGCAGTATGGTGCAACATTAAATCCTTTACCCCATCACAGCTGGAAAGAGACTCAGGACAGTGATCCAGTGGTCAGCCGCATCAAGGAGTTGTTAAAACAGGAAGGTTCCTCCTTGGAAAAGGATGCACCTATGTCAGCCAAGCTCCTGTGGAACGAGAAAAGCAGGTTGTTCCTATACCGAGAGAAGTTGTGCAGGAGATACGTCAACCCCAGAACCCATGAAATGGTCTGGCAAATAGTGGTCCCCAAGGCAGACGTCCCAATGGTGTTGGAAGCGTACCACGATCAAGCAGGACACTTTGGCTGGAGGAAGCTGGAGACCCTGTTGAGATGCCGGTTCTACTGGGTAGGGATGCGCAGCTCTGTCGAGAGGTGGTGTCGGAACTGTGGACCCTGTGGTCTCAGAAGAAAGGACTACGGTAGTCAGAAGGCCCCCCTGCAACCTATCCGGACGACTCGTCCCCTGGAGATTGTGGCCCTGGACCATGTCAAACTGTCGCCAAGTAGATCTGGATACTCATACGCCTTGACCATGGTAGACCATTACTCCAGATTTCTGGTAGTTGTTCCAGTTAAGGACCAGACCGCAGTGACGGCAGCGAAAACCTTTCAAGCAAGCTTCTGCAGACCGCATGGGTATCCGGAGCAAGTCTTAACCGATCAGGGACCTGCTTTCGAAGCTGATTTATTCAAGGAATTCTGTCACATGTACGGGTGCAAGAAAATAAGAACGACACCATACCACCCTCAAACCAACGGTCTTTGTGAAAAGATGAACCATATTGTCCTTGACTTGTTGAGATCCATACCGTTGGAAGACAGGAATCGATGGCCGGATTTACTGCCTGATTTGGTTGATTTGTATAATCATATACCTGTAAGCTCAACTAACTGCACTCCAGCCTATCTTATGAGAGCAAGGCCTGGAAAACTACCAATGGACCTAGAACTTGGAGTGGTAGAACCGGAGGCAGACGACGCTGTTGAAAACTGGGACGTCAATCGGCAAGAGCAATACAGAAGAGTACAAATCTGTGTAGAGGAAAGTCTTAATAAGGCACGGGAGAAACAGGAAGATGTTTACAACCGAAATGCTCCTGCCAAGCCTTTGATGCCTGGAGAGGTAGTATTAAAAAGAAAAAGGAAAATGCACAAACTGGATAATCAGTGGGAGCAAGAACCCTACGTCATACAAGATTCTAAATATGACAACAGAAAAGTTTGTGTCGTCAGTAAGGACGGAGGAAGAACAACAATCACTGTGTCCAGAGATCATTTGAAGTTGTGTCCAGAACACTTAAAGCGTTGTGAAAAGAACCCTGTCCTCAATCAAGGAGAAAGAAAGGAAGAGGTCATACACACAGATCTGGGAGATTTTCCTGCGGATTGGCCCCGACTGGGAGATGCTGTGATAATTCCAGTGTTGCAGTTTTATCAGCCACAAGAGGAAGTTCTACCTCCAGTTGTGCCTGTGGTGCCAGTTGAGCCCGCTCAGGAGTTACCCATCCCAGCAACACCTCAACCTGTGGAACCTCAAGATGGATCATCTGAAGCAGCGCCCCATACTATGGGATCCCCTGGTGAAGCTGACTCACATCGCCCAGCCATCAGTACGCTTGCCAGATCCATAGAAAGATTAAGGCAGTTCTATAGTTTGCCGTTACGCAGTGCAGACAGATTGCAACTTGATATACCTGAAACTACACCACGTAGATCAGAGAGAATCACAAAAGGGAAATTACCCATTAGATATCAGCAGTAGTTTATGTGAATATTAAAACAAGTCTATATATATATAAATGTGTTTTTCCCTATTATGTCTTCGTTTAACAATGGACTCAGAGGCTGAGGACTGAGCCAGCCCAAAAACTGTATCCTGTAAATAGTTGCACTAAAGTGCCTTTTTAATGGTTTCACATGAAACCTTGACTTACCTCTGAACCAAAAACCCGTGTGGTGTGGCACTGAGTGAGGTCTGCATTTGGATGTCCTGCAGCCCACCCAGGACCCACGTTGAAGGTTTGGTGCGGGTCCTTCACAAGAATACTGTATATTTATTGAATGCTATTTAATATTTGTACTTTTCTATAATGTTTGCAACGTTCAAGATATCCTCACCTCCCGGATGGGACGAATTAATGTTATTGTTAATGTTTTCTTGCATAAACAAAAATGTCTCTTTATATTTTACAGCCCGGGAGTGCTGTCGTTTACCATGGGGGAATGTGTAGCCCTGGTACACAATACCAGGAGGATGAGTGGAGAGGTAACAGTTAAGGTCTCTTCATGACATCATGTACACTTCTGACACACCCAGCAGGGGTGTGGAAGGGAGTGATTTTTAGTCAGTCAGTTTCCTGTCCTTGGACAGAGTAGACGTGTCCAGTTTGAGCCTGTTATCAGTTCAGAAAGTGGAGGCTGGTACAGGTGGTCTAATTCACCTTAGCCTAGTCAGAGCTGTGCCCCACTGGAAGAAAGACTGAGCTAACTTTTAAGAGTCGAGCAAATCGAAGGGCAAAGTGGAAGGAAGATAATTGGAAAAGTGCTTTTGACTTGGAAAAGTTCTGCACATTGCTACCGGTCACTGGGGACCGAAGGATCACTATTAGCTACAGCATAGTGAAGAGAAAACCAGAGATTTACCGGACCCTAGGTCGCGGCAAACAAGCCCCTTATAGTCAGTACGTAACTGGGGTCAGGGGAAGTGAAGACTTTGAGTCAGTGCACGACAAGATAAGAATTCAGCTCCCTCGCAGGAAGGCTTCACCACAAATCTGACTGGGCAGAACAGCTTTGGAAAGCTGGAATCATAGAGGGGACTACGTTTCAGGCTGGTCGTACTCATCTTCATTGGACAGTAAAGGAGGCCCCTAACTTGCTTAGCTGTTGCCTCAAAGCTCATCCTCCATCAACCCCATCAGCCTCCCTGGGACCTGCCTTATCATCTTGCAAGTAAAGGTATGGAAAGACGCTGACCGTGTGAGACTGAGTTATTATTGCATGCCTGCACAATCCCTACCTAACTACCGACCTGAGGGAAGAGTCCCACCTGTAGGGGACCCGACATCTAGCTGCATCACCATCCCCTCAGAGATCTACAGCAGCGCTGGTACAAATTACCAGAATACTACAGGTGGCGTCACGAACTGTATATAAATCTATCCCCTGTAAATATTCCCCCAACATACGCCAGACCGCCAGGGCCACAGACCGAGCCACAGCTACCTGTGACAAATCCCCATAGACTTCTACGGGCTCGGCTCTGAGTACCCCATTGTCCTGGTAACCCACAATTGTGGTGGCGGGTCGACACATCACTATCTTATCAGATAAGCATGATGTGATTGTTGCTGAATCGCTGTATGTATGGTAACTTCTAATCAGATATGTTACTTAATGGGAAGAGTGCACTTTTCGCATCATGTAATGACTTTTTGCAAATAATACATCTGAGCGTGTTCTTTGTTAATGATATTACAATGGTTCAAGCTCCTTCCATGTAACTCCCTGGGATATTACATCCAAATATTGTATCCTTCCCCGCTTGACACCTTGCCAGATCAAAAAGCTTTACAACACTAATTCGTATCAATGCTATTTAATTAGATTTTATTCATTACCATTTCATTAAATAATTTGTGCTCTTTTCACCTAATATGTATAATCTAATTATAAAGTGCTCAAGGGAATGAATATGGGTTTTCCTTAGACTTGTAGGATTGGTTAATTATGCTTCACTTACGAGGCATGTTGGCAGCTTAACTCTGTTCATTTTCACAGTACAGAACATATTTCGTAAGCAGATTTTCTGCAATAATTTAAGTGAAAGATGAGGCAGCGCCAAATGATTAACTGAGACTTGTGTGACATAAGCACCTCTTGAGAAATGGCTTTATGTTGGCTGAAAAATTCTGCCCCTTAAAATGCCTTCCTGACTTTGGTGTAATTTGTAATACACTGCACAATCAAAGAGTCCAACAACTTATATCTTGAACACTTGTCAGAGCAGGCCCTATTTAAAGAGACAATGGCTCCATTCACACATTTATAACAAACTTTCGGCAGCTTTGCCAGACCAGTTTTCAAATGAATATTGTTGAACCACAATAGGGGAAAAATGTTAACGGGATTTGTATACATTTTGTTATTTTTCATTTTTTTTTGCAAACAACTCTGTTGTTCCTCTTACAGGATGTAAAAATGATGAAACCTGGGACAGAACTTTTCATTCTGAAGTGAAAAGAATCTGCATTCTTCAGAACAGAACCAAGATTGTTGAACTTCGCAAAGAAATTAATTTTACATTAACATATTACCGTAATATTTAAGATTTGGTTACAACTTGGAGCAAATAGTAATGATATTGAAAAACTAACAAAATAAGATTCACAGAATCCAGCTTTTTAGTTACAATCTGTCAGGTGACTTTTGTGTAGTATACTAATAGTATCCTGAAATAGGGCTTGGGAATCCCTTTCAGGATATTTAATTTTTATTTCTGTACGTGGCCTTGTTGAGTTGCTGTAAGCCCAGAAAAATTTATTGTTGCACACCACAAGTCAGGCATATGTAAACGGCAAATAACTAATCTCCCCTTCCTCTCCCCATAATCACTCGCATCCCGCTGCACTAGCGTCACCGATTCAGTAGGCCTGCTGTAAGCCTGAGGATCACATTGCATTGCTCGGAGTTGCCAATCTGCTTTCCTGACCTGGCCTGCATAGAAGTACATGCTGTCAGGTTGGGTCAGGAGAGCAGATGGCTTGCCTGAGGATTGCCATGCGATCCTCTGTCAAGAAACTCAGCAGTCTGACAGAATCAGTGACACCGGCTTAAAAGTGTGGGTGGGATTATGGGTGAGGAAGGGGTTAATATTAATTTCATATTTACATTGCCACCTGCTAGTCAAGCATATGAAAATGCCAAATAAAATATTCACCTCTTCCGCACCCATGATCCCGCCCACCCTTTTGCTCCAGTGTCACTGATTCAGTCAGACTGCTCTGTTACTTGCCGGAGTATCACATCACAACGCTCAGACTCACCGTCTGCTCTCATGACCTGAGTGTGACAGCATGTAATCTTATGCAGAAAAACAAGTGAGACAAACACAATATACATATATGTATGGGAAAATCAAGGAAGTCCACCAAACTAATAGTTAGTATCCCCCTACATACTGTATATATAAGGATCATGTAAAATGACCAACTGCATGGAACATAGAGACACACCATCACCCAAAAGTAAGGTAGACAATGGTACTAATAGTGTGGTTATATTACATACTGAGAAAACAAGTAGCAGCAGTCACAGATTATCAAAGTTATTACCTGAAAGTGGCAAAAGTCAGCGGTCCCGTGGCCCACCCCTTACTTTCGGGTGATGGTGTATCTGTATGTATACCGCCATATGGTGCGGCTGACTTTTTGTCTTGGGTACTTACCTTGAAGCCAGTAAGTGTTATATATACACGTACAGGGGTAACATCACAATATTGTGATACTGATTGGTCCATTAATACATATTTTATGTGACTTTGTTATGCGGTTCCCTCTGGCCCTCTTGGTGTTTACTTGTGGGCAGTGGATATACGTTCCTATCTTCCATTTCCTTATGCTGTTAATCTGGATTTTTGTATTTTAAATATTAATAAAAGTTACATTTTATGGGACTTTATGACTGCTTGCGCTTTCTTTGTATGCTATGTAATCTTATGCAGCTGTCACTCTCAGGTCAGGAGAGCAGATGTCCAGTCCGAGGATTGCGATGCGATCCTCCAGCATAAAGCAGTCTGACTGAATCAGTGACACCAGTGCAAAGGGATGGGCGCGATTATGGGCATGGAAAGGGGTGAATATTCATTTGTCATTTACATATGCTTGACTTGCCGGCGTGAGGCAATAAATTTGTCAGGGGCTTACAGCAACATAACTGGGCCACTTACAGCAATAACAGTTACATATACTGAAAGGGATGCAAAAGCCCTATTTCAGGAAAACATTAGTATACTACACAAAAATCACCTGACAGATTCCCTTTAATTCATCCACAAAAAAGCGTATGGCCATGTTTCAGCCAAAATGGCCTATGTCACGCACGAAATAGATAAGAAAAAAATGCATTACAAACATTAGCACATGACAGATGTTTAATCTCTATTGATGAAATGTAGAAAGGATAGAATGGGGGAGGAAGATGTAGGGCCCGATTCATCATTGCATTTTTAGGGGTGAATAACTCTCATATTGTGTTTTTTTTATTTGCAACAAATACAATAAAGACTTTGCACCTTTTTTATAGTCATCTTTTGTTGTATAGTTAACATTACTATTTTTTATATAAATATGGCAATTCCACTTCTTCTAGACTGTATTTTGTATACCAGATTTTTTTAGTTCAAGTTTGCCACATTTCCCTGCAGCTGTTTACTCTGAAAGGGCGCAAAAAAATTAGATATACAAATAAAGACCATATTGGACTTTGAGCAAAATTCATGAAGAATGTGTGCCATTTTAAATAATTTGGGGCATGAAACGGCAACAAATAATACAAGACAAAAATGAAAAGTGACTTAAAAACCCGAATGAAGTCTTACTACTGTACAGTCATGGCCAAAAGTTTTGAGAATGACACAAATATTATATTTTCACGTGATCTGCTGCCCTCTGGTTTTTATGTGTGTTTTGACAGATGTTTTTATCACAGACAGAAATATAATTGCAAACATATGAGTAACAAAAGCTTATATTGACAGTTAAAATGAGTTAATGCAGCAAGTCAATATTTGCAGTGTTGACCCTTCTTCTTCAGGACCTCTGCAATTCTCCCTGGCATGCTCTCAATCAACTTCTGGACCAAATCCTGACTGATAGCAGTCCATTCTTGCACAATCAATGCTTTCATTTTGTCAGAATTTTTAGGTTTTTGCTTGTCCACACGTCTCTTGATGATTGACCACAAGTTCTCAATGGGATTAAGATCTGGGGAGTTTCCAGGCCATGGACTCAAAATCTCTATGTTTTGTTCCCTGAGCCATTTAGTTATCACCTTTGCTTTATGGCAAGGTGCTCCATCATGCTGGAAAAGGCATTGTTGATCGCCAAACTGCTCTTGGAGGGTTGGGAGAAGTTGCTCTTGGAGGACATTCTGGTACCATTCTTTATTCATGGCTGTGTTTTTAGGCAAGATTGTGAGAGAGCCAATTCCCTTGGCTAAGAAGCAACCCCACAGATGAATGGTTTCAGGATGCTTAACAGTTGGCATGAGACAAGACTGGTGGTAGCGCTCACCTTGTCTTCTCCGAATGAGGCGTTTTCCTGATGTCCCAAACAATCGAAAAGGGGATTCATCAGAGAAAATAACTTTACCCCAGTCGTCAGCAGTCCACTGCCTGTACCTTTTGCAGAATATCAGTCTATCCATGATGTTTTTTCTGCAGAGAAGTGGCTTCTTTGCTGCCCTCCTTGAGACCAGGCCTTGCTCCAAGAGTCTCCGCCTCACTGTGCGTGCAGATGCACTCACACCTGCCTGCTGCCATTCCTGAGCAAGCTCTGCACTGCTGGTAGCCCGATCCCGCAGCTGAAAAACTTTTAAGAGACGGTCCTGGGGCTTGCTGGTCTTTCTTGGGTGCCCTGGAGCCTTTTTGGCAACAATGGATCCTCTCTCCTTGAAGTTCTTCATGATGCGATAGATTGTTGACTGAGGTGCAATCTTTCTATCTGCGATACTCTTCCCTGTTTAGGCCATTTTGTGCATTGCAATGATGACTGCACATGTTTATTTAGAGATAACCATGGTTAACAGAAGAGAAACAATGATGCCAAGCACCAGCCTCCTTTTAAAGTGTCCAGTGGTGTCATTCTTACTTAATCATGACAGATTGATCTCCAGCCATGTCCTCATCAACACCCACACCTGTGTTAATGGAGCAATCACTGAAAAGAGGTTAGCTGGTCCTTTTAAGGCAGGGCTGCAATGATGTTGAAATGTGTTTTGGGGGATAAAGTTCATTTTCTAGCCAAATATTGACTTTGCAAGTAATTGCTGTTAAGCTGATCACTCTTTATAACATTCTGGAGTATATGCAAATTGCCATTAGAAAAAGTGAAGCAGTAGACTTTGTAAAAATTAATATTTGTGTCATTCTCAAAACTTTTGGCCATGACTGTACACACAGTAATGATGTTTTTTAAATGATTTTGTATGTCTATCCTCTCCTTGAGTATGTGACAGTTAGTCTGATGATTGGGCAGAAGCAGAAGAAAAGTTGTGGAAAAGATCAGTCAATTGAGTATAAATAGCTGCTATGTGTGCTTGTTAGTATACAGTTGTGCTCAAAAGTTTACATACACAGGCAGAAATTTTTCTTTCTTGGCGTTTTTTTAAGAGAATTGGTTGATAACTAGTGTTGAGCGATACTGCCCGATATCCAGAAATATTGGATCGGATTGGATAGGCCCGATACTCAAAAAGTATCGGGTATCGCCGATCCGATACCGGAAACCCAATGCAAGTCAATGGGACATAAATATCGTAATTAAAAAAAACCCTTTCTTTCCTTGTAAACACTAGATATACACACATAGAATACACACATATATATATATATATATATATATATATATATATATATATATATATATATAAAACACCCCAGAAAAGGCAAATCTATAATTAGATTCGCCCTTTCTGGCACTTTGCCCGTCTATTCCCATTGCCCTGTAGCGGTGGCGAATGGGTTATTAAGGGGTTAAAGCCACCTTGCTAAAGGTGACTTTAAGCCAGGTTAATAATTGAGAGCTGTCAATTAGACAACTATTAATCCTATTGTATGAAATAAAAATAAAACACACACTTTAATTAAAAATCATTTTAATGAAATAAACACACAGTTTTTGACAATATTTTATTTTACTGCCATTCCTTGCGAAGCCCTTGTTCACCTGTAATAAAAATAAAATAATAAAGCAACATTATTCTTACTTATCCGATGTTCAGTCAGGTCCCCAGATGTAATCCTTCTGAAAGGGTTAATGTTTACTGCAGGGACCACAGCTAATGCTGACAGCCTCGCAGTAAACCCCCGACTGAATCATCTCTTCTCCTGGCTGACAGGAGAGGAAGTGGTTAGCATAATTGATTGCTTCCCACTTTCACTTCAGGTCAGCCAGGGGCACCGCAGCATCAGTGACGTCAGAGGGAATCCCAGCTGACCTGAAGTGAACTGATTAACAAAAATAGGGGATCCCCTCGAAAAAAAAAATGGCGTGGGGTCCCCCCTATTTTTGTTAACCAGCCTGATGAAGCAGACTTCTGAGGCTTGGTTTTTCAGGCTGTTAAGGAGCCAATATCCATGGACCTTGCAAGCCTGATAATACCAGGCCACAGCAGTCTGCTTATCTTGGCTGGTTAACAAAAATAGGGGATCCCCTCGAAAAAAAATGGCGTGGGGTCCCCCTATTTTTGTTAACCAGCCAGATGAAGCAGACTACTGAGGCCTGGTTTTTCAGGCTGGTAAGGATCCAAGATCCATGAACCTTGCAAGCCTGATAATACCAGGCCACAGCAGTCTGCTTAGCTTGGCTGATTAACAAAAATAGGGGATCCCCTTGAAAAAAAAATGGCGTGGGGGTCCCCCTATTTTTGTTAACCAGCCAAGTAAAAAGCAGACTTCTGCGGCCTGGTATTAAAAGACTGTCAAGGCCCATGGATTTTGGCCCTCAACAGCCTAAAAATACCAGGCTGCGGCAGCCCCACAAATAGCGCATCCAAAGATGCGCCAATTGTGGCACTTTACCCGGCTCTTCCCACTTGCCCTGTAGGGTGGCAAGCGGGGTAATAAGGGGTTAATGTCACCTTTGATTGAACAGTGACAATAAGCCCGGTTAATAATGGAGAGGCGTCAATAAGACACCGATCCATTATTAATCATAAAGTTTGTAAATTTTTTAAAAAAGACACAGCCAGGATAAAGTCTTTTAATGAAATAAACCACAACACAGTTTTCATTATTTTTATTTCACGCTCATCCTGCGACGCCATCGATCTCATGTAAAAAAGCAAAAATAACAAACCAACACAAATACTCCCTGTCCGACGCAGTCGAAAATCACGAGTGTCCCATGACGAGTCCAGCTCTGCTACATCTGGATGCCAGGCAGAGCCTGGCATCCAGATGTAGCAGAGCTGCTTACCTGAGGAGATTCCCCGGCGGTGACATCATAGGACTGGTTTACAGCCAGCTGTCGCGAGAGTACAGCTGGCCGAGATTACCCAGTACCCGGTAGCACGTGCAGTTATCGCGAGAAGGGAGAGGGTAATGGCGGCCATCAAGGAGTCCAGGACGTGACCACCGGGGATCTTCTGCCAGGTAAGTGCTGCTGACACCTGACAGACCCGACCGACACTGACAGTGACACTTTCGGGATGTTCCTGTGTCACGTACTTCGTTCTGTGACACAGGAACTCCCCATAGACTTTACAGGAAAACTCTGATTCCGGTATCCGATATGCAAAAAATATCGGATCTCAGAATCGGAATTCCGATACAGCGAATATCGGCCGATACCCGATATTTGCAGTATCGGAATGTTCAACACTATTGATAACACCAAATCTTTTTCTCCACTCATGGTTAGTGGTAGAGTGAAGCCATTTATTGTCAAACTTCTATGTTTTCTCTTTTTAAATCATAATGACAACCCAAAACATCCAAATGACAATGATCAAAAGTTCACATACCCCATTTTTAATACCATGTATTGCCCCTGCTAACATCAATGACAGCTTGAAGTCTTTTGTGGTAGCTGTGGATGAGGTACTTTATGTTCTCAAATGGTAAAGCTGCCCACTCTTCTTGGCAAAAAGCCTCCAGTTCCTGTAAATTCCCCCAGGGATAACCCCAGAATGGCTCAATGATATTGAGGTCAGGAGACTGAGATGGCCACTCCAGAACCTTCCCTTTGTTGTGCTGTAGCCAATGACAGGTCAACTTGGCCTTGTGTTTGGAATCGTTTTCATGTTGGAATGTTAAAGTACGTCCCATGCGCAGCTTATGGGCTGATGATTGCAAATTTGCCTCCATTATTTGCTGATAATGAGCTGCATTCATCATTCCTTCAATTTTGACCAAGTTTCCTTTGCCTTTGTAGCTCACACATCCCCAAAACATCAGCGATTTACCTCCATGCTTACAGTAGGAATGGTGTACCTTTCATCATAGGTATTGTTGACCTCTCTCCAAATGTAATGTTTATGGTTGTGGCCAAAAAGTTAAATTTTGGTCTCATCACTCCAAATTACCTTGCTCCAGAAGTTTTGAGGCTTGTCTCTGTGCTGTTTTGTGTATTGTAGGTGAGATACTTTGTGGCATTTGCACAGTAATGGCTTTTGGCTTTCTTCTGGCGACTCGACCATGCAGCCCATTTTTCTTCAAGTGCCTCCTTATTGTGCATCTTGTAACTTGTAACAGCCACACTGCTAGTTTTCAGCGAGTCCAGTATTTCAGCTGATGTTATTTGTGGGTTTTAACTTTGCATCCTGAACAATTTTCCTAACAGTTGTGGATGAAATTTTTATTAGTCTACCTGACCGAGGCTTTGTTTTTACACAGCCCCTGATTTTTCATTTGTTAATCACAGTTTGAACGCTGACTGGCATTATCATTTCCTTGGATATGTTTTTGTATCCCTTTCCTGTTTTATACAGTTCAACTACCTTTTCCTGTAGATCCGTCGACAATTCTTTTGCTTTCCTCATGATTCACAATCCAGAAACGTCAGTGGCTGGATGAATGGTGCAATAGTCTGTCTGGATCCCAGAAACTCACTCAGCTTTTATGCACACACACTGATTACAAGAAAACAGGTCATAGGTGAGGATATTACCTTTAGTAGCCATTCAAACCCATTTGTGTCAACTTCTGTGCATGTTATCAGGCCAAAATCACCAGGGTATGTGAACTTTTGATCAGGGTCATTTGAATGTTTTGGGTTGTCATTATGATTTAAAAAGAGAAAACACAGTAGTTTGACAATAAATGGCTTCACCCAACCACTAATCATGAGTGGATAAAAAATTTTGGTGTTATCATTCATATTCTCTGAAAAAAGGCCAAGAAAGGAAAAATTTTACAGGGGTATGTAATCTTTTGAGCACAAGTGTATGCTGTAATTTAATGCTTACCTATTTTTTGATTGGCAAAGGCCAATTTGGCCAAGACATTGAAATTAAAGTTTTATTGATGAGTTAAATAATAGCTTTGAGCCCAATTCATAATTTGCAGTTTTCTTGAGGTCACTTTCCTTTTCTGACTAGTAGCTTTTTCTATTCTTTTTTGCTGATTGTTACAGCAGTGCTACACCAATATCGTAACAGTGTTAAAAAATGCTAGAAAGGAAGAATGCTTTCAGAAATAGAAGTGTCAATAGTTTTGCTTTATCAATTCACAAAATAAAAAAGTGACAGAACAAACAAATCAGAGTAGACATAGCTTTATGCCCATCCTGTTGGTCAAGAACAAGAGTCTCTGGAGTAGCAATATAGTTAAGAAGATTCCTTCTGAAGGGAAAGTGAGAAGAGACAACATTTTCAGCTGCCAGAGGGGAAGGAAGACTAATTCTGCCCAGTTGCTCATAGCAGTGCGCAGCTTAGAGGCAACACCAGAAAAGACATATGTAACCAAATTATGGTAAAAAAGGTATAATTCATGTTAGAAATATTATGAATAACTTTAAAAAGTGAATTACAGCCTTCCAGGACTTTTTTTTTAATAAAAAGGATCTATGAATATATTGTTAAGGGCTTAAATTGCTAAATAATAATTAAAGTAAATAAATATCAGTGTTTTTCCTAGATTTTTCTACTTTCAGACTGTGTATAAAGTGCCCCTTTGCAGCGTGTGTTTGTTTCCAGGCCAAGATTGCTAAATTGCTTACAGTTTGTATTAACACAAAAATAAACTTGTAATTTTCAAAATTGCTCCACTTGAGCTTTGAATTAGGAAATGTTGGAGTGTGGAACAAGGAATTGGAGGTGGATGTTAAATGTCTAGGTATTTTATGACAATAAAGCCCAAAGCAGCTACACTTCAGACCTTTCACATTTAATATGCGGCTGCCTTTGTGCAAATTCACAGATGCAGAAGTAGTGTATCCTAAGTATGGGATGCATGAAAAGAGCTTTATCTTAGGCAAAATAGATATAAGAGGTCTACTGTGTGCCTAATTGTAATAAACAAATATGCATTAGCTGCAAAGAGACCCATATGTGTAGTATGGAAATGTATATTTTCACAGTGTATAATGGAATCTCTCTTTATTTTCAGTTTAGCTCACTCTATTTTGTTTAGTTTTCTTTCATTATTAAAGGGTTTTTTATCATTTACATTTTGGGTATGTTCTTATTACATGGTGAAGTTATTTGTGATGGAAAAAGTATTCTATTATTCCAATATGATTGTTTCTGCAGCATGTGCATTCATATCTATAACTTCATTCAAGATGTACAGAACTATCACAGAAATATCTGAAACAAATCTGTGCGAATACATTCCCTGTACCTAAATAAGTTATAACGTGATGAGCCAATATGGAGATATCAGCAAATGTTACATCACAAAGGGCCCAAACCTATAACAGATTGTGAGCCACCTTCAATTTGAGTAATGGTCAGTGGATACAGTCAAGGAAATGGTATTAACTAGAGATGAGAGAATTTGTTCGGATTTTGGCCCCAAATCTGATTTTGACTAGAGTTGAGCGATACTTTCCGATATCCAAAAGTATCGGAATCGGAATGGTATCGCCGATACCCCAAAAATATCGGCAATACCCGATACCGATACCGGAAATCCAATGTAAGTCTATGGGAACAAAATATCGGAATTAAAAAAAGCCCATTCTGCCTTGTTGGTTAATTGTACATGAAGGAAAACAACAAACAGTAATGTAGAATGTATTGGGGAGGTTGAGGAGACATTAAAGGCATAGATGTTTAACCCAATCAAATGGAATAGCATTAATATTTTTTTTTTTAAAGATGTTCGGATTGACGAAGAAATTGACAATGTTGTTAACGTTTTTTCTATTTTGGCAAATATGTATGTTTCACAACTTCCATGCTCTTCACCTTTTTAACTTTTGACACACTTTCTCCTTCATAATCTTCAGCAGCATCATCTTTTTCATCAAATTATTCTTCATCTTCACCTTCTTTATCTTCTTTTTAAACTTATTCCTATTCATCTTTTTGTTAACATTACTCATATTGTTCTTATTAAACTATTATTCTTCTTCATATTCTACTTCTTCATCTTCTTCCTCTTCATCTTCTTCATCATATTCTTATTTGTGACAGAGATTCCTGTACTTGTAATCTTTAAAAGTATGAATATTTCATCCTTGCGTTCTTGCTGTCACAAAAGATTTAAATTACAACAGTATTTGTCCGTGTTCAGTTTAGCCTGCAGCAGCAGGCATTTTCCAGGGGCACCACGAGGAGGAACGGACTCACCCCCATACACTGCTTAGTCTTCTTCTGCTTATAATTTAGAGCATATATTTAGCTCTTCATTTTGGTCTTATACTTCATGTTCTGCTTTTTGATCTTCTGCTTATTGTTCTTCTGTCTCTTGTTCTGTATCTTGTAGTTTGTCTTAACCTTCTTTGTCCTGTTGGTGATCTTCTGGGTAATCTTTTATTTCTTCTTTGTGATGGTGTTCAGGCTGGTTGGCTTGATGCTCGTCGTCCTTGTGGTCGTCATCTTCTTCGGGGTGGTCATCAGGGTCGTCGTCTTCATTGTTGGAGATCCTGAGTGATTACCCAAAAAAACATTTCAAAAATCTTCAATTTGTAAATGTAGCTGAAGGTACAAGAAGGCTGACTAACTTCCGCGAACCAGCTGACGTTACTGGAACGCGAGCGGGTATCAGATGGTACAAGAGACGGGGAGGCGGAGCCTAGCTGCACATGAGGAAGGAGCTGAGTCTGTGAGCTCCTCTCTTCAACCCAGCCAGCTTTAGCATTGTCACAGCATATTTCTGCCCAAAATCTGGAAATCAGGAAGAGAAAAGGCTAAAGACTCCACTGGCACCCCAAAACCCCCAAGAAAGACAGGGGATTTGGATCATTATCTCCGGAGAAAGCCAGCTTCTGCACCAGTGCTTTCACCTAAGATGGCACCCGGAACCCTCTCTCTGTCTGACGCAGAGGACTCGGATATAGACACTGATGCTTGCTCAGGGCAATCACCCCGCAGGCCGGAGCGTTCCAACCAGGTCACCCGCTCTTTCATCCACCGGATCATTGCTCCAGTGCTACAGGAGCTAGCCAACATTAAGGCGGAGGTGTCGCATGTGGGACGCCGTGTGGAGGAGCTGGAGCAGGCCCACACTTCTTATGTGGAATTCGGCGATGGCATCTGTACCACGCTCCAGGACCACTCCAAGCATATTAATGTGGCCCTCGGTGCTGCCGAGGACCTTGAGAACAGAAATCGCCGCCGCAATGTGCGAATGAAAGGTATCCCTGAGTCCTATGCCCCGAGGCCCTGCGCTCTGTGGCACGCACTTTATTCTCTGCATTGCTGGGGGAAGAACCTGCTGAAGCTGTGGTTGTGGAGCGCATCCACCGGGCCCTCAGAGCTCGCCCCAGGGACACTGATCCCCCCAGGGATGTTATTTGTGGTATACTGGACTACAACCATACTGCTGCGCTTCTCACTGCTGCGAGGGAGCAGGGGTCCCCGATGCTAGACGGGTCCCAGTGGCCTTCTACCAAGACCTGGCCAGTTCTACCCTCCAGAAGCGCCGCTTGTTAAAGCCTCTTCTGACCCACCTGAAGGAACATGACGCCCAGTACAGATGGTTGTTCCCCTTTGGGCTCTTTGTTACACGCCACGACAAGAAAGTTACTATACGTCATCCAGAGGACTTACCTACTTTGTGGAAGGCCTTATCCATCCCTTCACTGCCTGTGCCGTCCTGGCTGCCTGTTCCGGAGTCGTCCATACCACCGATCCAGCCACGCCCGGACGATTGGCAAGTCACCCGCTCCAAGAACAAGTCGCATCGTCGCTCTCTATCTGCCCGCGATGACCCGGCTGGAGACTGAGCTGTTACCAGACTGGCTTGCTGCTCTTGTTCTTGCCAGGACATGGTAGACCCGGTGTAATGCCTTTGTTCTGGAGGTCTCCTGCCCTCCTTCTACCTGAAACCGAGGTTTACATTTTCCACTTTGCAGCCTCCCTGTTGAATTGTTGACTCACTGTGGTTATATTCAACTTATGATTCTGTTCACTCAGGCTCGTATTGTTGCTAGTGCTGACTGCTTTCCTGTGCTCTCTTCACCCTTGTCCCTCTTCCCCTCCCCCTCCTCCATCTTCTCTTCTTTCACCTTTGAAACTCAATGTGATATCTAGGTTTCCTATGTGCTTTGTAGATTGCTGTAGTGTGCTGTTCACATGACCTATTGCACTGCACTGCCCTCTCTGATTTTCAGGATCTACCTGTTGTCATTGCTGATTTTGGACAACAGAGATGGCTTTTGTTCCCCTGTGGTCTGTTTTAAAATTACCTGCAATTTTTCAACGTTTCATTATGCTGTTATTTTCTGGTACATTGCTCACTGCTGCCATCTGCAGTTAATTTACAGTTACTACTGTTGTTACACTACACAGCACTTTCTTCTCCTCCCTCTATCTTGCCATTCTCTGCATTCCTTTATCTTTTCCCTCCCCACTCTCCCCTCTCACTGTTCCCTCTTTCCAGCTACCTTTCCCTTCCTCTCCCTTTTCTCTCCGTTCCCTCTTCCACTCATCCTTGGGGGACCTGACCCTACTTCTCATAATCTCCCCCTCACCTTCCACACTAGGGCACCCTTGCCCTTCTCTACTATATCATAGGATCCTGATACACAGGACACGGTCCGCCTTACGGTCACAATCTTTTTCTCCCCCATCCTCCTTCCCTACCCTCCTGACCCCCGGCCTCTCTCCTCCATTACCCTATTCTTCACCTTCTTGGTCTGGGTAGTCGCCTCACCTGTAGCTATATGTGGGTCTGGTCTGCTATCCTCTCCCTTCTCCCCCCTTCACTCTCTCCCCCTCCCCCCTTTTTCTCTCCTATACGCTGCCCCTTCTGCTTGCACCTGGGAAGGTATCATCTCCTGCTGTTCTTCTCTTGGTCCCTTCCCTTCTTTTTCTTCCTTACCTTTCTTTCCCCACTCTCCTCCCCATTTTTGGGCAAATACATTTCACTATGACCCAGGTTTTCTTGGGTTCCACAGGCTGGCTGGAGGTTTTTGCAGGTGGGCTCTTATGCGACCCTTGCATCGCCTCCACTGCCCCCTCCTCCTTCAGGAGGGGTGCAATGTCTCCCGGCTCCCCTTGTGGATCCGCCTAGTTCACATTTCTCCAAATGTTTACAAGCACCGCTACCTATGGTGCTTTATTTTTTGTCTCTGTTTTGATTTTTTTGTGTTCTTTCCCTCTTGTGTCCTCCTTGTCACACTCCTCTTTCCTTGGGGTCGCTCTCTGTCCTTGCTACGGTACACCGCTTTATCGCTTCTCTATCCTCCCAGTGCACCTCCATGATGACTCCACGTGATATTGTTATACAATCCTATAATGCTAAGGGTATGAATGCGCCTGCGAAACGTGCTCAGGTTTTGCGACTCCTTAATAAAGATGGTGTCTCTGTTATTTTTATGCAGGAAACACATTTCCGCCACGATCATGTTCCACAGCTGTCTCGCTCTTCATTCCCAATATGGTTCCACAGTTGCAGCGACTCCCACGCGTTGAGAGGGGTGAGTATAGCTTTTTGCCGCAATCTTCATTTTCAGTTGCAAGCGCAGTTGGCAGATACAGATGGTCGATATCTTTTCTTGAAGGGTAAACTGGGAAACACTTTAGTGACTTTTGCTAATATTTATGCGCCCAATGTTCGCACAGTCGACTGGTTACTATCTACTCTACGTCTTTTACAGCAATTTATGTCGGGGCTAGTGGTACTGGGTGGAAACTTTAACCTCACTATGGAGCCTCTCGTGGACTCCTCCACGGGCCGCTCCGCCATCTCTTTTCGGAATCTCAGAAGACTTAAACTGCTATTGGCGGAGCTGTCCTTGGTGGACGCCTGGAGAGTCCTCCATCCTGACACTAAGGATTATACGTTTTATTCGACGCCGCATCGCTCATACCAAAGACTTAATTACCTCTTTCTATCCCGACGCCACCTGGGGTGTTATTCTACGGCGGATATTGGATCCATGACAGTATCGGACCATGCACCTGTATCCTTAACACTGGCCTTACCTGGGGTGGGTGGTCTCGGATACACCTGGCGACTCAATGAGACACTGTTGGACGTTCAAGATAATATAAATGCCATTGAAATACCCCTTCAGGATTTCTTCCATAGAAATTACACTCCAGGCATGCCAATCCCCATCGTCTGGGAAACACACAAATCTTTTGTCAGGGGTGAATTCATCTCACTGGCCTCTAGACTTAAAAAATCTAGGGAGAAACAAACCGATGCCTTGCTCCTTCAAATTTGCAAATTGGAGTCGCTCCACAAGCGATCTCTGTGCCAACAACACCTCTCCGATCTCCTGTCCTTGCGTATGGCCCTTAAATCCCTCCTAAACCTAAAAATTGCGAAAAATTTCTTACACGCGAAACACCGTCTTTATGCTACAGGTGACAGAGGTGGTAAACTTATGTACGCCTACGTCAAAGAAACGTCTCCGCGTACATTCATCGCTGAGACGAGATGCCCCTCGGGTGCCGCACACACCGAGACGGCGCAAATCGCGCAAGATTTTCATCAATATTACACCGCCTTGTATAACTTACATAACCCCATGTATGAATCTGCCCCCACTGCAGACCCCCATCCTGCTATTGTGGACTTTGTCTCCTCCCTGAACCTCCCTAAATTGAAACCTTCCCATCACGCGGAATTGTTATCTCCAATTACAGTGGAGGAAGTGGAGGAAGCTCTGAAGTCTACTCCATCGGGAAAATCTCCTGGCCCAGATGGTCTGACAATACTTTACTACAAAAAGTTTAAAGCTACCCTTCTCCCACACCTCACCTGACTTTTTAACGCCTTGATGACTGGCTCCTCCTTTCCTCCCCAATCCCTTTCTGCGGATATAGCTTTAATCCATAAGGAAGACAAAGATCCAGCACAGTGTAGTAGTTATCGGCCAATATCTCTTCTTAACTGTGATTTGAAGCTCTGGGCGAAGGTCCTGGCGAACCGGTTGTCTAGCTTGGTCCCCCTCCTGGTGCAGAGCGATCAGACTGGGTTTGTACTGGGTAGGGAGGGGAGGGAAAACTCCACAAAGATCTTACACCTAATCCATGGAGCAGTTTCCCGAAAAACGCCTTTGTTGTTGTTAAGTACTGATGCCGAAAAGGCGTTTGACCGCATACAGTTAGGTCCATAAATATTTGGACAGAGACAACATTTATCTAATTTTGGTTCTAGACATTACCACAATGAATTTGAAACAAAACAAATCAGATGCAGTTGAAGTTCAGACTTTCAGCTTTCATTTGAGGGTATCCACATTAAAATTGGATGAAGGGTTTAGGAGTTTCAGCTCCTTAACATGTGCCACCCTGTTTTTAAAGGGACCAAAAGTAATTGGACAAATGACTCCAAGGCTATTTCATGGACAGGTGTGGGCAATCCCTTTGTTATGTCATTCTCAATTAAGCAGATGAAAGGGCCGGAGTTGATTTGAGGTGTGGTGTTTGCATTTGGAAGGTTTTGCTGTGAAGGAAACATGCGGTCACAGGAGCTCTCCATGCAGGTGAAACAAGCCATCCTTAAGCTGCAAGAACAGAAAAAAACCCATCCAAGAAATTGCTACAACATTAGAAGTGGCAAAATCTACAATTTGGTACATCCTGAGAAAGAAAGAAAGCACTGGTGAACTCATCAATCCAAAAAGACCTGGGAGCCCACGGAAGACAACAGTGATGGATGATCGCCGCATACTTTCTTTGGTGAAGAAGAACCCGTTCACAACATCAACTGAAGTCCAGAACACTCTCAGTGAAGTAGGTGTATCTGTCTCTAAGTCAACAGTAAAGAGAAGACTCCATGAAAGTAAATACAAAGGGTTCACATCTAAATGCAAACCATTCATCAATTCCAAAAATAGACAGGCCAGAGTTAAATTTGCTGAAAAACACCTCCAGAAGCCAGCTCAGTTCTGGAAAAGTATTCTATGGACAGATGAGACAAAGATCAACCTGTACCAGAATGATGGGAAGCCAAAAGTTTGGAGAAGAAAGGGAACGGCACATGATCCAAGGCACACCACATCCTCTGTAAAACATGGTGGAGGCAACGTGATGGCATGGGCATGCATGGCTTTCAATGGCACTGGGTCACTTGTGTTTATCGATGACATAACAGCAGACAAGAGTAGCCGGATGAATTCTGAAGTGTACCGGGATATACTTTCAGCCCAGATTCAGCCAAATGCTGCAAACTTGATTGGACGGCGCTTCATAGTACAGATGGATAATGACCCCAAGCATACAGCCAAAGCTACACAGGAGTTCATGAGTGCAAAAAAGTGGAACATTCTTCAATGGCCAAGTCAATCACCAGATCTTAACCCAATTGAGCATGCATTTCACTTGCTCAAATCCAGACTTAAGAGGGAAAGACCCACAAACAAGCAAGACCTGAAGGCTGTGGCTGTAAAGGCCTGGCAAAACATTAAGAAGGAGGAAACCCAGCGTTTGGTGATGTCCATGGGTTCCAGACTTAAGGCAGTGATTGCCTCCAAAGGATTCGCCACAAAATATTGAAAATAAAAATATTTTGTTTGGGTTATGTTTATTTGTCCAATTACTTTTGACCTCCTAAAATGTGGAGTGTTTGTAAAGAAATGTGTACAATTCCTACATTTTCTAACACATATTTTTGTTCAACCCTTCAAATTAAACGTTACAATCTGCACTTGAATTCTGTTGTAGAGGTTTCATTTCAAATCCAATGTGGTGGCATGCAGAGCCCAACTCGCGAAAATTGTGTCACTGTCCAAATATTTCTGGCCCTGACTGTAGATTGGTCTTACATGAAGTCGGTCCTACGCCTATTTAATTTTCCCGATCGCTTTATAGACTCCATTTTTACACTTTACACCTCGCCCACTGCCAGGGTCAAGGTGAACAATTCTTTTTCGGCTCCATTCTCTATATCCAATGGAACCCGCCAGGGCTGCCCCTTGTCCCCCAGTCTGTTCGCTCTGTGCCTGGAACCTTTGTTACAGGCTTTTCGTACACACCCAGACATCCGAGGCGCGTCCACACCTAAAGGCGAGGCCCTCGTGTCCGCATACGCTGATGACATCATGCTTAGTATCACTAACCCGGAGACTGCTATACCCGCTGTGCTGGATCTTTTTCACCATTTTGGTACTCTTTCAAACTTCAAAATCAATTATAATAAATCGGTCGCGTTTGCTATCGGCTTCCCCAGGGACACTCTAACCCGCCTCCAACGAATGTCACCGTTCACCTGGAAGACAGACCATGTAAAATATTTAGGCATTCTTATTCCGAGGGATATTTCTCGCCTCTACGCTCTGAACCACCTACGCCTACTCTCCTCGGTTAGGACACAGCTCCAGTTTCTACGAATACCGTTCATGTCTTGGTTGGGCCGAAAAAATGATCTGTCCACATATATAGTCCCAAAATTCCTCTACTTATTCCAGGCAGCTCCTATATTCCTTCCCAATTCCTTTTTTCGTGCCTTACACGTTCTGTTCTCACGGTTCCTATGGAACCAACGTCCGGCTCGTATCGCTTTCTCGACTTTGACTCTGCCCACAGATGCAGGTGGAGTGGGTATGCCCGACCTGAAGAACTATTACTTCGCTTGCCATCTTCGTCGTTGGGTGGAGATAAACAGCTGGAACAAAAGGTCTTCCTTGTCCTCCCTAGAAACGGCTCTTCTTTCGCCTCGGGAGGCACTTGAGTTATGGGGTGTGCATGCTCAGATCCCTCGTACACGCGGCTTCTCCCCTCTCCTGAAGGGTTTGCTCCACACATGTCTGAACTGTCTACATCATGACACTATGAGTAAGTTCCCCTCTCCGCTCATGCCTGTATGCTTACTCCCTTTGTTGACCTGCTCGGATGAGGGTTTTTGGACTTTTCAGGGTAACTGGTAACGCCCCTCAATTCCTTTTTTGCTGGAGGCAATGTCCCTTCGGCGGAGGGCCTGTCATCCATCCTCGGACCTACACACGCCAACTTTTTATCGCTAGCACATGTACATAATGTCTGTCAGACCTTTATGGAGCAACATCGTCCCTTGCGGGCTGCCTCCAACTTGGAGCGGCTGTTGCTGGCACAGAGTCCTGTCAAAGGCGTGATCTCCACCATTTACAAATGGCTTATGTCTCTTCGCTCTGATACTGAGCCTACTTACCTTGCTGCCTGGGAACGGGAACTGGGGCACCCATTGTCCCTACGAGTCGCCAGGTGTATTAAAAGACACGCACTGGGATTTTCTAGGTGCGTTCGCATTAAAGAGAATTCTTATAAACTGATTGCCAGGTGGTACCGAACCCCGTCCTTCCTATTTCGCCATGGCTTGCAGACCTCTGACATCTGCTGGAGATGTGGGGCGGGTTCAGGAACTTATGCTCACATCTGGTGGGATTGTCCCCTCATTGTGCCCTTCTGGAATGCGATACGACAAAAAATCAAAGATATCTGCCTTCTGCCTTGTGATTTACCCAGGGTCTCAGTCCTTTTTTGGGTGCCGGCGACGGGTTATAACCCCATTAAGCACAAACTGGCGACCTTTATGTTGACGGCTGCCAAACTTCTAGTGCCTAAGCATTAGCTGTCTACTGTGGCGCCTTCTCTGGAGGAGTGGACTGTTGCTGTGGACCATATCAGGGACATGGAGGACCTGTCGGTATGGATCAACCATACCCGGGATAAATTCCAGACCATCTGGTCCCCGTGGATTGCCTTTCGTACCCTTCGCCTACATAGTGTAAGTGACTCATTGGAGTGCTATTTTTGTATGTAAGATTCTCTGCCACGTGGTGTGCTGTGGGCGGAGACCGAGGGCGCCCCCCCTCCCCTTCTTCCTTCCCCTTACCTTTAACCTTCTTCCTTTTTTCTTTGTCCAGTTATTTATTTTTCATTTAGGTTCATTTAATTCCCTTATTTTTCTTTATTTCCCCTTATATTTTCTGTGTCTTCTTGTTTATTTTGTTCTTAGTTCTTGTTCTTGTAGAATGTTATCGGGGTTCGTTAGTCCAGGAACCCAATTTGTGTGCCAAATCTCACGCAATACTAGTAGTGATCCTCGATCACGCTGTTTCATTCATATATATTGTGCTCTGTTTTATTGGACATGACCTGATATGATGACGCTTGGCTTATATTATGACATGTTTTGTTACTGTTCATACCCTTGATATGTGTTATACATGTGTGTTAATAAATACATATTAAAAAAAAAAAATAAAAAATGGTACAAGAGACAATGGAAGTAACGAGGACCAGCTGACCGTGCTGGAACCCGGAGGGGCAGCAGAAGGAAAAGAGTCAATGGCACAACCGAGGACCAGCTGACGTTACTGGGACACGGTTACTAAGCAGGAGGTACCTGTGCTCCAAAGCACTACCAAGGACCAGCAGACTTTGCTGGAACTCGGATACCGAGATGGAGGCACCTAGGCCAAAGGCACTGCGGAGAACCAGTGTTGACGGGTACCAGAAGGTACAAGAGCCAATGCAAGTAACGAGGACCAGCTGACTGTGCTGGAACCCGGAGGGGCAGCAGAAGGAAAAGAGCCAATGGCACAACCGAGGACCAGCTGACGTTACTGGGACACGGTTACTAAGCAGGAGGTACCTGTGCTCCAAAGCACTACCAAGGACCAGCAGACTTTGCTGGAACTCGGATACCGAGATGGAGGCACCTAGGCCAAAGGCACTGCGGAGAACCAGTTGACGGTACTGGAACCCGGACGGGTACCGGAAGGCACCCATGAAAATGTAAGTTGACAGGCCTCAAGCCGTCCGCAGTTACCGAATCACACAGTCCTACAGTGGGTGCTTGTCTTATTGTCACAACGGAAACAGCCTTTATTTACATATCCCACAGCACACATAGGAATGACCTAAACTGCAGGCACCATAGAGTCGGCTAACCAGAATGCAACACGACAGGACAACTTATTGGAGGCTTATTGACGTTGACACTGCCAGGAAACAGCTGTCGTGCTGTAACCAGGCTGGGCAGGAGTCAGTACCCGTGCCAAGTACTTCCGAGCAACAACTGGCGGTGTTGGAGCCCAGGCATGAGAAGACAACAGGGTGGAGACAGCAGGACTTTTTGCCGTACACACAGCAGGGGAACAGCTGACATTACTGAACCCCAGTAACACAAGACCAAGTGTTGACTGTGCTAACAGCACTTCCAGGCAACAACTGGCGGTGTTGGAGCCCAGGGTCAAGGAGGATGTTTAAATACTAGATCAAGTATTTTCCTTGTTACGTGTCAATTTTAAATGTCTATACTCCAAAGAAGAGAAAGATAACCTTTACTAGCATAAGATGATGATTTCATTTAAAAAAATATATAGATAAATAAAGAATTGACAAACATAAACGCATACATTAACATGTTGAACAGCAATGCAAACCACAAAATAAATTAGTTAAGGAATCTGCTATACGGTTGTACATAAAAGCATACAAGTACATATCTGAATCCATTAATGATGGATAAGTAACAGTATGTACACCATTTTTATTGTATAGACAATGAATGTCTGACTTCAAAACATCATCAACATTACAAGTTATCAGTGACATTAATAAAATGTTACATTTGCTGAATAATGTCACTAAACAGTTTATAAAAATTAGACTATTACCATCAGGTAATACTCATAATATGTGCCAATAATCATTTTTCTTAACAAACATAACCTTTAAAAAGTGCATAGTGCATAGTGAAAATTGCTATTTATGCCTGACTGTGGACTTGCAAGCATGACAACGGATAGATAAGGTATATATAGATGAGACTGCATAGCCACAGATGGTGAATGGCGATGTAATACTGTACCACAATAAAGTGTGCGTCACTACCTAATTATTTTTTTTACATAGCTTTATAAACAGGGTACGTGCATGTATGCTTGCGCCTTTGTTTGGACGCACAGACTGCTTTCCTGCTGTGACGCGTTGGGTAGTGAACAGTTGTGTGCAGTGTTCACTGCAGTCTCTGCGGAATAAGCACACTTAGGCCTTATAACTTTTCAGACTTTCTTTATCAATCTACCAAGATGAAGAAGGCAGGGAGTAAGGCACGTGGTCGTGGACGTGGAGTTTCAGCTGGGAGAGGACGTGGGGATTCTGTGGCTGCAGCCGCCCCCAGTGACACAGCATCCACCAGTTTTCCCCGTGAACGTTCCTTTATGCGCACTTTTGTAGGAGGTCGGCGTAACCCCCTGCTGCGGGAAGAACAAATTGAAGCCGTTGTTGGTTGGATGTCAGCCAATTCATCGACTTCAATTGCTTCCACCTCCTCTCAGGACCACAGCACTGTTGAGCAACCATCTGTCTCTTCACCGCCTGCCAAATTGCCCAGGCAGTCAGACATTTCTGTACAGGAGCCAGCTGAGTCTCTGCTTCTGTTCTCAGACTCTGTTGGCTTGCAAACAGGGGCCCAGCCAAGCAGCATTCTGGAAAGTGAAGAAGAGGGAGTATGCAGTGATGCGCAACAGCTGTGTCTCTCTGAATCTGAAGAGGCGGGTGAGACAGTGCCGATGGTCAGCACACCGCAGAACGCATCTGATGATGATGAGACTCAGGTGCCAGTTTATGTTGAGCAAGGTGCTGGCCAGACCACCCAACAGCAGCAGGTGTTGGAAGAGGGTAGTGGAGATGATGAGGTCCAAGACCCAACATGGCGTGAGGAACAGGAAGGTGGTGGGAGCAGCTCAGAGGAATAATAATAATATTTATTTATATAGCGCCATCATATTCCGCAGCGCTTTACAGTTTAGCAGTTTCAGAACAGAAGTCATAAGTAACAACGTTAACAATACAATAATTAAAGCAAAATAAGTCGCCCCTGCTCGTGACAGCTTACAATCTACAATGAGGTGGGGGAGATACAAAGTATAGGTGTTTATATACAATGGTGCATTTACAATGATGGTCCAGCCATCTTAAGGGAGTGACGGATGGAGATAGTGAATGGGCTAGGGTGCTTCTAAGAGTCTCATTGTAGTGCTGAACAGCCAGATCAGGACAGGAAAAATAGGAGATTGGGGACAGTGATGAGTGTAGGGAATCTGAAAGTGTCTGAGGGTTAATGGCTTTTAGATATCTGAATGATTGGTAGGTAGTAGTGCGCTGGGGTGGTGGAGGATTTGTGAGCGTGAAGGAGAGAATGTTGTGGTCAGACAGTGGAAGCGGTGAGTTATTTAGGTGGGAGATTGAACAGAGGCGGACAAAGACCAGGTCAAGGGTGTTAGCATCCTTGTGTGTCTCAGAGGTTGAAAGCTGTGAGAGGCCTAGAGAAGTGGTTAGTGATAGAAGGAAGATAGAGGAAGACATTGCCCCAACGGTACAAACAGGATGGAGAGTTAG
The DNA here is from genome assembly GCA_033576555.1 of Oophaga sylvatica. Classification (NCBI taxonomy): domain Eukaryota; kingdom Metazoa; phylum Chordata; class Amphibia; order Anura; family Dendrobatidae; genus Oophaga; species Oophaga sylvatica. Next base: position 103,089,767 of record JARQOD010000008.1, on the reverse strand, counting down.
GCTGCAGACTCGGTTGCCTGTAGCCTCCATTTTGCCACCTGTTCGGACCAGTTGTCTTCCAAAAGTCAAAACGTGCGCTCCCAGAACTTGCACTGCATGGTCCTTTTTGGTCACACTTGTAGATGATATTTGCTATGTAAAATGCTAGCTGTGTAATCAAAAAGTAAAAAGAGGTAAAAGTGTCATTAACCTCAATACCACAAATATGTGGAAACATGTGTGGACAAAGCACGTAGTTGAGTTACAAATACACACTGGAGATGTAGGCCAACCTACAGCAGCACCTACATCTTAAGGTCGTGTTGAAGCCTCTTCATCAAGCTCACACACAGCTGGTTCTGCTTCCTCACAGGATCGCCATGGAAGAACCTCGGTCACTGTTGTCCAGAGACAAAGTGTTATTTCACCCACAGCAGCAAGTTCCCTGTCATCCTCACACTCCAAGGCCACAAAACAGCCATCGGTAGCACAGGCATGGGATAAAAGACGGCCATACTCGGCAAACCATCCATGAGCACAGGCTCTGAATGCTGGCATTGCAAAACTGGTGTCCCTTGAAATGCTGTCATTCAGGCTGGTGGAGACTGACACTTTCCGTAACTTAATATCATTGTCAGTCCCACAATACAATGTGTCAAGCACATTTCATTTCAGCAGGCAAGCCATCCCTGGTCAGCAAAAGCATGTTGATGGAAAAATTAAACATGCGCTACTAAACGCCATCAGTAGCAAGGTCCACCTGACCACCGATGCGTGGAACAGTACCCATTATTATGATCTGCTACAAGCACTAAGGAAAGAAGGGAATTCTGTCCCTACAATAGAACTAAGCTGAATCCCTACGATGTAACGGGGAACCTGATCCTGCGACCAGACCCGCTAAAGTCCTCAGCTAGTCTGAACGAAGACCTATAGTTGCGAGGGAGGAATCCCTACAAGATCTAGGGACTGGGAGAAAAGGTGGACACCTCCTAACAGAAATTGTAGCAGTGATAATTAAACAGAAAACAAAATACTTAGAGATCCTAACATCAAGCAAAACTGACTGAGTAAGGCACCTAAGCACCCGGCTAGCTTAAGAGTAGATAATACAATGAAGTCCAGCAAAGCCAGAAGGGCGGATCCAGACTCAATAGGGAAAAAAGGTCATGTGACAAGCAAACTGAAACAAAACCTAACAAAGAGGGTTCTAACACCCATGGCCAGGGACGATACCTTTCCCTCACTGCCCATTGGGTCAATGTTGGTGAGCCGGGTACTGATCTTCCGTTTGGCGCTGTACATGTTCTGCCAACTCCAAGGATTGCAGGAATCAAGTCTGTACACATTAACTCCTCCTCCTACTCCAGTTCCTCAGAATCATCGCTGCAGGACCCGTCACGGTCTACCTCCACATGGACCCGTGAACGCTAACCTGTTGCGACCGATATGAGCACAGCCGTGGCCAAACGTCAACAGGCCGTCCTGAAATTAATTTCCATGGGGAATGGAAGCCACACAGCGCAGGAGCTCTGGAATGCCATCAAGCAGGAGAGCGACGTGTGGTTTTTGTCAGCGAATCTCCAGCCAGGCTTGGTAGTGTGTGACAATGGCCGAAATCTGGTGGCAGCTCTGGGCCTTGGCAACCTCACTCACATACCATGTCTGGCACATGTGCTCAACTTGGTCGTGCAGAGTTTTTTGAGGGACTATCCGGATCTTGATGCACTGCTGCACAAGGTCCGCCTACAGTGCGCTCCCTTGCGACGTTCCAGCATGGCCAGATCGCTGATTGCAGCTCTGCAACGCTGATTTTGCCTTCCTGAACATCGCATCATATGTCATGTACCCACGAGCTGTAATTACACGTTACATATGTTGGAGCGGTTGTGTGAGCAGCAGCCAACAGTAATGGAGTATCAGCTGCATCAGGCGCAATCAACTCGCAATTTGCGCCGTTCACACTTCACCAGTACTGAGTGTGCCTCTATAATAATAATAATAATCTTTATTTATATAGCGCCAACATATTCCGCAGCGCTTTACAGTTTAACAGTTTCAGAACACAAGTCATAAGTAACAACGTTAACAATACAATAATTAAAGCAATATAAGCCGCCCCTGCTTGTGAGAGCTTACAATATACAATGAGGTGGGGGATATACAAATTACAGGTGTTTATATACAATGGTGTATTTACAATGATGGTCCAGCCATTTTGAGTGAGTGATGGATGGATGGAGATAGTGAATGGGCTACACACACAGACTTACACATAGAATGACTTTGATTAGTGAATGTGATAAGTCGCTCTGAACAAATGTGTTTTGAGGGAGCGCCTGAAACCATGCTAATTGCGGATAGTCCTAATTTCTAGGGTACAGCATTCCAGAGGATTTGCGCAGCACGGGAGAAGTCTTGTAGTCGGGAGTGGGAGGTACGGATTAGTGCAGAGGTTAGTCGAAGGTCGTTTGCAGAGCGCAGCAGTCGGTTAGGCCGATAGATAGAAATGAGGGAGGAGATGTAGGGGGGTGCTGCACTGTGGAGAGCTTTGTGGGTGACAACCAGTACTTTGAATTGGATACTATAATGAATGGGCAGCCAGTGTAAGGACTGGCGAAGGACTCTATGAAGGACATCTGCCACGTTTTGCGTGCGTTTGATGAGTCAACGCGGATGGCGAGTGCAGATGATGCACTAGTCAGCCTGACTGTCCCCCTTATCTGCCTGCTTCAAAAAACAATGCAAGCACAAAGGGATGAGGTTTTGGAAGAGGTGGAGGATGAGGAGTCACAAATTCCGTCACCTTCTGGACAGTCAGCGCAACGTGGTTCCTCACAAAGGGCTGGGCAGGGCTCACTTTGTGAGGAGGATGAGGAGGAGTCAATGGAGGAGGAAGACATCGCTCCAGAGGGAGGTACACAACGCTCTAGTCAGTATGTAGAGCGAGGGTGGGTGATGCAGAGCAGGCAGAGATGACGCCTCTTGCAGGGGACAGCGTTTCTTGGCCAGTTGGGAGTCTGCAGCACATGGTTGATTTCATGCTGCAGTGCCTGAGAAACGACCGCCGCATCGCCCACATTCTCACCACGTCTGATTATTGGGTGTACACCCTCCTAGACCCTCGCTACCGGGACAACTTACAAAGCCTCATCACACCGTTGAACCGGGAGCGTAAAATGCGGGAGTACCAACACACACTGGTGCAATACATAATGTTCTCCATTCCAGCCGAGAGCACTGCTGCTGCTACTGCTTTACAAAGCAGCTCTGTGCGTCGAGGCAGTGGAGACAGCTCTGCAACAAGAGGGAGCACAAGCAGCGCCTCTGCACAGGGCAAGATGTTATGATTTGGTAGCTGAGGAGAGCAGGCAAAAAAGGCAATACACCAGAGAGGTTGGAATCTATGGGATTGCAGTACCCTGAATAACCACCACAACTAAAGGCAGCCGTGGAGCGTACCTACGTTGGTCCTAGACGCCTCATCACAGCCTGAGAAGCTAACTACACCTAAAGATAGAAAGAGGAAAGCTATCTGGCCCGGAGCAGATCCCCAAAGAACATAGAAAGCCCCCAAACATGTAATGGCGGTTAGACAAGAAGAAATACTGACACAGACACAAAATAGTATGAGCAAACGTTGGTGTCCAAACTTCATAAATAGAAAAGGATAGGAAGGGCACTTACTGCAATCGAAAAAAACACTGAAAAGTACCAACTATACTAATTACAAAAACAGCTGAGATCACACGACCTCTACCACCTAAATTAGTTCTCTGGTGTAACAAAAAATAAACAGCAGCCACTGAAAAACTGGAAAAGGCAAATGAACAAACAACAGTGGCTGAAATAAACTGAGAGGAGCACGAGCCCCCCAAGGGGACCCGGCAGACCCCCACAGAAGTGCAGTACAAAATGCAAAAAACAAGCACAAAAAAATAAAATAAGACAATGTCTTATCTGTTAGCAAATATATCAAAAAACTGACCGGCACATCCAAACATAGATTCAGTGTGAACAGGTGCTAAACCTAGAGTCACCAACTCATATACATACAAGAAAAAAAGGTAGCACACTGTAGCGCTATAGCTTGCAAACACGAAATATGAAAAATATGAAAAATGAATTGCATCATTACCTTAGAAATATGAAAAATTGAGAAGTCTTAGCGCATAAGATGGCCAAATTATGCGAGCCTGATAGCCACGTCAAGGCTCCTCTCGTATATCAGGTCCTAACTAATGCCTATCCTCGCTTTAGAAAACTCTGTCTGCATGGGAACATATGAGTCCTCTCTTCAGACTAAAATCTACATCTCTGTGGAGGGGTGATGAACCTGTTGTAATTAAAAAGCCTGTGACCACCAGGTGGAGTGCTCAGGTAGAAGGTAAATGAATACATATCAAAAAACTGACCAGCACATCCAAACATAGATTCAGTGTGAACAGGTGCTAAACCTAGAGTCACCAACTCATATACATACAAGAAAAAAAGGTAGCACACTGTAGCGCTATAGCTTGCAAACACGAAATATGAAAAATATGAAAAATGAATTGCATCATTACCTTAGAAATATGAAAAATTGAGAAGTCTTAGCGCATAAGATGGTCAAATTATGCGAGCCTGATAGCCACGTCAAGACTCCTCTCGTATATCAGGTCCTAACTAATGCCTATCCTCGCTTTAGAAAAGTCTTGCTGCATGGGAACATATGAGTCCTCTCTTCAGACTAAAATCTACATCTCTGTGGAGGGGTGATGAACCTGTTGTAATTAAAAAGCCTGTGACCACCAGGTGGAGTGCTCAGGTAGAAGGTAAATGAATACATATCAAAAAACTGACCGGCACATCCAAACATAGATTACCTTCTACCTGAGCACTCCACCTGGTGGTCACAGGCTTTTTAATTACAACAGGTTCATCACCCCTCCACAGAGATGTAGATTTTAGTCTGAAGAGAGGACTCATATGTTCCCATGCAGACAGACTTTTCTAAAGCGAGGATAGGCATTAGTTAGGACCTGATATACGAGAGGAGCCTTGACGTGGCTATCAGGCTCGCATAATTTGGCCATCTTATGCGCTAAGACTTCTCAATTTTTCATATTTCTAAGGTAATGATGCAATTCATTTTTCATATTTTTCATATTTCGTGTTTGCAAGCTATAGCGCTACAGTGTGCTACCTTTTTTTCTTATCTGTTAGCAAAACATGCAGGCACGAAACAGCAAGCTACAAAGTGTACAGGAATCAAAGATGAGACAAGAACAATTGATCACCGGCAACCGTGATGGGAGGGAACCTCCCTTATATAAGACCAGTCACTAACAACGGATCTCCAATCTTCACAATCTTCATTGGATAGTTCTGTACTGTTTGTAACCACCAGAGGGAGATTGTTCTCAGAATTCATTTTTAGCACATTCACCACCAATGTCTACACCATCCGAGACGGCTCCAGTCAGCAGGAGGCAACGTTTCCGTAAGATGGTGACAGACTACATGTCTTGCCCTCTCAGTGTATTCCCAGATGGCTCTTCCCCATTCAAGTTTTGGGTCTGTAAACTGGATACATGGCCAGAGCTTAGCCAGTATGCATTGGAGGTGCTGGCTTGCCCTGCTGCCAGTGTATTATCGGAGCACTTCTTTAGTGATGCAGGTGGTGTACTAACAGACCGTCGCATGCGACTATCCTCCGATAATGTAGACCGGATTCATTTTCTGAAAATGAACAAGTCATGGATCTGGCCTGAATTTGACTGTCCGGTTTCAGATTACATAACTGGTTGGCAACGTTATCCATGTCTCCTGTTATGTTCATCTTTCTACCACCTGAACTCTACTCCCTGGGCTACAACACTGCCAGTTGCTGCTCAGAAGTGTCGTGTCCACAGACCAATACACAAGCTATAGTGTTAGTGTGGTTCAGTAACGCCTGCTGTTCCCCTGCTGTGTGTCTGGCAAAAATTAATGCTGCTAACTCCAAATTAAACTTCAAACATCTCATACTAGGCCTCTGCCTACACCCTCCTTGACCCTGGGTTTCAACACGGCCATTTGCTGGTCACAAGTGTTGGATGCACAGCTCAAAACAATCGCTGATGTGTTTGTGGGTTCAGTAACGCCTGCTGTTCCCCTGCTGTGTGTCCGGCAAAAATTACTGCTAGCTAGATACACATGTTGAATAAAACATTACATGTTAAAGTGGCTACTGCTACACATAGATAAGAGGCTACACCCTTAGTTCTAAGCTGTAAACAAGTGAAACGTCACCTTTAAAACCATAAAATTATTAGTGTTTGTCACAAATCTGTAACAAAATAATTGTTACCTATTACTGCAGATATCCACATGTTGAACACAAATGCTAACACAAAAGCCTACCTATGCTATAGGGTACTGATGGTGAACCTTCTCACTACATAACTTAGACAAATCAAACTCACAGCATGCCTCAAATGCTGCAATGTTGGAAGTGCATAATTTGGTTAGAACTTTGACAACACCTGCAGTGCAAAGGTTAGCCTTCAGTGTTCTTGGCTTTTACATAAAAGCATACAAGTAAATATAATAATCCATTGCTGATTAAGGGACGTGATGTACACCTGTAATATTGTGCAAACAATTGATGTAGGACTAGTCCTCTTCAACATTACTTATATTTGTGTCATTAGAAAAAATACATATTTAATTACAAATTTAACAACCCATATCATAAAGGTCCATCATGTAAACATGAGAATTGGTAACAAAAATCATGCATTACCTTGTTAAAGTCAATAGTGCGTAGTCACAATAGCAAAATATATACCTGAAAGTGGTGCTGAAACAACGACAACTGATAGAAAAGGTGAATGATATCTACTTATCAGACTGAATAGCGACACATGTACAGTCATGGCCAAAAGTTTTGAGAATGACACAAATATTATATTTTCACATGATCTGCTGCCCTCTGGTTTTTATGTGTGTGTTTGACAGATGTTTTTATCACAGACAGAAATATAATTTCAAACATATGAGTAACAAAAGCTTATATTGACAGTTAAAATGAGTTAATGCAGCAAGTCAATATTTGCAGTGTTGACCCTTCTTCTTCAGGACCTCTGCGATTCTCCCTGGCATGCTCTCAATCAACTTCTGGACCAAATCCTGACTGATAGCAGTCCATTCTTGCACAATCAATGCTTTCATTTTGTCAGAATTTTTAGGTTTTTGTTTGTCCACCCGTCTCTTGATGATTGACCACAAGTTCTCAATGGGATTAAGATCTGGGGAGTTTCCAGGCCATGGACCCAAAATCTCTATGTTTTGTTCCCTGAGCCATTTAGTTATCACCTTTGCTTTATGGCAAGGTGCTCCATCATGCTGGAAAAGGCATTGTTGATCACCAAACTGCTCTTGGAGGGTTGCGAGAAGTTGCTTTTGGAGGACATTCTGGTACCATTCTTTATTCATGGCTGTGTTTTTAGGCAAGACTGTGAGAGAGCCGATTCCCTTGGCTGAGAAGCAACCCCACACATGAATGGTTTCAGGATGCTTAACAGTTGGCATGAGACAAGACTGGTGGTAGCGCTCACCTTGTCTTCTCCGAATGAGGCGTTTTCCTGATGTCCCAAACAATCGAAAAGGGATTCATCAGAGAAAATAACTTTACCCCAGTCCTCAGCAGTCCACTGCCTGTACCTTTTGCAGAATATCAGTCTGTCCATGATATTTTTTCTGGAGAGAAGTGGCTTCTTTGCTGCCCTCCTTGAGACCAGGCCTTGCTCCAAGAGTCTCCGCCTCACAGTGTGTGCAGATGCACTCACACCTGTCTGCTGCCATTCCTGAGCAAGCTCTGCACTGCTGGTAGCCCGATCCCGCAGCTGAAACACTTTTAAGAGACTGTCCTGGCGCTTGCTGGTCTTTCTTGGGCGCCCTGGAGCCTTTTTGGCAACAATGGAACCTCTCTCCTTGAAGTTCTTGATGATGCGATAGATTGTTGACTGAGGTGCAATCTTTCTAGCTGCGATACTCTTCCCTGTTAGGCCATTTTTGTGCATTGCAATGATGACTGCACATGATTCTTTAGAGATAACCATGGTTAACAGAAGAGAAACAATGATGCCAAGCACCAGCCTCCTTTTAAAGTGTCCAGTGGTGTCATTCTTACTTAATCATGACAGATTGATCTCCAGCCATGTCCTCATCAACACCCACACCTGTGTTAATGGAGCAATCACTGAAAAGAGGTTAGCTGGTCCTTTTAAGGCAGGGCTGCAATGATGTTGAAATGTGTTTTGGGGATAAAGTTCATTTTCTAGCCAAATATTGACTTTGCAAGTAATTGCTGTTAAGTTGATCACTCTTTATAACATTCTGGAGTATATGCAAATTGCCATTAGAAAAAGTGAAGCAGTAGACTTTGTAAAAATTAATATTTGTGTCATTCTCAAAACTTTTGGCCATGACTGTACAATGTCGATATAATACTGTAGCTTAACAAAAAGGCTGTTTGCAACCAATGTATTGTATACGGATGGAAGCGTGTCACAATAATAGATTTTAGTTATTTGAAATAGAATGTAGCAGCACCAATTAGAAAACAATGTCAAGGATGAGGCAGTGAGACACGCTCAGCAGAGTACAAGCAGCAGTGGTTGAAGAACTAACTGGAGCTGGATCTGCACTCCAACTATGAAAACCTCAGACTACAGTGAAAACTGCACACAACTGTTCACTATCTCTGAAAGGCCCGTTTCTGTACTTCTATACTGTTTGCAAACAATGTATTGTATACGGATGGAAGCACGTCACACTAATAGATTTGATTATTTTGAAATATAATGTAGCAGCAACAATTAGAGAAAAATGTCAAGTGTTATGTTTCGGTAGCTGAGGAGTGCAGGTAAAAAAGGCAATACACCAGAGCAGTTGGAATCTATGGATTGCAGTACCCTGACTAACCACCACAACTAGAGGCAGCCGTGGAGCGTTCCTACGTTGGTCCTAGACGCCTCGTCACAGCCTGAGAAACTAACTACACCTAAAGATAGAAATAGGAAAGCTATCTGCCCCGGAGCAGAACCCCAAAGATAATAGAAAGCCCCCAAACATGTAATGGCGGTTAGACAAGAGGAAATACTGACACAGAAAGAAAATAGAATGAGCAAACGCTGGGGCCCAAACTATCTAAATAGAAAAGGACAGGAAGGGTACTTACTGCAATCCCAGAAAACCCTGAAAAACACCAACTCTACTAATTTCAAAATCACCTGAGATCACACGACCTCTACCACCTAAATTAGCTCTCTGGTGTAACAAAATCAAAACAGCAGCCACTGAAAAAACCGGAAAAAGCAAAAGAACAAAACTCAGTGGCCGAACCAAACTGAGAAGGCAGAAGCCCCCGGAGGGGACCCAGAAGGCCCCCAAAGATGCGCAGGACAAAATGCAAAAACACAGCAACAACACAAAAGAAGAAAAATTCTTATCTGGTAGCAGGAGATGCAGACACGACACAGCAGGCTACAAGGGAAACTGGAATGAAGGATTCAGACCAGAACAATTGATCACCGGCAACCCTGATGGGAAAATGACTCCCTTATATAAGACCAGTCAGTAACACCTGATTCCCAGTCCTCACAATCTTCACTAGTACCGCTTGTAACCACCAGAGGGAGCCTCTGCTCAGAACTCATCTCAAACCCATTCACAACAGTACCCCCCCCTTGAGGAGGGGTCACCGAACCCTCATTTGAGCAACCAGGTCGGTCAGGATGAGTTCTATGATATGCACGGATAAGTCTCCTAGCATGGATGTCCGAAGCAAACATCCAAGAATTGTCTTCCTGACCATAACCTCTCCATTTAACCAAATACTGGAGTCTTCGTCTAGAAAAACGAGAATCCAATATTTTCTCAACCACATACTCCAGATTGCCCTCAACCAAAACAGGGTCAGGAGGCACAGTAGCAGGAACCACTGGCTCAACAAACCTCTTCAACAAGGACTTATGGAACACGTTATGGATCTTAAATGTCCCTGGAAGAAGCAAACGAAAGAAACAGGATTAATAATCTCCATGATCTTATAAGGTCCAATGAACCTAGGCTTAAATTTAGGAGATGCTACTCTCATAGGAATATTCTTTGAGGACAACCAGACCAAGTCCCCCACTTTAAACCGAGGACCATCAGTCCTATGCCGGTTAGCAAACCGCTGGGCCTTCTCCTGAGAGAGGGACAACCTCTCCACTACCTGGTCCCAAATCTGTTGCATACGCTCAACAACAGAGTCAACACCTGGACAGACAGAAGCTTCCGTCTGTCCTGAAGAAAATCGAGGGTGAAAACCAGAATTACAGAAAAACGGAGACATCAAAGTGGCAGAGCTAGCCCTATTATTAAGAGCAAACTCAGCCAAAGGCAAAAAAGAGACCCAGTCATCCTGATCAGCAGACACAAAGCATCTTAGATAAGTCTCTAATGTCTGGTTTGTTCTCTCAGTTTGACCATTGGTCTGAGGATGAAATGCCGAGGAGAAAGACAATTGAACACCCAGTTTAGAACAAAAAGTCCTCCAAAATCTGGAAACAAACTGGACTCCTCTGTCAGACACAATGTTCTCAGGAATGCCGTGTAAACGAACCACGTGTTAAAGAAACAACGGCACCAATTCAGAGGAGGAAGGCAACTTAGGTAATGGCACAAGATGTATCATTTTGGAAAACCTATCACAAATTACCCAGATGGTGGTCATTCTCTGAGAAACAGGAAGATCGGAAATGAAATCCATAGAGATATGGGTCCATGGTCTCTTGGGCACAGGCAATGGCATCAACAAACCACTAGAGCGAGAGCAAGGCTTGGAGCGAGAGCAAGTCCCGCAGGACTGCACAAATTCCCTGACATCGCGAGACAAGGTAGGCCACCAAAAGGACCGACTAACCAAGTCTCTGGTACCAAAAATTCCGGGATGCCCAGCCAATGCGGAACAATGAATCTCAGACATCACACTCTTTTTCCATTGGTCCGGGACAAACAATTTTCCAACAGGGCAGCGCTCGGGCCTATCCTCCTGACACCCCTCCAGAGCAAGTCTCAAATTGGGCGAGATGGCAGAAAGAACTACACCCTCTTTCAAAATAACAGAAGGATCAGATAACTCAGGAGAGTCCGCAAGGAAACTCCTCGAGAGGGCATCCGCCTTAACATTCTTAGTGCCAGGAAGAAAGGAAACCACAAAATTAAAACGTGTGAAAAACAAGGCCCACCTGGCCTGTCTAGGATTGAGTCGCTTGGCAGATTCCAGATAGACCAGATTCTTATGGTCCGTAAGGACCACCACCTGATGTTTGGCTCCCTCCAGCCAATGTCTCCACTCTTCAAAAGCCCACTTCATGGCCAATAACTCCCGATTACCCACGTCATAATTACGTTCAGTAGGAGAAAATTTTCGAGAGAAAAAGGCACAAGGGTTACTTTTAGAGGTCTCTGGATCTTTTTGGGACAAAACGGCACCTGCCCCAATTTCAGAGGCATCAACCTCCACCTGAAATGGCAGAGAAACATCAGGCTGCCGTAGAACAGGAGCAGAAGTGAATCTCTGCTTAAGTTCCTGAAATGCAGAGACTGCCTCAGGAGGCCAATTCACCACATCAGAACCCTTTCTGGTCAAATCAGTTAATGGTTTAACAATAACCGAGAAATTACCAATAAATTTACGATAAAAATTGGCAAAACCCAAAAATCTCTGAAGAGCCTTTAATGAAGTAGGTTGGACCCAATCACAGATGGCCTGAACCTTGACCGGGTCCATTTCAATAACAGATGGGGACAAAATGAATCCCAGAAATGAGATCTTCTGTACGCCAAAAAGACACTTTGATCCCTTCACATACAGAGCATTATCCCTCAAAATCTGGAACACAGTCCGAACATGTTTCACATGAGAGTCCCAGTCATTAGAAAAAATCAAGATATCATCCAAATAAACAATCAGAAATTTGTCCACAAAATCCCTGAAAATGTCATTCATGAAGGACTGGAATACGGAAGGGGCATTAGTGAGCCCAAAGGGCATCACTAGGTACTCAAAATGCCCTTCAGGGGTATTGAATGCCGTCTTCCATTCATCCCCGTGCTTAATGCGAATAAGGTTATACGCCCCCCTGAGGTCAAGCTTGGTAAAACAAGTAGCGTTTTTCACCCTGGAAAACAGGTCAGAAATCAAGGGTAACGGGTATTGATATTTCACAGTAATATTGTTCAAGAGACGATAATCAATACACGGCCTTAATGAACCATCTTTTTTGGCCACAAAGAAAAAACCGGCACCTAAGGGTGAAGAGGATGGTCTGATATGACCCATCTCCAATGATTCCTTGATATAAGACCGCATAGCGTCATGTTCAGGTACAGACAAGTTAAAAAGGCGACCTTTAGGGAATTTACTACCCGGCACTAATTCAATAGCGCAGTCATAGCTCCTATGGGGAGGTAAGGATGCAGATTTACTTTCGATAAACACATCAGAAAAATCAAAGAAAAAGTCAGGAACATCCTGAGCTTGGGGGGAGGCAGAAAAAACAGGAGTGTTGGTATTAACACATTGGCAGCCCCAACTGGTTACAGACACAGATTTCCAATCCAAAACAGGATTATGAGACTGTAACCAAGGGAAACCCAGCACGATAATGTCATGCAGACTATATAGAACCAAAAATTTGCAGCACTCCTGGTGATCAGGTTCAACCCTCATTATCACCTGAGTAGAAAACTGGGGTTTATTCTCAGCCAAAGGGGTAGAATCGATCCCCAGTAGGGGAATAGACTTCTGTAGGGGTATCAAGGGAAACCCACAACGTTTAGCAAAATCATAATCCATCAGGTTAATAGCTGCTCCAGAATCAACGAAAGCCTGAGCAGAAAATGAGGACAGAGAGCATATCAGAGTGACAGTTAATAAAAACTTAGTCTGAACACTACCCAAGACAACTGAGCGTGCAAAACGTCTTCCCCGCTTAGGGCAGACTGAAATAGCATGAGAGGCATCACCACAGTAGAAACATAACCTATTGCGCTTTCGAAACTCATGACGCTGTGCCCCAGACACCACTCCATCACACTGCATGGGCTCAGAAGCTGGCTCACAAGGCAACACCACTCCACGCATACTTCTCCGCTCACGCAAACGTCTGTCAATTTGAATCGCTAATGACATAGAATCATTGAGACCAGAGGGGACAGGGAATCCCACCATAACATCCTTTACATTATCCGACAGACCCTTCCGGAAAAGGGCCGCCAAAGCGTCGTCATTCCATTTGGTCAGGACTGCCCACCTACGGAATCTCTGACAGTATAACTCAGCGTCATCAAGCCCCTGATTTAATGCCAACAAGGCTTTTTCAGCTTGATCAGTGACATTAGGCTCATCGTACAATAACCCCAAAGCCTGAAAAAACGCATCAACATCACTCAAAACAGGATCCCCAGGTATCAGGGAAAAAGCCCAATCCTGAGGATCGCCGCGCAGGAGAGAGATGATAATTTGAACCTGCTGCGCTGCGTTTCCTGAGGACTTAGATTTTAAGGCAAAAAACAATTTACAATTATTTTTGAAATTCTGAAACTTAGCTCGATCCCCTAAAAACAAATCTGGCATGGGGATCCTAGGTTCCACAACAGGCAACCCAGCAAGATAGATAGCAATACTCCGAACCTCAGTGGCAAGCTGATCCACACGGCCAGACAACTGTGCAAACTCCATTGGGAGAAAAGATCCTCCCCAGCACCCAGAGATACAGAGGGAAAAAAAAAAAAAAATGCAACAAACAGAAAAATATCTCTGACAACTCTGACAACCTTTTTTCTATCACAATATTTTTTCCCTTCTGTGAGTACCATACAATTTTCAATTTTTAGGCCGGTGATACTGTTATGTTTCGGTAGCTGAGGAGTGCAGGTAAAAAAGGCAATACACCAGAGCAGTTGGAATCTATGGGATTGCAGTACCCTGACTAACCACCACAACTAGAGGCAGCCGTGGAGCGTTCCTACGTTGGTCCTAGACGCCTCGTCACAGCCTGAGAAACTAACTACACCTAAAGATAGAAATAGGAAAGCTATCTGCCCCGGAGCAGAACCCCAAAGATAATAGAAAGCCCCCAAACATGTAATGGCGGTTAGACAAGAGGAAATACTGACACAGAAAGAAAATAGAATGAGCAAACGCTGGGGCCCAAACTATCTAAATAGAAAAGGACAGGAAGGGTACTTACTGCAATCCCAGAAAACCCTGAAAAACACCAACTCTACTAATTTCAAAATCACCTGAGATCACACGACCTCTACCACCTAAATTAGCTCTCTGGTGTAACAAAATCAAAACAGCAGCCACTGAAAAAACCGGAAAAAGCAAAAGAACAAAACTCAGTGGCCGAACCAAACTGAGAAGGCAGAAGCCCCCGGAGGGGACCCAGAAGGCCCCCAAAGAAGCGCAGGACAAAATGCAAAAACACAGCAACAACACAAAAGAAGAAAAATTCTTATCTGGTAGCAGGAGATGCAGACACGACACAGCAGGCTACAAGGGAAACTGGAATGAAGGATTCAGACCAGAACAATTGATCACCGGCAACCCTGATGGGAAAATTACTCCCTTATATAAGACCAGTCAGTAACACCTGATTCCCAGTCCTCACAATCTTCACTAGTACCGCTTGTAACCACCAGAGGGAGCCTCTGCTCAGAACTCATCTCAAACCCATTCACAACAGTCAAGGATGAGACAGTGAGACACGTTCAGCAGAGTACAAGCAGCGGTGGTTGAAGAAATAACTGGAGCGGGATCTGCACTCCAATAATGAAAACCTCAGATTACAGTGAAAACTGCACACAACTGTTCAGTATCTGTGAAAGGCCCGTTTGTGTACTTTTATATTGTTTGCAACCAATGTATTGGATAATGATGGAAGCACGTCACACTAATACATTTGATTATTTTGAAATATAATGTAGCAGCAACAATTAGAGAAAAATGTCAAGGATGAGACAGTGAGACACACTCAGCAGAGTACAAGCAGCGGTGGTTGAAGAAATAACTGGAGCGGGATCTGCACTCCAATAATGAAAACCTCAGATTACAGTGAAAACTGCACACAACTGTTCAGTATCTGTGAAAGGCCCGTTTGTGTACTTCTATATTGTTTGCAACCAATGTATTGGATAATGATGGAAGCACGTCACACTAATACATTTGATTATTTTGAAATATAATGTAGCAGGAACAATTAGAGAAAAATGTCAAGGATGAGACAGTGAGACACGCTCAGCAGAGTACAAGCAGCGGTGGTTGAAGAAATAACTGGAGCGGATCTGCACTCCAATAATGAAAACCTCAGATTACAGTGAAAACTGCACACAACTGTTCAGTATCTGTGAAAGGCCCGTTTGTGTACTTCTATATTGTTTGCAACCAATGTATTGGATAATGATGGAAGCACGTCACACTAATACATTTGATTATTTTGAAATATAATGTAGCAGCAACAATTAGAGAAAAATGTCAAAGATGAGACAGTGAGACACGCTCAGCAGAGTACAAGCAGCAGTGTTTGAAGAACTAACTGGAGCGTGATCTGCACTCAAAAAAATAAAAACCTCACAGACTAGAGTGAACACTGCACACAACTGTTCACTATCTCTGAAAGCCTCCTTTGTGGGCTTCTATACTGTTTGCAACCAATGTATTGTATACGGATGGAAGCACGTCACACTAATAGATTTGTTTTTTTTTAAATATAATGTAGCAGCAATAATTAGAGAAAAATGTCAAGGATGAGACAGTGAGACACGCTCAGCAGAGTACAAGCAGCAGTGTTTGTAGAACTAACTGGAGCGTGATCTGCACTCAAAAAAAAAAAAAACCTCACAGACTAGAGTGAACACTGCACACAACTGTTCACTATCTCTGAAAGCCTCCTTTGTGGGCTTCTATACTGTTTGCAACCAATGTATTGTATACGGATGGAAGCACGTCACACTAATAGATTTGTTTTTTTTTAAATATAATGTAGCAGCAATAATTAGAGAAAAATGTCAAGGATGAGACAGTGAGACACGCTCAGCAGAGTACAAGCAGCAGTGTTTGAAGAACTAACTGGAGCGTGATCTGCACTCAAAAAAAAAAAAAACCTCACAGACTAGTGTGAACACTGCACACAACTGTTCACTATCTCTGAAAGACTCCTTTGTGGGCTTCTATACTGTTTGCAACCAATGTATTGTATACGGATGGAATCACGTCACACTAATAGATTTATTTTTTTTTAAATATAATGTAGCAGCAATAATTAGAGAAAAATGTCAAGGATGAGACAGTGAGACACGCTCAGCAGAGTACAAGCAGCAGTGTTTGAAGAACTAACTGGAGCGTGATCTGCCCTCAAAAAAAAAAAAAACCTCACAGACTAGTGTGAACACTGCACACAACTGTTCACTATCTCTGAAAGGCTCCTTTGTGGACTTCTATAGTGTTTGCAACCAATGTATTGTATAACGGATGGAAGCACGTCACACTAATAGATTTGTTTTTTTTAAATATAATGTAGCAGCAATAATTAGAGAAAAATGTCAAGGATGAGACAGTCAGACACGCTCAGCAGAGTACAAGCAGCAGTGGTTGAAGAACTATGTGGAGCGTGATCTGCACTCCAAAAAAAAATACCTCACAGACTACAGTGAACACTGTACACAACTGTTCACTATCTGTGAAAGGCTCCTTTATGTAATTCTATAGTGTTTGCAACCAATGTATTGGATACGGATGGAAGCACGTCACACTATAATTTCAATTGAATGGAGCAGCAAGAATTACAGTAAAGAAAAAAAAAAGAGTCTGTGAGTGACACGTGCAGATGCCTACAAACAGCGTTGGATGCAGAGCAAACAGCAGCGTCACCTGCACTCTCAACACACACCTTGCACAGAGCTGTTAAAACAACACTGCAAGGGTAAAGGAAGCTTTACACAGCGGTTGTTAAACTAGCCTGCCTAGAGCACAGTACACTAAATTGCAATCTCTAACTGTCCCTCAGAGTCAGCACAGCAGCGTTCTGTCCCTAACTGAATTCACAGCACAGTGACGCTAAAATGGCGGCGGCGCCTTTTATAGTGCATTCTGACATAATTTCAGCATCCAATCACAGCCATGCCATTAGTTAACATGACCGCAGCAGTACAGGATGTGCCCACACTTCTTAGGATTCCTCATTGGCTGACTAAAATCACATTGCCTCTCAAAGAATTATGGGAACTTCCGATTCCGGTATACGATATATGGAAAAAATCGGAACTAAGTATCGGAATTCCGATACAGCGAATATCGGCCGATACCCGATACTTGCGGTATCGGAATGCTCAACTCTAATTTTGACATATTTGTGCCATATTCGAACACTATTCGGGCCCAATATATGTCTTATGATCGATTCCGAACATATTGGGTAATTTCTACTCCCATTGACTCTAATGATGTTTGGCTGTGTTCGACGAATATTGCAAAAACAATATTAGATTCCGAACGTATTCAGAACCGAATCCAAAAAAATGTGCTCATCTCTAGTACTAACACCTTAAAAAAAATCATGAAATTTGAATATGGCAAAAAATATTTTTGGTTGAAATTTGGTACATCCCTAATACATCACCTACGTTGGCAGTATTCTGGGGAAAGGATATGTCTGTAATAACTTAAGGACACTTATTACAAGCTAGATACCTCATAATATGGCACACTTGTATAATGATCCACAGTCTTTACAAAGAAGCACATTTAAAATACTATCATTCAGAAATGACAATATTCACCTACAAATTGGTTTCCTACAAAAGAAATGCTATACTTTATGGGATGGTCTACCTGATTAAGAAATATTCAGGCTGCTGCATACAGATGTGTCCACTCTCATTTGTCAGTGGCTTTTGATGTAAGGACTTCAATTTCTTGCTAACCACTACATGCCACAAATAGACACAAACAGCATAAACAGCTGGTGATGGCATATTACAGAATTATGTTGTTTTTGTATTTTCAAAACTTGTCATCTGAAGCAACATATAGTGCTGTGTAAAAGTTTTAGGCAGGTGTTAAAAAACGCTAGAAAGGAAAAATGCTTTCAAAAATAGAAGTGTTAATAGTTTTGCTTTATCAATTCACAAAATAAAAAAGTGAATGAACAAACAAATCACATCATGCTTACCTCTCTTTGGTAGACGCCATTCGGTCAGTAATGGCAGTTAGCTGTGGGACCCAGACCCTCCCATCTACTGCTTGGAGAAGTCTGGCCAGAAGTGGTTTTTATGGAAGAATTTTGGCCAAAGAGCCATACCTTTGACATGCAAACAAGGCTAAGTGACTCAACTACGCATGAAACATAGGAGTAACTGGGGTGCAGAAAATGGCATCATGTGCTCTGGCTCGACAAGTAAAAATGTGAAATATTGGATGTGCAAAAGGCAGATTGTCCACAAAAGAGCTGGAGAGTGGAATGATAATGAGTTTCTGCAGGTAAGGCTGGAGTCACACAGAACGATTAAAAAAACGGTCCGATTTTGTACTGCGATAATCGCACAACAGTCCTCCGTATGTTGATCCGTATGTTATCCGTTTTAAATGCGAGGCTGCGATTTCCTCGCATGTCAGGATCCGTATGGCATCCGTATGGCTTTTCATTTCTCACTGCTTTTCCCCTTTGAATTTAATGGCTCAAGGGGCTGTAATGAGTAAAATATGTGCGTATTTCTCGCAAGTCACACTGATGGTCCGTGTGATGTCCGTTTTTTTGTCGCACCCATAGACTTGTATTGGCGATTCTGAGCCGAGATACGCGTACAATCGCAGCATGCTGCGATTTCACTCGCGCGTATGAAACGCGCGAGAAAAAATCGGCTGGTGGGACCTGCCCCATAGAATAACATTGGGACGAGTGCTATGCGATTTTTTATCGCCTAGCACTCGTCCGTATTATACGGTAGTGTGACTCCGGCCTAACAGTGAAGCACAGAGGAGGGTCCTGCAAGTTAGGAGCTGCATTTCAGAAAATGGAGTTGCAGATTTGGTCAGGATTAATGGTTTCGTCATTGCTGAAAAATACAAGCAGATAATTATCCATCATGCAATATTATAAGGGAGGCATCCGATTGGCTCAAAATTTATTTTACAGCAGGACAAAGACCTGAAATATTAAGTCACTGTAATTAAAAACTATCTTCATAAGAATAACAAGGAGAAGTGATGATATGGCCCTCAAAAGGCCCTTATCTCAACATCATCAAGTCTGTATGGGACTTCTTTAAGAGACAGAAGGATTGTTCCAAGCTTACATCCACAGAAGATCTGTGTTTAGTTTGCCAAGATGTTCGCAACAACTCTCTTGACAAGTTCCTTCAAAAAATGTGTAGAAGTGTACCTAGAAGAATAGATGCTGTTTTGAAGGCAAAGGTCGATCATGACAAATATTGATTTAAAGATTATCTTCTTAATATACAGCAATCATCACATTATTATATAGCCCTGTGTACTTGCAATTGCTCATTTTGCCTTTCTACCCAGTTAATTCTTGTCTTTTCCCTGCTCTGTGTAGAAACAGGAAGTCTCTTCTCCCTGCATGAGAGTCTTTCTGGGCTCTTTTATTGAATTGTTTCTAGAACAGAAATAATAGCTTCCATAGGATATACTTTTATTTCCATTCTAAAAACAAACAGTGTAAGACTGTCCCGTCAGAGTTACCTTGTCGTGGTGGGATGGCTTTTATGCTATTTTTGATCAAAAACAGTATTACTTAAAACTCTGAGTTATTTAAATGTACTTATTGCTTTTTATTTACTTAGTAACAGCAGAGTTTTGCTCACTTTTTCTTCTGTAGGTTTATATGTTTTATGGCCAGTGTGATCATGCTTTTATGTGCTACATGTGTACCAACTCAAGTTAAGCTCAATTTGTTTTTTTCTTTGTATTATTGCATTCTGTGCATGCCGGGGTGTGGCCTCCCTCTCCTGAGCTGGAAATTGTGTTTAAGGCTTCCCCAGACTGGTGTTCCACTGGTGGGGCCCAGTCTTCTTGTCTGCCCTTATTCACACACTGAGGTTGGCATTGACCCATGGTAAGGTGTAGGACTGTCCGTCAGAGTTACCTTGTCATGGTGGGATGGCTTTTATGCTTTTTTTTTTAATATCAAAAACAGTATTACTTAAAACTCTGTGTTATTTAAATGTACTTTTTGCTTTTTATTTACAGTAGGGTTTTGCTCACTTTTTCTTCTGTAGGTTTAAATGTTTTTTAGCCATTGTGTGTTAGGGGTCAAGTTCCCACTTCTGCACAAGGGAATCTCGAGCCATCCCTGCTGTGGTCTCCCATTTGTCTCCGGCCACAGTGGACTCTGCTCAGCTTAGACATCAGTCCCAGTGTCTCACCCAGTCTAGCATTGTGCAGAGTATTACTGCTGCACCTCCAGGCTCTGCTATTGTAGCCAGTACTGGTTAGCAGCGAGCAGACATCTTTAGGACAAAGTCCTTGCTATCCCCTTCTGAGCATGCCCAGAGTAAGATCTCTCATTGGAGATCAAATGCTCAGGTACTGCAGTAGCTCCTATTGGTCTGCCAGGAAGGTCCTGAAACCATTTGTGTTCTGGAGCAGTTTCCTATTGGTCCTTATCTGGCAGGCCCTGTAGTTGCTACTATAAAAGGGTGGCATGGTCATACCGCCATGCGCTAGTATCAACCATTATATGCTTTGCGCCAGTGTGGTCATGCGTGTGTGTGGTTAGGGCGGCTGAAATACGCCATTACAATACCGACCTAATCGGTGAGGAGCTTGGTATGCTAGCTGGTCAGGGTCGGTGTCTTAGATGCCTTAGATTACCGGCATAACCGGTGAGGAGGTTGATTGCCGTATTCAGGGCCTGGCATTCAGACGCCATAGATTGCGGGTGATTCCCGCGAGGACATTAGCGCATGATCACTTTCCATGTTCGCTTAGCAGTTAACTGTGTACCTGAGTGCCTAACAGGACACAGAAGTTTGCCTCAGTGGCTCTGTGACGCAACAGGGTTCGCTTTCAGACAGCGCCCTAGCGTGTTTACTTTGCGACTCAGTGGTGTTAACTGAGTTTGCACACATCGCCATATAGCTGTCACGCTGTCTCTGCATACAGGAGGACCGGGTCTAAGCTGACCCTAAGCTGGGGTCCTGACTAATCCCTCTACCTGGAGGTACTGTTGATGGTACAGAGGTCCAGGCCGCCAGATTAACCCTATCTCCTGTGAATCCCTGACCACTGTAATCTAGTCCTGAGATGGACCCTGATTACCACCACAGGGAACGGGAAGGTAACTGCCTACACACAGTATAAGACGAACGAGACAGTACAAGGGGTAAAATAAAAGACACCTTGCATACAAAACTACCACTACAGAGGGAACACCAATGGGTAAGGAGATAAATAATAAAGCGAGGAGAGGAGAAAACCACAACAGGTACTCTTAGCTTTAGACTTCTCAATATGATCCGCTCTGCTGGTCTGCATGAATGCTTTCACCGACACTTCCCTAGCAGACAGGCAGGTATTTGAAGGAATCCAATTATCGCAACATTAATTGCAGCTGAGCGAGGCTGGTCTTGTCCAGCACAGAGAGGGAGAATTAACTCTCTCACTGCCGAAAAACACCCAGCAGCAGAAACTCAGCTGTGAGAAGTCAGGGTGTGCAATCGCGACGATCTTCGCAGCGACACACCCGTGACAGTACCCCCCCTTCTACGAGGGGCCTCCGGACCCTCAGGGCCGGGTTTATCTGGGTGAGAAGTGTGGAAGGCCCGAACCAATCGGTCTGCGTTAATATCCGACGCAGGAACCCATGTCCTCTCCTCAGGACCATACCCCCTCCAATGAACAAGGTACTGAAGGGACCGGCGATTCAGACGTGAATCGATGACTCTCGACACCTGGAACTCCAAGTTACCATTGACCACCACAGGAGGAGGAGGTAAAGGTGAAGGTATCACCGGCGCCACATACCTCTTAAGCAACGATCTGTGGAACACATTATGAATTTTAAATGTGGGAGGGAGGTCAAGACGGAATGCAACCGGATTAATTATAGAACTGATCTTGTATGGCCCGATGAACCTGGGACCCAGTTTCCAGGAGGGAACCTTAAGTTTTATATTCTTGGTAGACAACCATACCAGATCGTTCACACTTAGGTCCGGACCAGACACTCTCCTCCTATCAGCCATACGTTTGTATCGGTTCCCCATAGTACTCAGATTATTCAGCACTCCTCTCCACACTGAAGCAAGTGACGACGAAAATCGTTCCTCCTCAGGAACCCCAGAAGAGCCCCCCTATTGAAGGTACAAAACTGGGGTGAAAACCATATGCCCCAAAAAACGGGGACTTACCAGTGGACTCGCTCCGCCTATTATTTAGAGCAAACTCCGCCAGAGGCAAGAAAGAAGCCCAGTCCTCCTGGTTCTCTGACACAAAACACCGGAGATATGTCTCCAAGCTCTGGTTCAGACGCTCTGTCTGACCATTGGTCTGTGGGTGAAAAGCCGATGAAAATGACAACTGCATCCCCCGCCGTGTACAAAATGCTTTCCAGAATTTGGACACAAACTGAGACCCCCGATCCGACACCACATCGAAGGGTACCCCGTGAAGTCTTACAATCTCCCCAATAAACACCTGCGCAAGAGTTTTAGCATTAGGAAGAGCAGGAAGAGCGATAAAATGTGCCATCTTGCTGAACCTGTCCACTACAACGAGTATGACTGTTTTACCCGAAGATGGAGGGAGGTCCATAATGAAGTCCATAGACAGATGAGTCCACGGACGCTCCGGGATCTTCAAAGGTAAGAGGGTCCCAGACGGACGGGTATGTGGGGTCTTAGAGCGCGCACAAACCTCGCAGGACGCGACAAAAGTTACCACCTCCCTATGTAAGTTAGGCCACCAAAACCGGCGCGAGAGGAGATCCTCAGTTGCTTTACTCCCTGGGTGTCCTGCCAAAGCTGAATTATGGTGTGCCTCGATCACCTTTTGTCGCAACTGATTTGGAACAAACAGTCTCCCTGGAGGTCCTACAGGGGCGTCCCCCTGAGCCTCCAATACCTCCTCCTCAAGCTCAGAGCATACTGCCGACACCCTATACCCCCTCCTGAAGGACCGGAACCGGGTCCTCCGTATTCCCAGCCCCTGGGAAACAGCGAGATAAGGCATCTGCCTTAACATTTTTTGACCCAGGACGATATGTGACGACAAAATTAAACCTGGTAAAAAACAACGACCACCTAGCTTGTCTGGGATTCAGACGTTTAGCGGACTCTAAATATAGCAGGTTTTTGTGATCGGTAATGACGGTGACCGGGTGGACTGCCCCCTCCAAAAAATGACGCCACTCCTCAAAAGCTAACTTAATGGCCAAGAGTTCCCTATTGCCGACATCATAATTCCTCTCGCGGACGACAATTTTTTAGAGAAGAAGGCGCACGGATGCCATTTACCAGGGGACGAACCTTGTGACAATACTGCTTTCACCCCTACCTCGGAAGCATCCACCTCAACAATGAACGGCTGTGACGCATCAGGCTGAATAAGTATGGGTGCTGAAGCAAAACATTTTTTCAAGGAAGAAAACGCTTGACAAGCCTTGTCAGACCACTTTGAAAAATCCGTCCCTTTTTTAGTCATGTCTGTGAGAGGTTTAACTATGGACGAAAAATTACGAATGAATTTCCGGTAGTAGTTAGCAAACCCCAGGAAACGTTGTAATGCCTTAAGATCCTCTGGCAGATCCCACTCAAGAACTGCCCGCACTTTCCCAGGGTCCATACGAAAACCGGATGCTGACACCAGGAATCCTAAAAACTGAAGTTCCTGTACGGTGAACACACACTTCTCCCATTTGGCGTACAGTTTATTATCCCGCAAGATCTGTAACACCTGCCTAACATGCTCCTGATGAGACACAAGATCCGGCGAGTAAATTAAGATATCATCCAGATATATGACCACAAACTGTCCCATTAGGTGGCGAAAGATGTCATTTACAAAGTGTTGAAACACCGCCGGGGCAATACTCAGACCAAATGGCATGACAAGGTTCTCATAATGCCCCTCCGGAGTGTTAAACGCCGTCTTCCACTCATCCCCCTCCTTCATCCTAATCAGATTGTACGCCCCCCTGAGATCCAACTTAGAGAACCATTTGGCACCCACGATCTGATTGAAGAGATTGGGAATAAGTGGGAGCGGATACGGATCTCGGACCGTAATCCGATTAAGCTCACGGAAATCCAGGCAAGGGCGTAGGCCTCCATCTTTTTTCTTCACAAAGAAGAACCCCGCGGCCACCGGGGAAGATGAAGGTCTAATATGCCCCTTAGCCAGACTCTCTGAAATATAATCCTTCATGGCCTGTCTCTCAGGACCAGAAAGGTTATACAACCTAGATTTCGGTAATTTGGCCTCAGGGAGCAAGTTAACAGAACAGTCATATTCGCGATGAGGAGGTAGTTCTTGACACCCTTTCTCCGAGAATACATCCTCAAAGTCCACCAGAAATGGAGGTAGGGCCCTAGGAGCGACCGCACCAATGACCGTATTAATGCAGTTTTTATTACAGAATTCACTCCATTGGCTTATCTCTCTGGATTGCCAATTAATAACGGGTTATGCTTAGTTAACCAAGGAAGGCCCAGCAGTATAGGAGTAGGAAGACCCTCCAACACATAACAAGACAACAGTTCTTTATGTAACGCCCTCACTTGAAGATCTATGTGCACTGCTTGCAAAAAACTTCCCTGACCGAGAGGTCTGGCGTCGATCGAGAATATGGGGACGGGTTTAGCCAACACACTCAATCGCATACCTTGAACCCGGGCAAAGCGAGCATCCACCAGATTAGCCCTGGCCCCACTATCCAGAAGAACAGATATCCTCTCAGTTCTCGCACCACCACCACCACTCCGCCGGTACGAGAAACTGAGACGAATTTAGGGACGAAATACTTACTCCCAGATTGCGGTCCACCACACAATCTGGGATCAATAGTTTTCCGGCGACTTCTCACTCTGCAAAGGACGGGATGGACACCCCCCAATAAAATGTCCCTTTTTCCCACAGAAGAAACAACTTCTTGTTTTGTGGCGCCCCACCGATCCCCTCCCCCGGAATGATGTCCCTCCTAATTGCATAGGCTCCTCTGGACTGACCAGGGGAAACTCTCTATAAGGGACCCTTGAGGAAGGTGGAGTCATCACAGGGGGCGAAGTTACCCCACACCTCTCCCGAAGACGTCTGTCAATACGAATAGCAAGGGCCATAGCGGCTTCCAGTGACGTGGGAGGGTCATACTGTGCCAGCACATCCTTTAATTTGTCAGATAAACCTTGACAAAACTGGCTCCTAAGAGCCGGGTCATTCCACTGGGTGTCCGTGGCCCACCTACGGAACTCCGAACAGAATTCCTCCGCCGGACGATCTCCCTGCTGGATCCTACGTAACTTAGATTCAGCAAGGGAGACCCGATCCGGGTCATCATATACAAGACCCAGAGCTGCAAAAAACCTATCCACTGACTGGAGAGCTGGGGAGCCCGGGGAAGAGCGAACGCCCAGGATTGGGGGTCTCCTTGTAGGAGCGAGATGACAATCCCCACCCTTTGTTCTTCACTCCCAGATGACCGAGGTCGCAGCCGAAAGTACAATTTACATGCCTCCCGGAAAGCAAAAAACTTGTCCCGCCCCCCAGTGAATCTGTCAGGGAGAGCTACTTTAGGTTCAGGTCCGGCCTGCTCCGGGGGGTACAAAACCTTGGACTTAACGTCCACCAGCTCCATGGACAAACTCTGCAACTGCCGAGCTAGACTGACTACTGGATCCATGGTGACTGGAGAAAATCTTTAGTGGTCGGTGAAAATGTCACGCTGTCTCTGCATACAGGAGGACCGGGGTCTAAGCTGACCCTAAGCTGGGGTCCTGACTAATCCCTCTACCTGGAGGTACTGTTGATGGTACAAAGGTCCAGGCCGCCAGCGTAACCCTATCTCCTGTGAATCCCAGACCACTGTAATCTAGTCCTGAGAAGGACCCTGATTACCACCACAGGGAACGGGAAGGTAACTGCCTACACACAGTATAAGACGAACGAGACAGTACAAGGGGTAAAATAAAAGACACCTTGCATACAAAACTACCACTACAGAGGGAACACCAACGGGTAAGGAGATAAATAATAAAGCGAGGAGAGGAGAAAACCACAACAGGTACTCTTAGCTTTAGACTTCTCAATATGATCCGCTCTGCTGGTCTGCATGAATGCTTTCACCGACACTTCCCTAGCAGACAGGCAGGTATTTGAAGGAATCCAATTATCGCAACATTAATTGCAGCTGAGCGAGGCTGGTCTTGTCCAGCACAGAGAGAGGGAGAATTAACTCTCTCACTGCCGAAAAACACCCAGCAGCAGAAACTCAGCTGTGAGAAGTCAGGGTGTGCAATCGCGACGATCTTCGCAGCGACACACCCGTGACAATAGCGCTGCGGCACTCCTTCTAGTGGCTCTGTGGAATAACAGAGATCGCACATATTGCCACAGCGCGTTAAGGCGTTTATTTTGGCGACTCTGCGGGATAACAGAGTTCGCTTCTTGCGCCATCTTACTAGCAGCAGGCTCCGCCTGCACGGTGGACCCCGGGCTGCAAACGCACCTCTCTACATCATATATTTGGTGCGTTCCGCAGACCCTAACAGTGTGATCATGCTCTTATGCGCTGCATGTATACCAACTCAAGTTAAGCTCAATTTTTGTGTTTTTAAAAACAAATACATAACGGAAACCCAACAGACTCCCATATTAATCCGTGGACTTCCTGTGCTTCTTTTTGAATCAGATATGTAACAGATCTGCTTTGGAGATTAATTTTATTTGTGTGTTAATCTAAGTTGAGCAAAAAAAGCAGATTGTCCAAATATTCCTTGTGAGATAACAATTTTAACTTTAAAGTGGACATGTCAGCTCTGTCTGTCTCAATAAAATAATTGAATTGCCTACAGAATAACAATTCTGGATTTTTCTCCCACAATTCTGTAGTGTGCTGTTCCTCCTAGAAATTAATTAATAACCTGACAACTGGGTGTTACCATTTTCCTTGTCATGGAGGTTTGTCCCTGTAGTTAAATGAGTAAATAGACCATCCAAAGGTGAAATCCAGAGCAAACGATGCATAAAGCAGAGTCAATCCCACATAAACACAGCAGAGCTGTATACAATACAATAACTGGTCGCCAACCGTGCCACCTCACTGTGAAGCCCCCACAACCTTCCACGTTGTCAGTATCGCCCACAGAAGGGAGAGATGGTCGACAATGGAGGCAGCCAACTTAACAGTAGAGATAGGCAAGTGTGTTGCAATAACACCCAGTTGATATTTTTTTCATACATTATTATTAGGTGAAATATAAGAGGAATGCAGAGATCTAAGAAAAGATCCAGCATTGTTATAGTATTTATATTATGTTGACTACAAGTATTTAATAAGACAATTATATGTTAAGAAAGTAGACAGGGCTTTTTAAAGCATTTTGTCCAAATTTCTTTTAATGAATGGTTGATAATATTCATATTAAATTAATATTTTTATCAACTGTCAATGTGGAGCTTCTGCCCTTGCTAGATTCAAGCTTCGTTGATATGCTTTCTAATGATAAGTGTAACAGATCCATAGATTTTCCTCTCCCATGAAACAGCTGTTACAATATTTTTTCAATTCCGAAACATGTCAAAGTCCCTCATGTGGAATCATGTCAAATTTGACTCCTACTGTATTCCAAATATTAATAGTGTTTCTCGCGAATGTCCTGTCTTTTGTTTATGTCTTCAGGCTACTTTAATGACATGTCTATGATTATCGTAGTTATAGGATTCATGGTTGCCAATCGTCCACATTCCTGGACCATCCATAAAGCTGTGGCACTCTTCTTGCAGTGTCTGTAAAAAAATTTGATAAGTTTGCAATGTTTTATGAAGACGAAAAACCTGCACAAAAAACTGTGATTGTAGTTATCATCATTATATCTTCCACAGTACATCTTACTAATATGTTTATCATATTATTCTGGGATGTAGTCTTAGGATGCATCAATTAATGATCTTCAGGATTTATTGTGCTTTGTCAATCTGTCTGCGATTTTTAGCTAAACTGTCCGAAGGAAATATCAATCTATCAGGCAACTCTAAAGGAAATGTAAGCTTCTTTTGGAGTTCAGTTAAGGTCAGCAGTAAGTGAACAACTTTGTAGATACCTAACGAAGTTGATGTTCTGGGGTTAACTTGTGTCTTTTGCGGTTATAGTCACGTTGTGTCAATGCTTCAGTGGTTAAAGAGCATAATTAGCAGCAGCTGCCATTCTGGTTCTCTGAAGCTTGATACAGATGTGACCATCATAGAGTCCATTGGAAGTTTCCTCTACTTGTGGGGTTGTGGCTCAAGATTGATTGAATTATGTTGTGTGTACAATGACATGCTGTTACTAGAGTTGTGCCCATAAAATGCGCAACTACTCACGTAACTATTTGAACTATTTTATCAAGGATTTTTAACACCAGTAGAAATTTTTGGAAATTTAGCAAAGTTTACAAAATCTAATATTTTGTGATTTATTTCGTGCAATCGCCTAAAATGACTATTCTTATGTGAGATATAGAAGATGAAAAAATAACATGACATGACCTTGGACCTGACAGGGCGGATATCCCTATAATCCCTTGCAGTTACCATCACATGCTATATCACAGCCAAGAAGAAGTCACTAACTATAGTTTAGAGGTTACTGATGAGTCATAGCCAGTGTAAAAGCAGAGGCAGGAAATATAGTAGCCATTTTACGGGGAGTGTGAAAAACAGATCCAAGTCATGGAGAATGAGACATGCACAGAACATATTGTACCGATAGTGTGTGTCAGAAGTGAAGATTAGTGAGTGAGGAAAAGTGAATGATACAGATTTATTTGATGGCTCAGCCCCAGTCACTCAATATTGCTGAAAAAACAAAAACAATTTTACTGTAATTGACTCTGTCAAACTGTGTCACATGCAAGACTAATTTGTGTTCCTATTTTGTTGGTATAAATTTTAATATGGCACTTAAATATTAGTTGTTATTGTTTGAATGTGTGAATTCCTAAAACATATGATGGTAAAGTACGCATGTAAGACCTGGGACTTATTTTCACACTTGTTTGAAGCAATTTGCTGTATACCAACCCATATGCCAATAATACATGCTCGTCATATTATTCAGCTAGAGAAAAAAAACAATTTGAAAATTGCACCCACCGCGCCTGGTCAGTAGCTGCTATCGGTGTAGCTGTGATTCGATAGCTGCTACTGAGTATGCAAAGGCTGCCCCATCTTACTGGAAGAAAAAAAAACATTTTTTTTTCTTCTCCAGTTAGTGCTGCGTGCGCACATAGAGTAACAGCTATCGTATCACAGATACATACACCGATAGCAGCTTCCGCGCAGGCGTGGCGGGCACCATTTTCAAATTGATTTTATCTTCCTCTAGCTGAATAACATGAAGAACATGTATTATTGGCACATGAAATATGCAATTATGCTGCAGAGCAGGTGCCACGGCCGGCAAGAAGAAGGTTTATTTCTTTTTTTTACCATTGTGGATGTAGTAATGGAGGTACTTTCAGCCATAGAAGTAGTGATACTCAGAGTCGGGGAAAATGTAGAGGAAGAATCAGAATGGGGTGAAAGAATCCTGGGACAATTTTCAAGCTGAGAAAAATGGCATGGAGGCTGATGCTTACTATGATTATATTTGTATAGTGGACAAAACAAAGAAATCATACTGACGCTACTGTAATGATACAATAGCATCACAGGAGTAGGCTTGTGGCATCGGCAATATAGAGCAGAGCCAATGTTCCACCAAAGGATTCACATTTTTTAGCTGCAGAATCTGCTTCCAAAAAACTGCAGCTGCCATTGATTTAGTTGGTTTTAAAGCACCTGAAAATTCTTATCAAGGAAGTTGGTCCAAGGATCTTTATGGGAATTAGTTTATATATTAAAGGCAGACTATTCTATTGCAATGTGCAGGCTCGGTAGGCATTAGTAAAGCTGTCTTTGCTTTAAAAAGCTTGAAGTGGTTAAATAAAGACCTCAGATTGTCATAAATATCTTTTTTTGGAGCAGTTGGAGATTTTGGTATAGTTTTGATTCATGGTGAATCGATTCAGTATTGTTTGAATCTCACACCTACATTAAAGCTAAGCTGTCAAATTAAAATGTCTGACGATTCACTTACCTTAACCAGTAATTGTGAGGTTTTGTATGATACTGTCCCTCAACTATTACTCTATTGTCTTTTCTAATGTCGATGTTTTCAAGCATATGATAAAATACTATATATAGTTCCATATCCTATCATTATTGGAAGAGTTACATTTAAAGTCATTAATAACACGTCTGTATAAATAAAATTAGATAGAAAAAGTAGTTCCTATGGCTGTGAATATTGACAATACCTGCTCCAGAGGTTCTGGGGAAGAAAAGCTGTCAATCATTGTTGCTCGTTTCAAAGTCTCTTCCAATTATAGACTGTGTGAAAAAATCATGTTTGACAGCAATGCCTCCCAAGAGGTTGTTCAGAAGCCACATGCAAGGGAGTTACATGGAACAATATGGTAAAGAGCAATGTATTTACCATACAGATCTTTCAGTTCAGGGTTAATCTCATGTTTTTCTTTTTGCATCACAGTAAAATTGACTGCATCAACACATTTTGAACAAATTCAGAATAGTCCAATTTCATGCATGCCCTAGTGAGTACGTGCCCAGTGAAACATATTTGTACATACTCCTTGTCATTTATGTGTTTTTATATGTGTTGTTAACAGGATATTAAGCTCTGTTCTTCTAGGAAGAAAAATGTATTCTCTGGAGAGGAAATGGGCTACTCAGGATAGAGTGTACAGTTTTTTTTCAGAGAGCCTTACCAAAGATAGAAAGCCTAGTCGTTGGCCAAAAGAAAAGCATTAGAGTTGAGTGAATTTATTCAAGTGGAATTGGATTCTTCTTGACTTTTACAAAAAAATCATATTCTATGGAACACTATTCTTTTTACAATTTGCTTTGTGCGCATTCAACAAAATGGCAGCCAACTAGCTGACGTTTAGCTGAACCTTATAGAGACAGAAAAAGTTTAAAAAGTGAATATTCACTGCACTTCTCATCTGTCCTGTCACTCCAATATCCCGCCATCTGGGCCATGAAAGATATATATTGTCCCATTCCGTAAAAGCTGTTCCATATGTCTATGATGCTGTACACTCTCGGGCTTAATGGCAAGTTAAGAGAATATCACATATTCTCCTGAACATGAGAGCTCAGAGTAGGCACTCATTCCTGTTTGAAACAATGACTATCACGCTGCTGCAATGCAGGTAGGTGCAGTCTCCACTAGATGGCATTACAGTGGAAGCAGGACTGCACCTAGACCAAGCAGGCCTGTTGTGCAGCAGTAAGGCTACCACCAGGAGGCAGCAGAATATTTAAACAAGCCGGATCAAATCCTAGACTATAGCGCAGTACTAAAGGAATAAACAAACTCAGGGTCAGTGACAAGCCAAAGGATCAGTAACAGTCAGGAACGGATAAGCCAAAAGACAAAAGACAGAAACAGGTCAGGATATAAGCCGCGTCAAAACCAGGGAGTCATAACACTATAGAGGAACACTGAGTCAGGACAGGATAGGGGAAAACAGAGACACGAGTTCAGAGAGCAAACATAACAGGACCAATTAGAGCAATCAAAGTCAGCTACAGCAGCCCTAGGCAAGAACTATAACTGACATCACCTGCATTAAGCAGCGGCGATAAATAGCCAACATGAACCCAGACTGAGGCTGAGAAAGGTTAACCCCTGACATGACCAGACTGGGAAAAAGGGAAAACAGGACTCAAAACCCAGTCTGGATCATGATAATGACAACTGGGTATGTTCCAGCAAAGCTTAACACACCCCATCATTCATAGAAAGGCAGCAGAGTCCAGTGAGTACTATGGCAGCAACTGTATCACCAGCAAATTGATCAGTTGGGAGTTGAGTTGGTACACAAGGTGATGACTAATAGTGAATGCCTGCTTACTCAGCACACTATAAGGGTTGGATATTTGGTGGTGCCACATTGAAGGAGGAGGAGTATGACAAGCAGTAGCTGTGGATGATGATGATGAGACTGACAAGGCACTATCTAGGCCTGGTTACCAGAAACACGAGTGAGACGAGAATAGGTAAGAGGGCAGCTTGAGCTTTGTTCATATTATTGGTCAGATTTTTCCCAAATAAGCAGTTTATGGTGCTTCCTTGATGGAGAGCCACAGTTCCAAGTTCCCTCTCTCATAAAAAGAACGCAACAAGAAATGCTAGGTAGGTACACATCCAAAATATCCATATCTGCGGGAGTGGTATTGAACTAGCGTGTATGAAAGTAAAATTTCAATGATAAAGCAGATGCAAAAAAAATAGTCAAAATCTTTGAGGTGGACAGCTGCAGTTAAATAAATAGCAATAGATTCATCAGGTATATGGTTACGAACATCCACACTTTTATAGTCATACCCAATATATGGATGTGAATGTAAATTGCCATTCCAAAGAATTACACAACACACTCAAGAACGAGGGAGTATTACTGCCAAGTTATTAATTCCTCTTTATTCAATATAGACCATAAAATTGCTTTTAAAGACAAATGTGGGAAACAGGATGACAAAGAACCAAAAAAATCCCCAGTGCCATGTAATAGTATCCAATAAGAGTGTGTCCTACCATAGAATGCAGGAATACCAAATCTATCAAGGGTAAAACACAGGTCAATGGAGTGTGATAAAAAGATAATTGTCATAATGGACACAGAGTCATCACTTCCCAAAGTGTCTATGCAGTATTTAAGTGGCTGAAAATTTTATTGCATCCTTACTCATGATGGATCAGACAACGGCCACAGGGGGATATGACAGATCCAGTATCTTATATTTTGGTTTAAAAATACCGATGTAAAATACTGATCAAATACTGAACATGTGAACATGGCCTTAATGTATATCCAGTGCTTTTTCAGGCAGCTACAGTGCGCACACACCTGAAAAAAACATAATGTGTGCAAATCCTAATATTGATCAATCACTCTGTCTGACACACCTGCTGCTAACAACTCTCCTACCTCTTTTTCCCCCTTTCAAATGAATCACTGCATTGTAACTAGAGTTCAGTGAATATGTTTGGAAACTATCGCTGAATCCGAATTTGCCGTAGTCATGCCATTTCTGTACTTTATTCGTGCCAAATTTATTTTTGATGATCGTTTACGAACATATTCACTCAACTCTAGTCCTATTGACACCAATGATGTTTGGTTGTATTTGCAATATTCGCCTGCGATCGCAATCTGAATCAAATTTTGCAAAATTCGCTCAACTCTAATTATAACCAGTCTATTATATTCATCTTCTTCAGTACTGCATTTGAAAAGCACATTAATGTCTGGAAAATTTGTCATAAGCTTTTCTCCTTATCTCTATTGCTGACTTCTCTCTATCTTGAATCATCATAAAATGGCTGCTGTATTCCCTGCCTTGGCTTTTATACAGAATCTGGTAGATCTTTTTGGTTAGCTGACTATACCATGTGATCTGATAGCTTCAAGGTACAATGGCCAAGTCTGAGGTTATATGAACCTCCTGTCACTGATGCAATCGTCTGCAATGTCTAAACTTTGTTGATACTTCTAATCAAATTGCAAATTGCTCAAATTCTCCAGGACCCAGAAATTTTCATAAAATTCAGCACAAATTGAATTCACAAGAAATCTATATCTTAGTACCATGTTCTATCTACAAGAAATCTATTCACTCAAGCCTTTTGGTCATATTTCCAGTTAAAGGCAACCTGTCACTTGATTAATGATGTCCAAAGCATGAGAAGCTTGAACACACAGCCAAGCTGCGCAATTGCAGTCAGCTCTATTTTTCTATGCAATGCTCTGGCTTTTAAAAAAAGTGTAGTTTGAAGAGCCAGCCCAAAACATTAAGAAAATATAAAACTAGTTTGATGCAGCCGCCTTCTGTCATTTCCCAGTGCCGCTTTTTGAAGCCCTGCACGTCAAAAGAAGTGCAGGGCTATAATAAACAATAATACACACCCACTATACGAGCTGTTCTTGAAGCAGAAGAGCACATTCAGCAGCCGTCTAATCCTTCCAAGGTGCAAGAAGGAGAAATTCAGGAAATCGTTTGTGCCTACTGCTATGGGGATGTATAACAATTCACTAAGGGTGAAAGATGACTACGACCTAGGACTGGTGCACTAATGGAAATGATTAGAGATTTGTATACCTTTGTTTGTTACGTATTGTGGTTAGTCACGTGCAAATCTGTGTCTAGTAATTACTCTATGTAATGCTGTTTGTAATGGCTTGTTTGTAATGATGTTGTAACGCTGCTGTGATACCATAATTTCCCTCGGGATCAATAAAGTGTATCGTATCGTATGTGATTGATAGGTTTCTTCTAAGTACAGATATGGTAGAGATCTGTCAATCTACTAGAGCGTTCCAGGGAGAAGACCACATGGGGGTAATGCCAACTTTGTCTCCTCTCTGCCTATGGTTAAATAACATTTTCATGAAAGGCAAGAGCATTTTTTTTTAATCATACAGTGCTGTGTAATATGATGATTACAATATATTAAGAGCATAAAAACTTTGATGGAAGTGCTAATTTAAGGGGTCTTTCCACCGCATTCCCATATTGCTATAATACAGCATCATTTAATGATTGTTCAGAGTCTGCCATATAGTATTCTTGCCCAGAATTAAAATGCTACTGTAGTGCAAATGGACGTTCCCTCCCACTTGCTGTAGTGCTGCTCCATTTAAGTTAGTGCCCGAGGTCTTCACTGTATCTTTCTTTTCAAAATAGGTGGAGGTCCCAAATGTTCATCTCCCAGCAATCATTAAGAGATGACAAAATCGAATGATATGCTATCACTTATTGAGACGAAAAATTCTTGAAAAGAGAAGATTGCTTTTACATGTTATGAGACATGATAGAAGGTATTATGGGTGGAGGACTATGTTTTATGGCCTAAGGAATATAGGGGGTGCTCACTACGTCAGGTGCGGTGCTCCAAAGTATTGGATAGCAATAACAAAAAACAAAAAACCTTTGGCACTTAAATGTTTATACTTTTGATATTTTTGCGGTTCATGTGACACATCACTGTAGAGTATTTGGTTGTGGTGATCGTTATTAACATATTGCTTGTTTTTTCGTGTGCATTATTTCTTTGGTTGACATATATTTAACCTTCTACATGTACACTTTATCTGTTTGTATATATTTCCATACAGATACAGCTTGAAAAAGGCATGTTTATGCCGAAACGTTGCAGAAGTATATGTTTTCCTATTGGGTCATTTTTTTTTGCTTTTCATTTTTGTGTGGTGGTGGTATTTACCTCATTGGTGTACATTGGACAATAAAATTTTCATTTGAGTGCCCAAGTTTTTTGTTTATGTTTTATGGCCTTCAGGGCTCTTGCTACAGACGCATTACAGTCCCATTTCAGTGTGAGAGATTTTTTAATGACATGCTTGGATATCTTTCTTCAGCTTTTCATTCTATCGATTGATGGGAATCACAGGCCCCACTAGGCAAGTGATCACGGCCAGCAAAAGATCACCGATACACACAATGGTGAAGGTCAAAGAAGGAAGGTGAAGAGCAATTACCTCAAGTTATATAACAGTAGAATGAAAAGCGAAAGTTGAAGTTGCCAGATTGGTACCATAAATACAGCAGCTTTTGTTCAGAATCCAGATCTGCAGCAAGAAACAGAATCACAGAAGCTAGTAGGTGGACAGAAGTAGAACAGCTCAAGCCAGAACAAGAAGCACCAGAAAATGAACCAACCAGATGCACTGTTGGTCTCTTTACATCTGATGCTACACTAAATATTGCCCTTATCACTTTTTGGTCCATTCATAAGTTACTTTAGGGGATCAATATTTCTAGGTTAGCTCACAAAAGAGAATGTGCCGTGAAAATCATGTCTATGGCTGGAACTGTTCTATAAACAGAAGCTAAAATCTTAGACATTTCACTCCAAATGTCTAATTAATTGTCATCTAACTGAAAAACAACTAACGGAAGGGACATCTTTGTATATGTAGCAAAATTTGTCTAAACATGTGTCATTTTCACCTCCGCTGCTCCAGGGCCTTCCTGTAACTCACAAGCCAAGCTTTTCTTCTGCTGCCTTCTCTCATAGGACTTCTTTTCACGGAGTGTGAAGACATGTCTGATCTGTATGAGTCACATGTTGTTTGGATGAGGGCTTTTCTTTTCCACTGTGCTGAAGTGTCAAGATCTACACCATACATACAGTATATTTATTTCTATAGATGTGTTTGTCTCTGAATTGTTCATAGATATTCTTTGTTATAAATCACTTAAAAGTTGATTCCCACTGAATTCTTAAGATAGGTAATTAATATCAGATCAGTCTCAGTTCGATACCTAGCTCCCCCACTGATCAGCTGTTACCAGCTTCAGGATCAATTAGATGTAATCAAAGTATGGATCCGAACACCACAGCTTCATTCACTGTTTTTTTTGCTTATTCTAGATAATGTTGAGCAGCTGTTAGAAAATCTATTCAGTTTGACCATCCGCTGTTATGTTTCGGTAGCTGAGGAGTGCAGGCAAAAAAGGCAATACACCAGAGCAGTTGGAATCTATGAGATTGCAGTACCCTGACTAACCACAACAACTAGAGGCAGCCGTGGAGCGTTCCTACGTTGGTCCTAGACGCCTCGTCACAGCCTGAGAAACTAACTACACCTAAAGATAGATATAGGAAAGCTATCAAAATAGTATGAGCAAACGTTGGGGCCCAAACTAACTAAATAGAAAAGGATAGGAAGGGTACTTACTGCAATCCCAGAAAACCCTGAAAAGCACCAACTCTACTAATTTCAAAAACACCTGAGATTACACGACCTCTACCACCTAAATTAGTTCTCTGGTGTAACAAAATCAAAACAGCAGCCACTGAAAAAACTGGAAAAAACAAAAGTACAAACATCAGTGGCTGAACTAAACTGAGAGGGCAAAAGCCCCCGGAGGGGACCCTGAAGGCCCCCACAGAAGTGCAGGACAAAATGCAAAAATCAAGCACAAAAACAAAAAGAAGAAAATGTCTTATCTGATAGCAGGAGATGCAGACACGACACAGCAGGCTACAAGGGAAACAGGAATCAAGGATAGAGACCAGAACAATTGATCACCGGCAACCCTGATGGGAAGGTGACTCCCTTATATAAGACCAGTCAGTAACACCTGATTCCCAATCCTCACAATCTTCACAATCTTCACTGGACAGACCAGCACCGCTTGTAACCACCAGAGGGAGCCTCTGCTCAGAACTCATCCCAAGCCCACTCACAACAGTACCCCCCCCTTGAGGAGGGGTCACCGAACCCTCATTTGAGCAACCAGGTCGGTCAGGATGAGTTCTATGGTACACACGGATGAGTCTCCTAGCATGGATGTCCGAAGCAAACACCCAAGAATTGTCTTCCTGACCATAACCTCTCCACTTAACCAAATACTGGAGTTTCCATCTAGAAAAACGAGAATCTAATATTTTCTCAACCACATACTCCAGATTGCCCTCAACCAAAACAGGGTCAGGAGGCACAGCAGCAGGAACCACTGGCTCAACAAACCTCTTCAACAAGGACTTGTGGAACACGTTATGGATCTTAAATGTCCCTGGAAGAAGCAAACGAAAAGAAACAGGATTAAGAATCTCCATGATCTTATACGGTCCAATGAACCTAGGTTTAAATTTAGGAGATGCTACTCTCATAGGAATATTTTTTGAGGACAACCAGACCAAGTCCCCCACTCTAAACCGAGGACCATCAGTCCTATGCCGGTTGGCAAACCGCTGGGCCCTCTCCTGAGAGAGGGACAACCTCTCCACTACCTGGTCCCAAATCTGTTGCATACGCTCCACAACAGAGTCAACACCTGGACAGACAGAAGCCTCCGTCTGTCCTGAAGAAAATCGAGGGTGAAACCCAGAATTACAGAAAAACGGAGACATCAAAGTGGCAGAGCTAGCCCTATTATTAAGAGCAAACTCAGCCAAAGGCAAAAAAGAGACCCAGTCATCCTGATCAGCAGACACAAAGCATCTTAGATAAGTCTCCAATGTCTGGTTTGTTCTCTCAGTTTGACCATTGGTCTGAGGATGAAATGCCGAGGAGAAAGACAATTGAACACCCAGTTTAGAACAAAAAGTCCTCCAAAATCTAGAAACAAACTGGACTCCTCTGTCAGACACTATGTTCTCAGGAATGCCGTGTAAACGAACCACGTGCTGAAGGAACAACGGCACCAATTCAGAGGAGGAAGGCAACTTAGGTAATGGAACAAGATGTATCATCTTGGAAAACCTATCACAAATCACCCAGATGGCGGACATTCTCTGAGAAATAGGAAGGTCGGAAATGAAATCCATAGAGATATGGGTCCATGGTCTCTTGGGCACAGGCAATGGCATCAACAAACCACTAGAGCGAGAGCAAGGCTTGGAGCGAGAGCAAGTCCCGCAGGACTGCACAAATTCCCTGACATCACGAGACAAGGTAGGCCACCAAAAGGACCGACTAACCAAGTCTCTGGTACCAAAAATTCCGGGATGCCCAGCCAACGCGGAACAATGAATCTCAGACATCACACTCTTTTTCCACTGGTCCGGGACAAACAATTTTCCAACAGGGCAGCGCTCGGGCCTATCCTCCTGACACCCCTCCAGAGCAAGTCTCAAATTAGGTGAGATGGCGGAAAGAACTACACCCTCTTTCAAAATAACAGAAGGATCAGATAACTCAGGAGAGTCCGCAAGGAAGCTCCTCGAGAGGGCATCCGCCTTAACATTCTTAGTGCCAGGAAGAAAGGAAACCACAAAATTAAAACGTGTGAAAAACAAGGCCCACCTGGCCTGTCTAGGATTGAGTCGCCTGGCAGATTCCAGATAAACCAGATTCTTATGGTCAGTAAGGACCACCACCTGATGTTTGGCTCCCTCCAGCCAATGTCTCCACTCTTCAAAAGCCCACTTCATGGCCAATAACTCCCGATTACCCACGTCATAATTATGTTCAGTAGGAGAAAATTTTCGAGAGAAAAAGGCACAAGGGTTACTTTTAGAGGTCTCTGGATCTTTTTGGGACAAAACGGCACCTGCCCCAATTTCAGAGGCATCAACCTCCACCTGAAATGGAAGAGAAACATCAGGCTAACGTAGAACAGGAGCAGAAGTGAATCTCTGCTTAAGTTCCTGAAATGCAGAGACTGCCTCAGGAGGCCAATTCACCACATCAGAACCCTTTTTGGTCAAATCAGTTAATGGTTTAACAATAACCGAGAAATTACCAATAAATTTACGATAAAAATTGGCAAAACCCAAAAATCTTTGAAGAGCCTTTAATGAAGTAGGTTGGACCCAATCACAGATGGCCTGAACCTTGACCGGGTCCATTTCATTAACAGATGGGGACAAAATGAATCCCGGAAATGAGATCCTCTGTACGCCAAAAAGACACTTTGATCCCTTCACATACAGAGCATTCTCTCTCAAAATCTGGAATACAGTTCGAACATGTTTCACATGAGAGTCCCAGTCATTAGAAAAAATCAAGATATCCTCCAAATAAACAATCAGAAATTTATCCACAAAATCCCTGAAAATGTCATTCATGAAGGACTGGAAGACAGAAGGAGCATTAGTGAGCCCAAAGGGCATCACAAGGTACTCAAAATGCCCCTCCGGGGTATTGAATGCCGTCTTCCATTCATCCCCGTGCTTAATGCGAATAAGGTTATATGCCCCCCTGATGTCAAGCTTGGTAAACCAAGTAGCATTTTTCACCCTGGAAAACAGGTCAGAAATCAAGGGTAACGGGTATTGATATTTCACAGTAATATTGTTCAAAAGACGATAATCAATACACGGCCTTAATGAACCATCCTTTTTGGCCACAAAGAAAAAACCGGCACCTAAGGGTGAAGAGGATGGTCTGATATGACCCTTCTCCAATGACTCCTTGATATAAGACCGCATAGCGTCATGTTCAGGTACAGACAAGTTAAAAAGGCGACCTTTAGGGAATTTACTACCAGGCACTAATTCAATAGCGCAGTCATAGCTCCTATGGGGAGGCAAGGATGCAGATTTACTTTCGCTAAATACAGCAGAAAAATCAATCAAAAAGTCAGGAACATCCTGAGCCTGGGGGGAGGCAGAAAAAACAGGAGTGTTGGTATTAACACATTGGCAGCCCCAACTGGTTACAGACACAGATTTCCAATCCAAAACAGGATTATGAGACTGTAACCAAGGGAAACCCAGTACGATAATATCATGCAGATTATACAGAACCAAAAATTTGCAGCAGTCTTGATGATCAGGTTCAACCCTCATTATCACCTGAGTAGAGAACTGAGGTTTATTCTCAGCCAAAGGGGTAGAATCGATCCCCAGTAGGGGAATAGACTTCTGTAGGGGTATCAAGGGAAACCCACAACGTTTAGCAAAATCATAATCCATCAGGTTAATAGCTGCTCCAGAATCAACGAAAGCCTGAGCAGAAAATGAGGACAGAGAGCATATCAGAGTGACAGTTAATAAAAACTTAGTCTGAACACTACCCAAGACAACTGAGCGTGCAAAACGTCTTCCCCGCTTAGGGCAGACTGAAACAGCATGAGAGGCATCACCACAGTAGAAACATAACCCATTGCGCTTTCGAAACTCATGACGCTGTGCCCCAGACACCACTCTATCACACTGCATGGATTCAGAAGCAGGTTCACAAGGCAACACTATTCCACGCATACTTCTCCGCTCACGCAAACGTCTGTCAATTTGAATCGCTAATGACATAGAATCATTGAGACCAGAGGGGACAGGGAATCCCACCATAACATCCTTTACATTATCTGACAGACCCTTCCGGAAAAGGGCCGCCAAAGCATCGTCATTCCACTTGGTCAGGACTGCCCACCTACGGAATCTCTGACAGTATAACTCAGCGTCATCAAGCCCCTGATTTAATGCCAACAAGGCTTTTTCAGCTTGATCAGTGACATTAGGCTCATCGTACAATAACCCCAAAGCCTGAAAAAATGCATCAACATCACTCAAAACAGGATCCCCAGGTGTCAGGGAAAAAGCCCAATCCTGAGGATCGCCGCGCAGGAGAGAGATGACAATTTGAACCTGCTGCGCTGCATTCCCTGAGGACTTAGATTTTAAGGCAAAAAACAATTTACAATTATTTTTGAAATTCTGAAACTTAGCTCGATCCCCTAAAAACAAATCTGGCATGGGAATCCTAGGTTCCACAACAGGCAACCTAGCAAGATATGCAGCAATACTCTGAACCTCAGTGGCAAGCTGATCCACACGGCCAGACAACTGTGCAAACTCCATTGAGAGAAAAAATCCTCCCCAGCACCCAGAGATACAGAGGGAAAAAAAAACTGCAACAAACTGAAAAATATCTCTGACAACTCTGACAACCGTTTTTTCTTTCACAAATTTTTTCCCTTCTGTGAGTACCATACAATTTTAAATTTTGGGCCGGTGATACTGTTATGTTTCGGTAGCTGAGGAGTGCAGGCAAAAAAGGCAATACACCAGAGCAGTTGGAATCTATGAGATTGCAGTACCCTGACTAACCACAACAACTAGAGGCAGCCGTGGAGCGTTCCTACGTTGGTCCTAGACGCCTCGTCACAGCCTGAGAAACTAACTACACCTAAAGATAGATATAGGAAAGCTATCTGCCCCAGAGCAGAACCCCAAAGATAATAGAAAGCCCCCAAACATGTAATGGCGGTTAGACAAGAAGAAATACTGACACAGACAGAAAATAGTATGAGCAAACGTTGGGGCCCAAACTAACTAAATAGAAAAGGATAGGAAGGGTACTTACTGCAATCCCAGAAAACCCTGAAAAGCACCAACTCTACTAATTTCAAAAACACCTGAGATCACATGACCTCTACCACCTAAATTAGTTCTCTGGTGTAACAAAATCAAAACAGCAGCCACTGAAAAAACTGGAAAAAGCAAAAGTACAAACATCAGTGGCTGAACTAAACTGAGAGGGCAAAAGCACCCGGAGGGGACCCTGAAGGCCCCCACAGAAGTGCAGGACAAAATGCAAAAATCAAGCACAAAAACAAAAAGAAGAAAATGTCTTATCTGATAGCAGGAGATGCAGACACGACACAGCAGGCTACAGGGGAAACAGGAATCAAGGATAGAGACCAGAACAATTGATCACCGGCAACCCTGATGGGAAGGTGACTCCCTTATATAAGACCAGTCAGTAACACCTGATTCCCAATCCTCACAATCTTCACAATCTTCACTGGACAGACCAGCACCGCTTGTAACCACCAGAGGGAGCCTCTGCTCAGAACTCATCCCAAGCCCACTCACAACAATCCGCTATCTTGTTGTGATTTCTGACTGCTGGTCTTTTTCCCCTGGTGTTGGGCTTGTCGTTGGTCAGGTGATTGTATCACCCTTTATTACCATGCACCTGCCTCCCAGTCCTTGCTGGACGTCAGTATTAATCCGCTTGAGTTCTGGCTAGGAGCCTTGTTACCTTTGTGCTATACTTTGTGCAGTTCTGGGAACTCTAGTTCTGCTTGCTTAGTCTTTTTGTTTTTTCCTTTTGTTTCTGCAGCTTCCTCTATTTCCCTGCTAGGAGGTTAATAGTGTTTTGTTCCCAGTCCCTAGATCTTTCAGGGATCCCCTTCCCCCACCTTCAGGTCTTCGCTTGAGTCTAGACTAGGATTGTCAGTTGGTCTATTCGCAAGGAATAGGTCCCTCACTCCATCGTAGGGATCTAGTCTAATCCTAGTGCAGGGTCAGATTCCCCCGCTCTTGTCATGGTTTACTGGGTTCTTGGATCAGGTAGTCGCGGGGTTAACTTGGTTGGCCTCTTTCTGGGTCCTGGGAGGCTTTTTATAGCCTCACTGTGAAGCCAGCCTTTGTCATTTATACTCTGACCTTTGGCTGAGTGTGTCTGACCCTGTGCTTGTGCCAGTGCTTTGTGCCTGTGCTACATTTTATGCTTGCTTGGTTCTGATTTGGCTGTGTCCCTGTTACGAGTTTTGCCTGTCCCTTTTGTACTGCGTTGCTCTGTCTGTGTATGACCCCTTGGCTGTGTTCTGGTTATTCTCTGCCTGCTCCTTTTATACTTTGTCGCCCTCTATGTGTATGACCTGGCTATCCTGACTATCCATTCTGTCTATGCCCCTTGGTAACTTTATTTCGTAGTTACCCTTCTAGGAGTTTTCCTTTACCTCCTAGATCTCTGGAGCTTAGGCCACGCCCCTAGGCAGTCACGTGCCTGCAGGTCCTTCGGCCTGAAACATTCTCTACCTGATACTGCTGCCTCTGAGAGACGTGTGCTGGCTCCGCCCCTTGGCAGTCACACGGTGCGGAAGGTCCTGTGTCCTCAGAAACACATGTCTTCTCTGCTGCAGTTCTACTATACAGGTATCGTTGTGCACAGTTTGTTCACTCAGGACACACGCACTGGCTCAGTGAGCAAGTGCAGTGCGGTGTGCCTGACATTATAAACGACCGTTACATTTTTTTTTTCTGAGGGGGAGATTTAGGAGTGTTATCCCCATGGATCCCATGCAGGTGTTAGCAGGTCAGGTGAAACATCTGACGCAAAGGTTCCAGGAGTTGAATGTTGAGCAGCGCATGATGGCTCAGACCCAGCAACAGCTGGTAGATACCGTACAGGGGGCTGTCGCTGCGGTGTCTCTGGGTACAGGTGGTAAGGATGTGTCATTGGTATCTCCTGAATCTCCAGTTAAACTGCCCGACTACTTCTCAGGGGATAAAAATGAGTTCAGAGCCTTCAGGGAGGGGTGTAAACTTTTTTTCTCCCTGAGGCCTCGCTCTTCTGGGGATGAGTTCCAGAGGGTGGGGGTCATTATTTCCCTACTTCGGGGGGCCCCACAAGCCTGGGCTT
This sequence comes from Oophaga sylvatica, assembly GCA_033576555.1. Classification (NCBI taxonomy): domain Eukaryota; kingdom Metazoa; phylum Chordata; class Amphibia; order Anura; family Dendrobatidae; genus Oophaga; species Oophaga sylvatica. The sequence continues at coordinate 103,045,586 of JARQOD010000008.1, read as the reverse complement.
TTTCTCTCTCTCCTGCTCCTGAGAGGATGACTGTTGATACATTTTTTCATGCCCTGGGCCGCATCTATAATGAGCCTGACAGGGTCCGTATGGCTGAGGACATGGTTATGAGTGTTCGTCAGGGTAAACATTCAGCCGAGTGGTTCTGTTCGGAGTTCCGACGTTGGGCAGCGGAGGTCTCCTGGAATGATGCCGCCCTTCGAGGGCTATTCCGCAGAGGCCTGTCTGAACGTCTCCAGGACGCCCTGGCCCTTCATCCTCCACCTGATAATTTGGAGGACGCCATAACCCAGGCCGTACGAATGGACCGCAGGCTACGCGCCAGGGGTATCATGCAATGTGAAACCTCACTGTTTGCTGGCAGCAAAGAGACTGGAGCCACTACTGAGGTCATGGACATTGGCACCACCTCGCTAAAAGAGAAGGAGAGAAGACATCGCCGGGAGAAACAACTCTGTTTCTATTGTGGAGAGTCCGGACATTGGAGAAAAGATTGCCCACCTGTCCATCATCTAAGACGGCGGAAAACTACTAGGTCTGGGTAGCGGTCGAGGAGGCTGCCCAGACCTTCAGGTACTATTTTCCTCACGTTCTAAAGTCGTGTTAAAGGTGGAACTGTTGGTAGACAACTATCGTTTTTTCTCGACAGCATTGGTGGACAGTGGTTCATCTCTCAATCTGATCAGTTCCTGTGTCGTCTCCCAACATAAGATAGGGACAGTCAGGCTGGAGACACCCCTTAAAATTGTTGCTATCGACTCTTCCCCTCTTACCCGAACAGGGATTCTTTATGTTTCCAAAAGGTTTTCTCTGCAGGTCGGTTCTTCCCACAAGGAAGACATGGAATGTTTTGTCATGGACAAATTGCCCACAGGGCTAGTGCTGGGCATGCCATGGCTTCAATGCCACAACCCGGTGATTGACTGGGAATCAGGGGAGATTATTAAATGGGGATCCCAATGTGTCGACTGTTGCCATAAACCTGTTTATTGTATGAAACTTGCAAAACCTGTCTCAGTGTCTTCTGTTGGTCTGGAGGGTATTCCGGAGTACCTGAAAGACTTTGAGGACGTGTTCTCTGAAAGTGAGGCTGAGGCTCTGCCCCCGCATAGATCATTTGACTGTGCTATTGATCTTGTCCCGGGAGCCAAATTGCCCAAGGCCCGCCTGTTTGATTTGTCAGTCCCGGAGCGCCTGGCTATGAAGCAATACATCGCTGAAAGTCTTCGCAAAGGGCATATAAGGCCCTCAGTGTCCCCAGTAGCTGCGGGGTTCTTCTTTGTTAAAAAGAAGGATGGCGGTCTACGTCCCTGCCTCAACTTTTGAGAACTTAATAAAATCACAGTCAGGAATACATACCCCCTGCCTCTGATTCCTGATCTCTGTAACCAGCTCTCTGGGGCCAAGTGGTTTTCAAAATTGGACCTCAGGGGGGCTTATAATTTGATAAGAGTTCGGGAAGGGGATGAGTGGAAAACTGCTTTTCTTACTACTGAGGGGTTATTTGAGAATCTCGTCATGCCTTTTGGTCTCACCAATGCTCCAGCTGTGTTTCAAAATTTCATTAATGTAGTTTTTTCGGACCTCATTGGCTGCTTTGTTGTGATCTATTTGGATGATATACTGATATATTCCTCTGACAGACATTCACATTTATCACATGTTAAAACTGTGTTTCAAAGACTCAGGGAAAATCATTTATTTGTTAAGCTGGAGAAATGTTCTTTCTTTGTTCAGGAGCTATCATTTTTGGGTCTTATAATCTCTCCGCAGGGGTTTCGTATGGATCCCAAGAAGGTGCAAGCCATTATGGAGTGGGTCCAGCCTCGGGACCTTAGAGGACTCCAGCGCTTCTTGGGATTCGCGAATTACTATCGCAGGTTTATCAAGGGTTTTTCTCAGATTGTGAAACCCCTCACGGATCTCACACGTAAAGGGGCAGATGTTAGGATCTGGTCCCCGTCGGCCAAACAATCTTTTTAACTTTGAAAAATTGTTTCACATCCGCTCCTGTTCTGGTTCAACCTGACTCAGCCAAGCCGTTTGTGGTTGAAGTTGATGCTTCAGAGGTTGGGGTGGGGACAGTGTTGTCACAGGGACCTACTTCTCTGACTAACCTCAAACCTTGTGCCTATTTCTCGAAAAAATTTTCTCAGGCTAAGAGAAATTATGACGTTGGTAATAGAGAACTCTTAGCAATCAAATTGGCGTTCGAGGAATGGAGGCATTTTTTGGAGGGGGCGGCTCACCCCATCACAGTCATCACCGACCACAAAAACCTAGAGTATATCAAATCTGCTAAAAGACTGACTCCTAGGCAAGCCCGTTGGTCACTTTTTTTTTCCAGATTTCAATTTTCTATAACTTTTCACCCAGGGTCTAAAAAACGTGAAAGCTGATGCTTTATCACGTAGTTTTGAGCCGCTTTCCGCCCCTGACCCGCCGTCCCCCATTCTTCAACCCAATGTCGTTATAGCTGAAGTGTCGTCGGAATTGGAGCGGGAGATTGTGGGGGCTCAATCTTTAGCTCCAAGGTCCAAACCCGAAAACAAATTGTTTGTTCCTCAGCAGTTACGCACCAGGCTCCTGCGGGAGTTCCATGATTCTAAACTGAGTGCTCACCCAGGCATTTCTGCCACACGAGAGGCAGTGGCTAGAGTTTTTTGGTGGCCTTTGATGGCTTCAGATATTAAGAAGCATGTCGCTGCGTGTGGGGTATGCGCTCGTTCTAAGAGCTCTCATTGCCGGCCGGCCGGGGAATTGGTGCCTTTGCCAATTCCAGGAAGGCCATGGACCCACTTGTCCATGGACTTCATTACCAACCTTCCTTCTTCTCGGGGTAACACGGTTATCTGGGTAGTTGTTGACAGGTTTTCTAAGTTAGCGCATTTTGTACCTATGGCAAGTCTACCTTCTGCAGAGACTCTCGCTAAGCATTTCCTCGCACAGATTGTGCGGTTACATGGGGTACCTATGAATATTGTATCTGACAGAGGGGCACAATTTGTGGCCAAGTTTTGGCGGGCTTTTTGCAAAAGGTTGGGGATATCTTTGTCCTTTTCCTCAGGCTACCACCCAGAGAGTAACGGGCAGACAGAGCGCACCAACCAGTCGCTTGAACAAATTCTTCGATGTTTGGTTTCTACTCTGCAAAGCGACTGGTGTGATGCCCTACCATTAGCGGAGTTCGCCTTCAACAACCGTACCAATCAATCTACCGGTAGGTCACCGATTTTTATTAATTATGGTTTGAACCCTCATTTTGGTGAATTCTCACGTTTAGATTCGGGCTGTCCAGGAGCTGAGGACTGTGTTAACCGAATCAGGGATCTGTGGTCAAAAGTTCGGTTGAATATGTTCAGGGCTCAGGAGACTTATAAGCGTTTTGCAGATAAAAAAAGGAACCCTGCTCAGGTGTTGCAGTGTGGGGACAAGGTGTGGCTCTCCACGCAAAACATAAGTCTTCGTCTACCCTCCGCCAAACTGGGGCCCAAGTTCATAGGTCCCTATGAGATCATTGAGGTAATTAACCCTGTGGTGTATCGTCTTCGCCTCCCCCCCGCTTTGAAGCTCCATAACGTATTCCACAGATCCTTGCTAAAACCCTTGGGATCGGTAGTAGAAGAACCAGCTGCTGTTCCATCCCAGTCTTGGTTGATGGGCACATGGAATTTGAGGTACAACATATTGTAGACTCCCGGCGGTCTCGGGGGTCCTTACAGTACCTGGTCTTGGGTGCCGGCCAGATCGGTACACGCTGACCGTCTGGTTCGGGCATTCCATGCTCGGAATCCTGGGAAACCTGGGGGTCCAGAGGCCCCCATTAAGAAGGGGGTACTGTCATGGTTTACTGGGTTCTTGGATCAGGTAGTCGCGGGGTTAACTTGGTTGGCCTCTTTCTGGGTCCTGGGAGGCTTTTTATAGCCTCACTGTGAAGCCAGCCTTTGTCGTTTATACTCTGACCTTTGGCTGAGTGTGTCTGACCCTGTGCTTGTGCCAGTGCTTTGTGCCTGTGCTACATTTTATGCTTGCTTGGTTCTGATTTGGCTGTGTCCCTGTTACGAGTTTTGCCTGTCCCTTTTGTACTGCGTTGCTCTGTCTGTGTATGACCCCTTGGCTGTGTTCTGGTTATTCTCTGCCTGCTCCTTTTGTACTTTGTCGCCCTCTATGTGTATGACCTGGCTATCCTGACTATCCATTCTGTCTATGCCCCTTGGTAACTTTATTTCATAGTTACCCTTCTAGGAGTTTTCCTTTACCTCCTAGATCTCTGGAGCTTAGGCCACGCCCCTAGGCAGTCACGTGCCTGCAGGTCCTTCGGCCTGAAACATTCTCTACCTGATACTGCTGCCTCTGAGAGACGTGTGCTGGCTCCGCCCCTTGGCAGTCACAGGTATCGTTGTGCACAGTTTGTTCACTCAGGACACACGCACTGGCTCAGTGAGCAAGTGCAGTGCGGTGTGCCTGACAGCTCTACACTGTGTGCAGAATTATTAGGCAAATGAGTATTTTGATCACATCATCCTTTTTATACATGTTGTCCTACTCCAAGCTGTATAGGCTTGAAAGCCAACTGCCAATTATGTAAATCAGGTGATTTGCATCTATGTAATGAGGAGGGGTGTGGTCTAATGACATCAACACCCAATATAAGGTGTGCTTAATTATTAGGCAACTTCCTTTCCTTTGGTAAAATGGGTCAGAAGAGAGATTTGACGGACTCTGAAAAGTCAAAAATTGTGAGATGTCTTGCAGAAGAATGCAGCAGTCTTAAAATTGCAAAACTTTTGAAGCGTGATCACTGAACAATCAAGTGTTTCATGGCAAATAGCCAACAGGTTCGTAAGAAGTGTGTTGATAAAAAAAGGCGCAAAATAACTGGCCATGAATTGAGGAAAATCAAGCGTGAAGCTGCCAAGATGCGATTTGCCACCAGTTTTGCCATATTTCAGAGCTGCATCGTTACTGGAGTATCAAAAAGCACAAGGTGTGCCATACTCAGGGACATGGCCAAGGTTTTATGGACTGATGAAATGAGAGTGACTCTTGATGGGCCAGATGGATGGGCCCGAGGCTGGATCAGTAAAGGGCAGAGAGCTCCACTCCGACTCAGACGCCAGCAAGGTGGAGGTGGGGTACTGGTATGAGCTGGTATCATCAAAGATGAACTTGTGTGACCTTTATGGGTTGAGGATGGAGTGAAGCTCAACTCCCAGACCTACTGCCAGTTTCTGGAAGACAGCTGCAAGCAGTGGTACAGGAAGAAGTCGGTATTGTTCAAGAAAAAACATGATTTTCATGCATGACAATGCTCCATCACATGCATCCAAATGCTCCACAGAGTGGCTGGCCAGTAAGGGTCTAAAAGAAGAAAAAATAATGACATGGCCCCCTTGTTCACCTGATCTGAACCCCATAGAGAACCTGTGGTCCCTCATAAAATGTGAGATCTACAAGGAGGGAATACAGTACACCTCTCGGAACAGTGTCTGGGAGGCTGTGGTGGCTGCTGCATGCAATGTTGATCGTAAACAGATCAAGCAACTGACAGAATCTATGGATGGAGGCGTCTGAGTGTCATCGTAAAGAAAGGTGGCTATATTGGTCACTGATTTTTTTTTGGTTTGTTTTTGAATGTCAGAAATGTTTTTTTTCTAAATTTTGTGTTATATTGGTTTACCTGGTGAAAATAAACAAGTGAGATGGGTATATATTTGGTTTTTATTAAGTTAACTAATAATTCTGCACAGTAATAGTTACCTGCACAAACAGATATCCTCCTAAGATAGGGAAATCTAAAAAAAAACACTCCAACTTCCAAAAATATTAACCTTTGATATTTGAGTCTTTTGGGTTGATTGAGAACATAGTTGTTGTTCAATAATAAAAAGAATCCTCTCAAATACAACTTGCCTAATAATTCTGCACAGTGTATTCCTGAGTTGCAGACCCATAACAGCAGCATCTATTCATTTGAAGAATCCCCACAACCACCTGAATCCAGCACAGGTCGCCCCATAGTTTCCGCTGAGACAGTAAGAGGAGGCATTAGCTCTTCACCAGAGGGAAAATAACTTTGTGCTGTGATTGGCTGTAGCAGTTAGAGGACTTGAGTAGCATGTCATTGGCAGTTTTTCTGATGATGTGCTGATTAAGTCACCTGACCACTGCAACCAATCACAGGCTACAGCAGCTCTTGTGCTGGTGTAACAGTAAAATCCACTCTTAAGGTACTGCCACACTAAGCTATCCCGCTAGCGATCTCGTTAGCGTTGCATACTAATGAGATCGCTAGCGGGATTGTTTCTATATCGCTAAATGCGGCCACATTTAGCGATATAGTTAACGACGCTATCGCCGTTAGCGATCTTCTTAACGACTTTAGCGGTACAAAAGTACCGCTAAATCGCTAAGAAAAGGTGCCACACAGCGATAAGATACTTACCCAGCGGGAGCGCCAGCGACGAAATAGGGTCCGGAGCGATTCCAGCGACGAGCGAGATCACAGCAGGAAGCTCGTCGCTGGAAGCTGCCGCACTGAACAATATCGCTAACGGGATAGCTAAATAGTGACGTTTTTTAGCGATCCCGTTAGCGATATTGTTTAGTGTGGCATACCCTTTACTGTCTCAGTGGAGGGGAGAGGAGGGGATGAAGAAGATGTCATGGCAACAGATGGGACGTTGTGTGAAGTTTTATACCTGTTTTTAGGTGATAAAAGTAATGTTATATTTTATCCATATCGCCAGTGTTGTATGTTCAGTTCTCCTACAGGCTACGCCTAAGGTCATCCCTGGGAATGCGGGAGGTCTGTCCACTTGTGAAACCATACAGCATACAGTAGATAGGGATACAGTTTGCACTACACTATGGATTAGATAATTAATAGAGTTGGGATTAGCCCACAGTCTGGGAGGGGTTACATGAGGTTTTATAGAAAATGTTTACCATGTTACAGTCAGAAACAGCCTAGTCAGAGTCTAGGACTCAGTCAAGTTCAAGTGCAAGTTTTGAGTGGAGAGCAAGGCTAAGCAAACCGGAGTTAGCAGGTTCTAGTGCAGCAAAAATGAATGGGTCCAATCAGTATAAGTTTCTTAGCAGAATGAGTACACAGATTCGGTCATGTCTTGACGCCAGGACAGTCTTGGACCTAAGGTAAGGAAGAGATATAGGAAGATGTCAGCCAGGTCGCAGAGTGAGGTGAAGATGGTGGGTCTTAGGCCAGGACGGGGACAAGGACTGACAGATCACAAAACAAGGGAACATCACTAAAAAGAGACTTTGTCTTAATCTGTATGCTGTAGCCATGTGTAAATGAATTGCACAGTATTGTCAGACCTGTTAACCTGAAATATAATAACACCTAAAGAAACCTACAATCCAAAATAGAGCAGCCCACAGAAGGAAGAACCAGAAACACACACATATAGGAAACACTTCCAAAATGGGCTAAAATATATTTTTATTTAAGCATTAAAATTCAATCATAATCAATAATAAATATCCATAAATAGAAAAGGGGATAAATTAAAGCAAGGACAAGAAAGAAGGTGGAAACACCTGAATAAAGCAAAGCCTCTTATAGATATTAATAGAAAATACAAAAAATTCCTTAATCATGAAAAAAATACATATGCCCCTGTTTGAGGAATCCAGATAGGAGAAACAGCGCTGTCGGGGTACGGCTGGGTTGCACAGATTGTCATGCAAAGATACTTATGATGTAAGTTACTCTGTTTGATTATGCCTTACAATTAAAGTGCATGTGCAGTAGACAGAAAATACACTCACCACGTGTATTAAGCAAAATATAATAATATCCAATATGTAATAATGGCAAAAATTGCCTAATAAAATATCCAAAATTACATGCTATAAATCCAAATGGTGTAAACCAGATAAAGGCATTGAATACATAAATCACAGATAGCAATGCATATTTACCTCAGTGTGCAGGTATCCAGGTGCCCACCACACCCGACGCTGAGGTAAATATGCATTGCTGTCTGTGATTTATGTATTCAATGCCTTTATCTGGTTTACACCATTTGGATTTATAGCATGTAATTTTGGATATTTTATTAGGCAATTTTTGCCATTATTACATATTGGATATTATTATATTTTGCTTAATACACGTGGTGAGTGTATTTTCTGTCTACTGTACATGCACTTTAATTGTTTATATTTATATGAACGCTTTTATGTATGGTAAATTTTATGTATTTTTTTCATGATTGAGGCATTTGTTGTATTTTCTATTAATATCTATATGAGGCTTTCCTTTATAGAGGTGTTTCCACTTTATTTCTTGTCCTTGGTTTAATTTATCCCCTTTTCTATTTATGGAAATTTATCATTGATTATGATTGAATTTTAATATGTTTAAATAAAAATATATTTTAGCCCATTTTGGAAGTGTTTCCTATATGTGTCTGTTAACCTGGAACCAAAGTCTTCAGTCTTGTTTGAAGCCAGAACTGGTCTCATGGATGAGGAGGTAACCAGTACTCTCAAAGCAAAAGTGAATAAGGATGTTTGCTTCACCACACCACACACTCCACCCAGACATCCGTTTAGAAGAGGGGTTGCGGGGCATTCAAAACTCACTTCCTGCCTACAGCAATCACAGTGTGCCCCGGCCCCACTTCAAGTGGCGCTGCGAGCAGGGTCAGACCCTGGAAGATGAAGAAAATAAGGAAAGCGAGGAAACCAAAGAAAGCCAGGAAAAAGAAGAAACCAGTGAATGAAGAGTTAACTACTACCTTAAAGGAGAATAAGATGGCGGACAGTGACTTGAACTTCAAAATGGTGGATGGTGGCTCAATTCCCAAGAAGGTGAACAGCAACGTGATTCCCAAGATGGAGACTACAGGTGGTTCGAAGTAGGAAGATCCAGCCCATCGTGGGAGTAGTCAGCATCCAACGACGCAAAAATTGTATGTTCAGACCACTGGAGAAAAAGCCTCAAAGAACTGTTTCAGATTCAGGATCCATCCCATAAAAGTTGGAGCGGCACAGAAAAAAAAGGTGTGAAACAGGAGGAGGGAAGCCTCACCTAGTAAAAGATGACAAGATCAGTGGGTGTGTCTGGAGGCGGAGTCAAAAGAGGTGACAGCGGAGGTATAGGCTGTGTCATTGGTGCCATCGCCGGAAGGGCGGAGCCTATTTGTTGGAAAGCACATTGGAAGTGACTCACCGGCACCATTTTGCTTCGAGCATTACATGAGGGAAGAAGTTCTGCTTATCAAACTAAAGATCACCCGAGTACATGTCCTGAGAGGCCAATAGTATGGACTGCTCTTCCAATGATGAGGTGATACTCCTCACCACCCCAGGGGCAGCTGCCGGGAAGATCTTTCATGAGGCAGAAGAAGTCCACATAGCGACCGCCATTCATTGCGAGGCCAGGTTGAGTTTCAAGTTAGGCCTCATCCAGCATGACATCCAACTCATCTACTGGAGCTAAATGGACGGAGAGGAGAAATTCTGGCCTTGAAATATGCCCCCATGGAAGGTTGGTGTAATACCCCTTGGAAGTCCGCCCTACCCAAGAGGCCGAAAAAGAGGAGACAGAGGAGGAAGAAGCCATTCCCCCGCCTATTCTTGAGCCTCTTCTTGCTCCCGTCCCCAGGCTGTAAGCTAAGCTCGACACCTTTAACTGTGACCAGGGAAGGTGGGACCCCCCAGTCCTCAATAGGCCTGCCTCCTCTGGCTTCCAATGGCCACTGGAACTCCTTAATGTGGTGGAGGAAAGGATGAGGGCTGATATTCTGGCTCCGGAGTTGTTAGCGGGTCCGAAGTGGGCCCAATTTGAGAAGCAATAAAAAGAAGAGAGAGTTGTGGACTTCAACCATATTAAGGGGTATGGTTTCATAAAAGAGCAGGGAACAAGCACTGAGGTGTGTTGTGAATGGGCTTGAGATGAGTTCTGAGCAGAGGCTCCCTCTGGTGGTTACAAGCGGTGCTGGTCTGTCCAGTGAAGATTGTGAGGATTGGGAATCAGGTGTTACTGACTGGTCTTATATAAGGGAGTCACCTTCCCATCAGGGTTGCCGGTGATCAATTGTTCTGGTCTCAATCCTTGAATCCTGTTTCCCTTGTAGCCTGCTGTGTCGTGTCTGCATCTCCTGCTATCAGATAAGACATTTTCTTCTTTTTGTTTTTGTGCTAGATTTTTGCATTTTGTCCTGCACTTCTGTGGGGGCCTTCAGGGTCCCCTCCGGGGGCTTTTGCCCTCTCAGTTAGTTCAGCCACTGATGTTTGTACTTTTGCTTTTTGCAGTTTTTTCAGTGGCTGCTGTTTTGATTTTGTTACACCAGAGAACTAATTTAGGTGGTAGAGGTCGTGTGATCTCAGGTGTTTTTGAAATTAGTAGAGTTGGAGCTTTTCAGGGTTTTCTGGGATTGCAGTAAGTACCCTTCCTATCCTTTTCTATTTAGTTAGTTTGGGCCCCAGCGTTTGCTCATGCTATTTTCTTTCTGTGTCAGTGTTTCTTCTTGTCTAACCGCCATTACATGTTTGGGGGCTTTCTATTATCTTTGGGGTTCTGCTCCGGGGCAGATAGCTTTCCTATTTCAATCTTTAGGTGTAATTAGTTTCTCAGGCTGTGACGAGGCGTCTAGGACCAACGTAGGAACGCTCCACGGCTGCCTCTAGTTGTGGTGGTTAGTCAGGGTACTGCAATCTCATAGATTCCAACTGCTCTGGTGTATTGCCTTTTTACCTGCACTCCTCAGCTACCAAATCATAACAGTATCACCGGCCTAAAATTTAATATTGTATGGTACTCACGGAAGGGAAAAATATTGTGAAGAAAAAAAAAAAAAAGGTTGTCAGAGTTGTCAGAGATATTTTTCTGTTTGTTGCTAGTGTTGAGTAGGGTTGAGCATTCCGATACTGCAAATATCGGGTATCGGCCGATATTGGCTGTATCGGAATTCCGATTCCGAGTTCCGATATTTTCGTCATATCGGATACCGGAATCGGGATGTCACTGTCACTGTCAGTGTCCGTCTGTCGGGTCTGTCAGGAGTCAGCGGCACTTACCTGGCAGAAGATCTCCGGCGGTCACGTCCTGGACTGCTTCATGGCTGCCATCCTCTTCTCCCCGGCGGTCACATGCAGTTTCTCGCGATAACTGCAGTGACTGCTGGGTAATCCCGGCCGTAAAGCAGTCAGTCCGATGACGTCACCGCCGGGGAAGCAGGTAATCAGCTGTGCTACGTTGCAATGACAGGCTCTGCCTGTCATTGCGATGTAGCAGAGCTGGATCGTCGTGGGACTGTCGTTATGGACTGCGTCGGACAGGTGGTATACTGTTGTTTTTTTTTTTTTCATTTTTTACAGGAGATCGATGGCGTCGCAGGAATGAGAGAGTAATAAAAAAATGAAAACTGTGTTGTCTCTTTTATTTCATTAAAATACTTTTTTCTTGCTGTGTCTTTTTTTTACACATTTAAAAACTTTGGGATTAATAATGGATCGGTGTCTTATTGACGCCTATCCATTATTAACCGGGCTTATTGTCACCGTGCAATCAACGGTGACATTAACCCCTTATTACCCCACTTGCCACCGCTACAGGGCAGTGGGAAGAGCCGGGTAAAGTGCCACAATTGGCACATCTTTTGATGCGCCAAATGTGGGGCTGCTGTAGCCTGGTATTATCAGGCTGTTGAGGGCCAAAATCCATGGGCCTTGACAGTCTTTTAATACCAGGCCGCAGCAGTCTGCATTTTACTTGGCTGGTTAACAAAAATAGGGGGACCCCTACGCCGTTTTTTTTTCGAGGGGATCCCCTATTTTTGTTAACCAGCCAAGCTAAGCAGACTGCTGTGGCCTGGTATTATCAGGCTTGCAAGGTCCATGGGTATTGGATCCTTACCAGCCTGAAAAACCAGGCCTCAGCGGTCTGCTTCATCTGGCTGGTTAACAAAAATAGGGGGGACCCCACGCCAATTTTTTTCGAGGGGATCCCCTATTTTTGTTAATCAGCCAAGATATGCAGACTGCTGTGGCCTGGTATTATCAGGCTGGCAAGGTCCATGGATCTTGGCTCCTTACCAGCCTGAAAAACCAGGCCTCAGCGGTCTGCTTCATCTGGCTGGTTAACAAAAATAGGGGGGACCCCACGCCAATTTTTTTCGAGGGGATCCCCTATTTTTGTTAATCAGCCAAGATATGCAGACTGCTGTGGCCTGGTATTATCAGGCTGGCAAGGTCCATGGATCTTGGCTCCTTAACAGCCTGAAAATCCAGGCCTCAGCGGTCTGCTTCATCTGGCTGGTTAACAAAAATAGGGGGGACCCCACGCCATTTTTTTTTCGAAGGGAACCCCTATTTTTGTTAATCAGTTCCCTCTGACGTCACTGATGGTGTCCCTGGCTGACCTGAAGTGAAAGTGGAAAGCAATCAATTAAGCTTTCCACTTCCTCTCCTGTCAGCCAGGAGAGGAACTCATTCATTTGGGGGTTTACTGTGAGGCTGCAGCATTAGCTGCGGTCCCTGCAGTAAACATTAACCCTTTCTGAAGGATTACACCGTGGGACCTGACTGTGCATCGGATTGGTAAGAATAATTTTGCTTTATTATTTTATTTTTATTACAGGAAATGGTTTTAGCAGGTAAATAAAATATGGTCAAAAACTGTGTGATTATTTCATTAAACTTCTTTTTTATTAAAGTGTGTGTGTTTGATTTTTCTTTCATACAATAGGATTAATAATTGATAGTTGTCTAATTGACAGCTCTCAATTATTAACCTGGCTTAAAGTGACCTTTCAATTGCAAGGTCATTTTAACCCCTTATTAACCCATTCGCCACCGCTACAGGCAATGGGAATAGACGGGCAAAGTGCCAGAAAGGGCAAATCTAATTATAGATTTGCCCTTTCTGGGGTGTCTGGGGGCAGATGTTAAGTAGCCGGGGGGGCCAAAAAAAATGGTCCCTCTCTGGGCTATTATTATCTGCCCCCACTCACTGGCTTTGTCTGTCTGGTTGCGAAAATAGGGCAGGAGCCCACGCATTTTTTTTCAGCAATTTTACACCTCATATATATATATATACATGTCATTGAATTTGTGACACATATATATATATATTTATATTTATAGTTCATACACTTCTACATAGTATAATAGCCGCTAATTCAATTGCCGGCTTTTGTGAAAATGCAGAACCCGACATGAAATGACACTTGGTGTACATAGGGTTAACCATGTCTTTTCATGTAGTTTGATATCTGATTTGCACAAACAATTACATGAGTGTAAGTGTGCAAAATTTCACACCTGTAGGAGTTAATTAAAGGTGTAAATTCGTAGCAAAAAAGTCCGTTTTTTTTACAACGAATTTACACCTTTAATTAACCCCTACAGGTGTGAAATTTTGCACACATTGACTGATGTAATTGTATGTGCAAATCAGATAGCAAACGACTTGAAAAGACATGGTTAACCCTATGTACACCAAGTGTCATTTGAAATGACACTTGGTGTACATAGGGTTAACCATGTCTTTTCATGTCGTTTGCTATCTGATTTGCACATACAATTACATCAGTCTATGTGTGCAAAATTTCACACCTGTAGGGGTTAATTAAAGGTGTAAATTCGTAGCAAAAAAGTCCGTTTTTTTTTACAACGAATTTACACCTTTAATTAACCCCTACAGGTGTGAAATTTTGCACACATAGACTGATGTAATTGTATGTGCAAATCAGATAGCAAACGACATGAAAAGACATGGTTAACCCTATGTACACCAAGTGTCATTTCATGTCGGGTGCTTCTGTCTTTTCACAGAAGCCGACTTTACCCGGCAATTGAATCAGAGGATATTTTACTATGTAGAAGTGTATAAACTATACATATATGTTATATATATATATATATGTCACAATGACATGTATATATATATATATATGTATTCTATGTGTGTATTTTAGTGTTTACAAGGAAAGAAAGAGGTTTTTTTAGTTGCGATATTTTGTTCCCATAGACTTACATGGGACTTCCGGTATCGGTATCGGGTATCGCCGATATTTTAATGGTATCGGCGATACCATTCCGATTCCGATACTTTTGGATATCGGAAAGTATCGCTCAACTCTAGTGTTGAGCGATACTGCTCGATATCAAAAATATCGGATCGGAATGGTATCGCCGATATCACTAAACATCGTCGATATCCGATTCCGATACCGGAAGTCCCATGTAAGTCTATGGAACAAAATATCGCAACTAAAAAAACACTTTCTTTCGTTGTAAACACAAAATATACACACATAGAATACATATATATATATATATACATGTTATTGTGACATATATATATACATATATTTATAGTTTATACACTTCTACATAGTAAAATAGACTCTGATTCAATTGCCGGGTAAAGCCGTGACATACCCCATAGAAGTCGACGGGCTCGGTGCCGAGTACCCCCAAAACCTCTGGCTCTGTGCGACTCAACTTGGGCGTCACGAACAGGATTCTGTAGCTTGCTATAAGCGAGTCCTGTGTGCCTGAATTGAACTGGTTTTGTGCTTGAGAATTGCTAAAATCATCAGAGAATATATTTGCCATTTTTCCGCCATATCTGCGTCACGACGAGGCACTGGTGAAGAAGAAGGGCGTGCTCTTTGTGGGTGTACACTCACTCAGTGGCGCGAAAACGATGGCCGACCACTCTAAATGGTACTGCAATGTAAGATCGTGCCCCACAGCTCTTGAGTTCCGCCTCCTCATCCTCCTCAGTGTGCGGAAACTAACACGAAGGTCCCGCCTCACTACAAAAGAGGGGCCCTCTCCAGATGCTAATGACACATGTGACTTGGCAGAGATGGCTAATGGACACGAGCAGAAGTGTGAAGGGATGGAGCAGTCAGAGCTCTCCCCCCACGGAAGCGACCCGATCGCCACGGAACCACCGTTGGGCACCCGGCCTGGAAACCCTCCTACGCTGCAAGCAGCGGAGGATACCCTAAGAGGCCTGGCCCGGCACCGGGAGGAGGTCACCAGGATGGAAGCCAGCTGGCGTGCCCTAAAACTAAACTTGGAGCGACGCCAATCCCTCTTACCTGAAGTGTCTGTACCGGAAGGTGAGACACCTGTTCTAGTAGAGGAGTCCGTGCGGGCATCCCAGCCCTTGCAATGTGATCCAGTTGACATTGTCGCAGTGGAGGCACCCGATCCTGGAAAAAACGCTGCACCGGCAGTACCCCAGATCCCGCTGTCTGCCCCCGTCGCTGAGACAGAAGAAGCGACACCCGTCCTCATGGAGGAGGCCGCGCAGGCACCAGAGGTCTACCTGTCTGTACCGGAGCCCCGACTGTCATCTGTTCCAGAGCCGGCTGCTTCCTCCGCAGGTGAGCGCCGCCAGGACTGTCGGGCGCCAGGAGAGCTGCCGCAAACCGGACATCGTAAGCTGCAGTTTGATGGTGGAGACATGGAGATGCTGGTGGAGGAGAATTACAACCGGCGTCAGGAGGAAGAGTGGAGACGTCGGGAGAGAGAAGCCGAGCGACAAAGGGAGCAGCGCGAATCCCAGAAGCTTCGCCAACGTCACATCGAGAAGGACCGGGCAGATAAGGACCGGATGAGAAAAGATAAAGGAACCCTGAGGGAGCCGCGGCGTAAGGGTGCAGTACGGAGCTTTAAATTGAAAGCTGGTTGGGGCTTCATCCAGGAGCCTGGACTTTATTTAGAAGTGTTTGTGACCCGGCGGGACGTGGAGACTCACCTCCCAGAAGGACACCCGGGGAGGGACCTGTTGCCAGGAGACTTGGTAACTTACACCCGACACTGGGGTTACAATGGATGGTATGCCCTAAATGTCACCAGGTGCGACCCCTGGTCCCCAGAGTGTCAGGAACCTGTGAGACCCTCGGAGCCTTCAGCCTCCCACATCCAGGCCTCTGCACAAGTGCCCACCCCACGCCGTAAATCTCCCCAGCCTCCCTCAGTGGTCTCTTCAGCAGCCCCAGCTATGGACATGATAATGATAGCTGGCCCGTACCCGGCGCCTGTTAGGCCCCCTGGGGTTCGTTCAGTCCGGGACATAGGGCTCCAGACCGGGAGGGAGATGAAAGAGGTGGCCACACAGACACAGATAGCGGGTCACGACTTGACTGTACAGGCCACACGACGTCATCAGGTCCTGGTGGTCCTTGGGTCTCGGATGTTTGGCAAGCATCAGAAGAGTACCAGGTGGTACCTGGAACACCCCTGCCAAAGAATTATAAATAACCCGGACAGGGTCCCTGTATGTAAATAGTTAAATTGTTGATGTACCCGGACGGGTGAATGTTCATAAAAAAGTTTTTTAATTTAATAAAAAAAACAACACAGTTTTCATTACTTTTATTACAGTCTCATCCTGCGACGCCATCGATCTCCTGTAAAAAAATGAAAAAAAAAACCAGCAGTATACCACCTGTCCGACGCAGTCCATAGTAACGAGTGTCCCACGACGATCCATCTCTGCTACATCAGAATGACATCAGAGACAGGCAGGCAGGCAGAGCCTGTCATCCCGGCGCAGCACAGCTGATTACCTGCTTCCCCGGCGGTGACGTCATCGGACTGGTTTACGGCCGGGATTACCCTGCAGTCACTGCAGTTATCGTGAAAAACTGCATGTGACTGCCAGGGAGAAGATAATGGCGGCCATCAAGCAGTCCAGGACGTGACCGCCGGAGATCTTCTGCCAGGTAAGTGCCGCTGACTCCTGACAGACCCGACCGACGGACACTCACAGTGACAGTGACAAATCCGATTCCGGTATCCGATATGACGAAAATATCGGTACTCGGAATCGAAAGCCCGATACAGCTAATATCGGCCGATACCCGATATTTGCAGTATCGTATCGCTCAACACTATTTGTTGCATTTTTTTTTTTTCCCTCTGTATCTCTGGGTGCTGGGGAGGATCTTTTCTCTCAATGGAGTTTGCACAGTTGTCTGGCCATGTGGATCAGCTTGCCACTGAGGTTCAGAGTATTGCTGCATATCTTGCTAGGTTGCCTGTTGTGGAACCTAGGATCCCCATGCCAGATTTGTTTTTAGGGGATCGAGCTAAGTTTCAGAATTTCAAAAATGATTGTAAATTGTTTTTTGCCTTAAAATCTAAGTCCTCAGGGAACGCAGCGCAGCAGGTTCAAATTGTCATCTCTCTCCTGCGCGGCGATCCTCAGGATTGGGCTTTTTCCCTGACACCTGGGGATCCTGTTTTGAGTGATGTTGATGCATTTTTTCAGGCTTTGGGGTTATTGTACGATGAGCCTAATGTCACTGATCAAGCTGAAAAAGCCTTGTTGGCATTAAATCAGGGGCTTGATGACGCTGAGTTATACTGTCAGAGATTCCGTAGGTGGGCAGTCCTGACCAAGTGGAATGACGACGCTTTGGCGGCCCTTTTCCGGAAGGGTCTGTCAGATAATGTAAAGGATGTTATGGTGGGATTCCCTGTCCCCTCTGGTCTCAATGATTCTATGTCATTAGCGATTCAAATTGACAGACGTTTGCGTGAGCGGAGAAGTATGCGTGGAATAGTGTTGCCTTGTGAACCTGCTTCTGAATCCATGCAGTGTGATAGAGTGGTGTCTGGGGCACAGCGTCATGAGTTTCGAAAGCGCAATGGGTTATGTTTCTACTGTGGTGATGCCTCTCATGCTATTTCAGTCTGCCCTAAGTGGGGAAGACGTTTTGCACGCTCAGTTGTCTTGGGTAATGTTCAGACTAAGTTTTTATTAACTGTCACTCTGATATGCTCTCTGTCCTCATTTTCTGCTCAGGCTTTCGTTGATTCTGGAGCAGCTATTAACCTGATGGATTATGATTTTGCTAAACGTTGTGGGTTTCCCTTGATACCCCTACAGAAGTCTATTCCCCTACTGGGGATCGATTCTACCCCTTTGGCTGAGAATAAACCTCAGTTCTCTACTCAGGTGATAATGAGGGTTGAACCTGATCACCAGGAGTGCTGCAAATTTTTGGTTCTCTATAATCTGCATGATATTATCATACTGGGTTTCCCTTGGTTACAGTCTCATAATCCTGTTTTGGATTGGAAATCTGTGTCTGTAACCAGTTGGGGCTGCCAATGTGTTAATACCAACACTCCTGTGTTTTCTGCCTCCCCCCAGGCTCAGGATGTTCCTGACTTTTTGATTGATTTTTCTGATGTGTTTAGCGAAAGTAAATCTGCATCCTTGCCTCCCCATAGGAGCTATGACTGCGCTATTGAATTAGTGCCGGGTAGTAAATTCCCTAAAGGTCGCCTTTTTAACTTGTCTGTACCTGAACATGACGCTATGCGGTCTTATATCAAGGAATCATTGGAGAAGGGTCATATCAGACCATCCTCTTCACCCTTAGGTGCCGGTTTTTTCTTTGTGGCCAAAAAGGATGGTTCATTAAGGCCGTGTATTGATTATCGTCTTTTGAACAATATTACTGTGAAATATCAATATCCGTTACCCTTGATTTCTGACCTGTTTTCCAGGGTGAAAAACGCTACTTGGTTTACCAAGCTTGACCTCAGGGGGGCGTATATCCTTATTCGCATTAAGCACGGGGATGAATGGAAGACGGCATTCAATACCCCTGAAGGGCATTTTGAGTACCTAGTGATGCCCTTTGGGCTCACTAATGCTCCTTCCGTCTTCCAGTCCTTCATGAATGACATTTTCAGGGATTTTGTGGACAAATTTCTGATTGTTTATTTGGATGATATCTTGATTTTTTCTAATGACTGGAACTCTCATGTGAAACATGTTCGAGCTGTATTCCAGATTTTGAGAGAGAATGCTCTGTATGTGAAGGGATCAAAGTGTCTTTTTGCCGTACAGAGGATCTCATTTCTGGGATTCATTTTGTCCCCATCTGTTATTGAAATGGACCCGGTCAAGGTTCAGGCCATCTGTGATTGGGTCCAACCTACTTCATTAAAGGCTCTTCAAAGATTTTTGGGTTTTGCCAATTTTTATCGTAAATTTATTGGTAATTTCTCAGTTATTGTTAAACCATTAACTGATTTGACCAAAAAGGGTTCTGATGTGGTGAATTGGCCTCCTGAGGCAGTCTCTGCATTTCAGGAACTTAAGCAAAGATTCACTTCTGCTCCTGTTCTACGGCAGCCTGATGTTTCTCTGCCATTTCAGGTGGAGGTTGATGCCTCTGAAATTGGGGCAGGTGCCGTTTTGTCCCAAAAAGATCCAGAGACCTCTAAAAGTAACCCTTGTGCCTTTTTCTCTCGAAAATTTTCTCCTACTGAACGTAATTATGACGTGGGTAATCGGGAGTTATTGGCCATGAAGTGGGCTTTTGAAGAGTGGAGACATTGGCTGGAGGGAGCCAAACATCAGGTGGTGGTCCTTACGGACCATAAGAATCTGGTCTATCTGGAATCTGCCAAGCGACTCAATCCTAGACAGGCCAGGTGGGCCTTGTTTTTCACACGTTTTAATTTTGTGGTTTCCTTTCTTCCTGGCACTAAGAATGTTAAGGCGGATGCCCTCTCGAGGAGTTTCCTTGCGGACTCTCCTGAGTTATCTGATCCTTCTGTTATTTTGAAAGAGGGTGTAGTTCTTTCCGCCATCTCGCCCAATTTGAGACTTGCTCTGGAGGGGTGTCAGGAGGATAGGCCCGAGTGCTGCCCTGTTGGAAAATTGTTTGTCCCGGACCAGTGGAAAAAGAGTGTGATGTCTGAGATTCATTGTTCCGCATTGGCTGGGCATCCCGGAATTTTTGGTACTAGAGACTTGGTTAGTCGGTCCTTTTGGTGGCCTACCTTGTCTCGTGATGTCAGGGAATTTGTGCAGTCCTGCGGGACTTGCTCTCGCTCCAAGCCTTGCTCTCGCTCTAGTGGTTTGTTGATGCCATTGCCTGTGCCCAAGAGACCATGGACCCATATCTCTATGGATTTCATTTCCGACCTTCCTGTTTCTCAGAGAATGACCGCCATCTGGGTAATTTGTGATAGGTTTTCCAAAATGATACATCTTGTGCCATTATTTAAGTTGCCTTCCTCCTCTGAATTGGTGCCGTTGTTCCTTCAGCACGTGGTTCGTTTACACGGCATTCCTGAGAACATTGTGTCTGACAGAGGAGTCCAGTTTGTTTCCAGATTTTGGAGGACTTTTTGTTCTAAACTGGGTGTTCAATTGTCTTTCTCCTCGGCATTTCATCCTCAGACCAATGGTCAAACTGAGAGAACAAACCAGACATTGGAGACTTATCTAAGATGCTTTGTGTCTGCTGATCAGGATGACTGGGTCTCTTTTTTGCCTTTGGCTGAGTTTGCTCTTAATAATAGGGCTAGCTCTGCCACTTTGATGTCTCCGTTTTTCTGTAATTCTGGGTTTCACCCTCGATTTTCTTCAGGACAGACGGAGGCTTCTGTCTGTCCAGGTGTTGACTCTGTTGTGGAACGTATGCAACAGATTTGGGACCAGGTAGTGGAGAGGTTGTCCCTCTCTCAGGAGAAGGCCCAGCGGTTTGCTAACCGGCATAGGACTGATGGTCCTCGGTTTAAAGTAGGGGACTTGGTCTGGTTGTCCTCAAAAAATATTCCTATGAGAGTAGCATCTCCTAAATTTAAGCCTAGGTTCATTGGACCTTATAAGATCATGGAGATTATTAATCCTGTTTCTTTTCGTTTGCTTCTTCCAGGGACATTTAAGATCCATAACGTGTTCCACAAGTCCTTGTTGAAGAGGTTTGTTGAGCCAGTGGTTCCTGCTGCTGTGCCTCCTGACCCTGTTTTGGTTGAGGGCAATCTGGAGTATGTGGTTGAGAAAATATTAGATTCTCGTTTTTCTAGACGGAAACTCCAGTATTTGGTTAAATGGAGAGGTTATGGTCAGGAAGACAATTCTTGGGTGTTTGCTTCGGACATCCATGCTAGGAGACTTATCCGTGCGTATCATAGAACTCATCCTGACTGACCTGGTTGCTCAAATGAGGGTTCGGTGACCCCTCCTCAAGGGGGGGTACTGTTGTGAATGGGCTTGAGATGAGTTCTGAGCAGAGGCTCCCTCTGGTGGTTACAAGCGGTGCTGGTCTGTCCAGTGAAGATTGTGAGGATTGGGAATCAGGTGTTACTGACTGGTCTTATATAAGGGAGTCACCTTCCCATCAGGGTTGCCGGTGATCAATTGTTCTGGTCTCAATCCTTGAATCCTGTTTCCCTTGTAGCCTGCTGTGTCGTGTCTGCATCTCCTGCTATCAGATAAGACATTTTCTTCTTTTTGTTTTTGTGCTAGATTTTTGCATTTTGTCCTGCACTTCTGTGGGGGCCTTCAGGGTCCCCTCCGGGGGCTTTTGCCCTCTCAGTTTAGTTCAGCCACTGATGTTTGTACTTTTGCTTTTTGCAGTTTTTTCAGTGGCTGCTGTTTTGATTTTGTTACACCAGAGAACTAATTTAGGTGGTAGACGTCGTGTGATCTCAGGTGTTTTTGAAATTAGTAGAATTGGTGCTTTTCAGGGTTTTCTGGGATTGCAGTAAGTACCCTTCCTATCCTTTTCTATTTAGTTAGTTTGGGCCCCAGCGTTTGCTCATGCTATTTTCTTTCTGTGTCAGTGTTTCTTCTTGTCTAACCGCCATTACATGTTTGGGGGCTTTCTATTATCTTTGGGGTTCTGCTCCGGGGCAGATAGCTTTCCTATTTCTATCTTTAGGTGTAATTAGTTTCTCAGGCTGTGACGAGGCGTCTAGGACCAACGTAGGAACGCTCCACGGCTGCCTCTAGTTGTGGTGGTTAGTCAGGGTACTGCAATCTCATAGATTCCAACTGCTCTGGTGTATTGCCTTTTTACCTGCACTCCTCAGCTACCAAATCATAACAGAGGTGTATGTGAACCGCACCATGGTTAAGAGAGTGACTTTGCTCTATCACGTACATAGTCTCTATGTTGGTGAAAAAGTCCACTTTTTTAAGGTGTGCTGCCCCAATGGTGGTATGCGGTGGGTGTCACATGCCCTGCTACCGCTGAAGAGGTCACTCAGTAAGAGGATGAACTTGACTTCGAGTGGGAGCACCGACATCAGCAGCGACACCCACCGCCGCCTGCACATCTCATGTTTTGGGTATCAGACTTGCCCAAACCACCGATCAGAGTCAGTGCAGGAACTCAGACATCCACAACAGAAACCCCCAATTGGGCTGATCTTACTGAGAATCCTGCAGCTGCAGCTCCCCAGGTGGCCATTCTGAATTTCTCATTCACCAACCAAAGCTCAATTGTGGTAATTTGGACTGAGGTTCCGGAAGTAGAAAAGGGGAAGGAGAAGTATCCAGACTGTCCTTGGATGAGGGATCTTCCCTCTTCCCCCACTGCGTGACTGGCCTAAAGGAGAAGTGAGGCCAGTTATGTCGTTCTCCAGAAAGCCATGTTTCAGTGTTGGCCAAGTTCTAGATCAACGGTTCTGCAAGTTCTGTGTGGCTCAGCTCTACAAAGAGGTGAATGCTTGAAGCTCACTTTACAAAAAATTTGAAGCCTGTTGCTACTGAAGACTGTTGACTCATCAGATGATTAAATCATGCCAGCCGTTACTTCTTGTGGCCGGGCCTTGTTTTATCAGACGTGGACGTCATTCACAGGAGAAGAAAGGAGGATTTGAATCTTGTCATTGTGTTTTTTAGTGTGATATTTCTATTATGATAAAATGGTCAGGGATGACCATATTTTGCCGTGGTAGAAGAGTGGGATGAAGAAGATGTAGTGGCAACAGAGGGGATGAGAAACAATGTATGGGGGCACTACAGTATATGGGGGCTCTGCACTGTATGGGTCGCTTGTGGGGGTTTTTGCTGTTTTCACATGTCAGGGGCTCTTCAAATTCAACATGCCATTCACAATATATCCCAGTCAAATAGCGCTCTTTCCTTTCCTAGCCTTGACATGTGCCCAAGCAGAATTTTTGACCACATATGTGGTATAGTCATGTTTGGTACAAATTGCACAGCAAATTTACAAATTTGGGTCTAACACAACACTTTCGTGAAAAAGTTTTCTCCTTGTGGAAAGTGACATGCCAGGTTTGGCACGCCAGTATGAGGGGACTTAAACACCTTGCATGATCCTCTAGGAAATTAAATATGCAAACTGTCTCTTCAGAGAGGAAGAGGACTTGAACTCTAGTACCACCAATTGGAAGTAGCAATCCTACAAGTCGATATTAACCCTTCAACGAGCCTTGAAATATGACTTAGGTCCGGGTGCGATCAGATTGCATTCGGACCCATAATACAGTCATCAACACAAGTTATATGGCTGGGGTCACAAAACTGTTTTTCTCTCTGCTGAGAAAATTGGTCATTAATTCTAATCACACTTTGATCAGACTCAGAGAAAGCACGCCAATCTTCGATTGAGAATAAAAGTGACACCATTTTGTCTTTGGTTGTAAGAAGAAGTAGACCCAATGTTTATTTGACTAGAAATGTCCTGATTGAGTCCATTTTAGTTAGCTAATTCCAAGTATATAAAGTCCTGTTTAGAGATGGGTGAACCCGTGGATGTTCGAGTCCAGCGGGTTCAGCCGAACATTTAAAAATAGTTTGGTTCGAGAACCAGAACAGTACTCAAATTCGAACCCAAACCCAGACCCCATTCAGATGAATAGCGGGCCCGAATATCCATTGTTTCCCACACTGTCACACAGACTACCAGCTCTGATTGGTGGTAAGATCGTTATCACTGGCCAGAGAGCTGTGGTTCCCACTCTGTCAATGACGTCACCGCAGGTCATAGGCATGCAGCGCTTCTCACGCTCTGCTCAGTGTGTTTCGGCTGGCATGGAGATCAGTCGCATCACTGATGTGACTGCTCTCCAAATCATCTGGATCATCATGGGCCTTCATGGATTATCTTCTCGTCGGACAGGTGAGTACAACTTTGCTTTATTGTTTTTAAATTTTTTAAATAAATGGGTGAAAGAGGGTTAGGAGTTTTATTTCAAATAAAGGACTTTATTCTTGATGTGTCTTTATCACAATAACTAGGGGGTTTGTATTGATGGCATCTTATAGACACCTCTCCATTACTAACCTGTGGGCTTGATGTCAGCTGACATAAAACAGCTGACATCAAACCCACAACTATTACCACACTTGCTACCGAACCAGGGCAAGTGGGAAGAGCAGGGCAAAATGCCAGAATTGGTGCATCTAATAGATAAAACCACCACACTGTTTTCTTTTTGTTATAAACAACCCTCTGCTGCCCCCTATAGTCAGGACAATTACAATATTGACTGACGATTAATGGATGAGGCTGTGGCTGTTACTACTTATAGGCTAGTTATTGGAGAACTAACAGTGAGTGTATGATTATACACCTTCGATTCCAGTGCATAGAATTTAAATATACACTGGTATGGTCGCTGCTAACTCCACGCTAACCCAAGAACTAGTCACTACCACCACCAAACATGTATACAGGCCAATTGGACGCCTGGTTTCTGGTAGCGTATGGCTTTCAGGAGTGTGGTTAACTGAACAAAAGGAACAGAACAATTAAGTTTTTTTTTTAATTCAGAACGATAGGCGGTGCTTATAAAAATATGCAAAAAATTTTACAAAGGGGACAAACAATATAGCATAAACATTTCCATAAAATAAGATAAAATAAGCAAGATTAACAAAAGGCTTACTAAACGCTGGTCACAGAGATGGCTCAGAGATTAGCGAAGGAGAGCACTTTGATTGGAAACGTCCAGTGAACGTGGATCATGTATACATTAATATGTATCTCTCTGTATGGAACACAGATCATAATTCACCTTGTCCTTTTATCAGCACCTAAGTTAAACACCTCCCCTCAATAACTCACAACAGTGCTGGTCATGAAATGTGTCTTCAGTTTCTGAAAATGATGATATTCCCAACATTCACAATATTTTCACTCTTGACAATCACAAGATCTCGATATCGCCATCATATTTTTTAAGGAGATTTTACCTTTTCATAGATAGGAAACATGGCATGGCTGCTGTCAGGCATCTGGCCACTACTGATTTGGGGCTTAAGTAAGTAAGTGATGACAACAATGCACTACTAGTTAGTGATGATCGCGAGTATAGGAATTAGGCCACCTCTGCAGCCAGACCTTTTAAGGCACTGTCACACTTAGCGATCGCACCAGCGATCACGACAACGACACGACCTGGCGAGATCGTTGGTGCGATCGCTATATGATCGCTAGTTAGCTTCCAAACACAAAGATCTCATCAGAGATCAGCGATCTGTATAACGACCACTGCGGTCGATGGGAAAACCTAGTCCCGCCTGCGACGCTGGTAAAGTCGTTCTTGCAGGTTGTCACACTCAGCAATTCAGGCTCACCAGCGGGACACCAACGACCAAAAAACGGCTCAGAACGTTAATGAGCGATCAGCGACATAGCAGCGGGGGCCACATCACCGCTACATGTCACACAGCGGCTTCGAGATCGCTGCTGCGTCATAAAATCGCTGACGCTTTAGCGATCTCGCTTAGTGTGACGGTACCTTTAGGCACTGTGGAGTCTCCTCCACCAACTGCTCCAGAATTAACTGGAGGAAAAGTTGATTTTGTCCTACAGGAGGTTTGTATGCATTTTGCCTGCGCTGTGTATCGCTGATGCCAGTAACCTCTTCTTCTGATAAATCCAATATTTTGTCACCCTAACCCCGCTTCTAGGATTCTTCCAACACAGAATCATCATTACATTCATTTTCTTTATCATCCATGATTAGGCTGACAGGTGCCTCTGTGTGTGAAATGGCCACGTTCCTCCACCCCCTCCACCTGATTCCCAACCTGAGGTTTGCCCTGGCTTAGAGTGCTACTCAAAGGCAGATCTTATTGAGGGGTCAGCAGGGGCATTTGTTAGAGCCGCAGGCAACAAGGGGGAGCAGAAAGGCCGCCTAATGCGGTGGTCTGAAGTGTGTCCCCCGGCGGCTGCATTTTGCCATTCCCCGGAATGAGAGTCAGCAATTCTCTGAGGCAGCTGTCAAGCTGACAGCCCACTCAGGGAAGCTACAGCACTGGCTCCCAGTGATCCATTGTACTCGCGTCTTTCAGACGCGAGTACAATTGAAGCTCTGACCGCTGTGTCAGAGTGACGTCAGGAGAGTGATCAATTCTTGTGATAATGTTTGTGACGTCACTTGCCGGCATGCAGAGGAGCGCATTTGTGGTAAGTGCTCCATACTAGTGGAGCTGAAGACACCGGAGGGTGGGGGGATGGTGTAGAAGTATTTACTGGATTGTGGACTATGTGGGGGTATTTACTGTGGGGCGAGATTTAGTGTAACGGGTCTGGGAAAAATTTACTATGTGTGCAGGTATTCACTGTGTATGGGGGTATTTACTGTGGGGGTATTTACTGTGTGGGTAAGATTTAGTGTAAAGGGGCTGCTGGAGATTTACTGTGTGTGGGGAGGTATGTACTGTGTGGGGTACTTACTGTGTGTGGAAGATTTAGTGTGTTGAAAAAAAGAAGAAAAGCCAGCTCATTAGCCATAGTTTGTGTGTGGAGCTCGGGTGTCATCCTGACCAGACGTAGAAACTGCAGAAACCAAGAGGAAAGTACAGCTCCAGGTAAAACCAATGCGTTTATTTGAAAATAGATTTTTTAAAAATACATCCTTGTTGTGAAAAAAATGGAAAGGTGTGGGGGGAGAGGGCAATGCAATGCGTTTCGAACGCGACTCCGACGTTCTTTGTCACAGTTTCCATAAAGACATTGGTTTTACCTGGAGCTGGACTTTCCTCTTGGTTTCTAAAGATTTTGTGTAACGGGCTGGGGGAGATTTATTGTGTGTGGGGTTATTTACTGTGTGGTGGTATCCACTATGTGGAGGAGATTTACTGCATGGGGAGATTTACTGTGTGTGTGGGAGATTTACTGTGTGCGGGGGAAATTTACTGTGTGTGGGGGTATTTACTATGTGGGGGTATTTACTGTTTGTGGAAAATTTAGTGTAACGGGGCTGGAGGAGATTTACTGTGTGTGGGAGTATTTATTGTGTGAGGGGTATTTACTGTGAGGAGAGATTTAGTGTAACGAGGCTGGGGGAGATTTACTGTGTGTAGGAGATTTACTGTGTGTGGAAATTTAGTATAACTGGGGGGTGATTTTAGGAGACAAGATTGAGGAGCAATGAAGGGACAGGTGCAGACACAATATAGGGAGCAGAAGAAATTTGAAGACACAATATGAGGAACAAGTGGAGAAATGGGGGGAATGTATGAGGAATGTATGAGGAAACAGTATGGGGTATGGGTGCAGCCACAGTATGAGGAGAGAGCGAAAAATGTTTGCGGACACAGTATGGGGAGCGAGGGTGATGCGTGGGTGCGGTCACAGTATGGGGAGTTGTGGGATGTGTGAGGAGGCAGTTTTGAAAGCGAGGATTAATGTATGAAGAGACTATTGAGTGGAATAGTTCAAAGAGGCAGTATAGAGGGAGAAAAGTGTGAGTGGGCACATAATGTAGTCTGACTAGTGTTGGGGAGGTAGCATGGGGAACGGTGTAAGGTTACAGACAGGAAGGGATAGTAAGCCAAGGAGGGGGGTGTGGTGAGTGTGCATAAGGCTGGATTCTCGATTGGATTCAGGTAAAATTCAGGTAAAATTTGGGACATGTATGTATTCAAGAAAAGAATGTTTTCACTGAAAAAAATGTCATGGGCTCCCGTGCAATTTTCTGCGCCAGAGAGGGAAAGCCAGTGACTGAGGGCAGATATTAATAGCCTCGAAAGGAAACATGGTTATTGGCCCTTCCCCTAGCTAAAAACATCTGCCCCCAGCCACCCCAGAAGAGGCGCACCTCTAAGATGCGCCAATTCCGGCACTTAGCCTCTCTGTTCCCACTGCCCTGTAGAGGTGGCATATGGGGTAACAAGCAGTTAATGTCACCTTTGTATTGTAAGGTGATATTTAGCCTGGCTTAGTAATAGAGAAGTGTCAATAAGACACCAATCCATCACTAATCCTAAAGTTTGTAAAGGGTTAAATAAACACACACAGGCAGAATAAAGTATTTTAATGAATTGAAAGACCACACAGTTTTGTCATCTTTATTGTTCTGCTAATCCAAACGATGCCCTCGATCTCCTGTAATAAAGATAAAATAAAAAACTAACAATATACCATACCTGTCTGGCGATCTGTCCCACTCCGTAATCCATATCTGGGGGATATATAGTTTACAACCGGGAGCGGTGCTGATGAATGAATGAGAGGCTGCCTGCGGCAGCATCAGTAACTAGCGCTGACGTCACTGATGCTGTGCAGCCTCGCAGCCTGACCCGCAGTAAACTCTTGAGCGATGGAAAATGACAGATCATTTACTTTCATGCCAGAAAAGGTGGAATGAGCAGAACGTTGAGTCCTTCTGATGGTGCCGCTGTTAGAAGCTATATAATTCTACTGTGATTGATATGAGGGATGGGTCATATACCTTCATTAACCATTTGATTCTTCTACACTAATGCGCTTGACAGAGGCAAAGGAGGCTAAATGTGACTTGCATTTGGTACTAATAGTTCAGGGACAGTTGCTGCCAGCACTCTCAATGGTGTTACAGCTGCATTAGGGCAATCACATTATTATGTTAGTCTTTTTACTATCACCCTGCCATGTCTGTCACTTGTGTCATGTTTGGGTTTATGAGACTATCTGCCATGATCCAGTCCAGGATTTGAGTCCTGTTTGCCATTTTCCCTGGCTGATCATGTCAAGGGTTAACTTTGCCTGACCTCATTTTGGATTCAGGTTTGCTATTTCTTCCTGCTGCATCCTACAGGCCATGTCAGCTATATTTTCTGCTACGTCGTGAGTATCTGACTCTGGTAGTACCCTGATTTGTCCTCCTGCTGTTTCTGACTTTGCCCATGTCTCTTTTGTTCACCACTCCCCATCCTGACTCAGTGTTTCCCTTTCATGTTTAGAACTTTTTGGTATTTGACTCAGCTTGGACCCTGACCTGCTGTTTGTCTCTTGTCTTTGGTATATCTGCTCCTGATCGGTACTGACCCATTTGGCTTGCATCTGACCCTGTGTTTTGTTTATTCCTTTGGTACTGCGCTATAGTCTAGGATTTGACTATTCTGCTGCCACCTGGTGGCAGCCTCGCTGCTGCACTGCAGGTCTACTCTTGCTGTGTGCAGTCCTCCCTCCACTCTATTGCCATCTAGTGAAGCTTGCATCTACCTGCATAGCAGCAGCGTTATACTATCATTTTCATTTTTATTCTGGTACATCAGCACTGAGTATACCACAATCACATTAGGCATTTTTCTAACCCTATCCTGCGCACTCTGAGCGCTCCTATCCCTACACAGTACAGACATTAAATGTGATTCCTTTGGATGGGTCATATACTTCATTAACCCTCTAATTCTTCTACATTAATGCGCTTGACAGAGGCCAAGGAGGCTAATCCCTATGTTTTATACTGCCTGTGATAGCCCCCCTGATTGGATGCATTACACCATTTGATCGGATTGCAGCAGGGCCTTAAAGAGAAGTTCATGCTACCATCGCAACTGATGCTGTTAGCTCACTTACTGAGTGTGCAACATGTGTGAAATGGTGCTGCACTTTTTGTTTTGCCGATCTTGATGGTTCGAACCACAGATTGTTTGAAATTGTGTGGAATCGTGGCATTTAGGAAATTCAATTTGAATTTGATTCTCCACTGATCTGCTCATCTCTGTTTGCAACCGATTAAAATAACACACAAGTAAGGAACATTGAGCACTTGTTTATGTACTATATATTCAAAAAAATTTTTGGAAATACAATTATTTTGTCATATATTCTTACTTCTCAGACTACTTGAAGTATTTTAAGCAAAAGTACTTTAGAATCTCATGCAAGACCTTGTTTTACCCACTTACTATTCTTCCAGTCTCCTGGTTACTCAGCATTACAAGCTGTTGGTCCACTTGAGAAGTGAAAAAAAGAACACATAAACCTTTTTTGTATGCTTACTTCACAGAGTTATGTTGTTTTCCTTGGCAGAAAAACTCTCAGAATTTTCCTCTATCCTCAAACGGGACATATGGCACATGGGATATAATAGAAAGAAGGGAGCAGAATAGTCATTGAGATGCCCTAAACGTTGCTACCATTTTATATGCTATCCTAAAGCTCTGAAAAGAGTGAGAGGTGAGCCAAGACTCACAGAAACAGCCCATAAATCTGTATAGCAGTGTGCTGTGCACCTGCTGACACCAGTCTTACAAACACCACGTTCTTTATTTCCATCCCTCCTGCCTTGTCTCTTAGTTTCCACTTCCCTAAAGAAAAGGTTCATTACTTATACTAAAATAGTGAATTTCTTTTTTTTTCACAAAATTATACCTGCAAATCTGTTTCTACTGAGCGAACATTCATGCTCACAACTATATTCAGGGAAATCATTTATTTGACCATATATACGACAGCAAAAGGAGAAGTTAATGATGAGAAACATCACCCTGATCATGGAAACTCCATCGGCAAATTTCTTATCTGAGAAAAACTAATAAATCTCTGACCAAACTCTGATGGTAAAAATTGATCAAATTCTAATGACATTCTGATATGAAACACTGATGAAACTTGAACCGTTTTTTTGCGTTTGAGAAAAATCACTGACGTCTGAATAATCCCTCATTATGGTGGCTGAGAGCTTAACAAAATATTATCTGCTGCTGTAAGTCTCTTAGATTCACTTTACCAAGTACAATTACTTTTAATAAACCATTTGTTTTTATTTTTGTCTTTGTTTGTCGTGAAAAAATGCATTCTTGATAGAACAACAATTGTAATGGATCATTGAATAGTTCAAAGAAAAAATGGTGGAAATGCTGGGATATTTGGAATCATAGGCCCCCATCAAAAAAAAAAGAAAAAAAATTCTTTAAATTATTAACAAATTCAACGTATTTTGCAAATAATAAACTTCTATATTTATGGAAAAATTAAAAAGTCAGGGCTCTCCTCATGCAGGTGCACAGAACTGACTTGTTTTAATTAAAAAATGATATCTTTGGCTACATTCCCACAATGAGTTTTTGTGTGTTTTTGACACTGTGTAGTTTTGCTGCCTCAAAAGAGCAGTGTCTTACAGTTCCAGCAAAATGGATGATATTTATATTAATCTTGTGCCCACTGCGTTTCTCTTTAACTCAGTGTAAACTAACCTGCGCTGCGTGTTTCAGATCCACAACGTCTCAATTTCTCTAAGTTTTCTGTACGGATTTTCCCCGTAGACAAGCAGTAGATGTGAAAAATACGCAGGTAAAAAATGCATATGCGTTTTCAGTGTGTTTCCAAAGAAGAAAAGCATAAAAAATGCATGTAATCTGCACCTAAATATATCAATAACATTTTCCGAAGCCGAATACCAGGAAATTTTAAAAGTAAGTATAAAAAACAAACCAGTTTTGTTTAAAGAATGACACACGAAAAAGAGACAAAAAATGAAGCGTCAAAGACGTGATAAAAAATGCATGTTAAAAAAAGCACAAAAAAAGCTTTAATAACAGGTGCAGCATCAAAAACTCACCAAAAGCTCATCATGGGAACATAGCCTTGTACCCACAAGTACTAGACATAATAAAACACCTTACACTTTTCTAGTATTGTCATATTTTTACTGATCCATAGAATAAAATTGTTTTGCAAACAAGAAACAAAATCATGGAATAAAGCGCAATGATATTTACTCCATTGAACTCCATTGGTGCATTTCTAAAAGATAGTCCATCCCCCAAAAATACAAAACCTTCATGTCGTAACTTTTAGTTTTCTTTGCCTAGGCTATCAAAGATGATGTAAACTCTGGTTCTGTAGGGGGACTAAATAAAAAGTATAGGAAAAATAAAATAAATCTATAAGTTTAAATCATCCACTTTTTCCAAATGAAAAAAGAAAAGTAAAGAGTAACAACATAAACATATTTGGTAACGTTGTGTCCATAAAAGTTCAATCAATCGCAATCTAAGACTGATTGAACCAAATGGAAAACTCAGTAAGTAACAAAAAAAATGAAGTGCCAGAGTTGTCATATTTTTATTGCTGCACTTACGGTCCAAGAGCGTTCTTTCGTTCATTGGAGAAAAGTTTCACTAGTGGCCGCTGATTGGCTGCAGCACTGACAAAATGCTTACAAATGTTCTGTGCGTCCTCTTTTTTGTCATACCACACACATCTACGCAGTAATTCAGTTCGACCCAAACCCACTTCAGGCTGCAGCATGTCCCCATCAATGGTCATTAGAAGTGTGGTAATGTGGTCCCGGAGCTCATTCAGTGTTGCTGGCAAAGGCGGCACATAAACAATGTTTTTGACGTACCCCCAAAAGATAACACACACTATCAGATCGGAAGACCTGGGAGGCCATCTGAAGAGTGCCAAGTCAACACTTTTACAGCTTTCTCTTGCATAGTGGCCATGTTGGGATTTGATGCCGCCCTGCCACCTGGTGAGTTACAGGCAAGTCTGCACGCGCAAGATACAAAGTCTGAGATGTGATCTTTTAGTATGTCATTATTACAAACAGGTGAACTTTACATGACAAGTCAGTGAATACAAGTTACCCGTAGAAGCGCACGCAGGGCGAGATGGCCGTAGTCCGATTCCTACCGCCGCCATATTTTAACCACTGTCAGTAAAGGATTGCGTCAGGAATGGTGAGTGCTGTCTTTCTCTTATCTCTTGGACATTTGGTGAAATGCATATCTTTACAGTAATATGAATGTAAAACATGAATAATATTTTATACTCAGCCTGCATTTCTATTTTTTAATTAACAAAAGGAATACAGCATTTAAGAAGTGGTTTTTCCAAGTAGTGGACAACACCATTAATAGAGTAATGACATTCTATCTCTAAAAAAATTGGAGTTCCATTTAAATTTGAGAAGCTTTTGACCCCATGTGTACCGTA
The DNA here is from genome assembly GCA_033576555.1 of Oophaga sylvatica. NCBI lineage: Eukaryota > Metazoa > Chordata > Amphibia > Anura > Dendrobatidae > Oophaga > Oophaga sylvatica. The sequence goes on along the minus strand of JARQOD010000008.1, from coordinate 103,012,647 downwards.
GACCTCCCGAGTCTTGCCCCTCTCATTAGAAAGTACCTATTTGTCTTGACTTTAATAACATAATTAGTGGTACAGACAATGTTATAGGATACAGACCATATTATATGGGATCTCTGAATCCATCTGTGCATTTCAACATCCTCCTCTGTGAGTAAAAAAAAGTTCAAAAAGACCTAAATAAGTGATAGATTTCAACTATGTGTTATTTCACTTATGACATAACCAATAGAAAGTATTCAGTGACAATATGTACAAGCTATTTATCATATATGAGCATGAAAGTTTGCCAATATTGGGGAGAGTGTCCGCTTGCATCATCTTACAATGTGATTCTGTATTGAGTAGAGGGAAGTGCTGAGCTGGTTTGTCTTTTTCTTTTCTCTTTTACTGTACGTTGTACTTGAAAATTTTAATAAAAATTATTTGATTTTTTTTTTATAAAATGACATTTTTGGAACGTATTTAGTGCCATGAAACATTATAAATAACAAGAAGCAATTAAATTGCAGTCAAACGTACAACACTGCAATTTGTCAACTCATCTTGGTTTCTTGCCTTTACAATTCCACTTAGCACCTGATGCTTTCAGCTGATCAATGGCAGCCATGACAAACCACTGCTGAGATAAATAGGATTTTTTGATGGAATTTGAGTAGCTTTCCAAGTAAAATAAGTCACTTGATTTGTGGCCTCTCAAAATTGCAACAAGGGAAAAATGAATAGTTTCTAATGTGCAAATCAAATGTCAGTGGATCAAACCTGAACCGAGAACATTAGATTTTTATGTGGACAGGAGGCATTTAATTCATGGTGCAGGGAAGCATACCATAGATATTTTATTATTCAAGTTTTCTTGGAATGATCTTTGTAGTTTCTTTTCTACCATCTGGTATCTGCTATTGGATAACTCAGGTAATTACTCTATGTGACAGGAACAAGGCGGCATGCTTCAAAGGTACTCACTATATACCATTATAACACTTGTAGATATCGAGAGGGATGCATACTGAACTGAGAGAATTATTATCAGCTCTTTAAAGGAAGACATGATACCACTTCAGAGATCAGGAGAACCTTATTAATAGGTCAAGATGAGGCTGGAAGTAACTCGCTGGGAGGACAAGTACAAATGATATAGGCCTATTTTGAAAGTACTAAAACAGTTTGTGGTTTATATCAAGTCCTTGTAGATTTTACAAGTTACAGCTAGAAAAAAGGAAAATAACAGCAGGAAATTGAAAAGGCAGCCCATGTAATATTAAATGGACGAAGCCAAAAAGAAACACATCAATGTGACTGGACAGATGTCTTGATCACGATATCTTATCTATAACTGGCTTCTATGAATGTCCAAGGCAGCAGTCGCACAATGGCCCTAGAGAACATTGGGTCCAATGACCTTTAGTCCAGAATAGAAAGTTTCAGTAGAATAAAAGAACACATATTGTGCTATGGAGATTCAAAACAGTGGCGCATATGTACATGGGTTGTGTCTGGTATTGCAGTTATGCTCCACTAATTTGAGTAGGGATAAGCCCCATTATGAAAGTCAACCAAAGAACATTTGTTTCTCTCTGGAAGAAAAGCAAACTCGGTTTTAAAGTCTCCTGATTGAACATTGTTCTCCTGTTTAGGACTGTTTTGGCCAGAGCATAGAGTGGCTATTCTCAATATCTGGAGCACGTATCCTATGTATACATTGCACTTTGCAACACTTCCTTTTTACTGTGGTCACAGGAAAATTGAACATTTACAAGTGCTTCTCACTAAATTAGAATATCATCAAAAGTTAATTTTTTTCAGTTCTTCAATACAAAAAGTGAAACTCATATATTATATAGAGTCATTGCAAACAGAGTGTTCTGCCGTCATACACGTTGATACGGTGTGCAATCTAGCATACAGCCTAAACCATGATTCTATCTTCCAAATAAGCAGACTGTCCTCTGTAGTCTAACTTGTTTATTGGTGAACAGTATAGAACATGCGCGATAAAGCTATAAAATATAAATGACATAGGTAAGTATTATGCACACAGCTGACACTTTACAATTAACAGGAAAGTATACAGTATGATGCAAACTTTACACAGGATTCTAATAACATCTCCTATTGCATGGGCTGCTACACAGTTAATAACCTCCTAAACACTGCATTGCTAGAGAAGATATTGATCTTACCAGATATGCTTTACCAGGATAGCAAACTCAAGTTGGAGAGGTTACAGGAGAGCACATGAACACGTGTATTCCCTGAAGTACATGGAAGAAAATGGAGATTCTTCTTCCCAGCATACCTTGCTTCAATCCCACAATGCAATACTTTATCTGCTTGTTAAAAGCACAGGCTATAAATTCAGCCACCACTGGATGGTGCTATAACAAACAAACCAGCACACAGTGCAAAACATACTGCCCTGTACTCAGATGGGCAGAACACAGAGTGATCTATTTCAAGTGTTTATTTCTGTTAATGTTGATGATTATGGCTTACAGTCAATGAAAACCCAAAAGTCATTGTCTCAGTAAATTAGAATAATTAACAAGAAAACACCTGCAAAGGCTTACTAAGCATTTAAAAAGGTTCCTAAGTCTGTTTCAGTAGGCTCAACAATCATGGGGTTAGACTGCTGACTTGACAGATGTCCAGAAGACAGTCATTAACTCACTCCACAAGGAGGGTAAGCCGCAAAATGTCATTTCTAAAGAAGCTGGCTGTTCACAGAGTGCTGTATCCAAGCATATTAATGGAAAATTGAGTGGAAGGAAAAAGTGTGGTAGATAAAGGTGCACAAGCAACCGGGATAACCGCAGACTTGAAAGGATTGTTAAGAAAAGGCCATTCCAAAATTTGGGGGAGATTCCCAAGGAGTGGACTTCTGCTGGAGTCATTGCTTCAAGAGTCACCACACACAGACGTATCCAGGACATGAGCTACAAGTGTCGCATTGCTGGTGTCAAGCCACTCATGACCAATAGACAACACCAGAAGCGTCTTACTTGGGCCAAGGAGAAAAAGAACTGGACTATTGCTCAGTGTTTCAAGGTGTTGTTTTCAGACAAAAGTTTCATTTGGAAATTAAGGTCCCAGAGTCTGGAGAGGCACACAATCCACACTGCTTGAGATCTAGTGTGAGGTTTTCACAATCAGTGATGGTTTGGGGAGCTATGTCATCTGCTGGTGTAGGTCCAGAGTGTTTTATTAAGACCACAGTCAGCACAGCCATCTACTAGGAAATTTTAGAGCACTTCATGCTTCCCTCTACTGACAAGCTCCTTGGAGATGGAAATTTCATTTTCCAGCAGGACTTGGCACCTGTCCACACTGCCAAAAGTACCAATACCTGGTTTACAAACAACAGTATCACTGTGTTTGATTGGCCGGCAAACTCACCTGACCTTAACCAAATAGAGAATCTATGTGTTATTGTCAAGAGGAAGATGAGAGACACCAGACCCAACAATGCAGATGAGCTGAAGGCTGCTATCAAAGCAACCTTGGCTTCCATAACACCTCAGCAGTGCCACAGGCTGATCACCTCCATGCCACACCCCACTGATGTATTCATTAATGCAAAAGGACCTGTGAAGAAACCAGATTGTATCTTAATTTCCCAGACAACCATGATTTTGTAAACCCACAAGAATTGACTTTTTATCTGTATATTAGCCTTATGGATTTAAGTGTTTATGTCTGGTGGGTCAAGAAGACAGACTTGCATACCATTTAATATACTGTGTAAGTCTGTAATAGTGACTTTTTCATAGTGTGTGTTTTTCTGTGTTTATTGTGAGCTGATATACTAATTGTGTATTGCATTCTAAAACCAGTTTGCTGACTTCGAAGGTACATAGGCAAAGGCTGTGAGGATGAACTGAAGCACACTGGGTAAATCTAAAAATAGATCACCTGCCTCGGGTATAAAAGAGACTTCTTTCCTTCTGGCTGGGTTTTCTTTTGAGGGTCTCAGCTGAGGGTACTTCAGACCTGGCTGAAAGAACACAGGACTGCTCTCGGTTATTTCACTATGCTTGTCGTACCTCCTCTCTGTTTGTGTACCACAGGTGGAATATCGACCCTGGGAGCTCTGACGTAACATCTACCGTCATCCAGTCGAGACAGCGGAAGGGTGAGACCTTGTAATGTGCACCATCTTGGGGGTAATTGCTAGGAATGTTCTGTTTGCTATAGGGTGTTGTGGTTCAATAAAGCATTGCCACACTGTTTTACCCTAACCCTGCGTTGTCTGTGTCGTATGTTGCCCACAGGGAGGTAGAGCGGGCATTCAGTGGTATGAGCCCTGGTCCATGCAGTCTATCTGAAGGCTGCCAGGCCAGCGGACAAGAGCACCCACTGACCCCATTTCTGCACAGGAACCCTGACCAAGTATCAAGTGTATTTACTGAGCATACATTTCAGTAGGCCAACACTTTGAATTTTAAAATCATTGTTCAAGCTGGTATAATAAAGTATTCTAATTTACTGAGATAATGACTTTTGGATTTTCATTGGTAGTAAGCCATAATCATCAACATAAACAGAAAAAAACACTTGAAATAGATCACTCTGTAAGGATTGTATATAATATATGAGTTTCCCTTTTTGTATTGAGGAACTGAAATAAATTAACTTTTTGATGATATTCTAATTTAGTAAGCAGCACTTGTACAACTCTGTAAGATGCCAAGGGCGGTAGTCATGGACGAGAGGCTGTCTTCCCATATCCTGGCACCCAACATATAAACAGTGTCCCAGTTCACATGTGCTGTGTTCGAAGTGCAGAACACTCATTGTTTGGCCGGAGGCCTCAACTTTCCCCAGGTTTCCAGATCTTAAAACAGTTGCACATAAATCAGAAGACACCGCTTCTTATCAACCAGTTAAACTTTACTTAACAGTCCAAGTTCAATCAATGACAAAGCATAATATGTTTCCATGTTCTCCACTTGTTGAGCCTGAACTATCCCTTCGCTTACTTGCTTCTTCAGCCCCTGGGGCCTTTGGTTCGGCTCCACATTCTCAAGACTTGCCCTGTCTCTATCACTCACTTTCCCATCTGACTTCCACTTGTTGCAAGGGAATAAGGTACTGTTACTAGTGCCTGGTTTCTGTTAGAACTCACCTGTTAGGTTTTTTCTATCTTGCTGGTCACATGACCTTTTTTGCCTATTTAGTCCTGCTCCGCCCTTCTGGCTTTGCTGGACTTCATTGTAATTTATACTCTTAAGCTAGCCAGGTGCTTTGTAACCTTACTCCAATAGTTTTGCTTGGTCTTCTGACCTCTGTGTTCTATGTTGCTTGTTTTTCTTTTACTGCTACAACTTCTGTTAGGAGTCCATCTTTTCTCCCAGTCCCTAGTGCTTGTAGGGATCCCTCCCTCGCATCTATAGGTCTTCGTACAGACTAGCTGAGGACTTTAGCGGGTCTGATCGCAGGATCAGGTTCCCCGTTACATCTTAGGGATCTAGCTTAGTCTTATCGTAGGGACAGATATCCCTTTCTTCCTTAGTGCTTGTAGCAGAACATAACAGTAAGTCCAGCCCAAAAAATTATCTCTGAGGAAAGATTTTCAATTTCCATTATGGTGTCGGTTCAGGAATTGGCTCAATGCCTGCAGGGACTCTCTCTGGATGTGGCCGAACTCCAGCAACACGTGAGTAGCTGTTCTGGAGCACATTTCATGGAGCCAAAGGTACGTTTTCCTGATTTATTTTTTGGTGAACAACAAGATTTTTTTTCTTTTAAAAATGCTTGCTTGTTGTATGTTCGTTTGAGACCCAGATCCTCTGGTGATGAATCACAGCGCATAGGGTTCATAATGTCACTTTTGCGCAAAGAACCTCAGGAATGGGCCTTTTCTCTGCAACCTAGTGATCCATGCTTTAGATCAGTGGATAGTTTTTTTTTCTGCTTTGGGGTTATTGTATGATGATCCTGATCGTGTTGCATAAGCTGAGACAGAATTGAGACGTTTGAGGCAGGGATCAGGTAATGTGGAAAAATATTGTACTCACTTCCGACGGTGGTCTACTCAGGTAGGGTGGAACGATTCAGCTTTGAAAAGTTTGTTTCTTGCAGGGCTAGGTGAAAGGGTTAAAGATTTGCTGATTGCTTATCCCATACCTGGTAACTTGCAGGAGGCTATGCAATTAGCTATACATGTGGATAGGAGACTACATGCAAGGGTTAATGAGAGTAAATCCTTTGCTATGTCAGCTCCAAGTCTTGAAAGGGTCTGTACTGATATTGGAGAGCCGATGGAGATTGGAGCGATGGCACCTCGCTCTCAGGAAAAAGACCGCAGGTTTTCTGAAAGTTTGTGCTTTTTAAATCTAACCATTTCATTAAGAACTGTGTGCTTCGTATGAAGAAAAAAAAAAAAAAAGAACTCAGTTTCGCCCGTATAGCCTGTTTAAACACTAAGGGTGTCTTTCTTTCTGCCTCTACTGCTGCTCAGGAAGAGTTAATGGAATTTCGGGTATTTGTCGATTGTGGTTCTACTCTGAATGTGATTGATGGGGGATTCTTGGAAAAACTTAAATTAAAACCCAAACCTTTGTCATCCCCTATTGCCGTGGTTTCTGTTGATGGCTCTCCCTTGAAGAATGTTACTCACAAGGTCTGTGAATTTCACCTCACTATTAATGGTGTTCACCAAGAGAATTTGGATTTGGTAGTATTGAATAATTTGCCTTCTCCGGTGATTTTGGGGTTACCCTGGTTGAAATTACACAATCCTGTACTGGATTGGTCTACCAATGAAATTAAGTCCTGGAGCCTAAATGTTATGACAAGTGTTGTAACAGGCGTATTGCTGCTGTGGATAAAGGGGAATTACCTGTACCTATTCAGGATTTTTGGAAAGTTTTTTCTGAGAAGGAATTGCAGATTTTACCTCCCCATAGAGACTATGATTGTACTATTGAATTTGTCCCTGGAGCGACTCTTCCTAAAAGTCGTTTATTTAATCTTACTATCCCTGAGAGAAAGACTTTGGAGGAATACATACAGACAAGCTTGGCCGCCGGTCACATTAGGCCTTCCAAGTCTCCTGTGGCTGTTGGATTTTTTTTGTTAAAAAAAGGACGGCGGTTTACGTCCTTGTCTGGACTTTCGTGAGATTAATAAAATTACTGTACGCAATCCATACCCACTGCCATTGATTCCTGATTTGTTTAACCAGTTAGCGGGGGCCAAGTGGTTCTCTAAAATTGATCTTCGGGAGGCATACAATTTGTTGCGCATGAAGGAGGGTGACGAATGGAAGACTGCTTTTAACACTCCTGTGGGTCATTTTGAGAATCTGGTTATGCCTTTTGGTCTTACCAATGCTCCTGCATTTTTTCAGAATCTTATTAATGACATCCTTAGACCTTTGATCGGCAAAAATGTGGTTGTGTATTTGGATGACATTTTGATTTATTCGCCGGATCTGGAGTCTCATTGGCGGAGCGTTCGTGAGGTATTACAGTTATTGAGTGACAATTCGATTTTTGCTAAGCTGGAGAAATGTGAGTTCGCTGTACAGAGAATTAGTTTTTTGGGCTACATTATCTCCAGCGAAGGTTTTGAGATGGACCCGGTGAAATTTCAAGCTGTGCAGGAATGGTCTAGGCCTATTGGTTTGAAATCGTTACAGAGGTTTTTGGGTTTCGCCAATTATTATAGAAAATTCATTAAAAAATTTTCTATTATTGTCAAACCATTGACCGATCTCACCAGGAAAGGTGCTAATGCGGTTCAGTGGACTACTGAGGCCATTGAAGCTTTTGTGTTTCTAAAGGAGAGGTTCAGCTCTGCTCCCATCCTTATGCAGCCTGATGTGACTAAACCGTTTTTGGTTGAGGTTGATGGTTCTTCTGTGGGGGTCGGCGTGGTGTTGTCTCAGGAAAACAGGGATGGAGTACATCCCTGTGCCTTTTTTTAAAAAAAAAATTTCTGAGACTGAACTGAATTACGATATTGGTAATCGGGAATTGTTGGCGATTAAACTCGCATTTGAACACTGGCGTCATCTCTTGGAAGGTGCTGAATTTCCCATTCAGGTTTTCACTGATCATAAAAATCTGATCTATCTTGATGCTGCCAAACGCTTGAATGCCCGTCAGGCTAGGTGGGCACTGTTTTTCTCGCGGTTTAATTTTTCCGTTACTTACATCCCAGGTACTAAGAATGTTAAAGCCGATGCTTTGTCTCGCAGCTTTTCTCCATGGTTGGTGCTGAGGAGGAGGAAAACATTTTACAAGAAGGGGTTGTGATTGCTGCTTTGGACTCTGTGTTGGAAGATGAGATTCTTAAAGCACAGGAGAATGCCCCATCTAACACTCCCATGGGAGGTTGCTTGTGCCTGGGAACTTTAGGAGAGATTTGTTTGTTGAGTGTCATGAGTCTCGGTTGGCAGATCATCCTGGAATCTCTGAGACCAAGAGATTTGTGGGTCGCAGTGTTTGGTGGCCTGGATGGCAGAAGGAAGTCATTAAGTGGGTGCGTCAATGCACTGTGTGTGCTAGATCTAAGTCTTCACATACTCCGGCTGCGGGGTTGCTTTGCCCTCTGGAGATCCCTAGTGCATCTTGGACACATTTAGCTATGGACTTTATTACTGACCTTCCCCCCTCTGAGGGTTTCACTGTCAACTGGGTGGTCGTGGACCGTTTTAGCAAGATGTGTCATTTGGTTCCTTTCATCAAACTGCCCTGCGCTAAGACTCTCGCTAAGGCCTTTGTCAAGGAAATTGTCAGACTACATGGCGTTCCTACTGACATTGCTTCTGATAGGGGACCTCAGTTCGTGGCTCGTTTTTGGCGCGCCTTTTGTGACAGGTTGGGAGTTCATTTGTCGTTTTCATCCGGATATCATCCTGAGTCTAATGGCCAGACAGAAAGGAAAAACCAGGATGTTGAGCAGTTCTTGCGTTGTTTTGTGGCAGACAATCAAGAGGGGTGGTCGGAGTTTCTGCCACTTGCTGAATTTGCTCTTAACAACCATACATCCTCTTCTGCTGGTTGTTCGCCTTTTTTTTGTTGTACTGGGAGACATCCGTCGTTTGGGTCATTCTCCAAATTAGTATCGGGAGAATTTTTCTGGTGATTTTGAGAGGGTTTGGACGGATGTGCGTGGTAATCTTCAGCAGGCTAACAGAAAATCTAAAAGGTACTTTGATAGGAAACGGCAAGAGGTTTTGTTTGCTATCGGTGACATGGTTTGGTTGTCCTCTAAGAATCTGCGGTTGAGGATTCCTTCTAAAAAATTGGGTCTCAAGTTTGTAGGACCCTTTAAGGTGCTTCAGGCTGTTAACCAATCGGCTGTTAGGTTGGAGGTTCCTACCTCCTGGAAGATTAATCCGGTGTTTCATGTTTCTCTGTTGAAAAGAGCTGATGTGTCGGATGGAGACGCCTCTGCCACTGTTCCTCCAGTGGTGGAGGACGGGGAATATGAAATTTCCCGCATCCTAAATTCTAGACGGTATAGAGGGAGTTTGCAATATCTCGTCGCTTGGAAGGGTTTTGGACCCGAGGATAACTCATGGGTGAGGGCGGATGATGTTTCTGCGTCCAGAATTGTCACAGCGTTTCACAAGAGGTTTCCGGGTAAGTCTGGGCCTAGGGGATCCAGAGGATCCTCTTAGAAGGGGGGGGGGTACTGTTAGAACTCTCCTGTTAGGTTTTTTCTATCTTGCTGGTCACATGAACTTTTTTGCCTATTTAGTCCTGCTCCGCCCTTCTGGCTTTGCTGGACTTCATTGTAATTTATACTCTTAAGCTAGCCAGGTGCTTTGTAACCTTACTCCAATAGTTTTGCTTGGTCTTCTGACCTCTATGTTCTATGTTGTTTGTTTTTCTTTTACTGCTACAACTTCTGTTAGGAGGTGTCCATCTTTTCTTCCAGTCCCTAGTGCTTGTAGGGATCACTCCCTCGCATCTATAGGTCTTCGTACAGACTAGCTGAGGATTTTAGCGGGTCTGATCGCAGGATCAGGTTCCTCGTTACATCGTAGGGATCTAGCTTAGTCTTATCATAGGGACAGATATCCCTTTCTTCCTTAGTGCTTGTAGCAGAACATAACAGTTTCGGCCATAGGCCTCGGACGTTACAGGTATGTCCAAAGAAAGTTGTCAATGTTCTCATACTGCCTGAACAATACGTACTTCTCATGCCTCCAGCCCTCTTTCCTTGAACTCTCAGTAACTATCTCTATGTGATCTAGTCAGGAATTGCTCCCCTTTTTGCATAACCTCCCACCTCCCATACTGGGCTGGTATTAAACAAAGTAACTGTGTCCTAACTAGAGATGAGCGGTGTTCGACTAGAACTGTTCGCCAATTTCAAATTCGAGCTGTTTTGGGGGTGTTCGAGTCCTGCTGTTCAAGATTATGTTCGAAAACTGTTCGTGCACCTAAATCGTCACTGGATTTTTTCACAGTTATGCTGAGAATTAGTTAATACACATTTTGAGTGTCCAGCGTGGCGGGGGAGGGGCATAGCATGGATTTCTGCAGAGATAATGAAGATCTCCATTTTTTTTCTCTTTCCCTCATTTCCAGTGGGCGGTGCAGTCTGTCAGCCTATCAGCAGCGCTCACACTGAGCGAGGTGCTTTTTTTCACACAAGCAAGGGCATGTGTCATTGGCTGTGTATGTCACATGTCCTTGCCCTATAAGACCCAGCCATTTCCCCCTCGCCACCATTTTCTCCGTGCTGCAGCTCAATGTTAGACGGCACTGCTGCTTCTAGCGCTATATTGTGTGTGCATTGTGCAACAGCGACAGCGACTTGCAAGCGAAATCGCTGAGAAATAGAAAGGAAGGTTTAGGGAGTAGGGACTAGTTCGTAATTGCAGCCCTTTTGAGGGCTACGTTACATCAGTTCCTAGCAGTTTTAGCAGGCAGGTCTGTGCTCACTCTTAAATAGACAGATAGGTCTACTTGGGACATTGACTATTTGTAATTGCAGCCCTTTTCAGGGCTAGGTTACAGCAGTTGCTATCACTTTTTGTCAGCTACACCAGCGTTCAAATCATTTCTAATTATTCGCTGCATCTATCCTGTTCAATAATTGTGTGCATAGTAGCAGTGTGTGCTACTCATTCTATTAGGGCATCTATACAAAGCTCCACCAGAGTTTAAAAAAAATAGAATTTTTATCTGCATCTTGCCTGGACAATAATTTTGGGCATAGTAGCAGTCTGTGGTACTCATTGTATTAGGCCATCTCTACAAAACTCCACCAGCCTTAAAAAAAAAAAAAAAAATCTATCTGCATGTTGCTTGGACAATAATTTGGTCATAGTAGCAGTCTGTGGTACTCATTGTATTAGGCCATCTATACAAAGCTCCACCAGCCTTAAAAAAAAAAAAAATTCTATCTGCATGTTGCTTGGACAATAATTTTGGGCATAGTAGCAGTCTGTGGTACTCTGTTATGATTTGGTAGCTGAGGAGAGCAGGCAAAAAAGGCAATACACCAGAGAGGTTGGAATCTACTGGATTGCAGTACCCTGACTAACCACCACAACTAAAGGCAGCCGTGGAGCGTACCTACGTTGGTCCTAGACACCTCGTCACAGCCTGAGAAGCTAACTACACCTAAAGATAGAAAGAGGAAAACTATCTGCCCCGGAGCAGATCCCCAAAGAACATAGGAAGCCCCCAAACATGTAATGGCGGTTAGACAAGAGGAAATACAGACACAGACAGAAAATAGTATGAGCAAACGTTGGGGCCCAATCTTCCTAGAAAGAAAAGGATAGTAAGGACACTTACTGCAATCCAAAAACCCTAAAAAAAATACCAACTCACTAATTGCAAAAACACCTGAGATCACACGACCTCTACCACCTAAATTAGTTCTCTGGTGTAACAAAACTAAGCAGCAGCCACTGAAAAAACTGGAAAAGGCAAATGAACAAATAACAGTGGCTCAGATAAACTGAGAGGAGAACAAGCCCCCGGAGGGGACCTGGCTGACCTCCACAGAAGTGCAGGACAAAATGCAAAAAGCAAGCACAAAAATAAAAGCAGAAAATATCTTATCTGTTAGCAGAAGATGCAGGCAAGACACAGCAAGCTTCCAAGTGAACCAGGAACCAAAGTTGAGACAAGAACAATTGATCACCGGCAACCCTGATGGGAGGGAACCTCCCTTATATAAGACCAGTCTGTAACACCTGATTGCCAATCTTCACAATCTTAATTGAATAGTTCAGTACTGTTTGTAACCACCAGAGGGAGCTTCTGCTCAGAATTCATTTCTAACACATTCACAACAGTACTCATTGTATTAGGCCATCTATACAAAGCTCCACCAGCCTTAAAAAACAAAAAAAAAATTCTATCTGAATGTTGCTTGGACAATAATTCTGGGCATAGTAGCAGTCTGTGGTACTCATTGTATTAGGCCATCTATACAAAGCTCCACCCGCGTTCAAATACTAAGAATTTTTTGCAGCCATCATTTTTTGTGGAAACAACTCCACAGTTGTCAATTAGGTAACCACCAAAATGAGTGGCAAAAGGCCTGCTACTGGTGGAAAGGGGAATAGGCGTGTTGTGAAGGGAAAAAAATGTGTCCGTGGGATAGGTGTTAAAGCAACAGTAACATCTGCAGAAGAAATACCATCTTCCAGCCAAACTAAGATGTCTACTTCTTTTAGTGGACAATGTGGTACAATCCCTTTCTTACGGGCACGCCCATCGCTACAAATTCCAGATGAGGCACAAAAAAAATAAGGTGCTTCAGCAGATATCAAGTGCTTCTTTAAGTCGCCTCTCCACCTCAACTTCAACAACACAAAAACTCCAGTCCTCAGAGGTGTCACCCCAATCGCACTTGCTTCCTCACAGCTCCCAAGTCTCCAACTTCCCCGTCTGAGTATGGGGTAGAACAGATGGTTGAGTCTGCAGAGCTGTTTACTCATACTATAGCCTGGAATCAGAGGTCGTCTCCACAGCTTCTGTGAATCCAGACGAGGAAATGATCTGCACTGATGCCCAGAATGTTTATGAGTCTGATCCAGGACCAGATGAAGAAGGTTCTGCGCATAATGTAGACCCTTGTTCCCAAACTGTAACTCCTGTTGGTTGAGACAATGAGGAAGACGATGATGAGACTCAAATACCAGATGTGAGCGACAACTTGAGTTTTGTGTCAGGGCAGGAAGAGGTTGGCTCTGAGGACGACGGGGGTGAGAACACACAGGGTGATGATGATGATGTTGTAGATCCAACTTACTGTCAACCCACAGTGAGACAGTCGATGAGGCCAGCAGAGGAGGTGGAGGAGGATTCGAGTGACGACGAGGTCAGGGTGCGCCTTCCTGGACAGAGACGTAGTACTGGAAGCACGTCACCAACTGCATCCTCAACCACAACTCTGCCTCTGACCACAAGTCAAGGTGGCTCTTCAGGCCGCATGGGTTCTAAGTCTTGCATAGCCTGGGCATTTTTTAACATCGATAAGGATGACCCAACTCGTGTTATCTGTAACATTTGTGACCAAAAGCTAAGTAGAGGCCAAAAAATCCATAGTTTGAGTACTTCATGCATGAACCGTCACATGAATATGAAGCATAAGTTGCAGTGGCAAGCTCACTGTGCTACAATGCGGCCTAGCGGGCCGGCCCAACCATCATCTGCCCCATCTTGTGCATCCGCGACCGCGGCCTCTTCATCCTCTGTGACTGGGAGGACAGCAGTCAGACCTGTTTTGAGACTCAGACCTGGCACCTCTTTACCAGCAACAGCCAGTCAGATTGGCAGGTCATCAGTTCATTTGGAAGTGGAAACACCAGCTGGTGTTGAGCGCTCTCAGACATCGAGAGCACCACCTTTGGATCAATGCAACCTAACTTTTGCGCCTGCATCTTCCTCACAGACCGTCAGTTGTCTGGGGACACCCTACTCAACCCCGTCTACGCACAACAGCCAGCCCTCGATCACTCAGATGTGGACAAGTAAAAGACCATTTCCTCCTAGACATGAGAAAGCTAAGAGGTTGAATTTCACCATCTGCAAGCTCTTGGCTACAGAAATGCTGCCTTTCCGCCTTGTTGACACAGAAGATTTTCGAGCCCTTATGTCCGTCGCAGTGCCCCAGTACCAAATGCCCAGTCGGCACTACTTCTCAAAGAAAGGTGTGCCTGCGCTCCACCAGCATGTTGCACACAACATCACTTCTTCTTTGAGAAACTCAGTGTGTGACAGGGTGCATTTCACCACAGACACTTGGACGAGTATGCATGGACAGGGGCGTTACATGTCGCTGACTGGGCACTGGGTAACTATGGTGACAGCAGGACAAGGGGCTGCTGTCCAAGTCTTGCTGTCCCCACGAGTTGTGCATCAATCCTCTTTATCTCGAAGTTCCTCCACTGCTTCTGCCTCCTCAACCTCCTCTCGGCCCTCCACCTGCACCCAAAGCCTGTCTGGTCATGCCACGGGCTTTCTAACTGCGCAGAAGGGATCCTGCAGCACACCTCCTTGCTATGCTGGCAGAAGGGCTCAACGTAATCAGGCGGTTTTTACGTTGAAATGTCTGGGAAATGTGAGTCACACAGCTGAGGAGTTGTGGTCAGCTCTGGAGAACCAGTTTAATGAATAGTTGTCTCCACTGGACCTGCAATCAGGGAAGGCCGTGTGCGACAATGCCGCAAACCTGGGTGTGGCCCTTCACCGGGGCAATGTCACACACGTGCCTTGTATGGCTCACGTGTTGAACCTGGTTGTCCAGCAATTTTTAGCCCACTATCCCGGACTACATGGCCTTCTGCAGAGGGCACGGTCGCTGTGTGCTCACTTCCGCCGTTCGCATCCCGCAGCTCAGCGACTTACATCTCTACAGAAGTCGTTGGGCCTGCTACTTCACCGGCTAAAATGTGATGTGCCAACACGGTGGAATTCAACTCTGCACATGTTGCAGCGACTGTGGCAGCACCGACAAGCCCTGGTGCAATACGTTCTGAATTATAGCCTGGGCCAACGAGATCCAGAGGTGGGGCAAATCACGCTGGAGGAGTGGTCTCAGATCAGGGACCTATGCACCCTTCTGCACAGTTTTGAAATGGCCACGAAGATGTTTAGTGCTGACGATGCCATTATCAGCATGACTATTCCGGTGATTTACATGCTGGAGCATATGTTAAACAGAATTCGGAGTCAGGTGGTGGATCAAGAGGAGGTGGAGGAAGTAGAGGAGGAGGAGTTGTATGCGGAAGGGCTAACATCTGCAAGGTCCAGACGGTCGGCAGCACCAAGGAGGCTGGCATGGGAGGGTGGGGGAGAGGGATTAACCAGGGCGCATAGTAGCAGCCAAACTAGTGAGGAAGGTGCAGGAGCCCAGGAAGAAGTGGATGACGAATTGGCGATGGGCATGGAAGACTCATCAGATGAGGGAGACCTTGATCACATTTCTGTTGTGCGAGATTGGGGGGAGAGAGCAGAGGAAGGAAGCATGAGTCGTACCTTGCCACCAACACAACAGGGACTTTGTGCTCCCGGATGCGCAAAACACATGAGTGCCTTCTTGCTGCACTACCTGCAACATGACCCTCGAATTGTCAGAATTCGAAATAATCCTGACTACTGGGTAGCCACACTGTTAGATCCCCGGTACAAAAGTAAATTTGCCAAAATAATTCCAGCCATAGAAAGGGATTCACGCATGCAGGAGTATCAGCAGAGACTGTTGCAGAATCTTACATGTGCTTTTCCACAAAACACCAGTGGTGCACGTAGTGAATCTCACAGTTCTAACTTGCCAACCGTGGAACTGTTGAATTGAAAAGCGCTGCAGAATATGTTAGCGCTATATACTGTAAGTAAAAATTATTATTATTCACCAGGACAATCATGATCGTCTGAAGCCATGATCATCGTGGTTGTTCTGATGAAGAAGCTATATGCTTCAAAACGTGTTGATGAATAAACCACTTATATGGACTGTAATGTATGCTGTTTAAAAGACTGCATATGTCTATTTTTTTGTACTGGATTATAAGGCAAGTTTTAATAAACCAGCTGAAGATTTAAATGAAAAGCATTCCTTTGACTACCTCTTTAAGCAGCCGATTGAACCAATCTACCAAAGTTGGTGCTTCAAATGCGGGTGGAAATCCCAGTAGACAGGTGATTACCATCAGGAGGCTGTATGTCCAGGGTCAAGGCAGCTCTAGCAGTATAAGTGCGGTCTGAAGCCATGGAGTACCTAATCAAGCAGTTGGTTCAGTCTAACATCCAGCAGGAGGAAATTAATAAACTATTGGTGCAGCAGCTCCAGCAATAGCAGCAGCAACAACAGCAGCAGCTCCATTAACAGCAGCAGCAGGAGGTGCTTACATGGCAGATGGAACTCTTGGCATGGGCTGTCCATGACAGAGTGACCCCCGAGTCCAGATGATGACTCAGACGTCTGGAAGGCAACATGACATGCCATGCAAAAGATTACCCAGGGGGATGATGTCAATACATTTTTGGCTGTATTCGAAAGGGATGCAGGGTGGGCGATGCTGCCCCGGAGCAGTGGGCAGAGGTGTTGGCACCCTTTGTAACTGGTGAGCCCCAAAAGGCATATTATGACCAGAGCTTACAGGACATAAAGAAGTATGCCAAATTAAAGACTTCAGTGACAAAGCCCCCCCTCCCAATTATTTTACTTGCTACATCTTGTCCTCTACCCTATATATGTTTCACTGAAGTTATTAGCTTGGAAGTTTTCTTCAGCATGTTTTGTGCTAAGAGTAGGGATGAGCTTTCCGATATTGCAGTATCGGAAATCGGCCCGATATTTGCTATATCGGAATTCTGATTTCCGATTCCGATATTTTTTTCACATCGGAAATTGGAAATCGGAAATCCCATAATCCTTCAGCCTCTGAGCGCTCCGTGGAGCCAATCAGGAGCTGAAGAATTGCTGACAACATTGTGTAACTCCCCTAAGCTTGGTAGGAGGCGTCCAAACTTGCTAGCTAGGGGCTGCGCTGCGATTGGCTGGCTGGATAGTGTGATCAGGCAGTATAAAAGGCTACGCCTGCCATTTTAGCCTCACTCTACTGTGAAAGCAGATAGGGATAGGTTGCTGTTGGAGATAGGGAGAGATCTCAAATCTAATAGTGAAATTGCCGTTCTGAATCCATCAATAGTGATGAAGGCAGGGAGTAAGGGATGTCCCATTGGCGGCCGCGGAAGAGGTGCATCAGCAGCTAGACATGGTGCACATTCAGAGCAAGCAGCAGGCCCAAGTCACTCAGCACCTACTTTCACTCGGCAGCAGTCATTTATGCGCAGCTTGTTAGGAGCACAGGGCCATAGGCTGATAAGAGAGGATCAAGTAGAAACTGTTGTTGGTTGGATGGCAGCTGAGGCATCCACCTCAATGAGCGCAGCATCCTCCCAGGACCTCTCCACCACATCGGGTCAGGCCACTGAAGGGCAGCACCCATCTGCTTCTTCATCGCCCACTAAATTGCTCTGACATTCAGAAGGCCAGGAGCCAACCTTAATCCTCTTCTCAGAATCTGTTGGCTTGGAATCTGTGTTCCAGCCAGACAGCATTCCTGCAGCTGAAGAAGAGGTAGTGTGCACAGATGCGCCACCACTGTGTGCGTCTGAGGAAGAAGTGGAGGGTGGGCCAGTGCCCACAGTGACCAGACCCCAGTCAGCAGATGATGATGAAACTCAGCTGCCAGTTTCTGCTGATGAAAGTGTATTGGATGACGAGGTCCTTGACCCATCATGGCATGCTGAGGGGCAGCAAGCAAGTAGGGATAGCTCAGAGGAAGAGATTGCAGGTGTGGCTCAGCATGGCCGTCCACGTGGGAGAGGAAGAGGGAAAAATTTGTTTGTCTGCTCCCTCAACTTCAGCACCCGTTAGGAGCAGGGCTCTTTTAAAGAGCAAAAGGGGTGCGCCCAAGAGTTGTGGTGCATGAGCCTTTTTCGACCAAGTTGCAGATGACGTTACAGTAGTCAGATGCAAGCTTTGTCGACAAACTATGCGGAGAGGGAAGAACGTCATAAACCTTAATACCACCAATATGTTAACGCATGTCAGGAAGAGGCACCCTGTGGAGTGGCAGCATCACACCCAAGATGATTCGCCACCTGCAGCTGGTCTCCCACCTTCCATTTCTTCAGCCACCTCTTCCTCCAGCTCGCAAACAGCTGCTCCCGCTTCCTCGCCAGAATGCCAGGGTGCATCTGCAGGCAGTGTTGTACGGCGGCACACTGTCTATACTTCGTCAGCATCAGCATCCCAATCGCTGGCATCCTAACACTCCCAATCCAGTGTGCAGCCATCTGTCACACAGGTGTGGGAGAAAAGGCGCCCATACTCGGCAAACCACCCATGAACACAGGGCATGAATTCTCGCATTGCCAAACTGCTTGCAGTGGAAATGCTACCATTCTGGCTGGTGAGCAAGCCAGCCTTTATCGATATGTTGGGGTTTGCAATCCCACAATACAGCATTTCCAGCCGCTTCTACTTCAGCAGGCAAGCCGTCCCCGCCCTGCAACAGCATGTGGAGCGTAAAATTATGCATGCGCTACAAAATGCAGTTAGTAGCAAGGTCCACCTGACCAACGACGCGTGGACCAGTCTGCATGGCCAGGGACGCTACATTTCCATCACCGCCCATTGGGTAAATGTAGTTGAGCCTGGAACTGAAGTAGACAGTGCAAGTGCGTGGGTCCTGCCAACTCCACGGATTGCAGGCCTCTCCTCCATATAAATTGACTCCTCCTCATACTCTTCGTCAGACTCGCCTGCACCCAGACGTACCACAACAACCGATTACAGCACTGCATCGGCCAAACACCAAGAGGCCGTGTTGAAATTGGTTTATCTGGGTAATGTTAGCCACACCACAACCGAGCTGTGAAACACGCTCAAGGAGCAGAGCGACATGTGGCTTGTGCCGCTCAACCTCCAACCAGGTATGGTGGTGTGTGACAATGGCCGAAACCTGGTCGCGGCTCTGGACCTAGGTGGTCTGACTCACATTCCTTGCCTTGCCCATGTCCTAAACTTGGTGGTGCAGAGATTCCTTAGGAACTATCCAGACCTTGAGGAGCTGCTGCACAGTCAGATACGAGTGCTCTCATTTGCAGCGTTCAAGCATGGCTGCATCGTGCCTTTCATCCATGCAGTGCAGATTGGGCCTGCCCGAGCACTGCATCATTGTTGACCTCCCACCAGGTGGTATTCGACTTTGCATATGCTGCGGAGGTTGTGTGAGCAGCAACCTGCAATTATGGAGTTGCAGCTGCAGCAGGCGCAAAGTAGGCGACACACATCTCAGCCCTCCCACTTTACAACCACAGAGTGGGCAACCATGAAGGACATATGCACCATTTTGAAGTGCTTCGAGGACTCCACTCTGATGGTGATCGCGGATGCTGCCCTACTCAGTCTGACTATTCCCCTTATATGCCTTATAGAATCATCACTTAAAGGACTAAGGGATGAGGTTTCTCAGGAGGAGGAGGAGTATGATGAGACACTTGTACCAACCAGGCAATCTTCATCGGCCCGGTTGGTACAAAGCTCTGTGGGTGCCTCACAAAGGTCCAGGCAGGACACAGCAAGCGAGGAGGATGAGGAGGACTATGAGGATGAGCTACAGGAGGAAAGTACACAGCGCTCTACTAGTAGTCACCAGATAGAGCGTGGATGGGGTGAAGCAGATCAGCCAGAGCACATTCCTCCAGCTGGTGACAGCAATGCATGGCCAGTTGGCAGCCTTCAGCACATGAGTGACTTCATGCTGCAGTGTCTGAGAAAAGACCCACGCGTGGCTCTTATTCTCCACACAAATGACTACTGGGTGCCCACCCTCTTAGATCCACGTTACTGGGACAGCCTTGAAAGCCTAATTACACCGTTGAATCGGGCACGTAAAATGCAGGAGTACCAAGAAGCACTGGTTAATTCACTCATGTACTCTTTTCCACCGCATAGCAGTGATGCGCGTGCACTAGCAGGCACCTCAGTGCATCCTGGGCCCAGCGGAATCCGTTCAGAAGCCGGTAGCAGAAGCAGTACATCTGCTACTGACAGGTTCAGTATACCCAACCTGTTCCAACAGTTTCTGAACCAGCAAACAGTTCGGGCACCATCAGCACAGACAGTGCAACGCACTAGGAGGCAACGTTACCGTGACATGGTGGCACAATACCTCTTCACCCCTGTCAGTGGGCTTCAGGATGGATCTGCCCCCCTCAAGTTTTGGATTTCCAAGTTGGATACATGGCCTGAGCTTAGCCAGTATGCCTTGGAGGTCCTGGCTTGTCCTGGTGCCAGTGTGATTTCTGAATGCGTCTTTAGTGCAGCTGGCAATGTACTAACAGACCAACGTACCAGACTATCCGCTGCAAATGTGGACCGGCTTACATTCCTAAAAATGAACCAGGCCTGGATTTCTGGTGACTTTTTCTGCCCTGGGCCACAGTACACTGGTTACATGTATGGTTGGTAGAGGTATGCATGCTCTATCATGTGCCTATGTTGCACACAGCGTAATCTGTTATGCCCGTGCTCTGGCCTCTACTTGGTAGCACCTGGCTCTGTGACTGACTCTTTCACCTCATACTGTTTTCCATTGGCTCTAGTACCGCCAGCTAGTGTCCATTTCTGTGACTGCCACTTTCACAGCATGCCGTGTTTCTGGGCTCTAGTACTGCCAGCTAGTGCCCATTTCCGTGACTGCCACTTTCACAGAATGCCGTGTTTCTGGGCTCTAGTACCGCCAGCTAGTGCCCATTTCCGTGACTGCCACATTCACAGCATGCTGTGTTTCTGGGCAAAAGTACCGCCAGCTGTACCTCGTTAGACCAAAGTGGAAAAAAAGGACGACAGATGCCAAACACCTATAGGCAGAAGCACAAGAGGCGGGATCCAGCCACGCCGGCTGTTTCGTGGCAGTGAAGTGCGGACACAGGTGCCTTCCCCAAAGGGTAAACCGAGTTCCAGCATTGCCTGCTGGTTCTCGGGAGTGCCCAAGGGCACGGGTACCTCCTGCTCCAAACCGTGTTTTGACAACGCTCGTTCTAACCCTAACCCTTACCCTACTAACCATAAACCCTAACCCTACCCCAACTAATCCTAACCCAAAGAAAAAACACCGCTGTTAAGAAGATGGCGACCAGTTTTCCTGCTACAGTTTTTGTTCTGTGCATTTTTCTAGCGATTTTTTTGCTCCTCTGCCTCTGCATACTCCTTCCCCATCATCCTGAGGTGTTTCCCCTCCATTTTATCCATTATATAGCACTGTAGTGGTCATTTTGTAATTCCGATTTATTTCTCCCATTGACTTGCATTGATATCGGAAATCGGAAATTCCGATATCCGATATTTTTCCAATATCGGAAATCGGAATTCCGATACGATTTCGGGCAATATCGCTCATCCCTAGCTAAGAGAGGTTAATTGACTATGTCAGGGCCAGGTTTATTGTGAACAGCTAAAGAGTTAGGCGGGACAGCTGTCCACTATATCTCCACCCTAGGGTGTGGTCGAGGAGGTATAAGTGAAGGCCTGTACTTAAAGGGAATCTGTTACCCTAAATTGGCGGGATATTTAAATGATGGCAGTCAGGTCAGATGGGCGGTGTTTTGGGTACTTGCCTTAACATGTTGTTTGCCGCTCTCTCCATTATTTCCGGGAATTGTAGTCGTTGCCCTCCATATAACTCACCTGTGCATTGCAATCTTGAATTGCGCACGCGCAGTATTCTTTGCCCGCAGATTACAATGCGCAGGCGCGTTATATGGAGGGCAACGACTACAATTCCCAGAAATAATGGAGACAGCGGCGAACAACATGTTAAGGCAAGTACCCAAAACACCGCCCATCTGACCAGTCTGCCATCATTTAAATATCCCGCCAATTTAGGGTGACAGATTCCCTTTAATGATTGTTCTGTGTGCTTTGAAGGAGAACTGACCCAAAGAGCTGGGCTCTTGGTTAAAAGAACTGAACCCTGATTTATGAACAGGCGGACCCCGCAGTTATATGGACTGTAAAGTATGCTCTTTATTTAGGCCAACAAGGCTGAATATGTCTATTTTGTTTTGGACTTGTTTATGAGACATGATTTAAGAAAACAGCTGAAGATTTAAATGAAAAGCATTTCTTTGACTACCTGGTGGCGCAGCAGAGTGAGCCGATTTGCCGCATAATTTAAATAGTACATTGCAATTAGGATCCCACTACAAATCAGCCCTTTGTTGTGAAGATGATGGGTTAGAAGATAGCAGTTCTTGTTTATAAAAAAAGAAAACATTGTTTCCTCAAGACAATAAACAGCACCTAGAAATCATTACAACGCACTGTGCATTATATACATCACTGTAGAAATTAATCCTTTCTCAGATAGCTGTTTCCAGATAAGATACAATCTAAACCCTGTAGGACAACAAGATAAATGATCTACTTCCAATTGAATATGAGAAAAATTTCTCATAGTTACTTTAACTGAGCCACTGAGAGTAACCTACCTAAAATAATACTGGGTAAAGCGCATTGAAAAAGTGTCTCTCTTTTTCTTAAAAACTATTACAGAAATTCCATGTAGACTAAATGCAATATAGGACTCAACTTATTTTTGTTCATTAAAACACAGAATCTTCCTAGGCAGGTTTATTGAAGCGGATGCTTTTGCAACTTAGATCATCATACAGTAAGGCTAGCTATGCATATTAGTCACCAATCTCTTCCAATTTTTCTATTTCTGTACATGCATTATTATCATTTTTAGTAGAAGAGGGGGTAAGCTGCTACCATACTCCTTTTGTGGAAGCTTATGTCGCTGAATGCAAAAGGATAAAATCCAACTGCTTGATCCTTATCTCTCAGAACATCTGCCATTGGAGAGAGTTGGGCGGCCCACGTATACATTGGATGGTTTTCTATTGCCTTGAAGAAATGTAAGCTCTGCAAGTGGAAACTCATTGATTTGCCGAAAAGACAAGGTAACACTATGCAGGGCTTATTCACACATTTTAAAGCGGAGTTATTTAAACACAGTTATGCAGTGTGACAGTATTATGTACTACATAGGATAATTTTTAGACATTGAAGTGGAATTTTTTTGCCATTTTCAGTGCTGTCCAGGCAGTAAGATTACAGCAAAACAGAATCCTAACTTACCAGAACAGATTTTTACATGGAAGGGCATTAGGATCTCTATCAGGTCCCAAACTGCCTCTGTAGTGGTGCCAGCCCATTGATTATGTCACTGCAACTAACAATTACAGCTACAAATATGTTCTACTGCACTTGTTAAGAGTTTTTTTCTGATCCCATCAGTTGCCCTGGGAGTTCAGCTGTGTAATACAGCCCTCTTTCAGTGTTGACTGCATGGGTACAGTGGAATTGCTTGCGCCTTCAATTAAAATACAACAAAAGTAAGCCGATTGTATCAACTACCCGAGACCCCTGACATAATATTATGTCAGGCTGAAATCATACATAGTGTTTCACACATTATAGGATTTTATTTGCCTCATATTTTAGTGGTTTAAAAAGCATCTCAGTTAGATATTAGTTAAAAGCCTATGAACACTGGGAGTGATCTTTAGCGGTTTATTTGAAGTCACTTTTCTCCTTTTTTGGTCGCCGCAACATTGCATTAAAATACAATAACGAGTGATCAAAAGATCTCATCTGCACCAAAATGGTATTATTAAAAACTTAATTTCGGCATGCAAAAAATAAGCCCTCACCCAACCTGAGATCATGGAAAAGCTACGGGTATCGGAAAATGGCACAATTTTTTTATTTTGTTTTAACAAACTTTGGAATTTTTTTTCACTACTTAAACAGAAAATAACCTAGACATGTTTGGTGTCTATGAACTCATAATGACCAGGAAAATCATAATGGCAGGTCAGTTTTAGTATTTAATGAACATGGTAAAAAAAAAACAACAACTGTGCGATTGCACTTTTTTTGCAAGTTCACCACACTTGGAATTTTTTTCCTGTTTTTGAGTACACAACATGGTAAAATCAATGTTGTCGTTCAAAATTACAACTCGTCCAGCAAAAAACAAGACCAACATGGACATTTTGATCAAAAAATAAAAAAGTTACAGTTCTGGGAAGAAGAAGAGCAAAAAATAAAAATGCAAAACAAAAAATACCTCTGGTTGTTAAGGGGTTATCCATATGACAATTTTTCATTTTTGATCTTTAGCTTTTCAATATCCTTCTTCCAAGAGCCATAACTTTTGTGACTTTTCTACTGGACTGGATCTTCCTCTCTGTGCACCTCCTGCAAAAGAACCGCTTCTAGTCCTACTTCAGAGGCATCTGTTTGAATGATAAATCTGTTCCTAAAGATGGGCTGGTGAAGACAGGCTGTCAGGCACAACACCACCTTCATGGACTGGAATGCTTCCTCAGCTTGAGGGTTCCACCAAACCATGACCGATTTTCTTTCGTTAAAGAGATCGGTCAAGGTATTAAGTCAATTGTAATACCAAATGATGTTGAGATATGCTCTTATCTGCTTCACAGTAAGGGCTGGGTCTCACATAGCGATACACCAGTGATCCCGACAACGATCAGGATCGCTGGTGTATCGCTACATTATCGCTGCTGAGCTGCCAAACAGGCAGCTCAGGCAGCGATCAGTACAAGCGACACTGCGGGTAACATCGCTTAGTTACCGTCAGTGTACCTTGGATACCAGCGCCCTGATGCAGGGAGCTGGTAACCAAGGTACACAGCGGGTTTCTAGGCACAGCCCCGCGCCTGGAAACTCGCTGTGTACCTTGGTTACCAGCGGATCGCTGGTCTCCCGCCTGTCACATGCAGTGATGCGTGCCTGTCAGCGGGAGACCAGCGATCAAAAAAATGTCCTGACATTTCAGCGACGATCAGCGATACCCGGCAGGGGGGCTGATCATCGCTGAATGTCACACACAGCGATATCGCTGGTGAGCTCGCTGCTGCGTCACAAAACTAGTGACTCAGCACCGATCTCGCTAGCGATATAGCTATGTGAGACGGGGGCTTAAGAGGCAAGGGCCTGTTTTAAATGGCCTTGATTTTGTTGGTTTGAAGTTTGATAATCCCATGGCCAATCATGTACCTCAAGTAACAGGCTTCCTGAAGACCTATTGCATATTTTTGTGGTTCGCCAGCAAGCCAAAGCTCTGAGCAAATCTACTTCCGCTTGTACCTGGGACAAGTGGGTGGGTCAGTCGTTACTATAGATGACAATACATTCCAGGTCTGCTGATGCATACTTCTATGTCTATCAACCTTTAAAATGTGACTGAGGCCCCATGTAACCCAAAAGTCAAGACAACATAGTGATAGCAACCCTCCGGTGTAATGAAGTCATTCTTTTCATTCGGCAACTCTGTCAGAGACACCTGCTAGTGGACCTTGGTCAGACTGAGTGTCATGAAATACTGGGTCTGTCCAGTCTCTCAATCAGCTCATTTATCCAGGGCATTGGATAAAATTCCAATTTTGACATTTCATTCAATTTCTGGAAATCGTTACAAAACCATATCAATCCTTCTGGTTTTGGAATCAGTACAATGGGACTAGCCCACTCACTCATGGACTCCTCAATAACTCCTAGCCAGAGCATCATTTTTACCTCCTTCACGATGGCTTGCCTCTGGGTCTCCGGTGGATGGTACGGTTTCATTTATCCACCTATCATAAGCATGGTGAAAATTTCATGTCGGATATTAGATGTACGGCCGGGAAATTCTGAGAATGTGTTTGTATTCTGCTTTAGAAAAATATTTAGACTTGAGAGTCCTCAGTGGTTGATACCTTTTAATGGCTAACTGAAAAGATGGTAACAAATTGCAAGCTTTCGAGACTACTCCGGTCTCTTCATCAGGCAAAGACTAAAACAAAAACTGAAGAATCACATATATATATATTACACAAGAGGACACAGGAATAGTGCAATAGGTAAGGCAAGTGACGTGAAGCAGAACTGTCATTATGGCAGAGGAATGAACATAAATATTGGAACAGATCATAGATAAGGAGAGAGTTTTATTACCTCTGATTGGGGTCTGGTGTTGTGTTTTGATGCCCCTAGAAGGTCAGAGATGCAGATTCCTTAATTGATATAGAATGACATGAATCCATGTGACACGTTCATTCCAGCACTAAGAGTGTCAAAGGTCATCATAAGTTTGTATTCCCAAACCTTTCTATCTTTCTCAGATTTGAAGTTAGATTTTAATACCAGTAATTCCATATCCATTATGCTATGACCGGGCATGCAAAAGTGTTTTGCCACAGGTAAATCCATTCTTTTTTCTCTTATCGTGTGGCGATGAGAATTCATCCTTGTTCTCAGTTTTTGCCCGGTCTCCCCCACATACAGACCCCAGTTGGACATTTAGTACATATAATTAGGTACACCACATTAGATGTGATGCAGCTGAAAGTACATCTAATCTGATGTACATCTAATCTGAAAGTATCTAATGTGGTGTACCTAATTATATGTACTAAATGTCCAACTGGGGGTCTGTATGTGGGGGAGACCGGGCAAAAACTGAGAACAAGGATGAATTCTCATCGCCACACGATAAGAGAAAAAGAATGGATTTACCTGTGGCAAAACACTTTTGCATGCCCGGTCATAGCATAATGGATATGGAATTACTGGTATTAAAATCTAACTTCAAATCTGAGAAAGATAGAAAGGTTTGGGAATACAAACTTATGATGACCTTTGACACTCTTAGTGCTGGAATGAACGTGTCACATGGATTCATGTCATTCTATATCAATTAAGGAATCTGCATCTCTGACCTTCTATGGGGCATCAAAACACAACACCAGACCCCAATCAGAGGGTAATAAAACTCTCTCCTTATCTATGATCTGTTCCAATATTTATGTTCATTCCTCTGCCATAATGACAGTTCTGCTTCACGTCACTTGTCTTACCTATTGCACTATTCCTGTGTCCTCTTGTGTATATATATATATGTGATTCTTCAGTTTTTGTTTTAGTCTTTGCCTGATGAAGAGACCGGAGTAGTCTCGAAAGCTTGCAATTTGTTACCATCTTTTCAGTTAGCCATTAAAAGGTATCAACCACTGAGGACTCTCAAGTCTAAATATTTTTCTATCTACTGGCTAACACGGTACGAAGATACACATCTTTCCTATATTCTGCTTTACTAATTTCAGAGCCTCTCGTCACTATTGTTTAGAGAGAGCTTTGATAATCTTTACCTCATTCCTGGCCTCTTCCCGGGCTAATGTTGGATGGTCCAAAGTAGATATGACCGGAGTTGCATCTGTAACCATAGATTCCCGGTCTTTTCCATGCTTTTAACAGATTTACATTATATAGATGCTCAAATTTCCTTTTCCCGGGCTGATACACCCTGTAATTCACCTCCCCAAACTTTTCCTAGACTTAATGTGTCCCTTGCCATTTTTCTATAAACATACTTTCTGTGGGCACCAAAACCAATACCTGATGGCCTTTTTTAAAGGACTAGACTGTGGCTTTCCTATTGTATGCTCAATTTTGCGGTGGATGGACATACACAATATGTTCCTTTACAACAGGCATCACAACCGTGATCTGGTCCTGCCTACTTGCAACGTCCTCTATCACGCTTTTATGGAGAGTTGGCTCCTGTTCTCATGTCTCTTTGACAATTCCCAGCAGACCCCCTGGGATGTCTGCCTTATGATTATTCTAATTTAGAGAACCCTGTTGAGGACTGTGGTACCTCCCTGACGGCAAACATTAAATAGGGCAAGAATCCCAATCCTTCCCATCTTTGGAAACTACTTTTTAAACACAGATTTGAGTGTTTTTGTTAAATTGCTCCACTAAACCATCTGTTTGGGGGTGGTACACCGACGTGCGCATTTGTTTGATCTGGAGCAGCTTACACAATTTCTTTGTCACCTTGGACAGAAAAGGAGTCCCCTGATCCGTATTTCCTTAGGAAGCCCAAGATGGCAAAACATAGCAAACAGCTCCCAGGTAGAGTTGAGCGATACTTTCCGATATCCAAAAGTATCGGAATCGGAATGGTATCGCCGATACCATTAAAATATCGGCGATACCCGATACCGATACCGGAAGTCCCATGTAAGTCTATGGGAACAAAATATCGCAACTAAAAAAACCTCTTTCTTTCCTTGTAAACACTAAATATACACACATAGAATACACATATATATATATATATACATGTCATTGTGACATATATATATATATATATATATACATATATGTATAGTTTATACACTTCTACATAGTAAAATATCCTCTGATTCAATTGCCGGGTAAAGTCGGCTTCTGTGAAAAGACAGAAGCACCCGACATGAAATGACACTTGGTGTACATAGGGTTAACCATGTCTTTTCATGTCGTTTGCTATCTGATTTGCACAAACAATTACATGAGTGGCTGTGTACAAAATTTCACACCTGTAGGGGTTAATTAAAGGTGTAAATTCGTTGTAAAAAAAACGGACTTTTTTGCTACGAATTTACACCTTTAATTAACCCCTACAGGTGTGAAATTTTGCACACATAGACTGATGTAATTGTTTGTGCAAATCAGATAGCAAACGACATGAAAAGACATGGTTAACCCTATGTACACCAAGTGTCATTTCAAATGACACTTGGTGTACATAGGGTTAACCATGTCTTTTCATGTCGTTTGCTATCTGATTTGCACAAACAATTACATGAGTGGCTGTGTGCAAAATTTCACACCTGTAGGGGTTAATTAAAGGTGTAATTCCGTTGTAAAAAAAACGGACTTTTTTGCTACGAATTTACACCTTTAATTAACCCCTACAGGTGTGAAATTTTGCACACTTACACTCATGTAATTGTTTGTGCAAATCAGATATCAAACTAAATGAAAAGACATGGTTAACCCTATGTACACCAAGTGTCATTTCATGTCGGGTTCTGCATTTTCACAAAAGCCGGCAATTGAATTAGCGGCTATTATACTATGTAGAAGTGTATGAACTATAGATATATATATATATATATGTGTCACAAATTCAATGACATGTATATATAAATATATATGAGGTGTAAAATTGCTGAAAAAAAATGCGTGGGCTCCCGCCCTATTTTCGCAACCAGACAGACAAAGCCAGTGAGTGGGGGCAGATAATAATAGCCCAGAGAGGGACCATTTTTTTTGGCCCCCCCGGCTACTTAACATCTGCCCCCAGACACCCCAGAAAGGGCAAATCTATAATTAGATTTGCCCTTTCTGGCACTTTGCCCGTCTATTCCCATTGCCCTGTAGCGGTGGCGAATGGGTTAATAAGGGGTTAAAATGACCTTGCAATTGAAAGGTCACTTTAAGCCAGGTTAATAATTGAGAGCTGTCAATTAGACAACTATCAATTATTAATCCTATTGTATGAAAGAAAAATCAAACACACACACTTTAATAAAAAAGAAGTTTAATGAAATAATCACACAGTTTTTGACCATATTTTATTTACCTGCTAAAACCATTTCCTGTGATAAAAATAAAATAATAAAGCAAAATTATTCTTACCAATCCGATGCACAGTCAGGTCCCACGATGTAATCCTTCAGAAAGGGTTAATGTTTACTGCAGGGACCGCAGCTAATGCTGCAGCCTCATAGTAAACCCCCAAATGAATGAGCTCCTCTCCTGGCTGACAGGAGAGGAAGTGGAAAGCTTAATTGATTGCTTCCCACTTTCACTTCAGGTCAGCCAGGGACACCATCAGTGACGTCAGAGGGAACATGATTAACAAAAATAGGGGTTCCCCTCGAAAAAAAAATGGCGTGGGGTCCCCCCTATTTTTGTTAACCAGCCAGATGAAGCAGACCGCTGAGGCCTGGATTTTCAGGCTGTTAAGGAGCCAAGATCCATGGACCTTGCCAGCCTGATAATACCAGGCCACAGCAGTCTGCATATCTTGGCTGATTAACAAAAATAGGGGATCCCCTCGAAAAAAATTGGCGTGGGGTCCCCCCTATTTTTGTTAACCAGCCAGATGAAGCAGACCGCTGAGGCCTGGATTTTCAGGCTGTTAAGGAGCCAAGATCCATGGACCTTGCCAGCCTGATAATACCAGGCCACAGCAGTCTGCATATCTTGGCTGATTAACAAAAATAGGGGATCCCTCGAAAAAAATTGGCGTGGGGTCCCCCCTATTTTTGTTAACCAGCCAGAT
The DNA here is from genome assembly GCA_033576555.1 of Oophaga sylvatica. Taxonomy (NCBI): domain Eukaryota; kingdom Metazoa; phylum Chordata; class Amphibia; order Anura; family Dendrobatidae; genus Oophaga; species Oophaga sylvatica. The sequence goes on along the minus strand of JARQOD010000008.1, from coordinate 102,982,457 downwards.
GAAGCAGACCGCTGAGGCCTGGTTTTTCAGGCTGGTAAGGATCCAATATCCATGGACCTTGCAAGCCTGATAATACCAGGCCACAGCAGTCTGCTTAGCTTGGCTGGTTAACAAAAATAGGGGATCCCCTCGAAAAAAAAACGGCGTAGGGGTCCCCCTATTTTTGTTAACCAGCCAAGTAAAATGCAGACTGCTGCGGCCTGGTATTAAAAGACTGTCAAGGCCCATGGATTTTGGCCTCAACAGCCTGATAATACCAGGCTACAGCAGCCCCACATTTGGCGCATCAAAAGATGTGCCAATTGTGGCATTTTACCCGGCTTTTCCCACTGCCCTGTAGCGGTGGCAAGTGGGGTAATAAGGGGTTAATGTCACCGTTGATTGCACGGTGACAATAAGCCCGGTTAATAATGGAGAGGCGTCAATAAGACACCGATCCATTATTAATCCCAAAGTTTTTAAATGTGTAAAAAAAAGACACAGCAAGAAAAAAGTCTTTTAATGAAATAAAAGAGACAACACAGTTTTCATTTTTTTTTATTGTACTCTCATTCCTGCGACGCCATCGATCTCCTGTAAAAAAAGAAAAAAAACAAACCAACAGTATACCACCTGTCCGACGCAGTCCATAACGACAGTCCCACGACGATCCAGCTCTGCTACATCGCAATGACAGGCAGAGCCTGTCATTGCAACGCAGCACAGCTGATTACCTGCTTCCCCGGCGGTGACGTCATCGGACTGACTGCTTTACGGCCGGGATTACCCAGCAGTCACTGCAGTTATCGCGAGAAACTGCATGTGACCGCCGGGGAGAAGAGGATGACGGCCATGAAGCAGTCCAGGACGTGACCGCCGGAGATCTTCTGCCAGGTAAGTGCCGCTGACTCTTGACAGACCCGACAGACGGACACTGACAGTGACAGTGACATCCCGATTCCGGTATCCGATATGACGAAAATATCGGAACTCGGAATCGGAATTCCGATACAGCCAATATCGGCCGATACCCGATATTTGCAATATCGGAATGCTCAACCCTACTCCCAGGCAATAAGTTTCGTCCAGGTATGATGACGCAGAATTGCCTCCAGGTAACAAGTGGCATAGTCCACTATGACTAATATGTATTGATGGACATTGGCTGACTACACTGTTAGCCCTATCATATCCATGGCAATCCACTCAAAAGGTATCTCTATAATAGGCAGGGGAAACAAAGGACTATGGAAATTTGGCTGTGGTCAGATGACATTCTGGGCAAAACTCAGGAAACCTCTGAACCTTGGCATAAATCCCAGGCAAAAAGAACCTTTGCAGAAAATGCTCTTGCATCTTTTTAACCCCTAGGTGGCCACTCAGCACATGTTTATAGGCCAACTCAAGCACCATAACTCAATGGTCCAAATCAAGCACCAGCAGACAAGAGCACCCACTGACCCTCATGTCCCCACACTTGGTGGCAGTGGTGGGACACCACTCAGCTTGGCTAATCCAGGGGATATGCAGGGGACTGGTGTTGTAGACTCCATCAAGGGGTTCTACAAACAGGGAGGCAAGTAGACAGACCCAGCAGACAATAGATGAGGCACACAGCAGGTTTCGGATGCCATGTCCAACTCCATCAGCTCAGCCTTGGGAAGAGGACTGGAGTGGATTTAACAGGAAACAGCATCTACAGGAGCTCTTGTCAGCTTTGATGGATAGAATACAGGTCACTGACAGTCGGTCAAATTTGATCCAGGAATTGGTCCTTTGGGATGCACAGAATACCGTTATGGATGATGAGGTTGACCAAGAGGAATTGAACTGCTTACCAAATCGATGATCCAGTGGTAGTCTGAAATCAAATACCCAGTCTCAAGCAGCCCAAATCCTGGAATTGTTGATCACAATGGGACCCAGAGCATCGAGCAGGGAAAGGGTTTATGTTATGGAATCAGTTTTAGGAGTTCCAGTACCCTTGTTGTTAGCACCGGATAATAATTCAATGATGGTCCACCACCAAGGAACTCATCTCCACTACAGAGACATGCTAGTGTTTAATGCATCCAACACCGAGGTCGATGAACATCTGCAAAGTTTTGAAACCCTGATGCTGATGCACCAGGTACCCACAGCTGATTGGGCCAAATACTTTTGGACTAGTTTGACTGGCCAAGTACCAGATGCTGTCCAGTTGCTTGGGCCCCTGTACTGCCTGGACTGCCTGGACTATTGGACTATTAAAGACACCCTGTTGTCTGTTCTGAAAGACATACAGATGGACTGTCCCAGACAAGTGGATAAGGATGATCGGAAGCCTGTCATGTCTGGCAGCCCAAACAACAGCAACCTACGACAGGGTCCAGCGTTCTCCGGGGCTAACTAAGAAGGGGTAGAAAAGAAATGACACAGCATTTATCCTTAATTATGCCAGACATATTTCTGTACTTGCTGGGACTATATATTATATGTTTTTGACTGTTGGTGGTCTAATAAATTATTATCACACTGTGTTACCCTCATCCTGTGTTGTCTGAGCAGGATTCTGTATACATGTAAAGAGTAACAGTGTAAAGTGGGATGAACCCTGGTCCATGTGGTCTATATAAATACAACCAGTCCAGTGAACGAGAGCACCCAGTGACAGTCATGTCTCCACAGATCACCGGTTGACCGCCATATGAACCAGCTCTGCCCCTGTTTTCTGGGCCACTTCATTTATCACTATCACCCATTCTCATGCCCGGGCCAGTGTGGTATCCTGGAATTGAGCTGTCCCAAAAGTACCCCGGGACACTTCCAGCACCAGGATTGATGTGGTCTCTTTGACCTCACATGCCAAGACCTCTAGGGGAAATCTATTGGGATTACAGGCTTTCATTATGAAGGTGACTCATACAGCAGGTATCCCTGACTCGGGATATTCGGGTTCCGCACCCAGACACACATTTACCATGGGAAGGTTAGCTTTGCCCTTCCACAGGGACCAGAACAGGGCCTAGTCTACTGACAATACAGTCCAATAAGGAAGGGTCTTTACAGCTTCCACTACATGCTTTATCTCTCTGTACGGGGAGGAATAGGTAATCTCTGCTGTCAGATACTCCCGGAGTTCACCATGTATACACATGACTCTGATTTTCTGTCCAGTGGGGTTTTTTCATAGAGATAAATGATCCATGGATGAGTGTCACTAGGCTCCTTTAGTCCAAGAGAGCCTTCGCCGGGTGCTCATTTAAGCGCAACTGGCACAGATGGGGTTCACTAGTGGTGCAGACGGTCTGGGCATACATTAATATCCTGCAAGCAAACCTGCAGCCCATGGGCTTAGCAGTCAGATGGCAGTTGGCAGCCACATGTCCTCGCTCTTGGCATAGTTAGCACCTGATAGTGGTGGCATCATTGTTCCACAAGGCCGGTCTAGGGGAAACTGGGTGCCTGCTACCCTCATTCTGGGGAATGCCCTCTGTATGGTCTTGGTTCTGACTAACTACAGCAAATAATCATGTCCCTTTTCCAGACCTTTCTGGCTTTGAGGGCTCAGAGATACCCACAGTGGGGCAAAGTCCCATGCCAAGTTCTGGGTGGCCATATAACATTTTATCAGGCTAACCACCTGATCTAGGTTGCCCGGGTCCTCTTGCTCAACCAGCGCTGTATGGCTATCGGCAGAGTTTGCACCAACCAGTCGACTATTACCTTCTCTACTATCTGGACTGGGCTCAAGATCTCAGACTGGAATCACTTTTTTACTAGATGCAGTAAGTCATGTGCCTGAGACCTTGCTGGTCAGGTCTTCAAAAAGGACCATTGGTACACCCATAGTGCTGTACATACATGTTGACCCCCATCGAGGAAAGGATCTCACCTTTGAGTTTCCCACAGTCCTGGACTTCCTCCTGGCTGAGGTCGAAATACACTTTCTGGGCATCTCTCATCAAGAACAGGGCCACCACTTCACCCCAGTGGTCATTTAGCAAATTCTCCCACTCTGCTTTTCTCTCAAACACAGTGAGGAAAGCTTCCAGGTCATCCTCCAAACTAATTTTCCTCAGCTCCGACCTAACATTGTCCCAAGCCACGAGCTAGATCGGGGTTGCCGGTGGGGGTGTCTCTATCGCAAGGCCGCAATCTGTTGCACTAACTGGCTGGTTGTCCCTGCTCCCGCACTGGAGAGGACCAGCTTATTTAGGAGTTTCTCCAAGTTTTCTGCAGGCCTGAGTTGTAGCTTTGCGGGCTTAATCACGGACATGCAATTTTCTTCAGGTATGTCTTAATTCACACTGTCCGCATTCTCCACCATATGTAAGGCTATTTTCTGACATCTGTATTATTTTTAATTTTCCAGTACTGATCTTGTATAGGGGCTTGTTTTTTCCTTGGTAAGCTAATTTTTTTTACTGATTCCATTTCAGACAGGATAAAATGTTTTGATTGCTGTTTTCAGCATTTTTTGGAAGAGGTTTGGCAACCCAAAAAATGACACTTGTCATATGGGTTGATTACATTTATATTTTCATAGATTCAACCTTATCTTTATTTTAGAATTAGGAAAAGATTGGTTATAATTAACATTTTTCCATTTTATATGTTTTCATTTATTAAAAAAAATGTAATCAATTTTACATTTTCAATTCCGTAAAGTTACCCCTTACACACCAGATACACTTTAGTATTCATATGCCCATTTATATCTCATACACAATTAATGCAATGCTCTAACATATCTGCTATTAAATTTTCATAGATGTCTTTATCATATACTACCAAAATTAAGATAGGTTCAAGCAAAAAAACTCTCCTTTCCCTCTTACTACTTACAAAGTAACACTAACATAAAAATGTTTAGTATTTCCCCCTGCTACTCACATAGATTTGTTTTGCAGCTAGCAAGATTTTACAATATTCTGGAGTTTTGCAATAACTCTGTATTTGTTTTATCCAATTTCTTCAAAATGAAAAAAGAGAAAGTTGATACTTTTTTACTTATTTTTTTTCTTCTTTTACTGGGTTTTAAACACTAAAGCAATTAGGTGTTCTTGAAATGCTCCACACGAGTTATCTCTGTCCTGATTGTTTTATATATCTAATAAATGGAGATGAAATATGCTTAATATGAATTGGCTTCAGTAGACAACTTTTCCTATGTGCATGAAATGCCTAATCCTTGATCACTGTGAAAATAGAATTATTCTTGGGGCATTGTATGGCTACTGTAATTCCTTAGGAAACTGTATAAATGCCATCATTATTGGGAGCCCTGTACTGCATTTTTCCAACCTTTATAGCCAGCTATGAATTTTATTATTTACATGGACAGTGTGTGGATTTATTCATCTTAACACTGTAAAGTACTTTTCAATTGTGCTCGACAATTCAGTGCACTTTGCACATCATAAACACACAGTGAACTTTTCAGCTCCTGATTAGACATGTGCAAACTTGTTCATAAAATGTTCATCAATCTCAAATTCGGAATGAACGTAACACATTCGGCTTCGTGTTCGGTTTTACAAGCATTTTTACTCAATGTCGGCAAAATTTGGTCACAGTTCGGTAAATCATTGCGTTTCCACTAATGCTTTTGTTATTACTTTGGGTAGGATAGTGGTGCTGTATAATGAGCAGGGGGGTTGGGGGGAGGGGGGTGTCTAGGACAGAGGAGGTGCGGAGTGTAATTTTCTTTTTCTTTAATAACTTAATGTGTGTACATTCTGGCAGCCAATCAGGGAGAAGAAACCATCGACTATGTCATGACACAAGGTATTCTGTGATTGGCTGCTGAAGTCACATGTCCCTGGTAGTGATGTCGTGAGTATGCTCGTTGCTCGGGTTTTCCTGAGCATGCTCGGGTGGTCTCCGAGTATTTGGAAGTGCTCGGATATTTAGTTTCTGTTGCCGCAGCTGCATGATCTGCGGCTACGTGACAGCCTGAATACATGTGGGGATTGCCTGTTTGTTAGAGAATTCCCACATGTATTCAGGCTGTCAAATAGCCGCAAAACATGCAGCTATGGCAACAGAAACTAAATCTCCGAGCACTTCCAAATACTCGGAGACCACCCGAGCGTGCTCGGGGAAACCCGAGCAACGAGTATACTCGCTCATCACTAGTCCCTGGTCATATAAAAAGCAAACATCTTGTTTAGCTGGCACCATTGTCTCGTTGTCACAGTGCAGAGAAGTCGCTCCTACTAGTGCTGCAAGTGAACTTGTCAGTTTGCTAGATAGGATCCTGTCCTGTGTGAAATCGATTTTCCAGCATCTAACTAAATTGTGCTAAAACTGTGTTGCAGTCTCAGGAGGCCCCATTTGCTAATCCAAATCGCTTGTGATAAAACTATGTTTCTGTGAGAAATCAGAAGGCTAGATTTGCACTTAAAAATCATTAGGCCTAATATTGGGGTGCAGCCAGGAGGCCCAATTTTCTAATCCAAATAGTTTGTGATAAAACTGTTTTTCAGTGAGAAATCAGAAGGCTACGTTTCCACTTAAAAATCAGTAAGCTTAATATTGGCATGCAGCGAGGAGGCCAAATTTGCTAATCCAATTCGGAGGAAAAGGTGATGGACGAGCAACAGTCAAGAGATGAAGAGGATAATGATCCCTTCTTTGTTGTCCACTGTTGGCGGAATGGGGATGGTTGAAGCAACTTTGAGTGTTACACCGCCACCAACACACCATGGAGTTGAATCTCATGGAAGTATCAGACATATGAGCATCTTCTTGCTGCACTATCTTCCACATGATGCCCATATTCTTAGGGTTAGAATTAGTGTTGACCACTGGGTTGCCACTCTCCTAGATCCACAGTGAAAGATTAAATTTAGCCTGATGCCTTCCCCGCGCGTGCATGCTAGATTATAGAACCACACTTGTAGACATCTCATGAGTGGTTTTCCCCAAGACAGCAGTGAGGCACACAGTGTGCATCACAGTTCTGAACATTCAACCCTGGGAACGTCAAGGTGTCATGGCAAAAACATCAGCTGTAGCACTGTAAGTAGCATGAGAAATTTCTGAGAGGATTCTCTCAGAACATGTGTTCAGCGCTGCTTTTGGTGTCCTGACGGATAAGTGCATTCAGCTATGCCCTGAAAGTGTAGACCGCCTAACTTTCATCAATGTCAACAAGTCATGGATCAACAATGACTTTTGCACCTCAGTCGCAGACTGGGCAGACTAGGCGATGGTGTCATTTTGTCATTTTGTCTGTAGTGGAAGGTGTGTCAGAGGCCTATTATACTATTTCTACTGTGAGGGAATAGATGCCACTTTAGTAGTGCGTGACAATAATTTTTTTGAAATGTGGAGAGCCCAAGTTGTGTCACCATCTGGTGGGTTGGCTGTAGTGGAGGGTGTGTCAGAGACCCATTTTATTGTTTCTACTTTATGGAAATTGATATCACTTTAGTGGTGTGTTACAATTATTTTTTTAAAATGCAGAGATTCCAAGTTTGGTCTAAATCTATTGGGTTGCCTTTAGTGGAAGGTATTTCAGAGGCATATTATAATATTTCTATTCTGTGGAAATTGATGCCATTTCAGTGGTGTATGGCAATAATTTGTCAAAATGTGGAGACTCCAAGTTGGGTTAGATAGAGATCTGTTGGGTTGCCTGTGTAAGTAGGGCTCCCAGACAAGCAGGCCAGCACTTACTTTCAGTCAACTACCTGTGTTACTTTCTTTACCTTTTTCTACCAATAATTCTGTATGAGACTGATGTTTGTGCCATCTGAGTGTAGCTGCAAAACAATTGGAGGTGTTGCATGAGGTATCAGGGCTCCCAGCTAAGAAGGCTTATACCGCTTCCCTAACCACCAGGTCCTTATTGAAACTTCAATTCAAAGCTGTAAATGCTGGCCCAGACCCTGATACCTCATGCATGGGCCACGGCTGACTGCTTCTGTGAAATTATAAAAGGTTCTACTGTGGGTCAATTGATCAGTCAACTACCTGTGTTATATTTTTTACATTTTTCTACCAATAGTACTGTCTCAAGACTGATGTTTGTGCCATCTGAGTGTAGCTGCAAAACAATTGGAGGTGTTGCATGAGGTATCAGGGCTCCCAGCTAAGAAGGCTTACACCGCTCCCTTAACCACCAGATCTTCATTAAAACTTAAATTCCAAGCTGTAAATGCTGGACCAGAACTTGATATCTCATACATGGCCCATGGCTGACTGCCGCTGTGCCATTTGCAAATTTCTACTGTGGGTCAATTGATGTTGTCTGCTTCAAATTTTGGCTGCTTGGGAAGCTTTTTGTCACTCCTTAAGGTGTTGTGTGTACGTTTGGCTTGGCCTCCCATTGAATTTAATGTGGTTCGCGTATGTTTGTCAAACCGTTCGGCGAACATGTTTGAAAGGTTCACTTATCTATAATGAACAGATTTTGGAATTAAACATTTTTTTTCACAAAAAATGTACTGGCTGCAAATTTTAAACTTTCGCAAGGGTTGCAGGAGAAAAATGACAACTGAATTTGTTGTGCAATTTCCCCTGAGGATGTCGATACCCCATATATGGTTGGGAAATAATGTAGACGGCAGTGCTTGAAAGGATAGGAGCGCTATTTTGAGTTTTGGAGCTCAGATTTTCCTGGAATAGATTGTAGGCGACATTTGCAAAGCCCCTAAAGTGCTATAGCAGTAGAACCCCCATATGTGACCCTATGTTGGAAATTGCATCCCTCTGGAAATTTATCTATAGGTATAGGGACTACGGTATTTTGATCCTATAGCTGTTTTCCAATAATGAACAGTAGCTGTGCTAAAGCTTGTTTTTTGTAGGATGAAGTATGGTTTTCATTAGTCCAATTTTGAACTTCTTTTTCTCCTCTGAGTTTTAGCCATCAGAATGTACACATAAGCAGCAATTCACAAATTGTTTTTATTTACGTTTTTTTATGCTGATTATGGTGCAGTAAAACTAATTGGACAGCTATATTTTTTGGGTCAGTATAACTAGAGAGATAACACATTAAGGGTGGGTTCACATTGAGTTGCGGGCAATGCGCTGACGGCATCCGTCACATAGCGGCACTAACGCTGTGTAACGGATGCGTTAGCGCCGCCATTGCCCGCAATAGCAGTAGCGCATCCTAACGCATGCCGAAATCAACATGCGTTAGCGATGTGCCGTCATTCTGTGACGGACCCTCGGACGCGGTCTGCAGCGTTCGGGGGTCCGTCACTGCTAGCTCAGATGGAGAAGCTGCGCTAGCGTGATCGCATAACGCGATCACAAAATGACACTAGCGTTAATGCAGTCCGTCACTTAAACAACAAAATATAACTCCAAGTAAGTCAAACTTCTGTGAAATCAAACTGTCCACTTAGAAAGCAACACTGATTGACAATCAATTTCACATGCTGTTGTGCAAATGGAATAGAGAACAGATAGAAATTATTGGCAATTATCAAGACACACTCAATAAAGGAGTGGTTCTGCAGGTCGGAACCACAGACCACATCTCAGTACCAATGCTTTCTGGCTGATGTTTTGGTCACTTTTGAATGTTGGTTGTGCTTTCACACTCGTAGTAGCATGAGACGGACTCTACAACCCACACTAGTGGCTCAGGTAGTGCAGCTCATCCAGGATGGCAAATCAATGCGAGCTGTGGCAAGAAGTGTGCTTTGTCTGTCAGCGTAGTGTCCAGAGGCTAGAGACGCTACCAGGAGACAGGCCAGTACACCAGGAGGCGTAGAGGGTGCTATATGAGGGCAACAACCCAGCAGCAGGACCGCTACCTCCTTTGTGCAAGGAGGAACAGTAGGAGCACTGCCAGAGCCCTGCAAAATTACCTCCTGCAGACCACAAATGTGCATGTGTCTGCACAAATGGTTAGAAACCGACTCCATGAGGATGGTCTGAGTGCCCGACATCCATAGATGGGGGTTGAGCTCACAGCCCAACACCGTGCAGGATGCTTGTCATTTGCCACAGAACACCAGGATTGGCAAATTCACCACTGGTGCCCTGTGCTCTTCACAGATGAGAGCAGATTCACACTGAGCACATGTGACAGATGTGACAGAGTCTGGAGACGCCATGGAGAGCGATCTGCTGCCTGCAACATCCTTCAGCATGATCGATTGGCAGTGGGTCAGTAATGGTGTGGGGTGGCATTTCTTTTGAGGGCCGCATAGCCCTCCATGTGCTTGCCAGAGGTAGCCTGACTGCCATTAGGTACCGAGATGAGATCCTCAGACCCCTTATGAGACCATATGCTGGTGCGGTTGGCCTTGGGTTCCTCCTAATGCAGGACAATGCAAGAACTCATGTGGCTGGAGTGTTTCAGCAGTTCCTGCAAGATGAAGGCATTAAAGCTATAGACTGGCCCGCCTGTTCCCCAGACCTGAATCAGATTGAGCACCTCTGGGACATCATGTCTCTCTCCATCCACCAACGTCACATTGCACCACAGACTGTCCAGGAGTTGGTGGATGATTAAGTCCAGGTCTGGGAGGAGATCCCTCAGGAGACCATCTGCCACCTCATCGGGAGCATGCTCAGGCATTGTACGGTAGGGAGGTCATATAGGCACGTGGAGGCCCCACACTCTACTGAGCATCATTTTGACTTGTTTAAAGGACATTACATTCCACTTTAATTTTGGGTGTGACTCCAAATCCAGGTCTCCATTGGTTAATAAATTTGATTTCCATTGATGATTTTTGTGTGCTTTTGTTGTCAGCACATTCAACATTGTACAGAACAAAGTATTCAATGAGAATATTTCATTCATTCCGATCTAGGATGTGTTATTTGAGTGTTCCCTTTATTTTTTTGAGCAATGTATTTTTTTATGTTTTTCTACCTTCTCTAAATTTCTTTTACAAACAATAATTTACCTTTGCATCACCATATTTTGAGAGCTGTATTTTTTTTTATGGCTGACAGAACAAAGTGAAGTTTTGTTTTTTTGTGCAACGAGATGACATTTTTTTGTTTAGGGCTTTTCATTTGCATTTTATTTCATCTTTTGTGAAGCTGTATGGAGACAGAAACTGCTGTTTTGCCATGTTTTTTTATTTGTTTATTTATTTATTTTATTGTGTTCACAATATATAGTTATATGAAAAAGTTTGGGCACCCCTATTAATCTTAAGCTTAATGTTTGATAAAATTTGGTGTTTTTGCAACAGCTATTTCAGTTTGATATATCTAATAACTATTGGACACAGTAATGTTTCTGCTTGAAATTAGGTTTATTGTACTAGCAGAACATATGCAATCTGCATTCAAACAAAATTTGACAGGTGCATAAGTATGGGCACCCTTATCATTTTCTTGTTTTAAATACTCCTACCTACTTTTTACTGACTTACTAAAGCACTTTTTTTGGTTTTGTAACCTCATTGAGCTTTGAACTTCATAGCCAGATGTATGCAATCATGAAAAAAGCTACTTAAAGTGGCCACTTGCAAGTTGTTCTCCTGTTTGAATCTCCTCTGAAGAGTGGCATCATGGGCTCCTCAAAACAACTGTCAAATGATCTGAAAACAAAGATTATTCAACATAGTTGTTCAGGGGAAGGATACAAAAAGCTGTCTCAGAGATTTAACCTGTCAGTTTCCACTGTGAGGAACATAGTAAGGAAATGGAAGAACACAGGGACAGTTCTTGTTAAGGCCAGAAGTGGCAGGCTAAGAAAAACATCAGAAAGGCAGAGAAGAATGGTGTGGTGAGATCAGTCAAGGACAATCCTCAGACCACCTCCAGAGAGCTGCAGCATCAACTTGCTGCAGATGGTGTCACTGTGCATCGGTCAACTATGCAACGCACTTTGCACAAGGAGAAGCTGTATGGGGGAGTGATGCGAAAGAAGCCGTTTCTGCAAGCACGCCACAAATAGAGTCGGCTGAGGTATGCAAAAGCACATTTGGAGAAGCCAATTTCTTTTTGGAAGAAGGTCCTGTGGACTGATGAAACCTAGATTGAGTTGTTTGGTCATACAAAAAGGCATTATGCATGGTGTCAAAAAAACACAGCATTCCAAGAAAAACACTTGCTACCCTGTTGTGAATGTGTTAGAAATGAATTCTGAGCAGAAGCTCCCTCTGGTGGTTACAAACAGTGCTGAACAATTCAATGAGGATTGGCAATCAGGAGTTACAGACTGGTCTTATATAAGGGAGGTTCCCTCCCATAATGGTTGCCGGTGATCAATTGTTCTTGTCTCAACTGTGGTTCCTGGTTCACTTGGAACCTTGCTGAGTCTTGCCTCTTCTTCTGCTCTCAGATAAGATATTTTCTGTTTTTTGTTTTTGTGCTTACCATTTGCATATTTCTCTGCATTTCTGTGAAGTTAGCCAGGTCCCCCTCCCAGGGGGGCTTGGGCTCCTCTCAGTTCTTCTGGAGCCACTGTTATTTGTTCATTTGCCTTTTCCAGTTTTTTCAGTGGCTGCGGCTTAGTTTTGTTACACCAGAGAACTAATTTAGGTGGTAGAGGTCGTGTGATCTCAGGTGTTTTTGCAATTAGTAGAGTTGGTATTTTTTAGGTTTTTTTTGTTTGCAGTAAGTGTCCTTCCTATCATTTTCTGTTTAGGCAGATTGGGCCCCAACGTTTGCTCATACTATTTTCTGTTTGTGTCTGTATTTCCTCTTGTCTAACCGCCATTACATGTTTGGGGGCTTCCTATGTTCTTTGGGGATCTGCTCCGGGGCAGATAGCTTTCCTCTTTCTATCTTTATGTGTAGTTAACCTCTCAGGCTGTGACGAGGCGTCTAGGACCAACGTAGGAACGCTCCACGGCTGCCTTTAGTTGTGGTGGTTAGTCTGGGTACTGCAATCCAGTAGATTCCAACCTCTCTGGTGTATTGCCGTTTTTGCCTGCTCTCCTCAGCTACCAAATCATAACAGTATCACCGGCCAAACTGAAAATTATATGGTACTCAACAGAAGAGAAAAATAGTAAAAGGAAAAAGAAAGTTGTCAGAAATTTTTTTTTTCTCTGTTTGTTGCATTTTTTCCCTCTTTTTCTCTGGGTGCTGAGGAGGATTTTTTTTTCTCTCAATGGAGTTTGCACAGTTGTCTGGCCGTGTGGATCAGCTTGCCACTGAAGTTCGGAGTATTGCTACCTATCTTGCAGGGTTGCCGGTTGTGGAACCTAGGATCCCCATGTCAGATTTATTTTTGGGGGATCGAGCTAAATTTCTGAATTTCAAAAATAACTGTAAGTTGTTTTTTGCCTTAAAACCTAAGTCCTCAGGGAATGCAGCACAGCAGGTTCAAATTGTCATCTCTCTCCTGCGCGGCGATCCTCAGGATTGGGCTTTTTCCCTGACACCTGGGGACCCTGTTTTGAGTAATGTTGATGCATTTTTTCTGGCTCGGGGGTTATTGTACGATGAACGTAATGTCACTGATCAAGCTGAAAAAACCTTGTTGGCATTAAATCAGGGGCTTGAGAAAGCTGAGTTGTACTGTCAGAAATTCCGAAAGTGGGCAGTCCTGACCAAATGGAATGATGATGCTTTGGCAGACCTTTTTCGGAAGGGTCTGTAAGAGAATGTAAAAGATGTTATGGTGGGTTTCCCTGCTCCCTCTGGTCTCAATGATTCTATGTCATTAGCGATTCAAATTGACAGACGTTTGCGTGAGCGTAGAGGTATGCGTGGAATAGTGTTGCCTTGTGAACCAGCTTCTGAACCCATGCAGTGTGATAGAGTGGCTTCTGGGGCACAGCGTCATGAGTTTCGTAAACGCAATGGGTTATGTTTCTACTGTGGTGACGCCTCTATTTCAGTCTGCCCTAAGCGGGGAAGACGTTTTGCACGCTCAGTTGTCTTGGGTAGTGTTCAGACTTTAATTTCTGTTGACTGTTACCCTGATTTGCTTCGTGTCCACATTTTCTGCTCAGGCTTTTGTTGATTCGGGAGCAGCTATTAACCTGATGGATTTTGATTTTGCTAAATGTTGTGGGTTTCCCTTGATACCCCTACGGAAGTCTATTCCCCTACTGGGGATTGATTCTACCCCTTTGGCTGAGAATAAACCCCAGTTCTCTACTCAGGTGATAATGATAGTTGAACCTGATCATCAGGAGAGTTGCAAATTTTTGGTACTGTATAATCTGCATGACATTATTGTACTGGGTTTCCCTTGGTTGCAGTCTCATAATCCTGTTATGGATTGGAAATCTGTGTCTGTAACCAGTTGGGGCTGCCAATGTGTTAATGCCAACACTCCTGTTTTTTCTGCCTCTCCCCAGGCTCAGGATGTTCCTGACTTTTTGACTGATTTTTCTGATGTGTTTAGTGAAAGTAAATCTGCATCCTTGCCCCCCCATAGGAGCTATGACTGCGCTATTGAATTAGTGCCTGGTAGTAAATTTCCTAAAGGTCGCCTTTTTAACTTGTCTGTACCTGAACATGACGCTATGCGGTCTTATATCAAGGAGTCATTGGAGAAGGGTCATATCAGACCATCCTCTTCACCCTTGGGTGCCGGTTTTTTCTTTGTGGCCAAAAAGGATGGTTCATTAAGGCCGTGTATTGATTATCGTCTCTTGAACAATATCACTGTGAAATATCAATATCCGTTAACCTTGATTTCTGACCTGTTTTCCAGGGTGAAAAGTGCTACTTGGTTTACCAGGCTTGACCTCAGGGGGGCGTATAACCTTATTCGCATTAAGCACGGGGATGAATGGAAGACAGCGTTTAATACCCCAGAGGGGCATTTTGAGTACCTAGTGATGCCCTTTGGGCTCACTAATGCTCCTTCCGTCTTCCAGTCCTTCATGAATGACATTTTCAGGGATTTTGTGGATAAATTTCTGATTGTTTATTTAGATGATATCTTGATTTTTTCCAATGACTGGGACTCTCACATGAAACATGTTCGGACTGTGTTCCAGATTTTGAGAGAGAATGCTCTGTATGTGAAGGGATCAAAGTGTCTTTTTGTCGTACAGAGGATCTCATTTCTGGGATTCATTTTGTCCCCATCTGTTATTGAAATGGACCCGGTCAAGGTTCAGGCCATCTGTGATTGGGTCAAACCTACTTCATTAAAGGCTCTTCAGAGATTCTTGGGTTTTGCCAATTTTTATCATAAATTTATTGGTAATTTCTCTGTTATTGCTAAACCATTGATTGATTTGACCAAAAAGGGTTCTGATGTGGTGAATTGGCCTCCTGAGGCAGTCTCTGCGTTTCAGGAACTTAAGCAGAGATTCACTTCTGCTACTGTTCTACGGCAGCCTGATTTTTCTCTGCCATTTCAGGTGGAGGTTGATGCCTCTGAAATTGGGGCAGGTGCCGTTTTGTCCCAAAGAGATCCAGAAACCTCTGAAATTAACCCTTGTGCCTTTTTCTCTCGAAAATTTTCTCCAACTGAACGTAATTATGACGTGGGTAATCGGGAGTTATTGGCCATGAAGTTGGCATTTCAAGAGTGGAGACATTGGCTGGAGGGAGCCAAACATCAGGTGGTGGTCCTCACGGACCATAAGAATCTGGTTTATCTCGAATCAGCTAAGCGACTTAATCCTAGACAGGCCAGGTGGGCCTTGTTTTTCACACGTTTTAATTTTGTGGTTTCCTTTCTTCCTGGCACTAAGAATGTTAAGGCGGATGCCCTCTCGAGGAGTTTCCTTGCGGACTCTCCTGAGTTATCTGATCCTGCTGTTATTTTGAAAGAGGGTGTAGTTCTTTCCGCCATCTCGCCCAATTTGAGACTGGCTCTGGAAGGGTGTCAGGAGGATAAACCCGAGCGCTGCCCTATTGGGAAATTGTTTGTCCCAGACCGGTGGCAAAAGAGTGTGATGTCTGAGAATCATTGTTCCGCGTTGGCCGGACATCCCGGAATTTTTGGTACAAGAGACTTGGTTAGTCGGTCCTTTTGGTGGCCTACTTTGTCTCGTGACGTCAGGGAATTTGTGCAGTCCTGCGAGACTTGCTCTCGATCCAAGCCTTGCTCTCGCTCTAGTGGTTTGTTGATGCCATTGCCTGTGCCCAAGAGACCATGGACCCATATCTCTATGGATTTCATTTCTGACCTCCCTCTTTCTCAGAGAATGACCGTTATCTGGGTGATTTGTGATAGGTTTTCCAAAATGATACATCTTGTGCCATTACCTAAGTTGCCTTCCTTCTCCGAATTGGTGCCTTTGTTCCTTCAGCACGTGGTTCGGTTACACGGCATTCCTGAGAACATTGTGTCTGACAGAGGAGTCCAGTTTGTTTCCAGATTTTGGAGGACTTTTTGTTCTAAACTTGGTGTTCAATTGTCTTTCTCCTCGGCTTTTCATCCTCAGAGCAATGGACAAACTGAGAGAACAAACCAGACATTGGAGACTTATCTGAGATGCTTTCTGTCTGCTGATCAAGATGACTGGGTCTCTTTTTTGCCTTTGGCTGAGTTTGCTCTTAATAATAGGGCTAGCTCTGCCACTTTGATGTCTCCATTTTTCTGCAATTTTGGGTTTTACCCTCGATTTTCTTCGGGGCCTCTGTCTGTCCAGGTGTTGACTCTGTTGTGGAGAGTATGCAGCAGATTTGGGACCAGGTAGTGGAGAGGTTGTCCCTCTCTTAGGAGAGGGCCCAGCGGTTTGCCAACCGCATAGGACTGATGGTCCTCGGTTTGAAGTGGGTGACTTGGTCTGGTTGTCCTCAAGAAATATCCCTATGAGAGTTGCATCTCCTAAGTTTAAGCCTAGGTTCATTGGACCTTATAAGATCATGGAGATTCTTAATCCTGTTTCCTTTCGTTTGCTTCTTCCAGGGACATTTAAGATCCATAACGTGTTCCACAAGTCCTTATTGAAGAGGTTTGTCGAGCCAGTGGTTCCTATGGCTGCGCCTCCTGACCCTGTTTTGGTTAAGGGCAATCTGGAGTATGTGGTTGAGAAAATATTGTATTCTCGTTTTTCTAGACGGAAACTCCAGTATTTGGTTAAGTGGAGAGGTTATGGTCAGGAGGACAATTCTTGGGTGTTTGCTTCGAACATCCATGCCAGGAGACTGATCCGTGCGTATCACAGAGCTCATCCTGACCGACCTGGTGGCCCAAATGATGGTTCGGTGACCCCTCCTCAAAGGGGGGAACTGTTGTGAATGTGTTAGAAATGAATTCTGAGCAGAAGCTCCCTCTGCTGGTTACAAACAGTGCTGAACCATTCAATGAGGATTGGCAATCAGGAGTTTCAGACTGGTCTTATATAAGGGAGGTTCCCTCCCATAATGGTTGCCGGTGATCAGTTGTTTTTGTCTCAACTGTGGTTCCTGGTTCACTTGGAAGCTTCCTGAGTCTTGCCTCTTCTCCTGCTCTCAGATAAGATATTTTCTGTTTTTTGTTTTTGTGCTTACCATTTGCATATTTCTCTGCATTTCTGTGAAGTTAGCCAGGTCCCCCTCCCCGGGGGGCTTGGGCTCCTCTCAGTTCTTCTGGAGCCACTGTTATTTGTTCATTTGCCTTTTCCAGTTTTTTCAGTGGCTGCAGCTTAGTTTTGTTACACCAGAGAACTAATTTAGGTGGTAGAGGTCGTGTGATCTCAGGTGTTTTTGCAATTAGTAGAGTTGGTATTTTTTAGGGTTTTTTTGTTTGCAGTAAGTGTCCTTCCTATCCTTTTCTGTCTAGGCAGATTGGGCCCCAACGTTTGCTCATACTATTTTCTGTCTGTGTCTGTATTTCCTCTTGTCTAACCGCCATTACATGTTTGGGGGCTTCCTATGTTCTTTGGGGATCTGCTCCGGGGCAGATAGCTTTCCTCTTTCTTTCTTTATGTGTAGTTAACCTCTCAGGCTGTGACGAGGCATCTAGGACCAACGTAGGAACGCTCCACGGCTGCCTTTAGTTGTGGTGGTTAGTCAGGGTACTGCAATCCAGTAGATTCCAACCTCTCTGGTGTATTGCCGTTTTTGCCTGCTCTCCTCAGCTACCAAATCATAACACTACCCACAGTAAAATTTGATGGAGGTTCCATCATGCTTTGGGGCTGTGTGGCCAATGCCGGCACCGGGAATCTTGTTAAAGTTGAGGGACGCATGGATTCCACTCAGTATCAGCAGGTACTTGAACAATAATGTTCAAGAATCAGTGACAAAGTTGAAGTTACGCAGGGGATGGATCTTTCAGCAAGACAATGATCCAAAACACTGCTCCAAATCTACTCAGGCATTCATGCAGAGGAACAATTACAATGTTCTGGAATGGCCATCCCAGTCCCCAGACCTGAATATCATTGAACATCTGTGGGATCATTTGAAGAGGGCTGTCCATGCTCGGTGACCATCAAACTTAACTGAACTGGAATTGTTTTGTAAAGAGGAATGGTCAAAAATACCTTCATCCAGGATCCAGGAACTCATTAAAAGCTACAGGAAGCAACTAGAGGCTGTTATTTTTGCAAAAGGAGGATCTACTAAATATTAAAGTCACTTTTCTGGTGAGGTGCCCATACTTATGCACCTGTCAAATTTTGTTTGGATGCAGATTGCACATTTTCTGTTAGTACAATAAACCTCATTTCAAGGCAGAAATATTACTGTGTCCAATAGTTATTAGATATATCAAACTGAAATAGCTGTTGCAAAAACACCATTTTTTATCAAACATTAAGCTTAAGATTAATAGGGGTGCCCAAACTTTTTCATATAACTGTAGTTTAAACATTATTCTTTTACTGCTTGGGTCGTTCCAGGAGCGGTGATACAAATACCTGTATGTGTACTTTTTATTTTTGTTTTATACTTAATGAATACTTTTTAATAGCGAAACGTTTTTTAATGATTTTTTTAAACTATTTTTTTTACTTTCTTAGCTAGTCTTCATATCGGGCAATTGAACACCCAGAATTCTGACCAGTGGTGTAATGCACTGCGACTCTCATGTATAAGGGGGTAATAAATTGATAAGTACAGTCTTTTTTGCTCATTTATTATTGCTTTGGCCAATATTAGATTATATTAAATATTCACGCTTTATCGCATTCGCCTAAAATCTTGCATTGTGGCTTTCCTCTATTATTCATCCTGGAAATCTTAAAATAAGTTTCTAATTGGATGTAACCAGCCACTTGTCAATATGATCTGTCTGGCCACGATCTGGAACCGTCCAATTATTTCTGGTAGTGTCAGATTATTGTAATGTGAGTTGCAAAGTATTGATGCATTGCCAGGAGGAATTAAAAAAGAACATAAAAGCATAAACCTTGAGGAAAATATGTGTCTGCACAAATATGTCATGGAAAATACAAGCATTGACTGAAAGAGACTTGTCAGTAGAGCAGCCAGATTATCTTTAGTATCGCAGATTAAAGAAGACTAAGATGAACATGCTGGCATCCATGTATGAATTGACTGCATTAGGAAGCGACAGCCAGTCGTCTCTCTTTATTTCAGATTTGTAAGATCTATAAACAATGAAAATGCTGCGTCATACAGAAAATATATTCATGTTACCATTGTTTCTCTATTATCAGTGATTGCTTGACTCTCCTTCCAACAGAAAATTGTGATGGCTTCTCACTCTGTATTATGATTCACCATCCATCTTTTTACCATTAACGACCTGTCATGGTTAAAGACGTATTTAGGGCTCAGTTCATTCCCTAAATAAACAAGGCATATGATATACAACGTTTCAGATTGCATTGCTGTTTACAATAATTACCTTTGCATGTCTTTCCTATCACCGTCTTTGTCTATTGTATCGTGTTTCTCATTTTAAATGTTTATTGCATGTTTGATATGACTGCACTTCTCCTATGATTGCAGTCATTACTGTCCCACGTTCCATCACACCCGGAGAAAACTAGGATAGAGTTATCTGAACTTTCCGGGCAACTTGGCTGTGGCTGCAATTTCCAATCAGCATATCTCAGTAAAATGTTCTCTAAATAACGTGTATAAGTGGAAACAGAAAGCGGCATGCTGAAAATACAGAAAGCAATGATGTCTGGCAGCTCTTTGTACAATTGGGGAGTTCTGACAGTTGACATTATCTGTATAGAACGTTTATTCATCACCAAATAAAATCTCACAAATGGGCTGGAGCGCTTCCATACTCACTGTGCAGATGTTGTCTACAACTAGCACTTCGTAAATCTGCATTATTCATAGAAACTTATCTCACTTTTGATGGCCAGATAGGAGGAAATTACCGTGCCCGAAACCAAAGCTTAAAAAGAAACTCGGAGCATGGTAATAAAGAGCGTAAAATTAATGATGTTCCTATAACATGGCTGCAAAATGTTTTGTATGCAGCGAAGACTCCTCTGTAGATGTACCTCGGGTTTGTTTATTGTGTTTACCATGTAATTTTCTAGCCGTCTGATAAACTTCTGATTTCGACCATAAGCACAAATATTGTGAACACTTGACATTTCCGCTTGCTTTACCCCTGGGTGTTATCTTAACAAAGCAGGAAATGTTATTGTCTGCTGTCATTCTTTTATGCCTTCTGGCTGGGAATATTATGTTGTTCTTTTGCTTTGAGGTAAACTTCAGGCAACATTAATAAAATAAAAAGGCTTTTGTTCACCTTAAAGCAGAGCTTTTCAATCTTTCTCTACCGGAAAACAACCAGAAAGAACATGGTGATACCTGGATGACCTCATAGGTCGTAGTTCAAATCTACATTTTAAAAACTATATTAATTCAGCTTAAATTGTGTCTTTCGTATACAGTATAATGTTGAAGCTGCAAGATGGAAGGACAAAATGTGCTATGTGTTGCTGCTACATTACAACGCAATACAAGTCAATGGGTTGCATTGCACCCCCGAGGATACTGCCACTATTGAGCTGGATTTCTTCTACTACATTCTCATCAACTTTGGTGACAGTGATGTTCATTCCATTCTCTGGAGGGGCTAGGCAACTGCAGTGAGCTTACTTTTTTCCTTTTTCTAGTTTGTACAGCAACTATGACAAACAACTCACAAAAAACTCTGACGGGGTTAAACTTATTGCAACTCGCTTGTCATGGTCACAGCACACTTGGGATCGGAAAGGGACACCAATGACTTGCATTGCATTGCAATCTAGCTCATACACCTAAGAAAGTTTAGTGCCACAGCTTTTAGTCATGCTGCTAACTTAGATCTAGGGTAAGAAAAATGGAGACATAACTGTGCACCATACATCCCTGGTTTATTAAGCAGAAAATTAGAAAAAAAATCCAGCTATTTCTATATAGGCCATGATTAATCAGTTTTCAACATAATTCCAGAGTAAAACTGTCTGAAATGTCACAAAATCTGTGTGTGACTTGAAGTTGTGCAAAAATCTTGCAGGTGTTGATAGCTGTGGCAGCTTTTTGAAAAGTGGGCGCAGATTAGCCAGTAGGGGGCATAACTGAACGTAGCTGAAAAATTCATCATAATTTGAATATAACTATCCAATCCCAGCTTTAGTGATGTCACACTGACCTCAACATACAGTATATGGCTATGGGTAAATGTATGGTAACTGCTGGTAAACAACAGCCTGTTATTTGACCGCAGCAATGTTGCAGATTCTTGCTGGTGCTTACACTCATGCAGTCTATCATAAAGAAGCCATGGCTTTCTGACAAGTGATAGTGCAATAATTATCACTTTTTGGCAATAGATTTTTAACAAGCCTTCAGAATTATATCCCTTTTTTTAATCTCAACAACAGGTTTTCAGTTTGGAAAATGAACAAACACTGGCTTTTTTTAACAAGCCATCCAATAATTATTCCTTTTTTGGAAACAACAAAATGTTTGCTGTTTGTAAAGTGAAAAAGCATGTAAAAATTGGCCATTTTTGGGAACAGTTCAGATTTATTATAATCTGATTTATGTATTTGCAGGCTGCATTTCCCTACATAGTGATCTCTTACCTTATCCTAATAGTTACAGAGTGACACTTACTACCCATGCCTCCATCATATACCGTATTTTTCCGACTATAAGATGCACTTTTTTCCCAAAAATTTTTTTGGGAAAATGGGGGTGCGTCTTATAGTCGCAATATACTTACAAATTCTGTGGCGGCGGTCCTGGTCTGAAGCTGCAGGCCTTCCCAGGCTGGTGCGGCACTGGTGTTGCTCTGCGCTGTGGTGGTGGTGCTCCGTGTTGTGGGGGGGCTCCACCGGCATGTTGTGAAAGCCCAGAGGACACCACAGATCCATTGCTGCGATGCGCTGGCCTCTGGGAAAATGGCTGCCGGGGGCGGCGCATGCTCAGATTCAGATCTCGCAGTGGTTGGAATCCATTCAGTGGCATGGCAGCAACTGCACCACCAGCAATTTGATCAGGTAAGAGTTGAGTTAGCACAGAAGCGGTTGACTGGGAGCATATGTTTTTTCCTGGCCTAACATTCAGGTATGGATATCTGACAGTGCACGGAGAAGGAGGACCAATAGTCTAACTATCATAAGCTGTAGAATATGATGATACCAACCAGGTACTACTTCAAGAAGCAACCTAGCTACCAGAGAGACGAACATAAGGACAAAGGGGAAGAAAAAAGCTTAAGCTTTGCTCCTATTTCTGGCCAGAAGGCTCTGATCTAGAGTTGTAGTTCCTAAACTAGTTGTACAAAGATGTCAACAGCTTATTTTCCTCCTGTAGAGCCTACACACTGCACTAGATTTGTCATTGAAAAAAGAATTACAACATTCATGATGCCCGCACTTAGAACTTGCCATCTCCACAACCATAGTAATCAGGCACGGTTAAGCCTTTTTAGCCACCAACAGTTACAGAATAACCTGCTCTTGAGGTGACCACAGAAGAAGTAGATCTGCCCGAGAAGATCTCTGGCTCTGTGCAGACACTAGGTTAGTTTTGTCAGCAATATTGTTGTCTTTCTTCTCTATGAAGAATGGAAAACAAATGTGCAATTGAAATGCAGGAACTGCACTATTATCACTGTTATCACTCATTGCCAGCTCTCCTATCTACCTCTCTCTCTCTTTGTCTTCTCAATCTCTGTCTCTTACTGCATCAATTGAGTCTCTGCATTAATCTTTTTTCTTCAAAATACACATGAATCTTCTTTACAAAACACAATTTGTTCACTGTTTTATCTTTTTTTCTCCATATCTCTATTACTCGCCTGTAAGCTTAATGCCTTTTCACTATTCAGATTCACACCAAAATGGCTGCTACATTCCCTTCCTCTGCTTTTATATGGTATTCATAGGCTTTGATAATTCCTCCTAATTGGCTGTGTATATCATGTGATATGATGGCAACAAGTCATTATTGGGAAGCCTGCCTGAATGCACGTGGGCCTGAGATCATCTGAACCTTCTCTGGCAATGGCCATTTTAAGTGATTCATACAAAGCAAATCGCAAATTGTTCACATTCACAAGGTTAATTGTAGTTCTAAAAATGTAACATGAAGTTGTTTAACTTCAAATGGATTCTCTTATCTCTATAGATATTTTATTTAGTTGTTTATTTAGATATTTATTTATTCATTCATTTATGTGTACACTGGTCTAATTATGGGTAGTGTATTAAGACAAAGTCATTTTTTTCCCCTTTAAGCCGAGCTGATAACATTTATTGAGTAGACTTTCCTGAAATTCACTGTTTTATGCAAATTCAAGCACTTTGAGAACTTATTTTGCAGTTTGCAAAAATAAAACATGCTCAACATCATTTCCTTCAATGCTAAAGAATCAGAAAGTGGGCAATTTTTTTGCATTGTCAAGCAGGCTTCCCCATAATACCCTGCAGCTTTGACATCTAGTGGATTATACCTTGTATAATGGTGGTCAGTACCTGGGCCATTAAGTATCAGTATCTGTGTGGAGCCCAGCTGTGACTGGATCCATATCTTCCAGAAGGATGTACTAAAGGAAGATCCCACTAGAGGTCACTATACACACACACATCTCAGCTTACCTAAGAGACCAGTAGAGGGAGCTGTGTGTTAGGCACATAAAAAAAACAGTTCCAGTTTTACCTCAGACAGATCAGAACAGCAGTTACCTCAGACAAGCTGTGAGGGACAGATGAGTTCTCCTCAGGACACGAGAGTGAGAGGATTCCTGTCAGAGCTCAGTCAGAGCTAAAAACAGATGGAGATTGATTGATCCTAGTCAGAGCTGAAGCTGAAGTGTAGCTCAGGAGGAAGCGTGCCGACGCTTAAGAGAGCGGCGAAGAGGCAGCACATTAACTGCCAGCGTGTGTGATCTTTATAGGACCCAGGTAGGCCGAAAGCAAGTGGAATTGGAGGGGCCAGTAAGCATTAATAGCTTTCCCCCCAGCAACGAATACCGGACGCCGGATCCCGAGCCTATAAGGATCTCTACGACCTTTTAGGAGAACACCGGAGTTCCTGGAGGACTACAAGTCCCAGGAGTACCACAGAGTTGACACGTACAGGATCAGGGGAACAGAGTCTGCCTGATCAGCGATAAAAATACCTTGTTCTGCCACTGAGAAGGTCCCCCACCAAGTCAGCCAGGTACAGAACAGAGACTGAGTTAGACCTAGCTACAAGCAGGTCAGGACTTCATTAAATAACGACAGAGAACAGGAGGCCATACACCTACCAGTGGAGGAATCCGGACATACATCCTTCGCCCTGCCGTGCTCCGGGGAGTATCTGCCATTCCTGCAGTAAAGGTACCAAACTGACTTTTGTGTGTGACTCACTTATTGTCTCTGACGGCGAGATCCCCATCTGTCCTGCATCCTCATATTTCTATCCACCCTGGAAGGACATCGTCTTACTTGTAGAAGACCTACCATCTAGCTGCCCAACATCATCCCTTCCAGAGTATGTGCACAGCAGCGCTGGTCCCTCTGACCAGATACTACAAGTGGCGTCACGACAACTTACACGAACATTTCCATCATCCCCTGTAAATATCCCACATTACGGTGAACGCCCAGGGCACGGACCGAGCTGGCTACCCGTGACATCCCCCATAGACTTCCATGGGCTCGGTGCCGAGTACCCCAAAGCCCTGGTACGTGCGCGTCATCTTTAAATTTGGCGTCACGAACAGGATTCTGAAGCTCGTGAAACGCGAGTCCTGTGTGCCTAATTTGAACTGTTTTTGTGCTTGAGAACTGCCAAAAATCATCAGAGACTGTATTGCCATTTTTGTAAAACAACAACCACCATTTTATTGCCATATTCGCGCCCTGAGGCGCTGGTGAAGAAGGTGGGCGTACACTCACCTAGTGGCGCGAAAATTAGTGGGCGTACCTGAAAAAGGCGCTGAGTCCTGAACACGCCCCCAGCGCTGACGCGGCGGCAGGTCCTGTGGAGAGCTTCAGTGAACGCCCTGACGTCAGAGCGCCAGCGACACAGGTCTTCTCTCCACCGCTGTGCCGGCAGAGCTGCAGCCTTCAGAGAAGGTAGGCTACGATTAACTAAGGGGGCGCAGATATGTCACAGTAGCAAGCCGACAGCGCGGCCCAGGCCGACGACCCCAATGACTTACCACTTGGCGCTGCAGCGCAGGACGGAAATGTGGGCCCCTCACCTGGTCCTGTGGTCCCAATAGTACCGCTAACGCTGCCATACATGCCTGGAGCAAAGTGGCTCCCTCAGTACAGCGGCAAGCCAGACACCCTGTCAGGTTCAAGCGAAAAATATGCAGCATAATGGACATGTATCCTATGACAGAAAAGCAAAGAGCTGCAGTAGTAGTGGGACAATTAACTGGTGCTGCTGAGAGAGAGGTAGAGACTTGGACGGCTGCAGACCAGGAGTCAGTGTTTGCAATTTTCTTAAAGCTACAGACTATCTTTGAGGACCGCACTGAAACAGATCTCCGGATGATGTTTTAACAATGCTCCCAGAAATCAGATGACAGCATTAGGGACTATGCCTGCCGACTACAAGGGGCCCTGCGAGCTCTTAAACAAGTAAACCCTATAAGTGTCACCGACGAAAATAAAATGTTAAAGGAACAATTTGTACGGGGATTGAGGTCCCAAGCGGAAGGCAGGACTGTGCACTGGTGGTCCTTGGATCATCCTGATGCTACCTTTGACGCCCTTAAGGATATGGCTATAAAAGGACTGCGACCTCTGGAAACACCCGAGATGGCAACCCAGTGTCACCCGAGTGAAACCACCCTAAAGCCAGCAGCATCCACCTTTTCCCCGCTGGTTGCAGAAGCCAAAACGCAGGAGGCGCCCCCTACTGAGCTGGACTGTCTGCGCTCAGAAGTGCGCCAGCTGACCAAAAACCTGGCCACTGTAATGAGTGCCCTGCAATTGCCGACGAAAGAAGAAGGAAAGATCTTGCTGGCTGACTGCCCGGAGGATGTCCCTTGGATGCGCCGGAGGAGAGGGAGGACGTCGCCCCGCCGGAGGAGGACAACGCCACCCCCAGGAAGGACCCGCGACCAGCATCATCCTCGCCGAGAGATCATCTGCTACCGCTGCCACAAGGAAGGTCACCCAGCACGTCTGTGTCCTTTAAACGAGTAAATCCTGGGTCCGAGGGCCAATACCCAGGAATAGACTCCTCAGGCCCCTCAGACTGGAACCGCAGGTTTGTGGGAGGAAGACCATACCTGTCCATCATACTGGACGGGATCGCAATCCCTGCCCTGCTGGACACTGGATCCCGGGTAACCATTATACCCGATGTTCTCTACAACAAGTACTGGTCCAGTGACAGTCTCCAACCCCCAAACCCTGACTTTGCCGTATACGCCTCTAATGGTCTCCCTCTTGAATTACGGGGGGCTAAAGATGTAGACGTGAAAGTGGGGAGAGTGGAGCTGAAGAATCAGGGACTTCTTGTAGTAAAGATTGTTAATGAAGAAAATGGGTTGAATGTGGTCTTAGGCACTAACATTATTAGTAACTGTTTGGAGGAGGTTGTGTTTTTACTCCAACAGCTTGCTGAAATCGCCAGACCAAAGCAAAAGGGAGAGATCCGGAAGGAGATCCGAACCCTGATGTGCCAGCAGCAAGTGAAACTGACCGGTGGTGAGATTGGTAATGTACGGGTAACAGACCCGAACCCCATTGTGATACCCCCTATGAGTGAAATGCTTATTTGGTGTAGAGCAGCAATAGGTCTGAGAGGACAGAACTACCAAGCAGTAGTAGAGCCCCATTGTTCAGAGCACAGACCTACACTCTTGACTGCCAGAGGGGTAGTGGATGTACATAATGGGAGGGTGCCAGTGCGTCTTCTCAACTGGGGAGAAGATGAAGTCAAACTACCGCGTTATGCCACTGTTGCTAAGTTACATGCTGTGGATAATAACTCCATTCACCCGGCGGAGCCCTTAACCTCCCCACAACCAGTGGAGGATAACGGTCCGACCACCCAGGTGGAGGATTGGTGTCAGCAGCTCCATGTTGGGACAGACACCACTCCAGCCCACCAGAAACAAGGAGTATACAGATTAGTTCAGGAGTATGCTCAGGTATTCAGCAAACACCCACTCGACTTTGGGACAATTAAAGGGGTTCAACATCACATCCCCACAGGCAATCATCCTCCCATCAAAGAACGGGTACAGGCCTATACCACCAGCACATTACCAGAAAGCCAAGGAAATGTTGCGTGATATGAAAGAAGCAGGGGTGATAAGGGATAGTTGCAGTCCCTGGGCAGCACCTCTAGTCTTAGTTAGGAAAAAGGATGGAAGCATGCGAATGTGTGTAGATTACAGACAAGTAAATCGCATTACACATAAAGATGCATACCCTTTACCACGCATTGAGGAATCTTTAGCTGCACTAAAAACTGCTAACTACTTCTCCACCCTTGACCTCACAGTGGGTACTGGCAAGTAGCTGTGGCTGAGGAGGATCGGGAGAAGACGGCTTTCACCACCCCGATGGGGCTCTGTGAGTTTGACAGAATGCCGTTTGGACTCAGCAGTGCCCCTGGCACGTTCCAGAGAGTAATGGAGAGCTGCCTGGGACATCTCAACTTCGAAACTGTGTTGCTGTACCTGGACGACGTCATCGTGTACTCCAAAACGTATGAAGACCATTTGAAGCACCTGGCGGAGGTATTTGAGTCACTGTCCAAGTATGGGATGAAACTGAAGCCTTCTAAGTGCCACCTGCTCAAACAAAAAGTACAGTATCTGGGACATATCGTCAGCTCTGAAGGAGTAGCGCCAGATCCTGAGAAGGTCACCGCTATCCAGAAATGGCCGGAGCCGAAAAATCTCAAGGAGGTGCGACAGTTCCTAGGACTGACAGGATACTACCGGAGGTTTGTAAAAGATTACACTAAGAAAGCAGCTCCTCTGCAAGACCTCCTGGTGGGACAGTCCCTTAAAGGCAGAAATTCTCAATTCCATTGGGGTAAAGAACAGGCAGAAGCATTCAAGGAAATGAAGGAGATCCTGACAGGTGATGAGATCCTAGCTTACCCTGACTACAGCCAGCCGTTCCTGTTGTATACAGATGCCAGCAACGAAGGATTGGGAGCAGTCCTCAGTCAGAAGCAAAATGGCCTGGAGAAAGTCATCGCCTATGCTAGCAGGAAGCTCCGCCCGACCGAAAGGAACCCAGAGAACTATAGCAGCTTCAAGTTGGAGTTCCTGGCACTGGTCTGGGCCATCACGGAGAGGTTTAAACACTACTTGGCCTCCAACAAGTTCACTGCCTACACTGACAACAACCCCTTGACGCATCTTGAAACAGCCAAGCTGGGAGCCATGGAACAACGATGGGTGGCTCGACTGTCAAATTATCAATTCACAATTAAGTACCGGGCGGGCGCAAGAATGCCAATGCTGATGCCCTGTCCAGGATGCCTCATGAATCAGACACTGAAGAGGAAGTGGATGATCTGGAAGAGATTGAACTACCTGCCTTTCACCGGAATGGGGTGATCTACGAGCAACAAGCCAGCAGGAGATCGTGTAGTAAGACGTTGAATCCTTTACCTCACCACAGCTGGAAAGAGACTCAGGACAGCGATCCAGTGGTCAGCCGTATCAAGGAGCTGATAACCCAGGAAGGTTCCTCCTTGGAGAAAGACGCACCTCTACCAGCAAGGCAGCTGTGGAATGAAAGAAGCCGGTTGTTCATCTACCGTGAGAAGTTGTGCAGGAGATACGTCAACCCGAGGACCCATGAAATGGTTGGCAGATAGTAGTTCCCAGAGCAGACATCCAGATGGTGTTAGAAGCCTACCACGATCAAGCGGGACACTTTGGCTGGAAAAAGCTGGAGACCCTGTTGAAGTGTCGGTTCTACTGGGTAGGGATGCGCAGCTCCATCGAGAAGTGGTGCCGGAACTGTGGACCCTGTGGCCTCAGACGAAAAGACTACAGCAGTCAGAAGGCACCCCTGCAGCCCATCCAGACGACTCGCCCTTTGGAAATCGTGGCCCTGGACCATGTGAAGTTGTCACCCAGCCGGTCAGGATATTCCTATGCCCTGACTATGGTGGATCATTACTCCAAATTCCTGGGTGGTCGCCCCTGTTAAAGATCTGACAGCAGAGACAGCAGCAAAGACCTTCCAAGCAAGTTTCTGCAGACCACACGGTTATCCTGAGCAGGTGCTAACTGATCAAGGCCCAGCCTTTGAGGCCGAACTATTCAAAGAGTTCTGTCACCTGTACGGGTGTAAAAAGATAAGAACTACACCGTACCACCCCCAAACCAATGGACTTTGTGAAAAGATGAATCACATCGTTATTGACTTACTGAAAACTGTACCACTGGAAGAAAGAAATCGGTGGCCAGACTTGTTACCTGACCTGGTAGACATGTACAACCATATACCGGTGAGTTCCACCAACTGCACCCCAGCCTATCTCATGCGGGCAAGACCAGGAAAGCTGCCCATGGATCTAGAGCTTGGTGTTGTAGAACCCGAAGCGGATGTAACTACTGGATACTGGAACACAAACAGACAGGAACAGTACAGAAAAGTACAGGCCTGTGTTGAGGAAAGTCTCAATCGAGGAAGGGATAAACAAGCAGATCGCTACAATAAAAGTGCGCCAGCTGAACCTTTCGCACCTGGTGAAATCGTACTGAAAAGAAAGAGAAGGTTACACAAACTCGACGATCAGTGGGAAAGAGAGCCCTACATCATACAAAGTTCAAGGTTTGATAACAAGAAAACGTGCATAATAAGCAAGGATGGAGGAAAAACAACTGCAACTGTGTCTAGAGACCATCTAAAGTTGTGTCCGGACCCATTAAAGCTCCGTGAGGAAGAACCTGTTGTCAATCAGGAAAAGAGTGATGAAGCAGTTATACATACAGACTTGGGAGATTTCCCCGCAGACTGGCCCAGAATTGGAGAAGCTGTAATCATTCCCGTGCTTCAATTTTATCAACCGCAAGAAGAATCTCTAAATCCAATTGCACCAATTGTGCCAGTAGAGTCAGTTCCAGAAGGACCTGTTCCGGAAGAACCTCAACCAGTGGAACCACGAGAAGCAGCACCACAAGAAGCAGAATCCCAAGAAACTGAGCCTCAGGAAGAAGGATCCCCTGCAGAAGTTGCACCGGTTCACTCAGTTTACAGTGTGCTTGCCAGCCCAGTAGGGAGGTTGAGACAATTCTATAATTCACTCTCACATAGCACAAACAGGGAAACTGCTACCCCACAGGTCATTGCACCACGCAGATCCGAACGTAGCACAAAAGGACACATCCCTGCTAGGTTCAGAGATTAGTTTAACCTCTGGCAAATGTAAATAATTGTTTAAAGTCATTATATATAAATGTACATATGTTTGCTTATAATGTATATATCAGTATTTATTGACCTGTTTTCCCTTATCATCTTGGAACAAGAGGAATGGACATTATTTTCTACTTGTTTTCTCACCCCTATTTGAGCATCCTTTCCAAAAGAGACTGGGACTTTTATGGTTGCTCAAAATTCCTCAATCCCTCATTGTACATAATTGATCAGTTTTGTTTATGCAACGGTTCAAGAGTGCCTTACCTCCGTAAAGGAAGAATTGTTTTTATATGTTATTGTTCTGTTACCTGTTTTTGTATTTCAGCCCCGGAGTGCTGAATTCTACTAAGGGGAATGTGGAGCCCAGTTGTGACTGGATCCATATCTTCCAGAAGGATGTACTAAAGGAAGATCCCACTAGAGGTCACTATACACACACACATCTCAGCTTACCTAAGAGACCAGTAGAGGGAGCTGTGTGTTAGGCACATAAAAAAACCAGTTAGTTCCAGTTTTACCTCAGACAGATCAGAACAGCAGTTACCTCAGACAAGCTGTGAGGGACAGATGAGTTCTCCTCAGGACACGAGAGTGAGAGGATTCCTGTCAGAGCTCAGTCAGAGCTAAAAACAGACGGAGATTGATTGATCCTAGTCAGAGCTGAAGCTGAAGTGTAGCTCAGGAGGAAGCGTGCCGACGCTTAAGAGAGCGGCGAAGAGGCAGCACATTAACTGCCAGCGTGTGTGATCTTTATAGGACCCAGGTAGGCCGAAAGCAAGTGGAATTGGAGGGGCCAGTAAGCATTAATAGCTTTCCCCCCAGCAACGAATACCGGACGCCGGATCCCGAGCCTATAAGGATCTCTACGACCTTTTAGGAGAACACCGGAGTTCCTGGAGGACTACAAGTCCCAGGAGTACCACAGAGTTGACACGTACAGGATCAGGGAACAGAGTCTGCCTGATCAGCGATAAAAAGACCCTGTTCTGCCACTGAGAAGGTCCCCCACCAAGTCAGCCAGGTACAGAACAGAGACTGAGTTAGACCTAGCTACAAGCAGGTCAGGACTTCATTAAATAACGACAGAGAACAGGAGGCCATACACCTACCAGTGGAGGAATCCGGACGTACATCCTTCGCCCTGCCGTGCTCCGGGGAGTACCTGCCATTCCTGCAGTAAAGGTACCAAACTGACTTTTGTGTGTGACTCACTTATTGTCTCTGACGGCGGGATCCCCATCTGTCCTGCATCCTCATATTTCTATCCACCCTGGAAGGACATCGTCTTACTTGTAGAAGACCTACCATCTAGCTGCCCAACATCATCCCTTCCAGAGTATGTGCACAGCAGCGCTGGTCCCTCTGACCAGATACTACAAGTGGCGTCACGACAACTTACACGAACATTTCCATCATCCCCTGTAAATATCCCACATTACGGTGAGCGCCCAGGGCACGGACCGAGCTGGTTATCCGTGACATCCCCCATAGACTTCCATGGGCTCGGTGCCGAGTACCCCAAAGCCCTGGTATGTGCGCGTCATCTTCTTCCAACATTCACAGTAAATATACGGTGGATGTTATAAACGGGTTAAAGAAAACATGTCATGAGGTTTCTAATACCCCATCTAAGATGTATGGCCAGAGATCCTGATTTCAGTGATGTGTCACTTACTGGGCTGTTTGCTGCCTTTTTAATAAACTCCCTTCTTTACCTGCAGCAAATCTACCAGTTCTCTGAATACTACGCTCTGTATAACCCCGCCCACACCACTGATTGGCAGCTTTCTGTGAACACTGTGGATAGGCAGAAAGATACCAATCAGTGGTGATGGCATGGTTGGGCTATAAGGATAATCACCTGCTGATAAAACAGTAAATTTATTAAAAAACACAGCAAGCAGTCCAGCAAGTGATACATCCAGTCCAGCAAGGTCAGAGAGGTCCGGTGCCTGCACCCTGCAGTACTCTGCTCTGCCCTCACCAGGGCAGATCAGTGTGCCTGCGCAGGAGCCGCGACAGAACGCAAAGAAGAGGCAGGCTTCATTAGAAGATGGGAGATGCTGAACCAGACCGCGACGCCCATCGGACCGGACCGGACGGCGGACCGCCCCTGAGTGAGTATAATATAACTTGTTTTTCTTCACTTTCAGGTGACATCAGGAGCTTGTCTACAGCATCACAGAATGCTGTAGATAAGCCCCTGATGGCGGTGACCCTATCTCATAGTCCAAAAATGGGGTAACACTCTGTGACTGCCTCCTAAAAGACAAATTACTACAGTATCTTCAATGTCTTATGCAGCTTTCCAATCTCTCAGCTGATTAATGTGGTGACATCGGTCTGGAGTGATATCTGGACTAGTATGTAGCTTGCTATGAAAACCTAGACAATTTGTTCGTATCAATGTACATTCTAATCTCACTGTATCAGGAGAGAGCTAATTGTGAACTCTATTACATCAGATGAGTAAGTCATTCATAAAGCATCCAAAAATTCAATCTGATTTTCTATTATTTGATACGCATTGCAAATAACCAAAATCAGTGTTTTACAGAAGAGTTTTGCACTTTACAGAAAAAAATTACAAAATCAATATTGTCATCCCTTTGTGTATTTCGCCTTCTAAATCAATAAACATATATCTGCCAACTTCAGATAGAAAGTTCCTCCTTTCTTTACAAATCTAGATTTTTTTTCTTTCAAGTAATCAATAAGGGCAACACGTCAACCAATGGTTAATTCAGATGTCTTGCTATTAGCTATTCAAGCTGAGAGGTTTAATAAAATATATCTTTATGAATAAAATTTCTATCTATATATCTAAAGAGTTTGCGTTGTTTAAAATCATTTTTTGAACCCTCTCCATTGCTATAAAAGTCTAATATAGATATGACATATGGGCGCATCATTCCATGCTCCCATCAACACCCCCGTGACAGAATTGTGGGTCGCCGATGGGTTACTGTGACAGCTACGGTCTGTTAAAGACCTCTGTGCCTTTCATTAGGAGCAATCTTGGAAATCAACCTGTGGCTGGGCTTGAAAGGGAACTGTGATTTTCACTACATGCAGCAAATTTCTGTATATACTACAAAAGAACAGATGATGACAGGTTCAAGTCCGCAATGGGGACCAATAAATACAGTGAAAAGTAAAAAAAACCATCAAGTTCAAAACACCACCTTTCCCCCCCATTAAAAATAATATTTTATATAAATGTATAACAGACATGTCAGTATGTTTTATACACAGACACACGGTCCGTGGAAACATATTAACATGTGTGCAGACCCATACAGTTGAATGTGCACAAGTGTCTCCAGTACGTGTGGGAACTGTCACCACACATACCCGAGACACTGACGTGTGAAGGGGGCCTAGTTTTGGGAAGGGGTTAAGTTCCAACTATCTCTCATAATGAGCATGCCCTGCAAAATTCCAGAGATTACTAGCTTGGAAGTCCTTCCCTTCAGCTTGCAGCCTAATTCTTTAAAATTATTATTATGGATCCTCCATCTACCACTTTTCTGTAATTTGTTCCACATGGATCACAACAACTGGATAATCACAAGCCTTCTGTAGTAATTTATCAACATGTTCCATCACATGCAGCAGACCGTTCGGTCTTGGCAAAAAATGTATTCTGTTTTCCAGTACTTGGTACTAACATATAATTATAACCAAGTGTGAATTTGCAGCACAGTGTGTATGTCTGCCTCTAGCTCCTTCCTCTTCTTTCTTCTTCCTCTCAACTTTCATCTCATATCTCAGTGACCTGAAAATCTGTCT
Source organism: Oophaga sylvatica (assembly GCA_033576555.1). NCBI lineage: Eukaryota > Metazoa > Chordata > Amphibia > Anura > Dendrobatidae > Oophaga > Oophaga sylvatica. The sequence goes on along the minus strand of JARQOD010000008.1, from coordinate 102,948,093 downwards.
TCACTGAAATCGGATTTTACCTGAGAATTGTGAGAGATCAGTCCAGGAGGAGAAGAAGCAGATTTCTCTGATAAGCTGTATGACAAATTTACTTATCCTCATAGGTACTATTGATTTATTGTTTTCTGTTCAGCCATAGGAGCAGAATACAAAAACTAACAGTGTGCCAGATCCATCACATGACAAGCACCAACATTCTAATGGACTCCACTATTATGAGATCCATAAGACTTCCATCATGGTGTCAATTTACCAGAAAAAATAGCGCTGTACACAAAACCTTTTTTTCTTTTGAACATAAAGGAATGTGAAAATAGCCCAGGACGAAGTCAACAATAGTTTTTAGGAATACTAAGATATACAGTACAGACCAAAAGTTTGGACACACCTTCTCATTCAAAGATTTTTCTGTATTTTCATGGCTATGAAAATTGTAGAATCACACTGAAGGCATCAAAACTATGAATTAACACATGTGGAATTATACATTACACTTTACAAAAAACTGTGAAACAACTGAAAATATGTCTTATATTATAGGTTCTTCAAAGTAGCCACCTTTTGCTTTGATTACTGCTTTGCACGCAGAAAAGGTGAACGGATGGACTCTACATGCCTGGTTCCCACCGTGAAGCATGGAGGAGGTGGTGTGATGGTGTGGGGGTGCTTTGCTGGTGACACTGTTGGGGATTTATTCAAAATTGAAGGCATAGTGAACCAGCATGGCTACCACAGCATCTTGCAGCAGCATGATATTCCATCTGATTTGCGTTTAGTTGGACCATCATTTATTTTTCAACAGGACAATGACCCCAAACACACCTCCAGGCTGTGTAAGGGCTATTTGACCAAGAAGGAGAGTGTTGGGGAGCTACGCCAGATGACCTGGCCTCCACAGTCACCAGACCTGAACCCCATAGAGATGGTTTGGGGTGAGCTGGACCTCTCACCGCTTCAATTTTGAATAAATCCCCAACAGTGTCACCAGCAAAGCACCCCCACACCATCACACCACCTCCTCCATGCTTCACGGTGGGAACCAGGCATGTAGAGTCCATCCGTTCACCTTTTCTGCGTGCAAAGCAGTAATCAAAGCAAAAGGTGGCTACTTTGAAGAACATAGAATATAAAACATATTTTCAGTTGTTTCACACTTTTTTGTAAAGTGTAATGTATAATTCCAAATGTGTTAATTCATAGTTTTGATGCCTTCAGTGTGATTCTACAATTTTCATAGTCATGAACATACAGAAAAATCTTTGAATGAGAAGGTGTGTCCAAACTTTTGGTCTGTACTGTATAGTATGTTGTGATGTTTGTTGTTTTTCTAAAACTATTCAAATTGTCTTTTGGAAGCTAAATATAAAATTCTTACTTTAGAGAATTTGTTTGATGGGTCCTGGCAGTATTCTTCTTTGAGAGGTGATATTGACTCTTACTTCAGAGCGGAGCTCTTTCAAAACTTTGGTGTCTTCCACTAACTCAGCTTTAATATTGCCTTTATTTAATGTTTTGAACCATGACGGTTTCCTTAATGCAATAAACTTTAGCATAATATACAAAAAAAGAGAGAAAAAATCCTTATATGCATTTGACCCTCTGACTTCAGTTTATCTTTGCACACAAAACTCTCACATTATGTCTATAATGCAAATACAGACTTACAAGCGAGACCCGGAGCCTTGTATTGTTTTGAAAGCAGAGTTTGTCTCCTTGCTCTTTCACAGTCCTGTTTCTTCAACTTTCTAGTTAAGGAATGCTACATCCCCATCTTGTACAGTTCACGTGGTCCTCTGGGTACAGAGATGGGTCGGAGGTGCTGGCCAGAGCTGCCAGAACAAATAAGTGCTGCAGAGTATACAAGAAAAGGTTCTTTATGTAGCTTGAACAACAAGAAGAGGAAATGTATGTGGCCGAACATCTCTAATGATTCTCACCCTTGCCTATAATTGACTTCTGGGAATTGATGCCTACGATTCTCAGTTTTTTATTCTATTACTACAAATGCTTACAGAGATTATATTTTCAATTCATATAGACATTAGTGAATCTTTTTCTTTAAAATACCTCAGGCCATAAGGCCTCATACAAGTGAAATAACAATCAGCTGAACAATTGTTTTGCCATCAACTATCGCTCCTGACTGCCCCATTCACTAGACTGATCAGCTCAGCCCAGCACTTGTCTTCTCTATGAGAGAGACGCTGACAGAATCATTCGGCGATGCCAAACTCCTGGCTGAACCAAAAGTATTGGCACTCAAATTGTGACACGAAAAATCATTTAATGAAGATGCATCCAGACATGAAACAATTAAACGTTTTCGGTCCAATAATGGGACCTTCATCAGAATAAATGTCAAAGGAACGCTGGACTAATGAAGTATAACCTTCAGTGACTGGATGTATAATACCCTGGGTAAATGGGAGAAGACCTGGAGCTGTGGATCAGGGACCGGGGACTCACCACAGAAAATTGAAACTGGGCGTCGATGTAGAAAGCGCATGGAAAAAAAGGCAAAGCTTGCCACCAGGTCCAAGGCCACGCTGTGAGGAGAAGAAAAAGCAGGAACCTGCTGAGGTAGGAGCTTCATCCAGTCACTGAAGGTTATACTTCATTAGTCCAGAGTTCCTTTGACATTTATTCTGATGAAGGTCCCATTATTGGACCGACAACGTTTAATTGTTTCATGTCTGGATGCATCTTCATTAAATGATTTTTCATGTCACAATTTGAGTGCCAAGTTTTTTTGAACTGCATTTACCAGGCTGGATACCTGACTTGTGCACCTATTCTCATTTCAGTTGAGTGCCGTGGTTTTTTCTACATGAACCAAAAGTATTGGCAGATGATATTTAACTGATAGGATGCTGCTACCTCCCAAAATCATCTATCAGGAGAGAGTGGAGATTCCCCATACACATTAGACTGTCCGCCAATCCCGCTGAGTTAGGAAAGGGGGTTGGTGGACATTAGTGGTCTTCATATAAGAGTTTTGATGCAATTTTTCTTTAGATCTGTTTAAATAACAAAATAGTTTATTAGTAATCAATGTTGCACTATAGCAAAATGGGGACCCAGGCGTATTGTTTTCCAAGTGAAGATCACCAATTGACATGGGGAAAAAATGGTAGCATATTAAATGTTATATAAAATGATAAACTTTGGCACTCAAAAAAGTAACAAAGAATACCGCACTGAATCACTGGGAGCACGCCGGCAGCCTCACACCACAGCACAGGTACTGCTCCGTCTTTTTGTCATTGACATCATCTACATTGTCCTGTATCTAAGACAGTGTCACTACAGCCTTCCTTGATAAAGGCAAATATGCTGAAACGTCAGATCTATTGATGTCTATATGTCTACTATGTCGGCTGTTAATTAAATGAATTATCATATGAATCTTCTGGATCTCCTTGTTACTTTTTTGAGTGCCAAAGGTTATCATTTTATATTGGTATTTTTTCCTTCGGGTACCGTTCCCTTATATTGAGTGCACCATTCCTAACTGACTATATATTAAATGTTATAGTTATAGTACGTTGGATGTTAAAGACTTTCTGTGATTTTTTTTATTCATTTTAACTTATTCCCGACGTGTGATGTAATAGTAGATACTAGTGTATGGAGCTGAGCCCAAACTATATCCAAAAAATTTTGGTAGTGGTTCACGGCCAGCATCTTCCTGTAACAGCAGCGACCAAACCTTGCTATGATCACTGTTTAACCATTCAAATGTTGCTGTCAGTCACTGACCGCAGCATTTGAATAGCTAGATTGCCAGTACACAAATCTGCCCAATGGGTTACCAGTAGAGATGAGCAAATCCTTCTCCAGGAAGTCCATTGCTATGTTCGGAGTTGCAGGAGATGTCCGGGAGGAAAGAGAATTTTCCACCTCAAAAGCTTGGATGTCCATTGTTTTCAATGGGGTTTGAGTTCTGGTTCAAGTTCAGGTGCAATTCTTTTATCCGAACCAAACTTTGGAAAAAGTTTGGGTTGGGTATCAGAACCTTAAATTCCACAGGTCTGCTCATCTTTAGTTATCAGGGCAGCAGAGGACCTGTTGAAGCCCCCATTGCTATGATGCAATTTCTCATTGCATACTGTGACGCAATGGTATTACAGCACAAAGAAGTCAAATTACCTAACGGGACTAAAAAATTAATTAGAAAATAACAGTTTTGAAAAAAAAAATGCAAAAATTTGAATCACACTCCACTTTCTCTTTTCTATAATAAAGAAATAAAAAGAGAAATAAAAAACAATGATGTTTGGTATCACCACATACAGATAATTCTAAATCTATCACGCTATAAATTGAACTTACCCATATAAACAATGAAAAGAGAAAAATAAATAGCTCCAGAATTGCAGTTAAAAAAAATAGTCAATGAAAAACAATCAAAATGTTGTATGTACAACAAAAAGGTAAAAAGAGTCAGCTGGCCACAAAAAAGACAAGCCCTTACACACGTCCATTTATTTAAAAATAAAAAATTACGGGTCTCTTAAAATAAGGAAAGAAGCTAATTTAATTTTTTTTACAAATCTCCCAATTTTTTTAACCACCTAAGTAAAGAGATAAACAATACATGTTTTGGTGACTGGCGGTAACCTTAATGACATAACCGCCGGTCACACACAGCCGCGTTCTCACGCTCAGCTCAGTGTGAGTTGGTTGACAGGCTGAGCGGTAACATTACTGATGTCACTGCTCAGCAATGCAACCAGATGTTGCAGAGTCGGTGCTCATCTTGGGACACCAGCATTATGGATTATCGGTGGACAGGAGTATAACTTTGATTTTTACGTTAATAAATGGAAAAAATAATGGATTTGTGAGGGAGTGTTTTGTTAAATTAAAGGATTTTTTTCTGTGTGTCTTTATTAATTTTCACTACAGGGGGTGTCTGATAGATGCCTCTCCATTACTAACCCTTGGGCTTGACATCAGCTGACATTATAAAGCTGACATCGTTCCCAAAATATTACCTTGCTTGACAACTCAAAAGGGCATGCAAAAAGATCTGGGCAAAGAGCCAGAATTGGCACATCTAATAGATGTGCCTTTTCTAGGGTGGCTGTGGGTTGCTATTTTTATGCTGGTGAGGATAAATATCCATGGGACTTCCCAGCCTGAGAATATCATCCCCCAGCTTTCTGCTTTAGCATGGCTTGTGATCAAAAATGGAGGTGCCCCACTCTATTTTTTAAATTATTTATTTAAATAATTGAAACAAACGACGTGTGACCCCTCTATTTATTATAAGCAGCCAAGATTTAGCTGATGGCTGCACGCTACAGCCTGCAGCTGTCAGCTTTACCCGCACTTGTTAAGAAGAATAGGGGAACCCCATGTCTTTTTTTATTTTTTTTACACAGTGCGCCAGCCAATACTTGACATGGCTGTGATGGAGCCGGAAGTGTCCACACAGGAGAACTTGTTGATTGACTGCGCTGTAGCATTTCAACAAGCTTTGTTCGGACTGCCAAACTCAAACAGTAAGGCCGGGATCACACATGCAAGGAGTAAGGCCGAGTCTCGCATGTTAATTCCTGGCATTGCCACTGGCCTCGGGAGTGGAGCATGCAGCTGCATAGCAATACATGGAGCCGTACGCTCCGCTCCCGAGGCCAGCGGCAGTGCCGGGAATTAATATGCGTATTCCTCGCATGTGTGATCCCGGCCTAACATCGACTTCTGGGAGAAGTCAGTGTTCATGGTCCGTGCACGGACACTGGGTGACCGGTACGGACCCCGAATTTTGCCGTTCGGGTACACCCATCTCTATTAGTTACATTATCTAAAATTGTAAAGTTGTTGGTGTGCAAAATGCATGTTTTCATTGTGAGTAAGAATGGGTTAAATAAGCAAATTGCAGACTGCTGCTGAAGCGAATACATGCAAGATATTCTTATTTTCTTTATTTGTGTGCTATTCTCGTGTATACTTCAAGGGACCCATTTACTTGTTATCTCAATAATCTTCATTAGTTCTCATGTAAATGATACTCTACTGTAACAGTAATGAACGACATTTAAAAGCAATTTGTGCAATCAGAAAAATAATCAGATTTCACAGTTATAACCAGATAAGCAGGAAATCGCTTAAAAGCCAGAAATATTAAAAGGAACAAGGCAGAAGATAAAAGATCATAGGAAATGAAAAACATAAATGGTGCAATAAGCATTGTGCAAGCACTTATGTTGTCTTTATCCTGCTCTTTTCTCCAAGACGATGTTCCAAATATCATTATTATTATTATTATACATTTTTATAGCGCCATTTATTCCATGGCGCTTTACATGTGAAAAGGGGCAAATATAGACAAGCACAATAAACGTGAGCAATACAAGGCACACACAAGTACAGAAGGAGAGAGGACCCTGCCCGCAAGGGCTCACAGTCTACAGGGATGGGTGAGGATACACTAGGAGAGGGTAGAGCTGGTCATGCGGTTGTTCAGTAGACTGAGGATCACTGCAGGTTGTAGACTTGTTGGAAAAGGTGGGTCTTCAGGTTCTTTTTGAAGGTTTCCATGGTAGGCGCGAGTCTGATATGTATTGGGGTAGAGAGTTCCAGAGTATGGGGGAGGCATGGGAGAAGTCTAGTATGCGGTTGTGGGAAGAAGAGATAAGAGGGGAGTAGAGGAGGAGATCTTGAGAGGATCGAAGGTTGCGTGTGGGTATGTACCGGGTGACCATGTCACAGATGTATGGAGGAGACAGGTTGTGGATGGCTTTGTATGTCATAGTTAGGGTTTTGAACTGGAGCCTCTGGATGATAGGAAGCCAATGAAGGGCTTGGCAGAGAGGAGAGACTGGGGAATAACGGGTAGACAGGTGGATTAGTCGGGCAGCAGAGTGCAGGATGGGTTGGAGTGGTGCCAGAGTGCTAGAGGGGAGGCCAGAGAGTAGGAGGTTGCAGTATTCGAGGCGGAAGATGATGAGGGCATGCACTAGTGTTTTTGTAGTTTCATGGTCAAGGAATGCACGGATCTGGGAAATATTTTTGAGTTTGAGACTGCAGGAGGAGGCAAGGGTTTGGACATGTGGCTTGAAAGAAAGGGCAGAGTCGAGGATCTCCCGAGGCACCGAGCATGCGGGACTGGGGAAAGTGAGCAGCCATTGATATTCATGGATAGGTCTGGTGGGGGAGTAGAGTGAGATGGGGGAAAGATGATGAATTCTGTTTTGTCCATGTTGAGTTTTAGAAAGCGAGCAGAGAAAAAAAGCAGAATTAGCAGACAGACATTGTGGGATTTCGGTCAGTAAGGAGGTGAGGTCAGGTCCAGATAGGTAGATCTGCGTGTCATCGGCGTAGAGATGATACTGCAACCCATGGGATTCTATGAGCTGTCCCAGGCCGAGGGTGTAGATGGAGAAGAGTAGCGGTCCTAGAACTGAGCCTTGAGGAACACTGACAGGGGGCGAGGTGAGGAGGTACTGTGGGAGAGGGAGACACTGAATTTTCGGTTTGTTAGATATGATGAGATCCAGGATAGGGCCAAGCATGTGATGCCAAGAGATGAGAGAATCTGTAGCAGGAGGAAATGGTCCACAGTGTCGAAGGCAGAAGACAGGTCCAGGAGAAGGAGGACAGAGTAGTGTTGCTTGCTCTTGGCGGTTAGTAGGACGTTGGTGACTTTAGTTAGGGCAGTTTCAGTTGAGTGATGCAGTCGGAAGCCTGATTGTAAGTGGTCAAAGAGGGAGCAGGAGGAGAGGTGGGAAGAGAGTTCAAGATGGACATGCTGTTAAAGTAGTTTTGAGGCATAAGGGAGAAGAGATATCGGGCAATAGCTAGACACAGAGGAAGGGTCAAGGGAGGTCTTTTTGAGAATGGGTGTGATCGAGGCATGTTTGAAGGATTAGGGGAAGACACCATTTGTAAGTGAGAGGTTGAAGAGGTGTGTTAGAGTAGGGGTGAAGACTGTGGCGAGGCTAGGGATGAGGTGGGATGGGAGCGGGTCAAGCATGCAAGTGGTGAGGTGTGATCTTGATAGGAGGGTGGAGAGCTCATCTTCTGTCATGGTGGAGAAGTTGGTTTTGGAGGAACAGGGCTGAGCAGCTAAGAGAGGCAATGGGGCTGTGGGCCAAAGCTTTCTCTGATCGTATCAATCTTCTGCTTAAAGTAAGAGGCAAAGTCTTCAGCAGAAATGAGAGGAGAAGGAGGAGGTGCTGGGGGACAGAGTAGAGAATTGAAAGTGTTGAAGAGCTGTTTAGGGTTTTGAGACAGGGAGGATATGACAGATGAGAAGTAAGTTTGTTTTGCGTCAGTGAGCGTGGACTTGAAGCTGGTGAGGGACTGCTTGTATGCGGTTAAGTGCTCGGCAGAGCAGGATTTTTTCCATCTCCGCTCAGCAACCCTGGAAGCCCATCTCAGTTCTTTGGTGAGGCTGGTCAGCCAGGGCTGCCTGTTGATTGTACAAGTTTTGCTATGTGTGAGGGGGGCGGCCGAATCAAGTGCTGCTGTTATTGTAGTGTTATAAAAGGTGGCAGCAGAATCTGTGTCATGAAGTGAAGATATGTCTGTAAGAGGGAGGAGGGACTCAGAGAGCAATGGTAAATTGAGGTGTTTGAGATTTCTGCGGGGGTGAGTTACTTTGTGGAGTGGGGGTTGTGCACTGGAAGAGGAGAGGGAAGAGAATGTCAGTAGGTTGTGGTCAGACAGGGGCAGGGGTGAGTTAATGAGATTAGTAAGGGAGCAGAGGCGGGTGAAGATAAGGTCCAGTGTGTGACCATCTTTGTGAGTGGCCACAGAGGACTATTGAGTGAGGCCAAAGGAGGCAGTGAGCTATAAAAGTTTAGAGGAAGCTGGGGTGGAAGCGTCAATGGGGATGTTGAAGTCACCCATGGTGATAGTGGGGATGTCAGCAGAGAGGAAATGAAGTAGCCAGGTGGTGAAGTGGTCGAGAAAGGTGGAGATGGCTAGTTCTGGGGGGCGGTAGATGACAGCCAGCTGGAGGTTGGAGAGGGAGTAGATGCGGACGGAGTGCACCTCAAACGAGGGAATAGTAGCAGAGGGGGTAGTGGAATTGGAGTAAAGGAGCAGGTATCAGACAGGAGCAAACCAACTCCTCCACCACATTTGTTGCTGGGGTGGGGGTTGTGAGATAGGTGGAATCCACTGTATGAGAGTGCAGCTGGTGAGGCTGAGTCAGAGGGGGTGAGCCAGGTTTCGGTGATGCCAAGGAAGGAGAGTTTGTTGGTGATTCAGCCATTACTAATTTAGGCACAATATGAAGTCATCGTTACTGCACCCATGGAACATATTATCTAGTATCCCAAGATTCCTGATTGGCAAATCTGCCCAGTTATAAAGAAATGTAAAAGATAGAGTAATATGCAGATCTGATATTCAAGAATCTGTATTTATTATGCTTGATTATATAACACAAACTTATTCTACAGCACTTTACAGACATTTTCATCACTGTCTCCATTGGGGATCACAATCTAAATTGCCTATCAATATGTCTTGAGTGTAGGAGGAAGCCAGAGAATCCAGAGAAAACCCACACAAACACGGGGAGAACATCCAAACTCCTTGGTGAGATTTGAATCAAGGATCTCTACTTTGCAAAACAGCAGTGCTAACCACTGAGTCGCCCATACAGCTATTATAATTGTCAACCAGCCTTAGAAAAAATAATGTATTTACAGAAAGTTAAATAAGATTTGCAAACAAAGAGATCTATGCAGTATGTTAAGCAAATTACTTTTTCAATATTCAATATTTCAGGTGAAAATTAATTTCTTAATTTATCGCTGTGGTTTCTCCTGATGAGGAAGTTTGAAACTTCGAAACACATAGACAAATAAGCCGCATATTGGGATTCCTGTCTCCTTATCATCTTTATTTAATTTATTACATCTGCTCTCGATGCACCATAAAAGTTAGAATGATGGAAATCTATTACAGTGATTCCCAAGATTTTACCAGTCACAGAAACACCTTTGCCTGGATCTTTTAGCTTTTGTTTGTAAAATTAACTACACAGCCAAGAACCAGTACATAAGGTAAACTAGATAGGCAGCTATCAATGGGGTCCTGCTCAATGCTTTCCATGCTTCATTAAAATTTAAAATGGATGCACTTTGTTATCATGTTCCAGTTGAATATGTAAAGGTAGCCACATGCCTTAGAGAGCTGTAGATTTCTACTCAGATGCCATACACATGCATGCTTGACTCAGCAAAAAATCTTTGCAGTTTTAATGAAAAGGGGGCATACATAGCTGCCAGACCCCTCTGTCAACAGCTGATCTTCTTCAGCAACAAAGAATTTGATGGTTTATTGGTCCCGCCAAACTTGGCTGGTTTGGCAAACCTTAATCTGATGTGTATGGACATCTTGAAGGGAATTTGTCACAAGGTTCTTTCTACCTAATGAGAGCAGCATAATGTAAGGAAATACACCCTGATTACAATCATGTATCACTTAATTTACTGGGTGCAGCAGTTGTGACACAATCAGAGTTTTCTATTCTGTAGATATAGTAATGCTTAGAAAGCTGTGTCCGCCCACCCCACTGATTAGCAACTTTCTGTGTACATTGTATATTGAAAGTAAGCTGCTAATCAGTGCCGGGGGCGTGGTTGTATCAGGAGGCAGGAGGGCAGCTAGTCCAGCAGTGATAAACTTCTGCTGATAAATCTGAACTCATAATCTTTCCCCCATCCCACAGATCTTCCTTACCTGACCTATCTATCATAATTAACGACATCACGCTTTCCCCCGTACCAGAAGTCCGCTGCCTCGGAGTAACCCTTGACTCTGCCTTGTCCTTCAAACCGCACATCCAAGCTCTTTCTACATCCTGTCACCTTCAGCTCAAAAATATTTCAAGAATCCGTCCTTTCCTCAACCCTCAATCTACTAAAATGATTGTGCACGCCCTCATCATCTCCCGCCTCGACTACTGCAACACCCTTTTCTCTGGCCTCCCTGCTAACACCCTCGCACCTCTCCAGTCCATCCTTAACTCTGCTGCACGACTAATTCACCTCTCTCCTCGCTACTCCTCCGCTTCTCCCCTCTGCAAATCTCTTCATTGGCTCCCATTTCCTCAGCGTATCCAGTTCAAATTACTAATACTGACCTACAAGGCCATCTATAATCTGTCTCCTCCTTATATCTCTGAACTAGTCTCCCGATATCTTCCCTCACGTAATCTCCGATCCTCCCAAGACCTCCTTCTCTCCTCCACACTTATTCGCTCCTCACCCAACCGCCTCCAAGACTTCTCCCGAATATCCCCCATCCTCTGGAATTCTTTGCCCCAACACGTCCGACTATCAAACACATTTGGATCCTTCAGACGGAACCTGAAAACCCATCTCTTCAGGAAAGCCTACAGCCTGCAATGACCCTGCTACCTCCTCACCACTACCGGAGATATCGCCTCAACCAACACCGGAACTGCTGCAACCCCCCGACCTACTGTCTTCTGCCTCACAATCCTGTAGAATGTAAGCCCGAAAGGACAGGGTCCTCTCCCCTCTGTATCAGTCTGTCATTGTTAGTTTGTTTACTGTAAGTGATACCTGTAATTTGTATGTAACCCCTTCTCATGTACAGCACCATGGAATCAATGGTGCTATAGAAATAAATAATAATAATAATAAAACACTGATAGTATTCAAACTACAGCATATAGTCTAGTAAGTGACACATCCCTGAAATCAGTGTCTCGGCCTCTACCTCATGATGATCTCAGATTATATAGCGAAAAACTGCTGACAGATTACTTTTTAGGAAATCCATCATTAGACTTATGATGCCTGAACTGAGGGCTACTGAATTAGAGTCTGGCAGTGAAGCATGTCCTACTCCGAAGCACTGAGATGTTTCAGAGAAAATAGTTTGAATGGGTGGCCTGGGGCTATAGAGACGTCGCTAGTCCAAAGACAAAGAACATGGCTCAGGATGTCATTAGACTGGTCAGGTCTCTCTAGTTTTTCCAGACGGCATTTTGAACTACTTTTTCTCTGAAACGCAGCCGTGTTTCAGAGTAAAACAAACCTGGTTGCAATAGTGCAGCTGGACATGGTTCAGGCATCGTGAATCTACTGACAAGATCCTTGTAAGGTAGGGTTGTGGTTTGCTGGGACAGGGGTCCTAAAAGTGTTTCTAATACCTAATTTTTATTGTTTTCTCATAAAAAAAATGTTTTCATAAACTCATAACCAATTGAAAGGAACAGAACCAAACTAAAATTTAGATATGAGGATCCATTTCCATCCTTGGTCCCCATCATGACTGGATTCCTTTCAGCTGCAGCAATAGAAACCCAGATATTGTCAGAAAAGAAGCATTTGTATTTTAGTAAGAGAAGTTTAATACTGAAGACAAAAGAAATCTCACCTCATTTTACAGAGCTGTAAGTCTCTATCCCTGGATTTAGTAACATTTTTTCTTGATTTGGTATCTTGTCACTAGCTCCACCAAGTGATGTCTACCATTGTTTGCCAGTAAGGAAATGTGAAGTTCTTGTCCTTGAGCTACAATAAATGCTCCTGACAAGAACGAGGTAATAAGTGGATTTTGCAGACCAATAACCTTTATCCTGGTAATATATCATTGTTATTATCTTGAAGTGTAATTATCTTATGGATTCCAACCCTGCCTTAAGACATAGTTGTGGAGATCAAGTGGGATTTGACACATTATTACAAATAAATATGATATACTTGAGATAGATCTCATTTGGTGTTAACAACAGACTATGCTTTTCCATGGCAACTTTAACAAAAATGACAGATTGCAATTCTGACCATTTTACTGAGTGACTTAAACATTGCCTGGAGATATGATAATTCATTCGCAACCATCTAAACGTGACAGACACAGGGAAACACTGTAAAATTGCATTTGCATAGAGCCCAAGAGCAGGAAAGATGTACCCGTTTGCAACACAGTATATGTGCCTTTGCCTAAAAATTGCACAAAAACCTTCAACAGCACTAATCCTTTAACTTTTTCAGCAAGCACCAATTTGGGGAGTAAAAAAGTCTATTAAAGCCTATAAGAGTATAAGATGATCATAAAATCTTTCTATAACAATGCCTTCACAAGATACATTTACATCGATAATTAGACATTACAGGACAAAACATTTTTTCAATTATTCATATGAGAAGTGAGGGCCCAGCTTGTAAGTTTACAACGTAACAGGAAACAGGGTTTACCCAAAAGGTTAAGGTTGGAAAGGACAGCCATCTATTAGAATAAAAAGTAAGAACATCTCAGCTACATTTGGCAGTCACAAGTCAGAATCTATGCATTCACTGAGGTTCATTGCCATTAATTGCTTGGAATTCTGGGAAACTTGACAAAAAAGACCAGATTCTGCCAAAAAAAGAGAAATGAAGAAATGTTAGAATGAATGTTATAGGATTTCCTAAAATGTTGTGTTTTTAAAACTTTGGACGTTCAAAATTAATTTGATTGTCTGAGTTAGCGCATTCCAACAAATTCTTGAAAGAAAAGTTTTGGAAATAGAAGTGAGTTATTCATATTATGCAGCATGTTAGACATGGATTAGAGATGAGTCATTTGGTTTGAGGTGAACTGAGCATATTAGCTAACATTTGATTTGCATAGAATAAATTAAAATTTCCCAGCCAAATTTAAATGAATTGCCGAATTCTAGTTTTGGAAGATTTGCTCATCACTAACTAGCATCCATGTGTTTTTGATATTGTATCAGATTTTAAACTATCTTTTCAAAGGAATTGTTCAGAGCCTTAATTACAGTGGGGGAAATAAGTATTTGATCCCTTGCTGATTTTGTAAGTTTGCCCACTGACAAACATATAAACAGTCTATAATTTTAAGTGTAGGTTAATTTTAACATTGAGAGATAGAATATCAAAAATAAAATCCAGAAAATCACATTGTATAAATTATATAAATGTATTTGCTTTTTGCAGGCAATAATTCCATTCATGATTAAGCATTTAAAAATTAATTAACATAATATACATGATGAGGTTCATTAATCATTCATTTCTTCTGACCAAAAGTGATACCCACTAATCACAAATTGTTATCTAATTTAAGAGGGCTAGAAAGAAATAAAGCTCATTATTCAGAATGGGTAAGTGCAAGTGCCATTACATTTCACAGATTATAGAGTGCATGCAGACTATTGCACAAAAATCACCGCAGGAGGACATACCTCGACCACTCACGTCACTCCAACGTTGTTTCGCTCCTGCTTCATACTCCCTGATGAAGAAGGAGCAAAACATGCTGTTAAGAGGTGTACAAAACTTAGAACAGTCACAGCCACAAGAAAATGACTGTGGGGAATTGCAAATTTGGGATAAGGAGGAAGATAATAATGAGACACAGTTGCCATTAAGTCTTTTTGTTGTTAAGTCACGAAGTCAGGAGGACCAGGGTGCAGTTATTAAAGACTAGGTGGTGGATGATGAAGTTACCGACCCAACCTGAGAAGCTGGCATGCAAAGCGAAGCCAGCAATGCTGAGTGGGAGAGGGGGAGAGATTGGCAACACTGAAACAGACAGGAAAAAGCAGTGGAGTGATCAGAGGGAGAAGGCGGGCAACTGTTCCGCAGAGGACAGACATTCCTGAATTTCTCCGTCAAAGAATTTGGTGTTCCCCAATCTGGGACTTTTTAAAAGAGAGTTCTGAGACAAACAAAATGGCCATTTGCAATCTGTGTCATGCCAATCTCAGCAGCTACCTGACCACTAAGAACCTAACCACCACCAGCATGATCAGGCATATGTCAACTAAGCATCCGACTCGGTGGGCCGAATGCATGGGTCCACGATTGGTGCCATCATATTACACCATTGCCTCTATCCCTGTGCTAGTTGCTTCCAAATCCCCTGTCAAAAACACTGGCGCAGATGCTTCCTGTCCTGCACCTATCCTTGCACATTCTGTCTTACCATTATCAATTGCTTCCAAATACTTGTCCCAGCCCAGCGTTCAGCTGTCCTTACCCCAGGCCGTGAAATGAAAAAGAAAGTTCACGGCCACCCACCCACAGACCCAAATGCTAAACACACACAATTCCAGGCTGCATGCATTGGAAATATTACCATTCAGGCTGGTAAACATGAAGGATTTCAGACGACAAATGGTGGAAGCAGCCCCTCAGTGCTCTGTCCCCAACTGCCACTTTTTCTCCCTGTGTGGTATCCCACCTTGTACCAGCACATGTCCAGGAGCATCACCTGTGCCCTTACCAATGCACTTACTGGAATAGTCCACTTAACAACCGACACATAGACAAGCACTTGTGGCCAGGGATGCTACATTTCCCCAATGGACCATTGTGTGAACATTGTGAAGGCTGGGGCCAAGTACACCATAGAACGGTGCATGTGCTCCCAATGCTGAGGATTGCTAAA
The DNA here is from genome assembly GCA_033576555.1 of Oophaga sylvatica. Taxonomy (NCBI): domain Eukaryota; kingdom Metazoa; phylum Chordata; class Amphibia; order Anura; family Dendrobatidae; genus Oophaga; species Oophaga sylvatica. Next base: position 102,932,697 of record JARQOD010000008.1, on the reverse strand, counting down.
TCTACTTCTATCAGGTTTTCCTCCACCTTCTACAGAATTTCCTGCACCCCCTCTTGCTCCTCCTCATCCTCCATCTCCGATGTGGTATCTCAGAACAGCCGGGAGCTGGAAGCTCTGCAGAACTGCCTCAGCAAAGCAGCAGCAGGCTTTGCTGAAGCTAATTTGTCTAGGAGACAAACCACACAGAGACTTACCTAAAGTATGTGAGTTTTGCCGCTAAACCTTTAACCAAGTGTGGCCATGTGTGATAATGGGCATAACTTGGTGGCGGCTGTAAGCTTGGCAAGTACACACATGTACCATGCTTGGCACATGTGCTCAGCTTAGCAGTTCAGCAGCTTCTTAAAACATACCCAGATTTGCCAGAGCTTCAGGTCAAGTTACGCTACGTCAGCACCCATGTCCAGAAGTCAGCTGCAGCTGCCGCTGCTCTGACCGGGCTGCAGCAGCACATGCAAGTGCCAGCTCACTGACTAGACGAAGGCTTTGTTAGCAGAAGAGGCCTGTGTTTGAGTACCAACTCCAACACGCCCATTGGCATTATGGTCAGCCTCTGCAAGTTATATCTGAAGAGTGGACATGGATGTCTGACATTTGTTTGGTTCTCTAAAACTTTAAGGACTCCACAAAGATGGTGAGCATGGATAATGCCATAGTGCAATTATCCCACTTCTGTGCCTACTAAAACAGTCACTGCTCACAATTAAACATGAAGCATTGCATGCAAACCAGGTGGGGATGGAGGAAGATATAGCACAGAGAGATTGTAGCTAATCCAGAGTAACAATGAAGATGTGATCACTGAGGAAGAGGAAGAGGAGGAACAGGACCTGGTGGCTAGCACAACAGAGGCTAGTAGCCACACAACCTTTGTCCTATCTCTCATACATCAATGGGCTAAGGATGGGAATGAGGAGGAAGAGAGGGAGGAGGAGGAGAATGAGACTAGAATCATAGAATCATAGAATCATAGAATGGTAGAGTTGGAAGGGACCTCCTGGGCCTTCTGGTCCAACCCCCTGCTCAAAGCAGGATTCTCTAAATCATCCCAGACAGATGTCTATCCAGCCTCTGTTTGAAGACTTCCATTGAAGGAGAACTCACCACCTCTTGTGGCAGCCTGTTCCACTCATTGATCACCCTAACTGTCAAAAAGTTTTTTCTAATATCTAATCTGTGTCTCCTCCCATTCAGTTTCATCCCATTGCTTCTAGTCTTTCCTTGTGCAAATGAGAATAAAGATGATCCTTCTACAATGTGACAGCCCTTGAGATATTTGTAGACAGCTATTAAGTCTCCTCTCAGTCTTCTTTTTTGCAAGCTAAACATTCCCAAATCCTGCAACCGTTCCTCATAGGACATGGTTTGCAGACCGGTCACCATTCTGGTGGCTCTTCTCTGAACTTGCTCCAGTTTGTTGATGTCTTTTTTAAAATGTGGTGCCCAAAACTGGACACAGTATTCCAGATGAGGTCTGACCAAAGAGGAGTAGAGGGCAATAATGACCTCACGTGATCTAGACTGTATGCTTCTGTTGATACATCCTAGAATTGCATTTGCCTTTTTTGCTGCTGCATCACACTGTTGACTCATGTTAAGTCTGTGATCAATTAGTATACCCAAGTCTTTTTCACATGTGCTGTTACTTAGCCCTATTCCTCCCATTTTGTATATGCTTTTTTCATTTTTATTGCCCAGATGTAGTACTTTGCATTTTTCCCTGTTAAAATCCATTCTGTTAGTTGCTGCCCACTGCTCCAGTTTATGTATATCTTTTTGAATCCTCTCTCTCTCTTCTCTAGTATTAGCTACCCCTCCTAGCTTTGTGTCATCAGCAAATTTGATCAGTTTACCCTCAATTCCTTCATCTAAATCATTGATAAAGATGTTGAACAATACAGGGCCCAAAACAGAGCCTTGTGGTACCCCACTTGAGACATTCTTCCAACTGGATGTGCAGCCATTTACAACCACTCTTTGGGTCCGATCACTAAGCCAGTTATGAATCCACCTAACAGTTGCCTTGTCCATTCCATACTTAGTCATTTTTTCAATAAGGATTGTGTGAGATACTTTGTCAAATGCTTTGCTGAAGTCAAGATATACTATATCTACAGCATTTCCCTGATCCACCCAGTCAGTGATTCTGTCATAGAAGGAAATTAAGTTAGTCTGACATGACTTATTAGTTACAAACCCATGCTGACTCTGTTTAATCACTTCATTCTTATCCAGGTACTTGCATACATGTTCTTTAATAATTTGTTCAAAGATCTTTCCTGGTATAGAAGTCAGACTCACCGGCTTGTAGTTCCCTGGGTCCACCTTCTTCCCCTTTTTGAAGATAGGAACAACATTTGCTCTTCTCCAGTCTTCTGGGACTTCTCCTGTTCTCCAAGAATTTTCAAAGATTATGGACAGTGGTTCAAGAATTTCTTCTGCTATCTCCTTCAGTACCCTGGGGTGTAATTCATCTGGACCTGGAGACTTGAATTCATTTATGTTAGCTAAGTGTTTCCTCACTGTCTTTCTGTTTATAGATATCCTGGATTCTTCTATTCCTTTAATAGGACAGTGAAGATCAGTTGATGTTACATTTCCTTTCTGAGAGAAAACAGATGCAAAATAGGAATTTAAAAGTTCAGCCTTCTCAACATCCTGACTTACCATTTCATCATTTTCATCCTGTAAAAATCCTATAGCATCTTTGACTTTTCTTTTACTTTTGACGTATCCCCAAAATCCTTTTTTGTTGCTTTTGACGTCACTTGCAAGCCTTAATTCATTGTCAGCTTTAGATAATCTGATTTGTGCCCTGCAGGTTCTGCAGACGGCATTATATTCTTCTTTAGATATGCCTCCCTCTTTCCATTTGATAAACATTTCTTTCTTCCTTTTTAGCATGTGTTTAAGTTCTATGTTCATCCATCCTGGTTTCCTTAAATGCTTCCCATTCTTCCCTCTTTTCGGAATTGTTAACGATTGTGCTTTGAGAATCTCATTTTTCAAGATTTTCCATCCTTCCTGGACATTTTTGTCCTTAAGGATATCCAGCCATTGGATCCCTCCAATTCTCTTTCTGAGTTCCTTAAAATCTGCCTTTCTGAAATCTAACCTTGACGTCTGAGTCTTCACAGGTCTTCCTCCTCTTGTTATCCAAAATTCTAAAATAGCATGGTCACTACCTCCTAGAGTCCCAGCCACTCTTACCTCCTCCACCATTTCCTCCTTGTTTATGAGGATTAGATCCAAGGTAGCAGATCCCCTTGTTTTCTCCATTACCTTTTGGAAGATAAAGTTGTCAGCAAGAGAGGATAAGAATTTCCTGGACCTGTTAGTTTTGCCTGAGAGAGATTCCCAACAAATGTCTGGATAGTTGAAATCTCCCATGACCACTATGTCATATTTTTTGGAGAACTTGGCCATTTGATGCATAAAGAGTTCATCCATATCTTCAGCTTGCACAGGCGGCCTGTAGTAAATGCCTACAATGGTGTCCTTTCCATTGTTCTGTCCTTGTATTCTTACCCAAACAGTTTCCACAGAACTCCCAGTCTCTGAAGCGTCAATCTCTGTGCAGATATACGCTTTTCTAACATACAATGCAACACCTCCTCCTCGTTTATCAAGTCTTTTTCTTGCATATAAGTTGTATCCTTCTAGCCTTGTATTCCAATCATGTGTATCGTCCCACCAAGTCTCAGTGATTCCAATGACATCATATTTCTTCTCCTGCGTTAGTAGCTCCAGTTCTCCTTGTTTGTTGCCCATGCTTTGTGCATTCGTATAGAAACACTTTAGTTTGTGATTGGTTTCTCTTCCTTCAATATTTTTATTATTTAGATTTTTTTGTCTTTGTTCTTCCCCTTCACTTCTAATAGCAGAAATCTCAATAGTATTTGTCAAGTGTATGGCTTTTGCTGGCGTTTTGCTTCCCTTCCCACATTGTTCTAGTTTAAAGCTCTCCTGATGAGTGTAGCAAGGCGACTTCCAAATACATGTTTTCCAGTCTTCGTAAGGTGCACCCCATCTCTAGCAAGTAGTCCATCGTATAGGTAATTCACTCCGTGATCCAGAAATCCAAATCCTTGCTGACGGCACCATCGACGTAGCCAGTTGTTCACCTGCAGAATCTTATTCCACCTCCTTGTTCCATGGCCATCCACTGGGAGGATGGAAGAGAAGACCACCTGCGCTCCCAGTTCTTTCACTTTCTTACCTAAGTTTTCAAAGTCAAAGCAGATGGTTTCCAGGTCGTTTCTAGCGGTGTCATTTGTCCCCACATGTATTAGCAGGAATGGGTAGTCATCTTTAGGTCTGAAGAGTCCTGATATCCTGTCAGACACATCTTTAATTTTTGCACCTGGAAGACAGCACATTTCTCTTGAGGTTATATCCGGTCTGCAGATAGCGGCCTCTGTTCCTCTCAACAGGGAATCGCCCATGACAACAACTCTCCGTTTCTTCTTTACAACAGTTTTCTTTCTCCATTCAGGAGGACTCTGAGGGCGTACAAGGTTGTTTGTGGGCAAAGTCTTATCCTGATGCATTTCTTCATCGTTCTCCTGTGTAAGAGCCTGGTATTGGTTCCTGAGCAGAATTGGTGCTGACTGCCTCCTGATCCTCCTGCTTCTCTGGGTCACATGCTTCCATTCCTCTGTTTCTTCAGTTGCACTTCGAATTTCTTCTCTTTCTGTACCATGAAGAGATAATTCTGCTCTGTCTAAGAACTCTTCACCTTCCTTAATGGTCTTCAATGTAGATAACCTCTCTTCCAGATTTTGCAACTTTTCCTCCAACAGGGACACAAGCTTGCATTTCTGGCATGTGAAGTTTGGCTTTTCCACTGGTAAGTCTATGAACATGTAGCAAGAAATGCAGGTCACCACATGGCTCCTAGCCTCTTCCATGTTCTTATTGTTCAAGAGATAATCAAGCGGTGAAATGGTTTACTGATGTTCTCCTCTCAGCTGCAACAGCCAAAATCCAGTGTTCCTTGAGCTCGCGGAGACTCTTCACTTATCCCAGAAGGCACTGGGAATATGCAAATTATCTCCTCGGGACTCCTCCCCTGGTTTACTGATGTCCTCCTCTCAGCTGCAACAGCCAAAATCCAGTGTTCCTTGAGCTCGCGGAGACTCTTCACTTATCCCAGAAGGCACTGGGAATATGCAAATTATCTCCTCGGGACTCCTCCCCTGGTTTACTGATGTCCTCCTCTCAGCTGCAACAGCCAAAATCCAGTGTTCCTTGAGCTCGCGGAGACTCTTCACTTATCCCAGAAGGCACTGGGAATATGCAAATTATCTCCTCGGGACTCCTCCCCTGGTTAGTCATTATGATGTAGACAGGGAAGTGTTGGCTGTATGGAGCTTGACACATATGTCCGACTTTATGTACCGCTGCATTTCCCATGACCCTTGTGTTACATTCATGTTGGATAACCTCAAAGAAATTAATTATATAGAAAATACATATGTGACCACCGCCGGTGCCTGCCTGCAAAAGAGGATTTTTTTTCCAAGAAATATATATAATATCCATTATGAAAAATAGGGGGCAGGTCACTGAAGGATCAGTGACCTGTCAGTAGCCATACATATGAATACCTAATCAGATCATCACATGAAGACCCCCCCACAGGCCACCCCATAGCACGAGCATATAATTAACTGAAACCTGTTAATAAAGATTAAACAACAACCACAAGGCAAGTTTTATCAACCAAGGTATCATTTTTATGTATAACGGCACCAACCAGACACTGTCTGTAGATTATTGTGCACAATCCTGCAGACAGGTTTCTTTTAAATCAGAAAATATTAATAAATAAAACACATTTTTTTATAGAAAGCTTCACTCTAGAAAACCCGCAAAGAAGACCCCATTTTGAAAAATGCATTCTACATAGTATTTCAAAGTGAAAGTGCATTCAGAAAGAATGTTTAACCCGTCAAATGCTTTACAAGAATTATTGCAAGGTGGAAAAAAAATGAAAAATTACATTTTTTTCACTAAAATATTGCTTTACTACTAGCATCTAGAATTTGTTGAGCAATTTCTCCAGAGTACATTGATTCAGTATAAGTGGTTTGAAACTACTGTTTGGACACATGAGAGGGCATGGAAGGGAAGATGTACTACTTGATTTTTTAGCACAAATTTGGCTGAAATATATTTTGGATGTCATGCCACATATGCAGATACCCCATTGTGTCAAAACAGCAAAAACTCTCTACAATACATCCTATTTTGGAAACTACACCCTTAAAGCAATTCTTTTGGGGCTGGAATGAGTATCTTCAGCTCACTAGTATTTCACAAAAATATTCAGACTTGAGATTTTTCTATCTACTGGCTAACACGGTACGAAGATACACATCTTTCCTATAGTATTTCACAGTATTTTAGAATATTGTGCCATGAAAATTTGCCTCAAATTTCTGTTTTTATAAGAGTAACAGGAACAATTCCACAAATGATTATGGGTCCCATTTTTCCTCAGTACTGCAATTCTCCATATGAGGTCAGAAACTACAGTTTGGGCAGATGTCTGATTACAAGAAAGGGAACACCATTTTACTTTTGTACTACAATTTTTGATGCAGATGTCATATTGCATTTGAAATGCTTCTGTGATACCAAAAAGCAAAAAAATCCCCCCAAAAGTGACTACATTTTGGAATATTCACTTCTTGCTGAATTTATCTAGTGGTGTTGGAAGGGACCCCCAGTATCATCGTATCAAACTCCATGCTTAATGCAGAATTCACTAAACCATCTCAGACAGATGCTTGTCCAACCTCTGTTTGAAGACTTCTATTGAAGGAGAACTCGCCACCTCTCATGGCAGCCTGTTCCAACTCATTGATCACCCTCTCTGTCAAAAAGTTATTTCTAATATCTAATCAGTATCTTCTCCCTTTCAGTTTCATTCCATTGCTTCTCTTGTTTCCAAGTGCAAATGAGAATAATGATGACCCCTGTACACTGTGACATCCCTTCAGATATTTGGAGACGACTATTGTCTACTCTTAGCCTTCTTTATTGCAAGCTAAACTTTCCCAGATCCTTTAACCGTACCTCGTAGGACATAGTGAGCAGTTTGCTCACTATCCTGGCAACTCTTCTCCAGGTTTTAAATGTGGTGCCCAGAACAGAATGTGGTGACACAGTCAATAGTAATTTCACAGATGATGTATCCTGGACTATCCTCTGTATTTTTTATTTTTCTTCTATCTCTTTCTCTTCTCTGTTTTTTTTACTGGTTGATCTCTTCTTTCCTACTACACGCTTTTTATCTATATTGGCTATTTAATTGTTTGAAATGCATTGACCTTACCTCACATTTACTTGATCAGCCACATTGTTGTGAACACTCTTAATCCGACTTCTGAGTTTGGGCTCCCTCTTGTGGTTGCTGCTGGTAATGGAGCTGCTCTTACTGACAGAAGTCTATCACCTGAAGAGAATGATTGGAAATCAGGTGTTTCTGATGGAAGAGATATAAGTGAGCAACCTTCCTTGAGTTGTTGCCGGTGATTTGGTCTTTTTCCTGAGCCTTTTGGAAGTCAGCTTGCTCCTACTTTTTCCTGCATCTTTCAGATAAGTTTTTGTCTGTTTAAATCTGTGGCTTTTGTTCCCTTCCTTGCTGGTGTGGGTTCAGCCGGGTCCCCTGTGGGAGCAGGTGCTGGACTCTGTTTTCTTTTGCCACAGCTCATGTCAGTCTTTCAGTATTTCTAGTCTCCTGGTATTTCAGTATCTGTTGTTTTGAGTTCAATTCACACCAGAGTTCTGATTTAGTGGGGGAGAGGTTGTGTGGCCTCAGTATTTTTGCATATCAGACGTTTTGGAATTTTTCTTAGGGTTTTTGCGGGTTTGCAGACAGTATCCTTTTCTGTCCTGTTCTTTCCAGACAGTTTGGGCCCCAGCATTTCCTTATGCTATTTTCTGCCTGTGTTTTGTGCTTCATCTGTCTCACCGTCAATATATGTTTGGGGCTATCTATTCCTTTGGGGCTCTACTCCAGGGCAGTTTAGCTTTTCCCTTTCTCTCTTTAGGCTTAGTTAATTCTTTGGCTGTGTCGAGGCGCCTAGGTCATCGTAGGTACGTCCCACAGCTAATTCTAGTTGTGTTTTCAATTTAGGGGTCTGCAATCCGCTAAGTTACCAACCTCTCTGGTGTTGTGCTGCCTAGGCCATTTCTTTGTTGTCCTCCTCGGTTACCATATCATAACAGCACATTATCTTTCGTATTTTATGTTTTACAAATTTATTCACTTAATTTTCTATACAGTTTTAGATTATTGCTGTTTGTCATATTCTCTTGAGGCTGCATCGAGCTTTTGGCCAAGTTGTGGCCATGCAATGTTAAAATTACGTAAAGAATATACAAAAAGAACGAAGTTTAGAAGGGAAAGAACGTCATATGAGTTTTGAAGGGCTATTTTTGGTGGAATAGATTGCAAATTCCATTTGGAGAGCTCCTAAGTGCCAGAACAGCAGAAACTACTCTTGAAACTATTCCATTTTGGAAATTACACCACTCTAGAAATGTATCTACTAGTGTAGTGATGATTTTGACTCTATGTGTATTTTCCAGAAGTAAGCACCCAATAGATGTTGCCAAGTGAAAACTGTAAATAAGCCAGCTTAGTGCCCCATACATTGTGATTTTGGAGACATGTACCGTGTACATTTTTAAATGGGTTCTCCCACAACAATAATGTCATACATGTGGACACTAACTCCGATTTAGGCACACTGTGGGGATCAGAAATGATGGGAGTATTTGAATTTGAGAGCTTAGATTTACCTGGATTTCTATTGGGGGAGCCATTTTTTTTACAGAGCCTTTATTCTACCAGTATGGGTTTTGAGAGCTATATTTTTTCTATTTTTTGCAGGCAGTCATTTGAAGGTTTGACTTTTTGCAAGATGAGTTTTTGATCTCTTTTTATTCCAATTTTTGGAAGACAGAACAAACAAAAAACAGCAATTCAGTAAATTCAGGAAATGTATTTATTTTTATTATTTACATAATTCACCATGTGGTCAAAGTGTAACTACAGCTTAATTCTTTGGGTCAGTGTGATTACTGTGGTATCTGTTGTGAATGGACTTGAAATGAATTCTGAGCAGAGGCTCCCTCTGGTGGTTACAAGCGGTACTGGACTGTCCAGTGAAGATTGTGAGGAGTGGGAATCAGGTGTTACTGACTGGTCTTATATAAGGGAGTCGCCTTCCCATCAGGGTTGCCGGTGATCAATTGTTCTGGTCTCAATCCTTGAGTCCTGTTTCCTTTGTAGCCTGCTGTGTCGTGTCTGCATCTCCTGCTAACAGATAAGACATTTTCTTCTTTTTGTTTTTGTGCTTGATTTTTGCATTTTGTCCTGCACTTCTGTGGGGGCCTTCAGGGTCCCCTCTGGGGGCTTTTGCCCTCTCAGTTTAGTTCAGCCACTGATGTTTGTACTTTTGCTTTTTCCAGTTTTTTCAGTGGCTGCTGTTTTGATTTTGTTACACCAGAGAACTAATTTAGGTGGTAGAGGTCGTGTGATCTCAGGTGATTTTGAAATTAGTAGAGTTGGTGCTTTTCAGGGTTTTTTGGGATTGCAGTAAGTGTCCTTCCTATCCTTTTCTATTTAGGTAGTTTGGGCCCCAACGTTTGCTCATACTATTTTCTGTCTGTGTCAGTATTTCTTCTTGTCTAACCGCCATTACATGTTTGGGGGCTTTCTATGTTCTTTGGGGATCTGCTCCGGGGCAGATAGCTTTCCTCTTTCTATCTTTAGGTGTAGTTAGTTTCTCAGGCTGTGACGAGGCGTCTAGGACCAACGTAGGAACGCTCCACGGCTGCCTCTAGTTGTGGTGGTTAGTCAGGGTACTGCAATCTCATAGATTCCAACTTCTCTGGTGTATTGCCTTTTTTACCTGCACTCCTCAGCTACCGAAACATAACAGGTATCACATTTAACTAGTTTTTTTAATGCTTCTTTCACACACTAAAAACAATTTTATAGAAAAAAATGGTTTCTGCATTGCCCTATTCTGAGAGTTATAACTTTTTATATTTCTCCATTACTTCCATACTTTATCATGTTTGTTTTCAGCGCATGTTAGACATTGTATCTTCAGACAATGTGATGACAACTGAAATACAAAGATAAGCATTTTCATATGAATAATATGAGTGAATACTTAGCTGCTCAACCTTAAACTAAACTATATTTTGACTAATAACATTTTACAATTGATCACAATCTAAATTATTACAAAAAAATTCTGTAGAAACAAAGAAATGCGACATCAGAAAGCAAAGTATAAAAATGGAAACTCTGTCTGACACAACAATCCTTTCCCATAAACGAGATGGGGATAACGAATGCTTCTAAAATGGCCAACTGGGTAAATTGATGAGATGATAGAACATCTACTGCTTCATTTCACTAAGTTATTTCTGCAATTGATCAAATAGTTCTTTTTTTATTAAATCATTTCTTCAATTTCTGATACATCATGAAATTTATGAAAATCGTGAAAGTACATTGTGTTTTTTTACCTGTTTTTCTTTGTTTTCTATTATTACCTTAAAACACAAAGAACTTTGCCGATATTTTGCATACATAATTTGTCATAGAGTAGCCGCCTGCCTAAAACTTCTGTCCATGTAGCTGTAGAGAGCTGAATAATGTGATTTACTTTTATCTGATTGAAGTTGATCTTCTAAGTATTATATGCCTAGCAAGCTACGGTTATTGTTTGCTATAAAATGAGAAGAATCCCACTGGATAAAATCAAGGGAAATCCTTCCTGATACAAATCCCACCGAAAAATATACAATAATTTAGCCACTAGTGAGTGTACCATTATTTATGTATGTATGTGTATCTCTTTCATTTTATCTGTAATCTCCTGGGCTTCGTAGATATGTTCCAAGATACTCTCAAAAGTTTGACTTTTCACGTACCACCCGAGGCACACTGGTGAATATGCTTTCTCATATACAGTAGTGCATGGGGCTTTTATTGTACCTCTGAATGCATCTGCTAGCCATAAACAACAATATAATCTTACTTATGGCTCTAAAGATTATCGAACTTGCTGAGAATCAAATTTGGTAAATCATTGGAATTGAACAGGGAACGTCAACTAATTTTCATATGAAATGAATGCTCCCTACGGT